>CM021110.1:269422462-269444141 GCA_007115665.2 Sequoiadendron giganteum | reverse complement strand
CAAACCCTTCAACCCTAAACGCTTAAACCTTAAACCTTCTACCCTATACCCTCAACCAAATACCCTCTACCATCAAACCTATTCCCTCAACCCTCAAACCTTAAACCCTAATACCCTAGAAACCACCAACCCTATAGGTCCTCCACCCTAATCCCTCAACCCTATACCCTCAACCCCTATCACTTTCTCTCTATCTATACATATCACCTCTCCCTCCCTCCCACCTTCTCTAATTGTCTCTATCTATCGTCTCCCTCTTTCTGCGTACCCCTTGTTCAATCAATCCCTACCACCCTCTCTCACTCCCTCTATCCATCTCTTTTTATGTCCCTCCCACTCCATCCCACTCTCTCCCACTACCTTTCTCTCCCTCTCTCTCATGTCTCTTCCTCCCACCCCGTCTCTCTCTAAGGTCTCTCCATCTGGCAACCTACCTAGGTAAATCTATCTTTGTCTCTCTCCCCTCTCTCTATCTATCCCTCCAACCCTACCTAGATAAGTCCCTCTCACTCCGCCCCCCTCTTTCTCTACCTCTATCAGGCCACTCCCTCTCACACCCTCTCCCTCTCTCAGGTCTCTCACTCACACTCCCTCTCTCTCCCACTCCCTCTATCTCACACTCCCTCTATCTCACACTCCCTCTCACTACCTATCTCTCAAGTCTCTCCGTCTCAACCCCCTCACAGTCTCAAGTCTCTCCCTTTCGCACCCTACCTACATAACTCTCTCTTTCTCTTTGTCTCTCTCTCTCTCTCTCCCTCTCCCTCAATTCTCTCTCTCCCACCCCCCCTCTCTCTCCCTCTCCCTCAATTCTCTCTCTCCCACCCCCCTCTCTCTTTCTCCCTCCCTCTATCCCTCCCACCCTACCTAGCTAAGTCCCCCTCAATCCAACCCCTTCTCTCCCACTCCCTCTCTCTTAAACTCTCACTTCAACCCCCTCTCCATCTCTCTAGACTCTCTCTAAATTCTCCCTTCATCTAAAGACATACATACAAGCATAATACATATGTACATATAATATTACATCCATACAAGCATACATACATACATGTACATAAAAATATATTAGCATACATTAATATATTAGCATTTAACATAAAGTAAGATATAATGCGAGCGCGTTATAATGCGCTCGCGTTATGTGCTAGTAGACATGTTCCCCACAGAAGCAAAAAACATGTCAAAAGTGAGATATAACACGAGCACATTATAACGTGCTCGCGTTATATCTTGCTTTGGGAATTCTCGAACTTTAAGCTTGGTATTTTCCTTGGAATACCAACCCAAAGGCTTGGAGGGTATTCCCAACAACCAGAGACCTATTTTTAAAAAATCCACCATATTTCTCATAATCGAGTTTGTGCTCACCGTCAGGATTGCACGTGGTTCAATATCAAAAAAATCGAGCACATGGGTAATGTTGGATTATCTCTTAGCTATCCAATGATGTTATTTTTTCACTTTATGAAAATGTTCAAGTCTTTCATCCATAATTTATTTTATCTATATGTCTTTTTTTTTCCAAAAAGCAGTGTTTGGTATTTTTTTCATTATAAATTAACCGTTCATCAATTTTTCAAATAAATTACATTTTTAGAAACTAGACTCCATTGTACAAAATTAAAAAATTAAAAAAAAAATAAATCAATTAGTTTCCAAAATTTGTAGGGGTAGCACGGTCAAAATTCTATTTTTAGGATATGTCCACTTCACAAAGGAGTAAAAAATCAAATATTCATTTAAAAATTATCAGAAAAATTGTGCATCAACTACATACTGTTAGCTAACTTTTGACCATTTCGATTTTAAAAATACTAAAAAAAAGTTCACCATATGAGGGTCGTACAAGAGTTGCTATGTTATGTTTTTCTGACAAAAACAACACCAATTTGTGTACTTCCCTCGTTTGAACCCCTTAATCTCAATCATTTTCAAAATAAATTAGTATTTTAGAAAGTAGACTCAGAGCACTTGAATCCTTCTTTTTGTTCCATCTCAAAATTTTGAGTCTAAGTATCAGGTATGTGCAGGATCATGATGGGCCAAAAAGTGGCAATATGATGGGTATGTGGCTGACGATTTTTTTTTACCCAAAATTGATGAAACAAAAAGGGTTTTTAAAGGAGATTCTCAGCTTTACACCAATATAAATTATTCTTTAATTTGAACTTAATAAATAATTATTATTCATTTTCTATTGAATTCCAACTAAAGTCCTAATTTTTAGGTTGATTGAAAAACATCTATAGCTTTCAAATGGTATCATATTTTTTGAATCCAAAACATGTGTCACATTCTATGCTTCACATACTATAAGATTAAAAAATAAAAATTGAATTTCGTGAATTTTTGACCAAGTTAAGGTGGTTAGACATACGAGTCTTTATATTTTTTAAAATTTGTCATAAAAAAACTATAATTAATTATTTACTTGGAAAAAAATTACAAAAAAAATGCATCACATTGGAACATGAGTCCTCTACTTATATCTAAAATCTTATAAAAAAATATTATCATTTTAATGTGGTTAGGGTGGTCAGACAGACACCTACTTCTTATTTTATCCCTGAAATTTAAGTACTATTGTATTGAAATTTTAAATTTTCACCAAATAAATTTTATTTTTTTATAAATAAACCTAGTAATGTAGAAACTAAATTCAATTTTCTACAAATTCTATTCTTACATATTTTTGAAATAATATAGATAACTTATTCAAATTTTATGTCAAGTTGCCTAACTCTGATTTTTTTAATTTTTTTGCCACTTAAGGGCCTGTTTTTTCCATGATGATCCTGCACATACCCTATCCTCAATTTCACGTCCAAGGTCAGTATTTCTTGATTTCAAAAAAAAGCTGTCCACTTAAGTCCCCTTTTTGGGAACTATCTTGGTGCACTTACCCATTGAGGATACTATAAATTATCCTGCCTACAGTTATGTAGTTACAAAGTAATAAGTAAAAGACGAATTTCCTTCAAGTTCAGAATGGGTGGAATTGGAAAGAAGTTGATTTGGTTAACCTGACTTCTTAGACAAGTTTTGAACCAGGATGAGGAGCTTTGATGGAGGTAAGTGCTATACCAGTGCATGGAAGATGAGAGCATATTTGCTTCTCCTCTTGTATTTTAACAACTCCCATTTCCCCAACATGGCTAGCCAGGTGAGCCTCATGCATTTATTTTCAGAGATACATTTGTATTACATCTTATGTATGACTCTGGTTCTCGAAGGGGATAAGCACATCTTTTATCTTCACGAATCCCATTTCCCCAGGATTGATTAGAACCCCCTTTCCGTAGCATGGTTGGAAAATCAACTAGTAGAAGATTGAAATCATGCATTTATTTTTAGAGCCAAATTTGTATTAAGTTGTCACCAACAAAAGCTTGGAATCATGCATTTATTTTTAGAGGTACATTTGAATTTTTCAGCAACAGAAGCTTGGAAATTGGAATCAATTTGCAATCCATTGTAATGAGAAACAACTTGGAATAAATTATTAAATTTTGTCTATGTAAAGTACTAAAGTGACACATTGACATATGCTATTTATACAAAATAGGAGCTTGTCTGATCTACAACTACTCGTCTGTAAAAAGGTATGTAATAATGTGACATTGAAATTTAGTTGCAATAAAATAAATGGTTGTGTTGTGTTATTCTTCGTTATTCATTTACATTTAGAGTAAAGAGTTGTTTTCTGAGTTCGAAACTTTAGTGTCAATTAATGTATTCAAATCAGTTTTTTTCTTTTGAGAAATTAAGTAATATACTTTATGCAATATGCACTTGATAATTCATGGTTACATCAGCCATCGGGGGAATGCAATCATTCATTCCACCAATGTTTATGTGTTACAATGATATGCTTACTTTTGTTGACTCTATCGGTATATCGGGGAGCACACCTTATGAGTCTTTGCCTTCGGGCCATCGACAGGGCTGTGATGGGGGTTCCATCGATAAAGCATCATTAGGCCGATGCCTATGGTATTGATTTTTGTTAGGAATGGGGGAAGGACTATGAGTACAGGATTTCAAATCTTTTTATGGATGCAATGTAATTATGTAGGCTATAATATGGATCTTGTCATAAAAATTTCTATGATTTGCATTATGTAGGCTATAATAAGTCCTTTGCAACGTTAAGTTACCGACCCCTTCGCCTTGATGCCAATCCTAGCGTGCAAAAGTTTAAAACAACTTTGAAACACATGTGTCATGTTTATTTTTTTAAGTTAATATCATAAATTACTCAAGTTTCAACAATTGGATGAACATTTGATGTATGGTTGTAGTTGCATTCCGTAATGAAATGCACAAAGTGATGGGCTTGCCAACTTAAACCTCTAGAATCACCCTATAACCGTTAGATTTAGAAAGATCAATGGTTAAGAATAAGAATTTGTAACTTGTAGACCTAAGACATTTCATTCACTTCAATGTTCCAATTTTGAGAAACAAATAATTTAAAGCACTTTGTACTACTAAGTGTCAACTGTCAAGTGATTACTGATTTTTTTAAAGTGAGAGGGTCAACACACGGTGATATTTTTTCAAGTCCTTTGCAATGTTAATTTACCGACCCCTTGGCCTTGATGCCAATCCTAGTGCACAAAAGTTTAAATAAACTTTAAAACACATGTCATGTTTATTTTTGTAAGTTAATATCATAAATTACTCAAGTTTCAACTGTTGGATGAACATTTGATGTATGGTTTTAGTTGCATTCCGTAATGAAATGCACAGAGCAATGGGCTTGCCAACTTAAATCTTCAGAATCACCCTATAATTATTAGATTTAGAAAGATCAATGATTAAGATTAAGAATTTTCAACTTGTAGACCTAAGACGTTTCATTCACTTTAATGTTCCAATTTCGAGAAACCAAGCATTTAAAGCACTTTGTACTGCTAAGTGTCAACTGTCAAGTGATTACTAATTTTTTTTAAGTGAGAGGGTTAGCACACGGTGAGATTTTTTCAAGTCCTTTGTTATTTGCAATGTTAATTTACCGACCCCTTAGCCTTGATGCCAATCCTAGCACACAAAAGTTTAAAACAACTTTAAAACACATGTTTCATGTTTTTTTTAAAGTTAATATCATAAATTACTCAAGTTTCAACCGTTGGATGAATATTTGATGTATGGTTGTAGTTGCATTCGGTAATGAAATTCATAGAGCGGTGGGCTTCCCAACTTAAACCTCCAGAATCACCCTATAACCACTAGATCTAGAAAGATCAACGATTAAGAATTTGCAACTTGTAGTCTTGTAGACCTAAGACGTGTCATTCACTTTAATGTTCCAATTGCAAGAAAAAAAGCATTTAAAGAACTTTGCACTTTGAAATTATACAGTGATTTTTAAAGTATTCACTCTTCAAATTGCTCATTGTAGTGCACCACCCTCTTTTGGATTCCATAGTTCCATTTCCAACAATGCCATTCCAGTTTTCAAGAGTCGGGACTCATAATCTAGGTGAGTGAAAGAATTCTTGCATCTACATTTCATCATTTGACATTTCTTAAAATCTTATTTTGTCAAAGTTTGAAGTTTGGGTTTAGAGACTTAAGAATTCATTAAAATTAAGGAGGACTAATAGGTATTAGGGAATTCAAATTTCACAACTTCACATTTGTATAAGCATGTCTACCAGTAGTACCACTAGAGCAATGCCCGATAAAAAAATACATTATGCAGAATTGCTTAAAACCCCAGGTTTCACTGATGGGTACCATGATATTTATGATCCTGAAATCTATGGTAGGCGTACCTTAGAACTTAGATTTTCATCTCAGAATAAGGTTGCAAAGCAAACACAAGTTAATAGTATCAGTGCACTGTGGGTAACTGGATTAGGGCGCATGATGTTACATGAAGTTTTCCCTTGCCCAAAATTTATCATGGTCTGTGCCAAAAATTATGATGATAAGAAAAGAGCAATTTTTAAAAAAGATAGCCAAGTAGAATTGTTATCCATTAATGCAGAAGAACTTGGAAAAGTGTTGGGGTTTACAACCAAAGAATTTGGAAACCACCACATTGACCTAGAAAAGCTTGCTAGTGATTATGAAGCAGTGGAAGAAAGGTAGAAAAATAATTTCTTAAATAAAATAGTTCAGGATAGAAAAAAATTGAAAGGTGATCATAAGCCTCCTTATAATTTGGATATTTTTAAACCATGGGTTCAAGATACTATTTCCATGCTAGCATTTTGCCTCGGTTTGGATAGCAATTTGGAAGTGGGTGCAAGCCTCCTTGAAATGGTATATAATATCCATTATGGTGATGAACATGCCAAATATAATTATATTCAACACATTGTAGAATCCATGCATAAACAATTTTTAATGATTAAAGCAGGTTCCACCAAGACATTTAGGTTCACAACCTACTTGTGTTATCTTTTTCTATTCAAATTTAGAGGAAAGTTTCAGACCAACAAGCTTCAGATTCAACCCTATAGTAATGCAAAGAAAAAGAAAATGGATCTATTATATGAATGGACCACTGAGATAAGGATGCATGATTCTCAAAGGAACTACAGTAATTTGGTAGACTACTTTTTGGCTCCATTGCATCAAGCAATTACAAATAATCCAATGCCTAGATTGCCTATGTCATGTAGAAACTGCAAGCAACAAGCAAAATAAATACAATTGGTTGATTGGTACTTAATGGAAGAATATACTATGCTAAGATTTTATGGATCAGGAGTACAACCATAAAAACTTCCAATACATGTGACATAAAGGGTTTTTGCATTGGAATATGTAAGACAGGTGCAAAGTGCTAATGAACTACACTTTTTCAGTCAACAAAAGAAGACCTTATTTCCTTCTTTACCTTTTTCATGTGGAGGGTTCACATTCGAGAGAAAAGAATTTAGTGTGACACATAATATTTTGAATTTTTTTGACTTTGATGCTAGTTGTCACTGGTAGTATGATCCATGTGACATTAATAAATCAATTATTGTGGCCAATAGGAATGTTGCAAGTAGAATTCAACATCAAAGTAAACCCTTGCTTGAAAACTTGAGAAACAAGGATTCTTGGGATGAGGTCAAAATAGCAATGGAGAAAAGTGCTACTGAGAATGGTATTTTTTTTGAACAATTGTCAACAGAAATTATGGCATTACACCGAAAGACAATTAGGACATACAACATTTTTTATGAAAAGAGTGATAAAACATCTAGTAGAGTAAAAATTCCAGGTTCTCTAGAGAAGGAAGTTACAGATAAAAATTGGTCACGATAAAAAAATACCGCCTTTTGGTCTATGAGGATGGACCTAGGTGATCCAAGAGCTCTTACAGAGTATGGAGCCAATGAAGAAGATCAAGATTTTAGCAAATTGTGGAATATAGAGCATCTTGATGAACGTGGAAGCAAAGGAAGTGATGATGAATCTAATGATGATAGTGAAGAAGAACAAAGCCATGCCAATTACAAACTGGTTTAAGTGAGGCCACAAAAGAAGCATATGCTTTAGCATATACTTCAAGAGCAACCATACTTGAAAAAATTAGTTATGAAGGTGGTCCTTTGGGATCCAAAAGACAAGGCCTTTAAATGGTATCAGATGTTGAGCATAGAAAACCAGTTGATAAATCTGGCCTTGGGATTGGAGGTGAAAAAGTAGACCAAGGGCATACAAGTCAAACTCAATTTGTTAGAGCTTCTAATCCTCATCCTCATGGTCAGATACAATCACAACTAGGACATGCCCTTGGTGGAAAACTTAGTGCAACTGGGAGTTCCATTGGTGGTGATGGTATGGGTAGTAGTACTAGTAGTGGTCAACATGTGCTACAATGATAAATTACACACAAGAGGAAAAAAATACAAGATACCACAGAAACACTAGGTGATCAAGGCAATCAAAAGAGGCAAAGGATTTTGACAGGTCCAAGTCACACTATCAGTGGATCCACCACAAAGGAGTTATTTCTAGGCACTCCCCCAATTCCAATTAGTGTGGCTGCGACATCATTAGCAAGTGCAAGTACTCCTATTCCTTCGTCGTTCAAGCATTCCATTGTTCCTGCCTCCCGAAGTTATGATTTCATTGAAGAGTTTAAAAATAAATCAGACTTGAATAAAAAAGAAAAGAAGAAACTAGTGGAGAGTGCATCCGTTGTAACTTCAGAGCCTGCAACAACCATGGTATTACCCACATTTGACACAAATAAAGAAATCATGGAGTACACAATTGTTGTTCCCACAGTTCAAAACAAACCAACAAATCAGATGGATCAATCTAAATACCAAGTAACCAATTTTCAATTGGATTTTTTTGGCCTAAACAATATTGACAAAATTAATGTATCAAAGAAGAACAATGAATTGGTGTACACATCATTGCTAAAACAAGATAGAGAGAAGAAAATGTTGCAAACCCAAATAGAAAAGTTACAGGCAGACCTAGCAAGTGAGCAAAGAGGAAAGCAACAAATAACAAGAGAAATGAATTAGAAAAAAGAATAATATAATCTTCCTCTACATCAACAAGCAAAGAGGATAAACCAAATGAGAGAGAAGTGAATGAATTGAAGTGAAGGCTAGATGAGAGCAACAAGAAATATGATGAGAAAAATCCACTTTAGAAAAATTAAGACTAAGCATTGCGAATGGAAATGCATAGTGGGAACAAAAATTGGAGAAACATAGAAAAACAAATGAAAGATTGGAGACAAAGCTGACAGAAGCAAAAGAAGAAATTAAGTCTTCTCAAAATAAGTTATCTACATTTTGTAGAGATACAGTGAGGCATATGAAACAAAAGATCTGGGATGAAATAATGCAGAGGTTTGATCATTTGTGTGACATGTTTCAATTGATTGATGCTATCAAACAACATTATGAGAAGCTCAAAAAATATTTAGTGGACAACAAAAATGTGCTGGAATTAGAGAAATATACAAATCAAGTTCTACAAACAGTCTACAAAGCCAATGACAATGATTTGAAATCAAAAGGGATTACTAACCGGATTAAAACCTCAATGAAGTTGTCATCTATCATTGAAAAGTGTTCGAGAATGCATGGAACAAAGGAATACTTGCATCTGGTTGCAGATAAGATGAAGGTGGTGGATGAAAAGGTAAGGAACTTCACAAAGCTTGGTTTTCCAGAGGCTTTTGACACAAATGAGTGATTCATTGGAAAGGATGGTTTCAAAAAGAAGATGAAAGGTGCAAGGAAGATTGATTTGGACCAGTTTCCTCAGAACCCAGATGTGAACTATTTGGATTCCATCAGAACATTGATAACCTTGAATATAAAATTGACTGAAGAATTCAAGATAGGTTCCACTTCCAATTACAATCATGAAATGTTAACAAAACTTCAATGCAAACAACATCAGTTAGAACAAATGGAAATTCCACCACCTGAAGAGTGGAAGTTGCTAGAAAAGGTGATATAGTGAATTGATTTTTAATTTTCAATCTTTGATAATATGAGTTTCCAAGTTCCAACTCAGCTCTGTGCAGACTTGTCTTTGGGCATTGGCAAGATTTGTCATTGCCAATGCCAATATGTACTCCTTCATGTGAAAATCAATTAAAAATCTCAAATTCAGACTTCAATAATGTGATGATGTTCAATTATATGTATTATTCATTTTATCATTTGAACTATAAGGTGATGAACTGTTAGCTCATTTTATTTACTTCCTAGTAGAGCTTCCAAGTTATGGATGTTGAACTGTTAGCTCATTATATTTACTTCTTGGTAGATCTTCTAAGTTATGGATGTTGAGTTGTTAGCTTCTGTTATGTTTTGACTAAAAATCTTGATCAATATCCACCAACTTACACCTCACACACATCCCACATATTGCAAAAATACACTACATTTTCTTTTATGATTAGCACAAATTGCAAAGATTTGTGTGACAAGATCCATTTTATAGCCCACATTACTACTTGATCAATGATCATGTTCATAAATAAATCTAAAACCCCATGGTCACAACCCCTATTCCTGAAGAGTTCAAATTCAATGTACTGAAAAATTAAATGTTCTTCCACACACTCAATTTGAATAACATAAACAACCACTTTGGAGGCAACCAAATAATTTAATAACTTATAAGCATATAAATCCACAACAATTGAACACTCAAAAGAAAATCAATAATTATGTGTAACCTTCTCCATTGTATTGATCTTCAAAGTTCAAATGATATGCATTATAAAAATAGTTT
This sequence comes from Sequoiadendron giganteum, assembly GCA_007115665.2. NCBI lineage: Eukaryota > Viridiplantae > Streptophyta > Pinopsida > Cupressales > Cupressaceae > Sequoiadendron > Sequoiadendron giganteum. Next base: position 269,433,920 of record CM021110.1, on the reverse strand, counting down.
ATGATATGAGATGGATGGGTGAATTGGTGCAATCTATTATCTATCTTCTTACTATTTTCTACTCTAAAGTATAATTAAAAATGATGTGATGATCCATTGATCTCCTATTTGAGTCTTGATCTCTCTTATATATGAGAGGCAACAAGTTACAAACCCCTTACAAAAAGTCATGACGTTTGACAACTAAACATAACTCAAATTATAAATAAAACAATGCTGCAGGTGAATGCACTGATCCGTTAATCTCCAAGCAGAAGCTCATGACCACCTAAGATCTATTCAAGGATTTTACTCCATTATAGGGCACTCATCATGTTTTCGGATAGCATTCTTACTTTGAATCTATGGTTGTCCCGTTGGATTTGATTCTGACACATCTATAGTTTGGCTAATAAAAAGATTGACTGTAGAGAGGTGATGGATGTACTCCTATTCAACATAGGTGTCCATGTTAGAGATCACCTCTTTCATATCATATTCCATAGACATTATTTTTTTGAGTTACTTATGAGTGTTTTGTAAAACCATATCCTCGTCATTTATTTCTTGTAACACAACAGTTAGAAGCCCAACAAGCTCTTCCCTCCAATCATCATATTCTCATAGATTTCCAATGCCATTATGAAGTCTCAAGAGTGGGACTGAATCAAAGCAGTCAAAATCTTCTCTAAGCGTGTTATGATATCCATTATGTGATTCTACCAGCTTGATATATGTCAACAATATTTGTCCTCTCATGGCATTCTTATCTATGAGCTCATTTTTTTTCTCCATCATTCTAGGCTGCAATCGTTCATTCTCCACCAATGTAATGTGTGTCTGTTTGAATACTTTCCAATATTCATTAGCACAATTCATCATTTTTTGAATCTTTCTTTTATCTTTTCAAATACATTGTTATATTTGATGGTTTTCACTTCTTTCTCCAATTCTTTACATTTACCTTGGGATTTCAGATGGCAATTCTTCCAATAGGCTACATCAGCCAATGCATCAAGCACTCTCTTATATTTTTTAACCCATGGGGAGTACAACTCTGATGTGGAGGAGAGAGATGTTCTTTATCTCTGATTTTCTAGCTCCTTCTTCAGTTTGCCATTTTCCTTAATCAGTTTTTTGATCTGTTCTTTGGTAAATTTTGCCACATTTATGTTCAATTGTATTATCTCCATAAGGTTGGTATCCACTACTCGTTGAACCAAGAGATGACCAAACACTTGGTTTGGATTACTAATTATAGTAGGTCTTTTATCATGGGAATATGGTGACCAAATAAGAAAGGTGGCTTCGTCTGGGTTGTACCCAGATCTTGAATACATTTTGTCACTTGCTTCTTCTATTAAATTCATTGTCTTATCCCCTCTTTTTCTGAAGCTATCAAATACAATTGAAGAGCTAACATCCCACCCTGGCAGGAGCAACACTCCAGCTTCTTGAAGCAATTCCCTTCCTATTTTAGGAGTGATGGACTCCATTTCATTTTCTACCTCCCTTTTCAATTCCTCCAATGCAGTTGCCTCATGTTCATGAGTGATATCCTACATCTGTTGTCTCATTTTTCTGCCTTTATACTCATAAACAAATGATTTAAATTCAGAAGATTTAACAAAATCACAACCAGAAATAAACTGTAGTCTAGCCCTGACCCTCACATCATCAGATAGTTCATTTGATGCCTCAAATCTTACAATATTTTTCTCTTGAGGGGGCTTGTACTATGCAATCATAGGAGCACTGATTTATTTGACCTGCTCACCCTCTTCATCACCCTGCTCTTCTTCACTTATATCAGTATCTACAAAAAAACATACCTCAGGAGTAGGCTATGAAGGTATGTAATCCAAGGGCTCTATGTCTTCAGCTTGTACTCCTGAATAGGTTGCATGAGGTGCATAAAAAAAAACTTGGGGAACCTCCTTTACCAGTTCATTGACATGAGCGATGAGTTGCTCAATTCTTGTTAAAGGATCCTATATCTTGAGACCAAATTCCTTTGAATAAGATGGGACATTTTTTCTCTTCCATTCCTCTGCAAGCATAATCTTGCTATAGGCAGCCATTATTTCCTTGGTGGAAGCCTAATCATGGTTTCTTATGACATCTTCAATTCAGAACAAATTTTCATACCCTGATAGCCCCTGCGATAATCTTGCCTTGTGAATAAACCTTTATGCATCAAATTCTTTCCTTACATCACCTAGAGGTAGGTTGTACTGTGCTAATTTACCATCAATTTCTCCATATCCTTCATTGGAAACCACTGTAAAGTCTCCAAAACATAAGGTGTTGGGCATAATTTGTTGTTTTCTATGTCCTTTGAGGTGTTTGGAATCATATTTTGCCAATTTCCTTACAATTTCTAAATAAGCAATTCAGTCAGGAACTACTCATGGCATCAAGTGTGGAGCCCCTTCAAACCCATTAACCCTTATCACTGTACAATTAGGGAAAGAATACCAATTTCCCTAGTTATGATTCACTTTATTTCTCTAGTCATTTTCCTTTGGTCTTAGAAATATTTGTACTTCTGTGGATAGGTTATAATTGCACGAATATCCCAACAACTTCATCAATGGTTTTACAAAAAGTTCTTCAAAATAAAGGTAATGAGACCTACCAAATTGGTTGTCCCACAATGAATTCCACATTTGTACAGGTTTAAAATCTCCATTTTCATTTGTATCTTTTATCTTTAATTCTTCACTCCAGACACCTTTGACTGGTCAGTCGTACAATAACAAATACATAAGAAAAGAATAGTGTTCAAAATTAATATTATCACTATTATTTTTAATCTTTTCAAGCCCTCGATGTAGGGTGTTGGCCAAGTAGCTAGCATAATCAAATGGTCTGGCATCCTTGCTTTGTATATCTGCAGCTAAGACCATTGGGGCAATCGACATGAGAGGCGGAACCTCTACTCCCAAAACCTTACCAACTGAATAATAGGTGTATCGGAAATACTCTTCGAACAAATATTCATGGAAAGGAGGGTTTCACTGCTAGAGAACCTCCTGAGTTGGCCTCCTTCATCCTTGGGCCTATGCAAAGGTAATTTCCATCTCTTATAGCTGGTATCCATGTGGTGATACTATGTCAAGAGATCTTTGACCGGGAATGATAAATTCAGTGAACACTCTAACTGAAATACATTAGAAATGAGATCCCTAGAAACAACAAGCATGTCACCCTCGCCATGTGACTGAATAGTTATTTTCTTGGGGTCATATTTGATAGCAAGAGATTTAATTAGCTCTATGTTCACAAACACATTGGGCACCACAAGTCTTCCTAGGTTCAACCTCCATGGATTGCAGACTGGTTGAAACCTAAATTATTTTCTGTAATGGTACATGAAGAGGTCGTACCCTCGTTGCGGTGTCCAGATATCCCCTAAGCCCTTATGTTTGTCCCATAGTCGATCCATGGAAGGATTCATTTGAGCACTCCTCTTAGGTCTCAGCCCCGATCCAGGGCATTGATCTATCAGGTCTTCATTTAGGAGTCTCTTAGGATTTTTGGTTTTCTATTTTTTAGCTTTGGGTTTGTCTGTTCTCTCTTCCATTATTTAAATCTTAAGCTTTTTATGAAAATAGCTTCTTACCTGGGTCTGAAGTACTTACGTGAGTCTCACCAAGTCGCATCAATAGTCCACTGGTCTTTGTTGCATCAGAACTCCAAGTTTTTTCCTTTCTTCTTTTGCCCTAAGTGAAATCTTCCAAGATTTTGTGACAACTATGCGATCAACTTGTGATATAATTCACTTCAATTCTGGTTCATAAATGCACTGCAACACGATGCCTCGGGATGTCACTTGTCTTTCACCGATAGCCACCCTCTCCACCAATGGACACTTATCCTTCATTCTATGGGTGGGATGCCAGATAATGTTTCCCCGATGCACCATAGTTCCCTCGATATACTTTATGCATTCGATAATTCATGGAATCATGCCCATGGTTATAATTCATGGTTACTTTTGTTGACAACTAGACTCTATCGATATATCGAGAGAGCACCTTAGGAGTCAGCCCGATAGAGTATTGTTACACTGATACTAGGTTGTGAGTTATTTTCATTGGGCCATCGGTGGGACTGTGATAGGGGTTCCACCAATGAAGCATTGTTAGGCTAATGGTATTGAATTTTGTTAGGAATGGGGGAAGGACTACGTCACTACAGAATTTCAAATTTTTTTATGGATGCAATGTGAATGTAGGCTATAATATGGATCTTGTCACACAAATTTCTACAATTTGCATTGTTCATAAAATCAAAGTGTGGTATATTTTTATGATTATTGATAAAATTCGATAATTCATACCCATGGTCATAATTCATGGTTACTTTTATTGAAAAATTGAATGTATTGGTATATCGGGAGAGCACCTTAGGAGTTAATCCGATAGAGTATTGTTACACCAATACTAGGTTGTGAGCTATTTTCATCGTGCCATCGACGAGACTTTGATGGAGGTTTTGCCAATGAAGCATTGCTAGGCCGATGGTATTGAATTTTGTTAGGAATGGGGGAAGGACTACATCACTATGGGATTTCAATTTTTTTTATGGATACAATGTAGGATAAAATAAGGATCTTGTCACACAAATTTCTACAATTTGCATTGTTCATAATTTATGAATCATAAAATCAAAGTATCGTTTATTTTTGTGATTATTGATATGTGGAAGATAAGTGGGGTGGACTCAGTGGAGGCTAGTTTCTATGTAAAGAAAAAATAAATTTCCTTTTAAGAGATCAAATTTAAATTTTAATATCACAATTTCATGGATGATGGATTAATATATAATTTATAAAATATCATCAACTACAGTTTGACTTTGGCATATGATTCATGAAATGCAATATAATATAAAATATCATGGAGTGCAATATAAAATAAAATATCCTAAACTTTAAGTGCAATGATTCATAATTTATTTGAATACAATATAAAAAATCATCAACTACAGTTTGGAATATGATTCATGTAGTGCTTGAGTGCAATATAAAATAAGATATCATGAAGTGCAATAATTCACAATTTCAATGTTCATTGAATACAATATAAAATAACATCAACTACAGTTTGGACTTTGGAACAATGGAAATTGATTCATGAAGTGCAGTAAAAATACCTAAAACCTACTAATTCTCTTCCATTTCCCAAACAAATTCAGGGTCCTCAAACCGATGCTCATCTTGAGATAAAGTAAAAGAGTCATCTTGATTCTGAGTCTGCTCTACACTTTCTTCAACTTGTGTCTTAAATTCAACATTCATTGTGTGATTTGTGTCAATTTCAATATCATTGTCATTTGTTCCAGGCCCACTACCACTGCCACTACCACCAGTACTGACGAATCTTGGAATTGGAGAGCCTGTGTTGCACAACCCGGTCCCTCTTCTTTCACATGTGGACCTCCAGATTGTGAATTCCCTTTCAAAAGAAATTTTTTTGACATTATAAGCAGTTCCTTTCATCCTCAAACAATTTTCAAAATTCTTGTCCAGTTTGTTTCGTAACCTTGATTTCAAAAACCCCAATGTACTGAAAACTCTCTCATCCTCCATCGACCCCAATATCATTGTTTGACATAAATCAACAAGTTTGAAATATTCTGACATCGAACCACACAATATTTCACTCTGACCTAAGCTTGTCCAAACCTTTTTTATTGATCCCAATTCAAAGGCCTTCTCCTTTCCCATGGACTTATACTAGTCCCTCATAGCTATTGCAAAACTCCCACATTGCTTTCTAAGCTTATTTTCATTTAAAATCCCTTCTATTGTCTGCTCATTGTATGTTACCTTTTTCAAAAATTGTTCGATCAATATTTTTACTTGATCATGAAAATATTTTGGGTTATCTCGGTTTACCCAAAATTGAGGATACACAATACCCATGGCTTCAAGTATTTCATGTTGAGGGAATCTTTCATGAATCTCTGAGAAAAGAGATTTTGCAATTTCCTTCAAATTATCACTAACAGATTTAACAATGTAGTTAAAATCTTCCTCATTAATAGGTACTTATCTTCTAGAGTGCTTGGCTATCTTACAATGGTACATTGGTATCTCATATCCATGTACACAGATACATAAGTGCCTACTTGCATTAGACTGTAAATAATTATCAGGATTATTCGAATCAGTAATTTTCTACCACATCAAATAATTTGTGCCTTCTTATGTTAGATGTAGATATAGATGATCGAGGGCCAAGCATGTAAGTTTACGTAGATTGACATATTCAGAAATATACATAGTTCTGTATTGGGCTTTCCTCACAAGATTGTTCATCTCATCCAGCATGGGGAGAAGACTAGCTAAAGTCAATATTGTCTCTATATCGCTTAACCTATGTAAGATTTCAAGAGCTTTGTCTACTATGTTGTGATGCTCGTACATCACTCCAATCAAGGATTGATATATTCTAAAAGAACTCGTTGCATTGGTCCATGCAGGGAGATCCATCTGGTATCGACATCCTTGAGAAGATTATTTCTAGGTGTTATTCCCTCAGCAAAATGTTTAAATTCAAGGAAACATTTGGGACTTTGACAGAAGTATGTGTGGATCTCGCGAACTAGATTTTCAACTTTTGATACTATAGGAAACTTGCTTAAAATTTTGAATGCTAAATTCATTCTGTGGGCCATGTAATGAATGCCAAGCATGTATGGTGCACAAGTAGTTTGTAACTTTGTGCAAAGACTGCTCCTTTGACCTTGCATCACTGCAGCTCCATCAGCTCCTACACATACCAAATTTTTGGCAATTGTCAACTCATCCATACCTACAATTTCATTCAAATATTTCTTGACTAGTTCAAATAGATTTTACGATGTTGAATTGTCCTTTATTTTATGAACACAAATAAGATGATCTTGGTGAACATGTTGTTCTACAGTATACAAATGCATACAAACCCAAGAAGTATTGTCTATAGTCGCAATAACTTCATCTAAAGATAATGCAATGAAATTTGACTCTTTTACTTTCTCCTTTAAATCTCTCTTTTCCACTGCAGCAAGACAATTTTCCCATTCCCATCCAGCGTTTACTGACCAATGTGATAAGGGAAAGTGGGGAACACTCAAATAAGATAATAAATCAAAATATTTCGGGTAGTCTGTCATAGGACGCCCCCTAGACAAAATATGAAAATGATGCAGGAGCATCCAGTGGTGTAAGGGCAATCCTGCATCACCCAAAAATATATTTACTTTCATTTAGATTTTTTTGTAGATGTTTTTGCATTTCTGGATACCCTTTTCGTCGAAGAAGAATTCCCAACTTTCAGAACTGCTTTTCTGCTTTTTCTGCTCAACTGCTATTTTTAGCAGGTATGAATTTGAAGGCGTGAGGAGACAAAAATTTAAGGGAAGCTTCAGGACATAATAATAAACACTTTGGTGAAAGAATCAGATCAAGAGCATTTCCGGTTCAAAAGTTATTCAAGTTTCAATTTCTGCTTTTTGCCTTATGAAATCTTCGGAGCTAATTTTGAGGTACTTAGAGGCTCCGGATGGGCCTGAAAAATTGGCGGAATACGAAAGTGGTTAGCCTTTAGGCCCCACTTTCCGGCAAGAGATCTTCGCGAGAGCTTTCCGAAAAGGTATTATCATTGAAGATCTGACGGTTAGATCTTGAGTTAGGGCTTCCGAAAGTTGGTGCATAATTTGAATCCCATTTTTGGCTCCAAACAAAGAAACGGGCTATTTATGGGCGAGTTACTGTTTCTTTTAGGCAGTTTTTGGGGAAAGAAGATCGCATGCTGCGAATAGGGGAATTTATGTAGTTTCTTTCTGTAATTTGCATGTATTGCAAAACTGGAGGATTTGAGATCCTCTACATGTAGGAATTTCATACTTTGAAAATAATAAGATTTGTTAGTTTTTCTGTGTGATGTTTTTGTGTCTCGGGTTGCACCCTCATCAAGTGGTATCAGAGCGGGTTTTCTTGAGCATGTGGACAGATCGCCGATCGTGAGGCAGTTCGCACCAGGACTGTGGTTGTGGGTTCAAGATATTCAAGATGCCTCCAAGAGTGGCGCGTGGTAGGCGAGGTGGTGCCAGAAATGCTGGTGGAAGAGATCCATTAGCGGCTGAGGGTTTCAGAGCCCTCCAAAGACAAATAAATGCATTACAAAGAGAGTTAAGAAGAGGGGTAAACCCGAGAAGGGGAGAAGAAAGTGAGGATGAAGAAGAGGTGGAAGACTCAGATGTAGAAGAGGAAGAAGAAGCTATTGATCAAGATCAAATGCGGCTGATAAGGGCCATTTCAAAGATCGGAAAAAGACCTAGAGTAGAAGTTCCCAGTTTTTCCGGAAGTCTAGACCCAGAAGAGTTGATTGATTGGATCAATGAGTTGGAAGAGTATTTCGAGTATGAAGAAGTAGAGGACCCAGATCGGGTTAAGTTTGCAAAAACGAAGCTAAAGGGCCATGCCAGTATCTGGTGGAAAGAGGTCCAACTAGAAAGAAATAAGAGAGAAAAGGGAAAGATCACCAGATGGGATCGCATGGTGGAGAAACTGAAGAAGCAGTTCATGCCAATGGACTATGAGTTAGATCTATTGAAGAAATTGCAAGGGTTGAAGCAAGGAAGTAGATCTGTGAAAGAATACACAGAATATTTTCACAAGATGATCATTAGAACGGGACATGCAGAGGCCAACAAGGAGAAGGTAGCCCGTTATCTTAATGGGTTACGGCCGAGCATTCAAGAGGAGTTAAGCCTGGTCAGAATGGCCACCATTGAAGATGCTTACCAATTTTCACTGAGAGTTGAAGAGAAGCTGAACAAGAGATTTGATAGCAAGCAAAAAGGACAAGGAGGTCAAAGCGGAAGGGGTAGCGGAAGATCTTTTGGAAGCCGAAATGAGGATGAGAAGAAAAATGAAGATGTGGGTACCAGTCGAAGCCAGAGGAATGATAACTTCTACCGCCCACATGATCAGAATGGTGGTGATCAAAAAGGTAGAGGACGAGGAAGATTTGGGCAAGGACCTGGAAGAGGTGGTTTCAGAGGAACTTGTTTCCGCTGTGGTGAAGAAGGGCATCGAGCCTATGAATGTCCACAATACCAAGGAAGGACAGACAAAAGGCCAGAAGGTCATGCAAGAGTTGTGCATGTAGATGAGGAGGCTCAATCTGAGCATTCAGATGATGCTGAAAGGGGAGAAGCCCTAGTGGTTAGAAGAGCCTTGGTGACTGAAGAGAAGGAGCCAGAACAGAGGAAGAATTTGTTTCGCACAAGGTGCAAGTGTGAAGACAAATGTTGTGATGTCATTATTGATGGTGGGAGCACTGATAATCTAGTGTCAGAAGAAATGGTTACAAAGTTGAAGCTGAAGAGGGAAAGGCATCCACATCCATATCGAATTGCCTGGTTGCAGAAAGACCACAAAGTTCTAGTCAATGAGCAGTGCCTGGTGAAGTTCAAGATCGGAAGCTATCGTGATGAGGTACTCTGTGATATCATCCCCATGGATGCATGTCACATGTTGTTGGGGAGGCCGTGGCAGTTTGACAGGCGAGCTGTACATGATGGCCATGCAAACACTTATTCCCTGATGAAGGGTGGAGTCCGCCATAAGTTGAAACCCCTGAAGAAGGCCGAAGAAAAGGTATGCAGTAGTGCTAGAATTTGTTATGTCGATGGAAGGAAATTTTTAGAAGGCATAAAACATGAGCGTGTGTGTTATGCATTGATTCCTAAAATGGATAAGGAGGGTAGTGAGAAGGTTCCAGTAGAAGTTTTTGGGTTATTGAATGAGTTTCAGGATATTGTTTTTGATAATGTACCTGAGGGTTTACCACCAATGAGGAAGATCAGTCATCAGATTGACTTGATCCCAGGAGCCAGTTTGCCGAATAAGGCAGCTCATAGAATGACTCCTGCAGAAAATGAGGAGTTAAACAGACAAGTTGAGGAGTTGTTGAGAAAGGGTTTGATTCGAGAGAGTTTGAGTCCATGTGCAGTACCTGCAGTACTAGCACCAAAGAAGGATGGGGAGTGGAGGATGTGTACAGACTCTCGGGCCATAAACAAGATAACAATCAAGTATAGATTTCCCCTACCAAGGATGGATGACCTGATGGACTGTTTGAGTGGAGCTCAGTACTTCACAAAGATTGATCTGAAGAGTGGATATCACCAGATTCGGATTCGAGAGGGAGATGAATGGAAGACCGCCTTCAAGACCAAAGAGGGCCTGTACGAGTGGTTAGTCATGCCTTTTGGGCTAACCAATGCACCGAGCACATTCATGCGGCTCATGAACGAGGTACTGAAAGAGTTCCTAGGAAGCTTTGTTATTGTGTATTTAGATGATATTTTGATATTCAGTAAGTCACTGGATGAGCATATAATGCATATTGGTAGAGTCTTTGAGAAGTTAAGAGAAGAGAAATTGCTGATTAATCTGAAGAAGTGTAGTTTTGTGAAGAAGGAGTTAGTGTACTTGGGGTTTGTTGTCTCGACAGAAGGTCTCAAGATGGACCCAGAGAAGGTGAAGGCTATTCTGGAATGGCCTACCCCAAGAACTACTACTGAGGTGAGGTCTTTCCATGGTTTGGCCAGTTTTTACAGAAAGTTTATTAGAAACTTCAGTAGTATTTGTGCACCCCTAACTGAAACAATGAGAGGGGATAGAAAAGAGTTCAAGTGGAGCACTGGAGCAGCAAGGAGTTTTGATCTATTGAAGCAGAAGGTGACAGAACAACCTGTTTTGGCTCTCCCGGATTTCAATAAGGTGTTTCAAGTGGATTGTGATGCCAGTGGTTGTGCCATTGGAGCAGTGTTAAGCCAGGAAGGTAAGCCCATTGCCTATTTCAGTGAAAAGTTAAATGATGCAAAGAGAAAGTACTCTGTATATGACCAAGAATTTTATGCAATAGTTCAAGCATTAAAGAAATGGAGGCATTATTTGTTGCCGAAGGAATTTGTTATGTATACTGATCATCAAGCATTGCAGTACCTGAGTAGTCAGGGAAAATTAAATCAGAGGCATATGAAATGGGTAGAATTTTTGCAGAGTTATACATTTGTTTTAAAGCATAGGAGTGGGAAGTCAAATAGGGTTGCAGATGCCTTAAGTAGGAGGCATACATTGTTGATAGAAATGCAGATTGAGGTGGTTGGGTTCAGTGAACTCAAGACATTGTACCCGAATGATCCTGATTTTGCAGAGGCTTGGAAAGCTTGCAAGGAACCTGTTACAGTTGACAGGACAAAGTGGTTGGATTTCCTAATTCAAGAAGGCATGTTGTTTAAGGGAAGTCAATTATGTATTCCGAGGAGTTCCATGAGGGAGAATCTGATAAAGGAGAAGCACAGTGGAGGAATGGCAGGACATTTTGGTCGGGATAAGACCATTTCCATTATCAGTGAACATTATTATTGGCCTCAGTTATCACAAGATGTGAAGAAGTTTGTGCAGAGTTGT
>CM021110.1:269376544-269422362 GCA_007115665.2 Sequoiadendron giganteum | reverse complement strand
GGAGTGAGATAGAGGGGGAGGGAGAGATATTGAGGGGTAGGAGAGGGAGTGGGGGAGGGGGAGGGAAAGGGATTGAGATGGAGAGGGAGTGTGAGTGGGAGTGGTAGAAGGAGAGGGAGAGGGAGAGGGAGTGGGAGTGGGAGGGAGAGGGATAGGGAAGCAAAGAGATGAAGGGGGGAGAGGGGAGAGTTGGAGTGGGAGAGAGGTGTTGGTGAGAGGGGGGAGAGGGGTATGGGGATGGGGAAGGGGGAAGGTTAGGGGGAAGGAGAGGGAGAGTTAGGGGGGAGAGGGATAGGGAAGAGGATAGAGGGAGAGGATAGAGAGAGAGAGAGAGGGGGGGGAATAGATGGATAGGTAGAAGGAGAGGGAGGGAGGGAGAGAGTGTGGTGAGAGGAGGGGAGAGGGAGATGGATATGGAAAGGTGGAGAGGGAGAGGGTGTGGGGAGAGGAGGAGGGGAAGGGGAAGGGGGAGGGGGAGGGACAAGGAGTGGTGAGAGGACAAGAAGAGGGAGAGGGAGTTAGATTTAGAGTGGGAGTGGGGGAGGGTGAGGGAAAGGGATATGGAGAGAGGGAAAGGGGGAGGATGAGGGGGTTGGGGAGGGAGTGGGAGACATAGAGGGGGGGAGAGACATAGAGGGAGACAAAGTTAGAGAGGGGGAGAGGGGGAGGGAGAGGGAAAGGGAAAGGGAGGTGGAGTCGGATTTGGAGTGGGAAAGGGAGATGGAAAGGTGGAGAGGGAGAGGGAGAGGGTGTGGGGATATGGGGAGGGTGTGGCAAGAGGGGTAGGGTGTAATGTCCCCATTCTTAGAGTGATATCTTGGAGATGAGAACTAGCTCATTCACCATTCCCATGATCTAGTCAACTTGGTGAGGGAATGATATCTAGCCATGAGAGTAATAATTTTGGTGAGTTGCTTTTGAAGTTTTAAAAAGGAAATTATCCTTAATGGAAAATAAAATATAATGTTGATTATATTTATTATTATTTCATGATCCTCTTGCCAAGTCAAAGCAATCTTATGAGAAATATAGGAGGGGAGTTTAAAACAAATAGAATATTATTTTTCTTCCCTAAGTGACAAAAATGAATGAAATATGATCATGAGTTGGTTGACCCACATGCAATCAAATATGTTTTGCTTCAAAGGTCAATTCTCTCTCCTAAGTCAGTTCAAAGAATTAATGAATAAGGCATCTAATATTTGATATTTTAAGATCAAATTTGATCTTCTCTTAGGGCAGTTTAAAAGGCATCAAATATTTTAATATTTAAGATCAAATTTGATCCTTTCAAGGGTGGTTTAGTGCCTTAATGGAGAATGCATTGAATATTTTAATATTTAAAATCAAATTTCATCCTCCTTTATGGTGGTTTGGATAAGGGGTTTTAGATGCCTTAGGGAAGAAGGCATTGAATATTTTAATATCAAATTAGATTCTCCCCTGTGGCATTTTGGATGAGGGTTGGTTAAGAGCCTTATTTAAGAAGCCATCGATGGCTTTGAGAGGGATTATTTTGAATTGATATTTTGGAAAAAAATTGTGTATGGGAGTTTTCTCTTGGTTGGAAGTGAATTCTAGTTGCTTCAAGGTGGTGTTCCCTTGAAATATTTGTGGTTTGGTGATGACCCCATTCCACCATGAGATGAATTCCATGGAGTTCATCATAAAGCTTAATTGACAAGTATCTGAGGAGTTGGGACTTTAAAATCTAGGGTTTAAAGACTTGTTTATTGTAGATTCAAGGAAGAATAAGGAAGATTGGTTAGCATTGGACATCTTGGAACAAGTCACTCCATTTTTGGCATATTAGGGTTTCATTTTTGAAGTGTTTTGCATTGTGGGTTGGCTGGAAATCCATATCAGATTATCAAAGGTTATTGGAAATCAATTTTTAGACTTGATATCAATCACATTTCAACCTTTTTCAAGCATAGGAGGTAAGTTGGGCTAATTCACTACCTTTCTAAACTAGAAGATTCCATTATTTGAGCTATTTTTGCAATATTTGATAAGTTTCAACATTTCTAGGTCATCTTCAATCAAGTACAGATTGCATACATTTTGTTACAAAGCTTTTATCAGTCATATCAGACCACCAACAATGTTGCAACAATCTTATTTCAATCAAGGATTGAAGGGTAGTTCATCAAGACTACCTAGGGTTTCATTCTTCAATCAATTGGCTAGGGTTTGGTATACATTTTGGCCATTTTGTATGTTGTATGAGTTTTGATTTTCTAAATCAAACTATTTGATTGTAAGCTACAATCAATCTTCTATTTGTAATCAGATTGTTCATTCAATAAGAAGCCATCATCATTTTATGGGTACGTTGTTCTCATGTTTTGATTGATTTGATTATAAATTTATCATTTGGTATTTTGTTTCATGTTATATTTGAATCTTTTAATCTACATCAAAATATTAAGCCGACAAGGAGGAAATTTTTTTTGGTTGAGATAAGGTAGGCTTCTTATAGTGGTATCAAAGCCCTATTTTTCCAGCCTAAAGGGTTAAGGCTATCTTATGTAGCCACAAGAGATTGGTCCACAAGTATTATACACATAGAAGAACAAAACAACAAGCAAATCCCATTATAGATACACAACAAGACACCATGGGTGACAGAAGAATTGGTAATCCACCAAGAAATAAGCTCATAATGAAGAAAGAGAAGCATGGGATATCATGAGGGGTATTGCAGCAGGGCAACAACATGTACCTGATGTTTTACAACAACTATACAACAAATAAATGCTCGTAGAAGACTAGTTCATGAGCATGAAGACAATGGTAGTACTATTGGGACTTCATGGGCACAAAGAACACCTACTCGCACTATTGATAGACCTTTGCAACCTACATTTTTGAGAAATCAACTAGAAGAAGAGAATGTTGAAGAAAATGAAGATGCACCATTCACAGATAATGTCATGACAATGCATGATGAATGAGATTTGTTACCTCCAAAATTAAAGGATCATTTGACCTTTGAATGCTACATGAGTCAAAAAATGGAGAAAAGTAGAGCAAGGCCAGATAGAAGGCCTAGGAATCAAAACAAGGACCTAATACATGCCACAAGTAAACTCACACTTCCAATATTTGATGGTAAGGGGAAGATCACGACAAGAGCATGGATTCAGAAGATGGATGCCTTTCTGACTCTACGATCTATGGCAGAGGATGAGGCAATCAAATTTGCAACCATGTACTTAGAAGGCACTACATATGATTGGTGGCATCATGGTTTGGTTACTCAAAACCATGGACTGATCCATTCTTATGATGATTTTAGTAGGAGGTTGATAGCATGATTTGACGGGAACGATGTGGAAGTGTATTATAGGGAGTTGGCACAACTTAAGCATAGTGTACATATGGAGACATACATAGAAGAATTCCAAAAAATTGTTTTTATGGTTCCTGATATGTCTAAGAGAAGGGTAGTCATGTTGTTTATTAAGGGTTTGAATGATAGGATGAAAGGCATAGTTAAGGAACTTAAGCCTAACACATTACATGATGTTATTCATCTCGCCTTTGACCTTGACACTACATCTACTTCCTTGCAACTCGCCAAGAAGAATTTCAAGAATTTAAAATCAAATTAGAAATCATTCAATAAGCCCAAGGTTACATCTTCTTTAGCAATCAGGGAGGAGAGGAATGAACTTAGGAGGAATAAGTTATGCTTCACTTGCAAGCAACCATGGGAACCTATTCATAGATGCCTTGGGAAAGGAAAAGCACATCTTATTGAGGTCATATCTAATGATGAGGATATTTGAATACAAACTCAGAGAGTGAGGAGGAGCATGATGATTAGCCTCATTGAACCTAAGGAGCATGATGATCCTCAACAAGTTACTATTGCTTCAATTTCAGGAGTTCTACGATACCATTCCTTTCGTATGAAAGCAGTTCTAAATGAACAACGTGTTTTATATTTGGTTGATAGTGGAGCGATGCATAAATTCATTGATGAAGGGTTGGTGGCTAGGAGAGGTCTTCATGCCGAGGAGTTTCCAAGTTTTCAAGTGATAGTGGTTGATGGGTTTGGCATGATTTATACCAGGAATGTCTCACAACTAAGCATACAGATGGGATATTACACCTTGAAAAATGACTTTTGTATGCTTGGTCTAGGTGAGATAGATGTGGTGTTAGGCATCCAATGGATTCAATCTCTTGGGAGGTACGTTCAAGAGTTTTAGTGGATGGAGTAGGAGCTCATAGTGGATGGAAAGAAAATTGTGTTGAAGGCTTTATCAGATGGGAAGCCTAGAGTAATTTTAGTTAAGAGGATGGAGACACTATTTAGGCATAGAGATATGGCATGGGCAACCTAGTGCTTCATTTCATCTAAATCTCCTTCTAGTGATACACCACATCATCATGTGGATATTTAGAAGTTTCTGGATAGGTGTAGTATTGTGTCTAGTGACATACCTCCTTGATTACCTCATGATCATGGATTTGAGAATGTCATAGAGATGGAGTATGGCTCTAATCTCATCCTTACAACACCATATAGACATCCCAGGAATTTCAAGGAAGAGATAGAGAAAACAATTAAGGAGTTGTTTGATTGTAGGGCCTTGAATAAAAAGACCATAAAAAATAGGTACCTTATACCCAAGATCGACGAGCTTCTAGATGAGCTACACGAGGCTATGTATTTCTCTAAGATTTATCTCAGATCAAGATATCATCAAATTCATGTTAAAAAAAAGATGTTCACAAGACAACATTTACGTGCCATTTTGGGCACTATGAGTTTCTTGTTATGCCCTTTGGACTCACTAAAATGCCTACTACATTCCACTCTTGTATGAATCATATATTTAATGAGCAGTTGTGTAAGTTTATTTTGGTATTATTTGATGACATCCTGATATTTAGCAAATCTTGGGAGGAGCACCTTAGACATCTTGATGAGGTACTTCGCATCATGGAGGCTCAAAAATTGTTTGCTAAGGCATCCAAATGTGACTTTGGACTACAAGAGATTCTCTACTTGGGCCATGTGATTGGGGCTAATGGAGTTTAGGTGCACCAAGAGAAGATTTGAGCTATACTAGATTAGCCACCTCCAAGGAACATTTATGATTTGTGAGTTTTCTTGGGATTATGCATTTGCTACAAGAGATTTATAAAGGGGTTTTCAAAGTTGGTAACACCTCTTAAAGATCTTACCAAGAAGAGTGCATTCAGTTGGACAATGAGGCACGAGTAGTATTTTCTCAGCTCAAGGATGTTATGAGTTCTTGTCATGTGTTGGCACTACTTGATTTTACTAAGCCTTTTGTTTTGGAGTGTGATGCTTCAGGAGAAGCCCTAGGAGCTGTATTGATACATAATTGTCATCCCATTGTTTATGAGTAGGAAACTATGGGGTGTAGAGAAGTTATATTCCACCCACAATAAGGAGATGTTGGCCATCATGCATTTGTTGTCCAAGTTTAGACAATACTTAGTGGGTGGAAAATTTGTGGTTAGGATAGACCACAATAGTTTGAGATACTTAGGGCAAAAGGACCTTAATGATCAACAACAAAAGTGGGTCAGTAAGATACATGCCTATGATTTTGACATTGAGTATTTTAAGGGCAAGAAGAATGTGGTTGTTGATGCTCTTTCTAGGAGGCCTTCCCTTTGCTCTTTGAGTGAGATATCAGTAGATTAGAACTCTCGACTATTAGTTGAGTATTCTAAGTCTACATTTGCATGCGAGCTCATGGATGGACAAATCCAGAATGATAGATATCGAGTTGTGGATGATGTGATCTATTATAAGGATAAGATATTCCTAGTACTCGAGTCCAAGCTCAAACAATAGATATTATGAGCCATTAATGACACACCTACAACATGACATCCAAGTTTCTTCAAAACCTACAGATAAGTCAAAAAGAGATTCTCATGGAAGGGTCTCAAAGATAATTTCATGTAGTATGTTATAGAGTGTTTGAATTGTCAACTCAACAAATTTGAGCATACTTTCCTAGCAGGACTTTTGCAGCCATTGCCTATTCTAGAGTAGAGGTGGGAGAGTATATCTATAGATTTCATTATAGGTCTTTTGAAGGTTCGGGGATGATATTGCATATTTATAGTTGTTGAAAGGTTGATCAAATATGCACACTTCTACGCTATACCATTTGACTATTCAGCCCCATAGGTGGTAGAGTCATTCTTTTGAGATATTTTTTGATTGCATGGCCTTCCTAAGACCATAGTGATCAAGACAATAGGTTTCTCAGTGCTTTTTGGCAAGAGCTTTTCTGATTAGCTCGTACCGAGATGACACCGATCACTAGTTACCACCCTCAAATGGATGGGAAGACATAGATTATTAATAAATGGATTAAGGGTTATGTTGACAATTATGTTGTTGGGCAATAGTGTGCTTGGATCAGGTGGTTGTGGGTGATCCCATAATAGTGGTTTACACTTTTTTGGACATCTTGATTTTTGCTAAAATCATATATTTTTAGAAAATATAATGATTTAAGCATTGAAAAGTTCCATTTAAAATATTCTAATTGAAGAGGGTTTGATGAAACCACCTTAGATCAAACGCCCTTGGATAGAACCCTGTTAGTTTAAAACCATAGCTATAACAGAGTCTCCTTTAAACCTATCAAAATGCTCATAAAAAACCACTTTTTATTTACCTTCTAGGGGATCAAATAAATTCATTTAAAATTTATTTTTTTAAAGTATGTATTCCTTATTATAAGCTTCTCCAAAAAGTAATTTTAAATATATTTAACTTGATTATTATATATATATTTTTTGTGAATGTAGGTTTTTCACCAAAAATAAAGCTCTATGTTTTGTACATATGGAAAAATAGTAGATTACCAAAACAAAATTCTGAAAAATATGTTTGTGTTATATATTGATGTCCTTGATCCAGTGAAAAAAATAAAATTGAATTTTGATACATTAAAAAAAAGTTATGTAGTATACAGTCTGCCTATGTCTAAATTGTAATTGGCTTGATTTTAAAACTTGACTAAGAAAAAATAATCCAATAAAACACTATAGAACCAAATGGAAGTAATATATATCATAGTTACAAATCTAAATTCAAAAATTTTAGAATTTAATTCTTCATAGAAAAAAATTATGTTGTATATGGTGAACACCACTCTTTAAAAATGGTGTTTATTGTTAAAAGCTAGTTTTGAAAGGAGGTGGAAAGAGGAATGAAATATGATTCCAATTTATTTTTTAAATATATATTTAGAATCTACAGACAAAATTTCACAAATCACTAGTTTACATCATCTTCAAATTCCTCATGGTTTAGTAGCTATAGGTGCCCGAAAGTGTGAAGATTTAGTTAAAAAAATTCAGTTCAATGTCCAGTTTGGCCAAAAATTATAAACCAGTATTGTGGGATCACCCTTGTACTTAGGAGAATATTGTTATAATACCACCTATCATATGTCAATTGGAATGCCTCCATTCGGGGAATTGTATGGATATGATGCATTATCTTTCATGGACCTAGCCTTTGATGTCAGTAGAGCTCCTTGGGCCAAGGAGTTATTGCAAGATACTCAAGACATCCTTAAGGTACTTAAGGATAATATTCAACAGGTACAAAATAAATAGAAAATGTATGTTGATAGACACCGTGTGGAGAGGAATTTTGAGGTAGATGACTTGTTTTTATTGTGCTTTCATCCCTATAGATAGAGTACCTTGAAGAGAAGTGGTGTGAAAAAACTCAACCCAAGGTTTTATGGTCCCTACAGGATTGTGAGGAGAGTTGGGGAGGTAGCCTATGAGCTTGACTTACTAGCAGGTAGTAGAATACATAATATTTTTCATCTGTCATTCCTCAAAAGGGTGTTGGGACAACATGTGGTTGCTTCTCCAGACCTTCCACCCCTTGATGAGGAGTGTGTTTTGATATTAGATCGTAAGTCCATTGTTGATATAAGGGAGTGTAAGTTGCAAAACAGGGTGATCAAAGAATATCTCATCAAATGGAGAGACTTGCCATTGAAGGATGCTACATGGGAAGGAGAACAAATACTTCAACATCCTAATTTGTGATTTATTAAGGATAAGAAATCTCATGAAGGGATGACTATAATGTCCCCATTCTCGGATTGATATCTTGGAGATGAGAGCTAGCTCATTCACCATTCACGTGATCTAGTCAACCTGGTGAGGGAATGATATCTAGCCATGAGAATCATAATTTTGGTGAATTTCTTTTGAAGTTTTAAAAAGGGAATTATCCTTAATGGAAAATAAAATATAATGATTATATTTTATTATTATTCCATGATCCACTTTCCAAGTTAAAGCAATCTTATGAGAAATATAGGAGGGGAGTTTAAAACAAATAAAATATTATTTTCTTCCTTAAGTGGCCAAAAAGAATCAAATATGATCATGAGTTGGTTGACCCACATGAGATCAAATCCGATTTGCTTCAAAGGTCAATTCTCTCTCCTAAGTTGGTTTAGAGACTTAATGAAGAAGACATCTAATATTTGATATTTTAATATCAAATCTGATCTTCTCTTAGGGTAGTTTAAAAAGGCATCAAATATTTTAATATTTAAGATCAAATCTGATCCTTTCAAGGGAAATTTAGTGCCTTAATGGAGAAGGCATTAAATATTTTGATATTTAAAATCAAATCTTGTCCTCCTTTATGGCGGTTTGGATAAGAGTGATTTAGATGCCTTAGGGAATAAGGCATTGAATATTTTAATAAGATCAAATTAGATTCTCCCCTATGTCAGTTTAGACTAGGGTTGGTTAAGAGCCTTATTTAAGAAGGCATTGATAGCTTTGAGAGGGATTATGTTGAATTGATATTTTGGAAAAGTTTGTGTATGCGAGTTTTCTCTTGACTGGAAGTGAATTCCAGATGCTTCAAGGTGGTGTTCCCTTGAAATATATGTGGTTTGGTGATGACCCTATTCCACCATGAGAGATGAATTCATATGGAGTTCATCATAAATCTTAATTGACAAGTTTTTGAGGAGTTATGACTTTAAAAGATAGGGTTTGAAAACTTGTTTATTGCAGATTCAAGGAAGAATAAGGAAAATTGGTTAGCATTGGATGTCTTGTAACAAGTCACTCCATTTTTGAAGAGTTTTGCATTGTGGGTTGGCTAGAAATCCATATCAGATTATCACAAGTTGCTAGAAATCCATATCAGATTATCAGATTAGACTTGATACCAATCATAACTCAGCCTTTTGCAAGTATAAGAGGCAAGATGGGATAATTAACTACCTTTCTGAACTAGGGGATTCCATGATTTGAGCTATTTTTGCAATATTTGACAAGTTTCAACATTTCTGGGTCATATTGAGTCAAGTACAAATTGCATACATGTTGTTACAAAGTTTTTATCAATCATATCAAACCACCAATAGTGTTGCAACAATCTTATTTCAATCAAGGATTAAGCGTAGTTCATCAAGACTACCTAGGGTTTCATTATTCAATCATTTGGCTAGGATTTGTTATACATTTTGGCCATTTTCTATGTTGTATGAGTTCTATTTTCTAAATCAAACTATTTGATTGTAAGTACAATCAATCCTTTATTTGTAATCAGATTGTTCATTCAATAAGAATCCATCACCATTTTCTAGTTATGCCATTCTCATGTTTTGATTGATTTTATTATAACTTCATCATTTGGTATTTTGTTTCATGTTATATTTGAATCTTTTAATCTACATCAAATATTAAGCCAACAAGGAGGCAGAATAAATTTTGGTTGAGATAAGGTAGGCTTCTTATGGAGGGGTAGGTGGAGGGAGGGGGAGAGGGAGAGGGCAAGGGGAGGGGAGGGGGAGGGGAGCCAGAGGGAGTGGGAGAGAGACAAAGGGGGAGGGAGAGGCATAAAGGGAGAGGGAGTTGGAGAGGGAGAGAGAGGGGGAGGGAGAGGGAGAGGGAGAAGGGGAGAGAGATAGATAGGGAGTGGGAAAGGGAGGGAGACAGAGAGAGAGATAGAGGGGGAGATGGAGAGGGAGGAAAAGAGAGAGAGAGGGGGGGAGGGGGAGGGGGAAGGAGAGAGGGAGAGATAGAGAGAGGCAGAGAGAGGGGGGAGAGAGGGGGGAGGGGTAGGTGGAGGGGAGAGGGAGAGGGAGAGGGAGAGGGTGTCAGGAGAGGAGGAGGATGATGAGAGAGAGGGGGAGAGGGATATGGAAAGGTAGAGAGGGAGAGGGTGTGCAGAGAGGAGGAGGGAGAGGTGCATGGATAGGGGGAGGGAGAGGGAGAGGGATTTGGAGTGGGAGTGGGTGAGGGGGAGGGGGAGGGTGAGGGAGAGGGAGTGAGGGTGAGGGAGAGGAGTGGGAGGGAGTGGGAGTCAGCGAGAGTAGAGGGGGAGGGAGTTGGTGAGGGAGAGGGGGAGGGGGAGGGGGGGAGAGAGGAAGAGAGAGTGAGAGTGGGAGAGGGAGAAGTAGAGGGAAAGAGAGGGATATGAAGAGGGGGAGAGAGAGATGGGGAGGGGGAGGAGGAAGAGAGGTGGGGGGAGAGAGGGAGAGAGAGAGATAGGGAGAGAGAGAGGGAGGGAGGAAGAAAAAGAGAGAGAGGGGGGAACAAAGGAGAAATGGAAGGGAGATGGAGAGAGAGATCAAGAGAGGGGGAGAGGGGGAGGTGGGAGAGATATGGGGGAGGGGGATATGAAACAAGAGAGAGAGGGGTGAGGGAGAGGTAAGGGGAGAGATGGAGAATGGGAGAATGAGAGTGAGAGAGGGAAGGGGAGAGGGAGAGGGAGAGAGAGAGGTTGAGAGGGAGAGAGAGAGGGGGAGGGAGGGAGAGGGGGGGGA
Source organism: Sequoiadendron giganteum (assembly GCA_007115665.2). Taxonomy (NCBI): domain Eukaryota; kingdom Viridiplantae; phylum Streptophyta; class Pinopsida; order Cupressales; family Cupressaceae; genus Sequoiadendron; species Sequoiadendron giganteum. The sequence goes on along the minus strand of CM021110.1, from coordinate 269,411,533 downwards.
GATAATGCAAGAACTTCCAAAGGTCATAATTTTGTACTTGTATCATTTTTTGAGCTCATTTTTTTATAAGGAGATGCATTATGAGGAGTTGTTTGAATTGCTGACTAAGCTGAACTCAATATGTGGCAATTTTGACACATTTTTTGGGGTCGAGTTCTTTCATCTGGGCCCTTAAAATCAACTTCTTTTTTTTTTTAGTTTCTAAAAAGTTATTTTCTTTAATAACTTGGAACTCATGTTTCTTGTTTGAACTCTGATTCGATAATTCATGTCACCATAGTGTCAGGAGGTTTTTGGGAAAATCTAGACTCAAAGGGAAGGAGATAGGGAGATAGGGGGAGGGAGGGAGGGAGGGAGAGAGAGAGATGGAGAGAGAGAGAAGGAAGGAGAGAGAGTGAGAGGGAGAGAGAGTGAGAGAGAGAGGTTGAGAGAGGGAAGGAGGGAGATGGAGAGGCAGAATGATATAGGGACTTTCGAAGGTCATAATTTTTGACTCAAATGTCCATTTGGGCTCAATTTTTACAAGGAGATACATGTGTTATGAGTTGTTTGGATTGTGGATTGAGCTTAGCTCAGTAGATGACCATTTCGACACATTTTTTGAGGTCAAATTCTTTCATCTAGGCCCTCAAAATTAGCTTTAATTATTTTATTTTAGTTTTTAGAGAGTTGTTTTCTTTAATAACTTAGAACTCATCCTTCCAATTTGAATTCTAAGTTGAAAATTCATGTCACCATAGTGTTGGGAATTTTTTGGGAAAATATAGATTCAAAGGGAAGGATGGAAAGAGAGATGGGGGGTGAGAGAGGTTGAGAGGGAGGGAGGGAGGGAGCGAGAGGGGGAGGGAGAATGATAAGATTCAATAACAAAATTTATGCTAAATAATAATTAAAATATAATATAAATTTTAATAGTTTAGCTTTTAATGAATATAATTTGAAGCATAACTAAATTTATATAGTAATTATGTTAAATAATAATTATAATATAATTATATATATTTTCAATTAAAAGGCCAATAGCCCATATATCTATATTAATATATAATAGGCATACATTAAAGATAAAACATTTGTTATGTTGCTAGTATATGCCTACAACATTGTTCTGCATATAAAAATGAATCCCAAATGACAACCCAAAACCCATGGTAGCCCAATAAAATAATCAAAAGCATGAAAGATGGAAGATGCTAAAAGATTCTCTGTAATCAATTTACTTTCACCATATTATGCACTTTGCATGACTTAAAATATTGTGCACTCAAAACCTAAACACCTATTCACTCTATTTTGTGTTTGGTGAACTGCAATACCCTTGCCTTCAACAATTTTCATTTTCAAAACTCTCTCCATCTTGCTACATCAACATAATGTACATACCCAGGTAAAGAGTATCTATGTCTTTTCATATATGTTGCCTTCATATTTAATCAGTCCTTTATGCTCACTGTCACACCCTTCAGTATGCATCCAACAAGCCATCTCTTTAAATAAAAAAAACCATTGCACAACTCTCCAAAGATTAAAAAGAAAACATGCATGAAAAAGCCATGAATAACTACCCCCACTATTCTTGATCACTACTATCTTTGTTGCCAAAACTTGTGGTATATATTGTGAACTCTCAACTAATGCCTTGTAAACTATTTGTTACACTGTTCCATAGTAATCATATACATGATATATGAAAAGTTGTAATCTTGTACATAATACATAACAGTTAGTTACACTGTTCCACATTAATCCAAGAGCTTTGTGTTTAGAACAGGCACTAATTGTTCCTCTCAAAGGTTGAGCAAAATGACAGTTTGTAAGATGTACCGAAGGTTGGTCTCCTCTAACATAACATTGACTATTGTTGATCACATGATCTTTTATTCATTGTTCTCATGCTTTTGTGTAAGGCCTTTGACTCATGGATAAGACTTTCCAAAGTCTTTGCAAAGTGACTACACCATATGTTCAAACATTTTTTTGTTCTTGAAACTCAAATGTCTTAAAGTTTTCCTTGCATAAGGATTGACACCACATTAATAATGAATATATTGTCGATACTCAAACAATGACCTATTTCCATACACATAATGAATAGTTCTTACACCATCCTTATGTAAGCATACCACATCCACCTTTGCTCCCTTCATAAAGTAGTAGAACAACAAATTCTTTTTGTATCCTCCAAAAATCTTCACTAGTATCATGATTCCAACAAACACAAGAATTTAAAACTTAAGCAACCTCACTCAAATTATGTTGATCTTGTACAAGATCTCTTTCCTTTGAAATGATGTCCCCACATATTAGTAAGTGGCATCCCAAATTGAAAACATGCCTTATTTAATATACTTTGATCTTATTCTTTTGATTACAATTCAGCTCCATCACATTCTTAAAATTTTGCAGCCTAAAGATCCTAGTGTCAGCTTTACCCATTTTTTTTCTATTCAAATAGTCGATTGCATAACCAATATCTTTACTTTTCCAATGGTTGAGAAGGGCCTCTTCAGTGTCAGAACAAAAGATGAATGAACACAAAAATAAATAAAAGAAACACAATTCCTTGTAGTTAAACTGATCATTGTCCCTTGAAGAAGCACTATACCAATTATGTCTCAACAATTCACAATGTTTTGTATCCATTGTGAGTAGAAGATACATGTTATCCGTTGAAAAGGTATTGCCATATTGCAGCAAATGCAGATGTTTCCATTAAATGTAGCTAAAGGCCAAAAAGAAACACAATTCCATGTAGCTAAACTACTCACTATCCCTTGAAGGAGCACTGGACCAATTATTTTTCAACCCTTCACAATATTCTATGTACTATCAAATTCATCACAATGATATCCCCCCTGAACCCATTATAAGTAGAAGATGCATGCTATCAGTTGAAAAGGTATTGTCATATTGCAACAAATACAGATGTTGCCATTCATCATGACTAAAGGCTATTTAGGATAGTACTACTGGCAGCAATTCTTGCTTTATAATAGACAAGAGTTGGGGAAATTCATGAATTTGTTCCATGTTATTTTGCACTGCCACCTTCGATGAGTCACAACCCATGCTTGCAAGACAATCTACTATTTTATTGCCATCACGATAGGTATGTGTGATTAAATATGCCTGAAATTTGTCTAATAACACCCAAACGTGATGAAGAATATACTTTAGCCCCCAATTGTGTATTTTACTCTCTTTACAAGTGTTCACAACTATGAGAGAATCCCCTTCTACTTGAATATTGGAGATGCCCATTTTTAGAGTTATTTCAAGACCCAACAAAAATGTTGTAGCTTCTGCAACATTATTGGATCCATATGGAAGGCGTGACGAGCTTAAATCAATGATCCAAAAAGAAACACAAATATTTGTAGCTAAACTACTCACTATCCCTTGAAGGAGCACTAGACCAATTATTTTTCAACCCTTCACAATATTCTATGTACTATCAAATTCATCACAATGATATCTCCCCTGAACCCATTATAAGTAGAAGATACATGTTATCAGTTGAAAAGGTATGTCATATTGCAACAAATGTAGATGTTGCAATTCATCATGACTAAAGGTTGTTTAGGATAGTACTACTGGCACCAATTCTTTCTTTATAATAGACAAGAGTTGGGGAAATTCATGAATTTATTCCATGTTATTTTTCACTGCCACCTCCAATGAGTCGCAACCCATGCTTGCAAGACAATATGCTAGTTTATTGCCTTCACGATAGGTATGTATGATTAAATATGCCTAAAATTTGTCTAATAACACCCAAACTTGATGAAGAATATACTTTAGCCCCCAATTGAGTATTTTATTCTATTTACAAGCATTCACAACTATGAGAGAATCCCCTTCTACTTGAATATTGGAGATGCCCACTTTTAGAGTTGTTTCAAGATCCAACAAAACTGTTGTAGCTTCTGCAACATTATTGGATCCATATGGAAGGTATGACAAGCTTAAATCAATGATAGACCCTAGAGATGGTTCCTAACACAGACACTTGCACCTGATATTCTAGGGTTTCCCCTTGAAGCACCATCAAAATTTAACTTTAGAAAACTCGGTTGCAAATGGATCCATTTAATTGAACTCCTATCCAATTCAACTTGTTTGGTTGATGTAAACTTCCCATAAATGGGAGAACAATATTTTCTGAGTTTTGCAAGATAGATACATCCCAAACTGTAAATAAGGAAGCAATATTTTTATGCTTTTGAACATATGAGTTAACAACCTCTGATATTTCCTTTTCTATCTTGTAGATAATCAAATGCATTGAAGAAATGTCTTTCCTAAAAATTCAAAGGTTTCACTCTCACCATATGTGCCAAATTACTAAAGAAGGAATGACAATCCAAATGCAATCAAAAAATGAATTCTTATAAAGAATTGGCTAGCTTTGAAAAAGATCCCACAAGGAATTTGGAAAAGGAAAGTGTAAATTTAACTTACTTCTAATAAACTCCCAACAATTTTGAGCAAATTTTTATTGGATAAACAGATGGTCAAAATTTTCAAACTCATTTTGACATAAATGACAGATAAAGGGATCAACTATTTTCATTTGTGACAACCTATCACTGGTCAGGACCCTTTTCTCAATGCTAACCAAGCGAAACTACCCGCCTTAGGTAGAATCTTGTCATTCCAACAAAATGAGAATGCTCTTTGTGGTGCCACATGCTCTTTCATTTGGCTTAATGCTTTATAAACTTGCTTAACTAAATATATACCACTTTTTGACAGTTCCCAAATTATCCTTTTATTAGCTTCTAAAAGATAAACAATCTTGTCCATAAGTATATGATGCAAAAGATGAAATTGTTGTGGAGGGACTGCAGAGCTAAAGTAGACCTTCCAACTTTCTCTACCTATTAGAAAATTTGTAGACTGGAAATAGTCTAAGAATGATTCACCCCATTCATTAAATAAATCCTTTTTAACTACTTGCAACTCTAGTAAACTTTGAAGGGGTGGAAATCCATTCCACGAATCTGACCACAAATTTACACTTTACCCATTCTAGATTTCCCATGCGACATAATTAATAACATCCTTCCTACATGAGATTATAAAGTTCCACATGGTAGAGCCCTATGGAAGATTGAAATGGTGAGAATTCTAGATGGACACGCTGAATCCAGATATTTGGCTTGCATCATTTTGCACCACCTTACTTTCGATTTTGCATATAATTGTCATACTAGCTTTGCATCAAAGCCTTATTACAAACTGGCATGTTATGTAGGTCTGCACCCCCTTACTTCTTATCCATACACATACTTGTTAAGGATATAAGAGGCACCTTTTTCTTCTCATTTATATTACCTTTTTATATGAAGGACCTTATTATTTTCTCTATTTCCAAGATCATCGACTATGGAGCCTTAAGAACTGCAAGAAAATAATTGGGAATTGATGCCAAAACTATTTTTACTAACAAAATCCTTCTAGACAATAAAATCCATCTATCTTTCCACATGAGAATGACTACCTTTAGCCTTTAAATTACCTTAATATAATATGTCGCTTTAGAGGGACCCATAAAAAATGGGATACCTAAGTATTTGCATGGAATATTTGCTTGTTGGAACCCAAGAATTTTAATGATTTTTTGACTTAAAGCATACTTGGTGTTGAAAACATAAATTTTAGAGTTGGTTGCATTAATTTTTTGCCCAAAAGCAGAAGAATATTTATCTAGCACCTCTTTCACTAGATAAGTTATTGCAATTGTTGCTAAAGTGAATAACAAAGTATCATCAGCAAATAGTGAATGTGTCTCAATGATATCAATAGAATTGATTTTTATACCCTACCAAAGACCTTGCCTTTATTCTTGAAGAATATATATGCTTAGGGATTCTGCCATGATGATAAAGAGAAAAGGGGACAAAGGGCCCCCTTGTCTCACACCCTAAGTGGCACTAAAATAACTTGAAGGAGAACCATTAATGATGATAGCAAACTTTGCACTAGCCAAACATGACTTAACACAATGACACCATTTACAAGTGAAACCAAATCTAGTTAGGACATCATTCAAAAAGCCCCAATCAACTTTATCATATGCCTTCAACATGTCTAGTTTGACTACAATAGATGACACTTGTAATGAATGAATAGAGTGAAGTGTTTCATGAGCAACTAGAGCCCCTTTGAATGTTTCTCTTACGGAAACGAAACCACCTTGCTCTTGAGATATGATCTTTAGTATAATAGGTTGCAGCCTAAGGTAGATTATCTTTGTAAATATCTTGTATATTGTATTGTAGAGTGAAATTGGCCTAAAGTCTGTAAATGATTCTAGATCTTTTACTTTAGGCAAAATTGCAATATTTGTAGTATTAAATTGCCTAAGCATAGACCCTATTCTCCTAGACTCATCCAAATTCCATAAAAGCTCATAACACAAAAAATTCACAACATTTCTAAAAAACATAGCTATGAAGCCATCTAGTCCAGGCACCTTGTTCGAGGCCAAAGAGAAAACCACTCTTTTTACTTATTCCATGGTAAAGGGCTTCATCAAACTATCATTATCCTCTTTACAGATAAGTTTTGGGATGGCCTCTAAAATTTCCTTTGCATGATTATTGCTTTAAGGACATTTATTTTTTAGGGGCTAATAGTAGATCTGAGAAGAACTTGACTCCTTTTTTAATGTCCTCTTCATTTGTAAGCCAATTACCAGATGACAACTGCTTCATTGAAAAGATTGAATTTGCAACATTTTTTATCTTGGTAGAAGCATGATTTTTTTTTGTATTTTTATCACCCTCCTTTAGCCATAAGGGTAGGGGCAAGAAGTTGGGTCCACAAAATGTTCAAAACGTGGAAGCGTTTTTCCTGATTTCTATAACTTTTTACATTTGGACTTAAAATTTGAAGCACTTACGCATTGAATCTTGGAAAAGTTTAGTAATATGAAATTTAGTATTTTGAGTCTAGTTTTCAAATATGTAATTTATTCTAATACCCAGATGATACAAAATAATTTTTAATACCCATTATAAAAACCACTTTTGAAAAGTCACTTTTTAGGACCATACCATGCACGTGTACGAACACCTTAATTTGACATAAATAAAACTATTTTTCTAATTAATTTTGGGGAAAGATGTGTATTATAATTAATATTGATGAGGATATTTTTTTATAATTTTTTTCTTAATATTTTATTTATTTATTAATATTTTTTTCGGCCCTAATTGCGGATTTTTAAAACCCTTGTGTACGAACACCATAACTTGACCCAAACTTATCATTTTTTGAATTTTATTTTTTTCATTGTGTAAATAATTCTTTGTAGATTGATGCCATATAAATTTTTTAACAAGAAAATTAACAAATTAAAAGTTATGAAAAATATATGAAAACCTGACATTTCGAGTTTATAGACTAGTTTCCTCATAAATTAATTAAAAAATAGAAAAATTAATCCAATCATAAAAAAAAATTACATATTTGAAAACTAGGCATTGTCATCTATAATGGGTTTTAATTTCATAAAGAAATTTTTAAAAAAACCTCATCCACTATATTATCAAAGTTAGTTTTTTCTCTTGAAATCGTCATGACCTTGTGCTTGTAGGTCCAAAGCTAATTTTTGGATTACCATGACTTTTCTAAGTCTAAGTTTTAAAGCTGGAAAATGACACTTTCCCTTAATGTGGACCCAACTTCTTGCACTTACCCATAATTCATGTGACTTTTGCCTCTAATATATTTCCTCTCTAGCACACAATTCTTCCCATTGAGCTTGAAAAAAAATTTGCTTTTCATAAGTTGAAGAGTCCAACCCATGTTGGATGATATGATCATTCATAGTCGTTAGTTCTTTGTGGACTTGATCTTTTTGCTAGAAAATGTTCTTGAAGACATCCTTATTCCAAGATTGAATCTCCTTTTTAACATGTATTAGTTTTTTGTAAAGCTGATACATTTTTATTCCTTCCTCAAAGGGAGTCATTAACCACCATTGACGGAGTTGTGCCATGAAACATGGATGCCTAAACCATATATTTTCAAATTTTAACGATGACTTCTTGGGTAAAGAGACATTCACAACTTTCAATGAAACTGCATAGTGATTTGATCCCAAATAAGGTAAAAAATTTGCCTCCATACTTGTGTTGCAGCTATAACCAGCTAGAGGAAACTAAAAAGCTATCTAGACTTTTTGCAATTTTCAAAAAAAAATAGACCTCCTATTTGTCCAAGTATACTTTCCATTGGTTGGAATAATGTCCTTTAATGCATTAGATAAAATAAAAGTATTGAAATCCTCCATAAGTTTTACCGATAGAATGATACCCCCTGCTTCTCTTGCAAGCTGGTAATTGCATTAAAATATCTTGCTAAGACAACTTTATCATCACCTAAGTCATTTAGAACTTTAGTGATTTCATCCCACAATTGTTCCTTATCTAGTGTAGAAGAAGGGCCATAAGTGTTGATTAACCAAAGTTTTAAATCAAACTTGGTCACTTCCAATAATTGCTAATTTGGTTGGCTTTGTTTGGGCATTGTTGTTCTTTCCAGCTATACTAATGCATTTTGGATTCCACATAGTAATGTGAAAAAACTTCCTGGAAGCCCCTTGTGCAGGGGAATGGGAAGATTTCCATAATGACCACTTCTAAATTGTGGCTTCATAATTTTGAACTAAGGTTTTTGTTTCTTGCAAGAGTACTATTTGAGCACCACAAGCATCAATTTGATGTATTATGCGAGCTCTTTTGTTAGGGGTATTAATGCCCCTGACATTCCATGCAATGAGCTTCATTTCTCTCAAGGAGAGAAGAAAGCTCTCCTTGGCCTCTTCTTTGCATAATTAGACATGGATTGCAATATGGTTTTATGAACACCTGGAACAATTTCCTCTTGCAACTTTACCATTTTTTATTTCCTACCTCTCTTTCCTAGAGATTTTTTCAAAGCACTTTGAGAAGGTTTCTGTGATAATGAAAGTGCCTATGAATAATCAAACTCATCTTCTCCTACAATAGACTGAACTTTATATGGAGTATCTAGACAATTTACTGCAACACCACTCTTCCCAACATTCTATGATAAGGGGATTAGAGCCCCAAAGCCCTCTTCTACTAACAACATCTCCTCAGATACTATAAAACCTTCCTCCACAAAAATATCATCAAACATATTTGATGCTAGTGATGCCAACCACCTTTTTGTTAAAAGTTCCAACTCATCCCATTCCCTAGAGTCAATTATATTAAGTGACTTATCCATACTACTATTTATAGGTGCCATGTGAGGGGATAAGTGGACCGAAGTACCTTCAAACATAATTTTTTTAGCTATAACTTCTAGTTGTTGCTCTATAATACAAGTGATTGAAGGCACATACAGGTTTAAAAGATAACTCTGACACCTTCTAGTGAGCAGATCCTGGAAATTGGCAGATAGAGAAATAGTAACTAATTTCTCAAAGGATTTTCCTCGTCCCTTAGAAACTTGTAACCCCAATGAGTTAATTGAAAATGACAACTTTCTGCTATGTCCTTATTTTTGACCTATGACTTCATGTGAATCCAAGCAAGATATTTCTTGCCCGGAAGAAGCAGGAACCACAACTTCTGATTGAGGCAACGACATCTCTTCACATATTTTTAGGTCTTGTTGCTCCATTGCCACTACCTTAGTTGGGTAACAGAAGGTGAATGCCCCAAAATATGACATTGGTGGCAAACATTCACTGGATCTTCCATAAAGATCTCTTGAACCCAGGTGTCATACATAGTTACTAAATGAATTTGGCTTGGGAAATCCTTAGTTGTGTCTAGTAACAAAAAACCCTAACTGCCTATGAAGGATTTGTGTAAGATAGTAGATCATGTTTCAAGAAAATGACTATGTGATTTGCCATGATCTCAATGAGAGTCAATTCTCTGTATTCAAGGGGCAAGCCCTAAAATTGAACCCAGAAAGGCACAAATCTTGTGACGAAGGTAGTAGGGTTGAAATTAGGACACCATGAATGAATGGAAAGGCCAAAACCATTATATATCCATAATTTAACCCTATATATTTCATCCCTATGAAATTTTTCATCAAAGATAACTACAAAGATTCCTCGCATCTCATCTAGATAAAAAATCTGTTTATCCCCTACCCATTCCTCGAAACAGTAAATCCTTGAGTAACTAATGTCAAGAGTTAGGTTCCAAAACTTACAAATGATCACTTTCTATTGCATATCTAGGACTTATGGGTGTATAAATTATTTCGCAAATGTGACCTTAACAAAACCTTTCTACTTTGTTTGATTTCTCTCCTCCCCATTTGGTTGATTTGAAGAAGCTTCCTTCTTGCTTGAAATATTACATTGATCTGCATTTTGATTAGCCTTATGTTTCCACTGTCTTTCCCTCCTCTTTTTTTATATTCAGAATGAAATTAGCTTCTTTTTCCAGACCTTTTTGTAGTCCCCTTTTTAGGTTGAACTAAACTTTGATTTGTCGGAGCCTGTTGGGGAGGTTTCAATTTTTCACCTATTGCATTTTGGTGAAGACTTTGCTCATCCACCCTGTTATCTTGTTGAATAAAACCTTCATGATTTTGCATTCCATTCTTTTTGGATCTAGGATCTTCAATCTAATTTCTACCTTTCTTGGCGTTTAGATTTTGAGGTAACTACTTCTTCAAATCACCCTTTGTGTACACCTTGTCATAATCTGCTACATTTATTTGTCTTTGACTATGGTAAGATGTATGTGCTTTATTATATGTTGGATTGAAAGAAGCTCCTCCTTGACTCGAACCCCGACAAGAAACAATAGCTTGATTCAAAACCCTAGCATGGGTTTGCTAAGGGTTTCGAGCATATTGATGACACTCTATTGATGTTTCATTCCTCTGCGAACATTGGCTGCCATATTTCCAAATTTCCAAGGGTGTTTTCTTCTCTCATACCAATCATCGAGGATTCAAAGGGGCCTATTTGGGTTTTTCAAACCTATGCCTAATAGGCTGCCTCCCATTACCAGGATTTTTCCATGTAGGATGTGAATGGTTTTGGCATGGGCCATGATGCACTCTTCTTCCTTGAAATCTCTATTGACAACTGTCATGGGGGCCATGAGGGCCAGGAATCCTAGAATTCAAAAATTGACCGTTACTCTTCTCAGGCACCATTTTTTTAACATCACCAAATTGTATTTGCAATATTTTTTCCTTTTGATCCTTGAAACAAATATGTTTTTTTATCCTCTAATCTCCAATAGACTTAAGGTTTTTCATCCTAAAATGTGATTTATTGAACTCAAATGATCAGAACAATTAAATGACAAAATTTTTTTGGTGAACAATAAAAGCTAGTTCCAAATGAATGCTATATAATTATATTTTTAATTAAATAATCAAGCAATCATATAAGAAAATAATATTATTTAAATATAATACAAATATAAATACAATATAAATTTTACTATTTCATTGAATACTCACAACAACCCATATGATCACAAATTTTTTGTTATAACTTATATTATATTATATAACATTATATAGTATTTACTAAATACTATATTTATGTTATGTATATTTATATTACATAAAATAAAATTTCTATTCTATATATTTTTATATTATTTCTGTTGTTCATATTATTTTACTAATTTGTATTATTATTTTTAAATTAATTTCATTTATATTAATCTTATGTTAAATAATGTAATAAAAAATATACTCCTTAATAAGATATTTAATTTTAAGGTTAAGGTTAGGATTCATATATATCTATAAATTTATTAAAGATATATATTCTAGTTAAGATATACCTTGAGCAAAGTACGGGCCTTAATTAATTCAGCCATAGAGTCACGATTTATATTATAATCATTTATTACAAATTTTCTTAATTATAGGTGATTAGTATAATCAACCCTTTATTGTAGAAAATTGTATTGAGTAAAATTAGTGAACCGACATACAAAATGAAATTTTAAGTCTTCTTGGGTAAAATTAAATAAGGATTACCATAATGTAGAAAATTGTATTAGTTTTGTAAATCGGTGAATAAGTTCGAGTACCAGAAAAAGGAGTGAATGTATAATGCTTGAGTATTGGTTATCAGTTAATATTAATAGCATTTTTATTCAATTGTAACTTAACAATAATATTTATATCCCTAAGATTCGATTATTAAACTGATATTATTAATGTTATTGTTATTTGAGAGGTAAAATATAGTATAGCATAGTCGATCAATGGATTTCTCATTCATTAGAAAATAATATTATAGAATTGGACCACTCAAACAATAATAATAGTATTATGAATATTAATATTATCATGTTTAATAATAATATTATTTGGGTTTAAAGATAATGATATGCTTAATTTGAATTTGAAAATTAAATAGTAATATCACTATTTTGGTTAAATAATAGAAAACATCAACATTGTTTTTTATTAGATAAGTAGGGAAGGGCCCTGATCCTCTAAAGTAGCTAGCAACAAGGTAAAACAACCTAGAGAAATGGATTGGAAAAAATAGCCACCACCCAAACACCAGAAAACCAAAATAAAACCAACACTAGCTATCCATAAAGGATCAAATATAAGCTCACATACCAGAAGAAATATTACCATCAAGGAACGCAAGCTACTTATCATCACTAAAAATATTGATCAAAACCATACTATCAAGAGGCCACTGGCCATAAAGAGTAATCCAAATAGTCTTTAAAAGATAATTATAATTCATAATAAAACCATTTAAATAGTAGCCAAACTAACAAAATTCCATAAAACTATAGAAGTAGAAAGAATTCTTTTTAGAAGTAGCAATTAGGACACCGTTATCCCTAAGCTCAAAGATTAAAACTCCTTCTAGTCAGTATACTCAACATCAGTTCTTTTTGTAGCATCTTTATCATCCATCACATTTCCTTGTCTCTTGATTTGTTTCCTAATCTAAGTATTCCCATTAATAGTGCCCATAACAACATGTTTCATGATGCCATCGATAACCTTCATCAGAGTGCATATAGCACTTTCCATCTCTGCCATCTTAGCTTGCAAGGTATTGATGTCTTTTTTCAACTCATCATTAGTATCATTTTTTATATCATTCGGCGGGGTAACAAAGAGAACGTTTTCAATATTTTCATGTCCCACTGCATCAACAACTTCAGTATCCTCATTTCCCTCAATGTACTCCTCCTCTTCCATCATATTTTCCTCAAACTCCATATCTTTATTTTCCCCTCTTGTTCAATATAATCTTCACTATCATTCCCTTCACTATCAACATCATTCATCAAATAAAACTCCTCATTAAGTGAGAGCATAACATCCTCCCTATCAAGGGAAATAGTCTTCCCCTTATCATTATTCCCCTTCTCCTCAGAAGCAGTTTTATCTAGTTGGGCCGAAATATTCCCTCCCTTATTAGAGGCACATAAACCCCCCTCATTCACATCCTTATGTTATCCATCATAATCGTTGGTGATATTAATGACATTTTCATTTTTAGGGTTTTTATGCACCATTTTTTTAATTTTTAGGAGGTTCCAGCAAGAAGGAAGAGTGTTTCCTTTTTTCAGGGTTAGTCTTTAGCAAATCTAGTTCCATTTTTCCTTAGTAGACTTAGAATTAGGGCTCTTATTTTTAGAGGAAACTTTTTAACTTCTAGAAGCATGGTCCTTAACCAGAGATGAAGTATTGTAATCAATAGGCTAAATCCTAACAGAAAAATTGTGAGGTTTGTGATGGCCACTAGGAGGTTTAACATTCTTAGTAGGCTTAGCATTGTCCAAAGCAGCATTCATAAGAAGGATTTCATGTCCCAAAAAAAAAGGGTTACCATGCAGATTTTTTGAAAGCACATATTTATACAAAGCCATTATGAGGGCTTGATGCAGGGGAGGGGAAGCTCCTTTTTCTATGCTTTATTGTAGCGATGAGAAAAGGTAAAATGAAATGTTAAATTTCTCATTATTCCTAATGTGATTAATGAATTGGGAAATTATAGGCATGGATATTCATATAACGACCCTCCAACATAGAATAATGCATGACATGAAGACTTACCAAAGCACAAGGTGGAGGGAGGTCGAGCCTTGCATACCCATTCTGGAATATTTTTAGCTTTTCCCATTTCTTAAAAAATTGTCCACAAATCTTTGATATTTTCCATTTCTTTTCTTGAAAATCATCATCCCCTCATTCACCAACCCCGTAGCCTCCACAATCATCTAAGGGGTAACCACAAAATTTATGGTGTCAATGGTCACTTTACCACCCCACCATGAATTAATGAATTTAGATATCAAGGTAAAACTATAACCTCACATAGAATTAAATCATAGTTATCAAGCCCCTCCTAGGAAAAAAGTGAGAAAGGAAATGAAACACACGAGATCTGATTGTTATCACAGAATCTAGGCTAGTCTTATTTTTTTGAAGAGCCCTTTCTTTTAATGCCATCATTAATGCAAGAAACATTAATAATACCAAATCTATTATTCATCATCTACACGATGTATTCCCCTTTTAAGTTACCTTGATTATGCATCATAACATCATTCATTAAATATCCCACTTAATCCCAAATCTCCCTTTGTCACTCGATGTTGTAAGACCCCTCCGTTTTGCTCTTTGACCGAACAGTGTCCTATTTGGTTATGTTGTATTTTTTTTTAGTGCTTGGACTTTGGTACTTGATTACTATTTGATCATTGTCTATAAATGATGTGCTTGTTATATTTTGACGTAATGGTGATTTATTCAGATGTTATTATTATGGAATGCTTTGGAATTAGCATTGTGAATATTTGAATTAATGATGTTTTACATTTGGATTATATTATTGATGTTAGATTCGTCAGTTGGTAAGACTGTATTGGTGAAGGGGATGGGATTGCATCACTCACTTGCGAGTGCCCTACGATTTCGTGACTGCCTCTTCATGGTGTGTTTTATATGATGCAAATATATAGGTGTGATATACTCTTTGTCTGCAGGTTCACAGGTACAAGACACTGACTCCACCTGGTTTCATAGGTTTGAGCCTGTCCATTGCCAACGACATTTGATTGGGAGATAGTAGCTAGGTTTCTCGTGTCAAGCCATCACCCTAGTCTTGCGTGTGTCGTCAGTTGTTGTTAGGTTCAGTTGTTTGTTATTGTTCTCTTGCTTTGATCCTATTTTATTGCAAGTTAGAAAAGTTAAATAAATGGCCTATGTAGAACTAATTTGTTGATTTAATTAATCTAGTTATATTGTGAAAAATATTATTTTATTTATTGATTAATTTAATGTAATTAATAAAATAATTAAATCTTGGATTAGATTTATTTTCTTAATTAATTAAATTAATTATGTTGAAATGAAGTTAATTATGGATTTTGGAAATTATAGATTTTATTGAATTAAAATTAAGTTGAAATTTTTGAAAAAGGTTTAAATTTCATTTTTTGAAAATTAGAAAATGCAAAAAATTGGAAAATAGAGATATTTGGAGATATTTTCAAAAGTTTGACTTTGGGGTTGAGGAGGTATTTTCATTTTTGGCTATTATTTGGATTTTGGAGAAAATTGAGATGGGAATGAAAAATGGGAAAAATGGATAAGGAAAGGAATTCTTGGTTGGATTTTTGGAGAAGCTCAGAAGATGCTTGAATCGGAAGAGAAAGATCTGCACCATTTTGTCATCTCTCAAGCAATGGATACCAGGTTTTCTTTGATTAAATTAGTTTCATTTTGGAAAATAAATCACAGTTTCATTATGCTGTTTGGAAATGGTTAAATTTTGTTTGATTTGCAAAATAATCCATGATTAAATCTGGTTAGAAAATTTCAAAAACCTTGTTTTGAAAATGAAAATTCTCAAAGAAATTGATTTTTTTGGTTGTAATTTGATTATTTTAATTTCTACTTGCTCAAATAATTTTGTATATTTCTTGTGAGAAATTTAAATTTATACATATTTTAGTTATGAGCTTTTACTTTGAAAAAACCCCTCTCTTTAAAAGCTGATTTTCGGATTTCTTTTAAAGAAAATCCGTAGGGGAAATTAAACGAATTTGTTGTGTTTTAAAAAAAAAAACAAAAAGAGGAAAAAAAAAAGAAAAAACAAAGAAAAGAAAGAAGGTTGTGGGGGCTAGGGGCTCGACCCACAGTCACCCCCATGGGAGGCTTTGTGGGGAGCTGCACCCAATGCACCCCACACGTTCCCATTCTCCCTGCCGCCTCCTCCCTCGTGCCCTCGCCGCACCCTTCCTAAGGGTTGATTGTGTGTAAAACAGCCGATGCCCTTTAAAGGGAGCCGACTGTGTTACCCACAGTCGGCTAGGGTATGGGTTCGGCTGTGGGTCAAACATGGCCGCCGCCCTGCCCAAAAAAAAAATGTCTACCACCTAGCAATGCAGGCCCTAAAATGCGGCATGGAAATCCATGAAGCGCGCATGTGGCTCGAGGCAGGGGTGCGCCCTAAAATTTGTTGACTTTATATTTTGTAAAATAAAATATATTTAATATTTCAAATATTATATTTTTATAATATTAAATACTAATATATATATAAATAATAAAATATATATATTATATTTAATATTTTATTATATAATATTTGGTATGAATATGTATCAAAATTAAATGATGAAATATGTATATTTATATACATATTGTTTAATTATAAAAATGTAGATTAAATGATGGCATAATTTAAATGCAATTGGGAAATTTTAATTAATGTATTATAGTCAAAATGAGAGTTTTATTTTAAAATGATATATTTATTAAATCGAAGGAATAAGGTTTATTTTATTATCATTAATTGCAAACATTTGAGGATTAAATACTTGATTTCAGATTAATAGCTGAAATAATGGAATTAAAATGATATAGTTTGGAAAAGAATAAATTGTTTTTAACATAAGTTGTTGATAGACGAATTATTAGATTTTAAAATATTATTTTTTTGTTAGAGCAAATATTTGATTTTAAAATAATAGGATTCAAAGGGCCAAGTATTTGATTTTAAAGTCATATGTGCTAGCTGTGGAATTAACTGGTTTTAAAATGATTTATTTTGAAGGGAATAAATAGATGATGTGAAAGTAGTATGTTTGAAATGGCAAAGTAAATAATTATTTTAATATTTACAAGTAATTGAGGAATTAAATGTTAGTTTAAATTTCTCCTTATGTCGAAAAGGGACATTACTAAATTAGATTTATTGTGGCAACAATCTATTGAATTTTATTAAATGAAGTGGATTTAGGAAATCCAAAGAAGATTTAATTATGATTAAATTGCTTGTTTAAATGTATTCCCTTATGTCATCGCTTGAGGGAAATCAATTAAAAAAGGGTTGTTAAGTCTTCCTTATAGGGTCTTAAATATGTGGATTATCTTATCAGGTTACCAACCTATTTGGAATGGGTGAAGTTAAGGTTGATTTTAGTATTATTGAAAGAGAAATTAGGGAATTATATAATTGGTTTAAATGTCTTCCTTTGTTTGGAAGAGGCGTTATTAAATTAGTTTCATTGAAACAATAAACTACTGAGTTATATTAAGGAAGTGGATTTAAGGTATCGAAAATTAGTTTATTCCTCGCAAATGCTTGTGTGATTTATTCCTTCATATTCTTGCTTTGGGAAGTGGGTTAAGTGTCGTTAATAGTAAGTCTTCTAGTGGGCCCTAGAGGTTGGGGGTTTCCATTTGTGAGGTCAACCGTTTGATGATGCCCTTGGTTAGTGCTTGAGTTTGTGTCAATGTTTTACCCAGTTTCCATGAACGGGGATGTGGTGCCTCCTGTGAAAGGACTGGATTATGCGATTTGTGGCTCCTTGTAAGGAGTGTCGTTGTGTATCATTGTTACCTCCAGTTGGAGTGAGTTCTTTCTTATGTTACCTCCTAGAGATGGAGTGGTCATGATCTCTTGTTTGCAATTGGGTTTCTGTTGTGATGGGTTTTGTCTAGTGTGTTGTCAAGTAGAAGAATGACTTCTGTTAGGGGCCAGAGCCATGAGAGGTAAACTGGGTAACCTTTGGAGGTAGTTTATTCGAGTGACAAATACAACATTGTAATCTATGTCAGTAATGTTTTGATGTACTTATAGTTGGTACATGATTGTCATGTGTATGGTTTTCTTAACTTACCTGACCTGTTATTTCTGGAAGCAATGTAACCGTATTTGAGTTGTAATTGGGTTGTTCTTGTGTGGTTCATGTGATTGGTTGTGTTAGCTTGTATCAGTTATGAGTCAGCCTATGGCTAGAGCTAGTTGGTATTGTCTAGGAATCCTTGTTACTATCTCCTAGCACGAGGGGTGGCGTGCACCTTACTCCGTTGGGCTTCCTTCTTGTTCGTGTTGACGAGATTTCCAGTAGTAGAGCTCGTGGGTTCCAGTTTATTTTCATGCTTTATTCATTTTAGTTAATCTTGTAATTTATTTACCCCTCATCTATTATTGAGGTGGAAGTTGTAATATGTAATCATGCTTTTGGATTTACCTCATTTGGGGAATGAGTGTTGTAATCTTATTGTTAAATGAGATCTTATGGTATCTCCATCTTCTTTGATGAATTTATCTTGTATGGAATGTATGTGTTCTTAATTTCATAAGTAGTTAAATGTTGTGGTTTCTTTTCATGTTAATGTTGTTGTGGGTTATTAAGTAATCTCAATCTCGTAACCTTAGAGGTTGTTGCAATGTGTAGTGAACTTGCATATTAATTATTCTTTAAAAAAAAAAAAATTTAGTTCGTTTGTGTAGTTAATTGCAACTTCCTCTAGGGTTGCGTGGCGGGGTGTTACAGATGTGATATCAAAAAAGGACTCATTTTTCCTTAATGATTATCACTTTAATGTGACTTGGTATTGAGGAAAAATCCCAATACACCCAATTTTGGTACTTCAAGGATTCATTGGCAGCTGCATCAATAACCTGATTCCCTTCCCTATAAGAATGTTGGATTTTAGATTGAAGCAAGCTCCATAATTTTTTTTTGCTATCATCCAACACATCTCTTATTTCCCATGGAATAGCAACTTTCCCATTCAAACTATCAATAATTAATTTAGAATTACCTTATATGAAAACTTTAGTAAAACCAAGATCCTTCATTTTTTTAACCCACACCAAACAACCATGGCTTTTGCAACATTATTGGAGAAAAATCTAATATTTTTAGCATAACTCTCAATTATCTTACCTTGATGATTCCTTATAACACCCCTTGCTCCAGCTAAACTAGGGTTCCCCTTTGAGCACACATCAAAATTTCATTTCACCCAACCCTCTTTTAATGGATAGCAAATCATGTTTTTCCTAGTGAAATATCCCAATTAACTTTAGTTAGATCCTATTTAAGCCCCCAAATTTGTTTAATTTTGATATCTTTGTAAGAGGGCATCTATTTAGAGAAAGAATAAACTCTTGCATTGATGTTTTCCTATATTTGGTGCTTTATATCCATGAACAACTATTTACTACTTCTTTTAGAATACCTAAAGATTTTATTGTTTCTCTCCTTCTATAACCACCACACAATGAAAGGAGGAACTTGTCTCAAAAGATCCACTATAATATTATGAGTAAAAGGAAAATCTTTTCAACTTTCAACAAATTGTTTATTAGAGGAAGGAAAGACCCAATCAAGCAACAAAAAAGGAAGAAAATAGGACCAAACCTCTCTAGAATAAGGACAATGAAAAAATAGATGCACAATACTTTCCAAGTTTTCATAATAAATAAAAAATCTATTAATGAATTGCAAACCTCTTTTGTTTAAGTTTTAATAGTAAGAATATTTCCATGAACAACAACCCACCAGAAAAAATTCACACCAGGAGTCAAATTTTTTATCCAAACCTATTTCTAATAAAATTCACTTGGAGGGATCAAAGGCTTTTCCATTGAAACATAAGAAAATTTCATCGATGGACACCCTAAAGAAAGCTTATTCCATATCCATTCATCATTCCTATCTTTTGAGAAAAAAATAGTCACCTATATATTGTTTTAAAGTTTGCAAAGAAGCATCCCGATTTAGGCTACATTTCTTACCAATTAATATAACCCTAAATCTATTTACCATTAATTCTTATCATCCTTTCTTTTAATTGAAGAAGGTTATTCATAAAGGAAAGTGGAGGGTCATTAAACCAAAATTCATCCCAAAAACTAGTATTGTTTCCATTCCTAATTCTTTTTCTAACACCAAGACATAACACACTCCTAGTTTTCAAAAGATTTTTCCTAAACACAAAGCCATAAGGAAGATCTGGGGCATAGAGGAAACTTCCCTAATTCGTGTTTCTTAAATATTTATCATTTAATATTTTGACCCGGTCCTTAACACCTTCAAAAAGGTGCAAACCCATTTTTGCAATAAGAGCTTTCTTGAAAAGTTTTAATCTTCTTATACCAAGGCCTCCATCCTATTTAGGAGCACACACCTTTTCCCATCTCACCAAATCAATTATATTTTGATTTTCTATCCCAGTCCATAAAGATATCCCTTGGATTTATTCAACAATAAAGGTCGGGACTTTAAAATGAGATAGATAATAGACAAGAATGTTTTGTAAAGAAGCTTTAAGCAACTACAATTTTCTAGCTTGACCAAGAAGTTTACCCTTCCACCTTACCAAATTCTTTTGAACTCTTTCTATGATTTAATTCCAATAACTATTGTTAGGTTTCTTAGAAATTAAAGTAAGACCCAAGTAGGTAGCCAGAAGAGCAACATCCTGAAAACCAAGAATTCTCATAACCCTTTCTTTCAAGATCTGATTTGAATTAAAGAAATATTTTTTTCTTTTTTTTTATAATTTATATAATACCTAGAAGCCTTAGCATAATCATTCAAAATTGATTTCTAGTTCCCATCTTCAATAACGGAGGCTTCTCCGAAAAGGATAGTATCATCAAAAAACTATTGGTGCGAAGCAGGAGGAAGAGAGGAATCATCCTTAAATCTTTTCAACTGTCTTTGGTCCAAAAATTAACTTCATGATGAAAAAACAACACAAAGAATAACACTACCTTGGTATTGTGAAGAGGAGGAGCCTCCTCCTTCCTTACTTCTTATTATTTGCCTATGGAATATTATCAAGGGTATTTTGTCTCCCAGTTGCAACATCTCTAAAATTATCTCTATTCCTAGTGTCTCTTTGTGAAGGTCTACCAACTTTATTTTCTCACCCAACATCATGTTTACTCTTCCTTTTTTATTTACTATTAGCCACCACACTTTCATTAAGAGAATAGCTAAACCCCAACACGACCATGGAGTCCTTCATATTTTTACCTTCATTCTATTTTGAATTCAATATATGAACACCACCATTCATCTTCTTCCCAGGAGTGGAAATAGGAGATAAGGATTCTTCTCCTTGACCTATCTATGAAAGGATTTCTCCTTCCTCAAGAATCTATAACTTTTAATTAGTGAGGTGATTTATTTTTTCCTTTAGGATTATTCCTTATTTCGGATCTTACAATATTATCCACATTTTATTCCTTTTCATTATATTGGACATATTATTCTTTAGTATTTATATGAACTCTCCTTGGTTCTCAACTTGAAACTTTGGATTTAGGTCTTTAGGATAGGTAGCAACTGCATTGTCCCCATCATTAATAACCTTGATAATTATCCCATGTCCGTCTAAAATCTATTGTTTATCAAATAAGCCTCCAAGATTAATACTTATTTGAATATTTTGAGAGTTAACCAAAGAGGTTGTTTCATCGTTAGGCTAAGTAGCCTAAAATTTATTTGAACTCAACTCCTCATTTTTATTATCAAAAGACTGCCTTAAGAAAAATTCCTTGAAATGACCAAACTTCCTACAGACTTGAAAATAAGCTTTGGCATTTTCATATTCTATAGTTTGAATCCACTTTCTATTATTTAACAACAAGGTGACAGAAGTCGGAAGAACAAAGCTCACCACCACATTCACAAAAATCCTAGCAAACACTAAGTAGAACTTTTGTTGTGTAACTTTTTCCATAGCCAAAAAATGAACAAAAGAGATAGCTATTCCTTGGAATATACCATATTTTCAAAATTTTAAAGGAAGCCCTAGAAGGTGAATTTAGGTAGGAGAAATTGTACTCGGATATATCGAGGGATCAAATCCTGGATTCCATTTACAAAGAGAGAAAATTATTAAGCCCATTATCAAAAGCCCAAGGTCTGCCACAAGAACATTAATCAGATTCTCTTGCATCACAAAACTAAAAAGGAGGAGACCCTTATCCATCACACTTATTCTTACACTACCTTTTAATTTCCAAACAAAATCAACCCACTTTATTACCTGATCAATATTCAAATGGAATGCAAGAAAATTTCCAACCCACTTGATCTTGAGATCAATAATCACTTCATTAATTAGTTCCTTTGGAACCTCCACTTCCAACCCATCCACCAAATAAGAGACATTCATAGCATTCATCTTTGCCATACTAAGTGAGCTGCCACCAACCAATTTATCCACATAAGAGACTAGATCTTCTTCTAAGAAGAAGCAATCCAAGGCATAATCCAAAGACATGGGGGTCTTCTCAAAGTATGGTTAACAATTCAAATAAAAAAAGATGCTCCAATTTGGGAACCACGATTTTGGATGGGAGAGCCCAGTAGGGACCCCAACTGGACAAACCTATCAAACAAACCCATAAGAATCTTCAAAACAATTGAAATGCAGAGAGTGCTCTTACACCACCTTATTAGTTAACATCAACATTATTAATTGTAGGGTGAAAATAATATTATATTTAACTAAATAATAACTATACTATCAATGTTAATTGAGGTTATTTAGTAGTTGAAAGAAATCTAATAATGCTAGTTAAAATTAAGTATCAAAATTGTACTTGGGGTGAATAATATTCTTGTATAGATTAATTAACCACTGACCAACAATTTAAAAGTTCAGTGGACTACTAAACACTAACATTGTTAATTTGTAACATTATCAATCTATTGATATGTAACAATGTTGTTCTATGTAAATTAAGAATAACATCATCGATTAGTAAGTGGCTAAGAAATAATATGGCTATCACTGTCGAAAATTAATTGTTGATAATAATATCATTAAAGAGGATGGTAATATCATTAATGCTTAAAATGAGGATTATATATATATATATATATATATATATATATATATTTCTTGACAGGTGAAACAATCATGAAACTAAGTAATTAAAGATTAAACAATAATATTATTATTGTTTGGTGGATAGATGGTAGTATTATTATTACTAGAGATATATTATTTTTGATAATATAAGTGACATTTACAGGGTGTTATACCCTTTATACAAAAATACAGCAGGGCCAAAAAGGAACCAAGTTCATCAAAACATCATAAAAAATATACTAAAAATATCAGTAGTAGGACACAAATACTGTGCACTGACGACAAAAACCTAAAACAACATAGACCCGACCACTAACTGTCCACACTTTCCCATTTCTGGATGAGGATGTTTAAAACTCCACACTTTATCACTTTTGGACGAGGAGGTTTAAAAAATCATCCCCAATCTAGTTGGGACCTTCACCCATATTATTATTGTTTGCTTCCTCCTTGATGACATCTGAAAGTGTGATGACTAATCTGTGAATCATTTTAATAGTGATCTGATCCAAACTATTGAATTTTTGTTCAAGTTTAATAACCTGCTCTTGTAGGATGTTGAAGTCCTCATCTTTGCATTTCTTGCTTTGGGTTGCCTCTTCTGCACTAGCCCCAAGATCCGATGAGTGGGTGGAGTCATCCTTAAGCATTTGGTTCATGTCAAAGAAATGACTAGATTCGTCCATGAATTCATCTTCTATCTCCTCAACAGTGTCTTTCTTTCCTTCAATTATGTCGCCAGTTTTCTCCGAATCACTAGAAATCTCATCCATTGGAGACCCTTTCTTGCTCTTTGCTAGTCTGTGGGACCTCCTCACACTAGTTTCTTTTGTCCCCACATCAAAGCTCATGGCTACCATGGTGTCACCCTTAGATTATTTTTCCTCAACACTTTTTCCTTCGTTGGCTGTGGTCGACAAGTCCACCTGGCACGAAGATTCCTTTTTCCCCTTCTTCTTAGAAGTTGGTTTGTTGTCCTTCTTGATGGATTTTTTTTAGCTTGAATAACCTAGCCACAACCTTGGACTGGGCCAACTCGACCTCCCCTTTCTTATTTTTTGATGGGGGTTTAGTCTTGGGCTCAACACTAGGTTCATTTTTCAAGCATGGGGGTTTTCCTCTTAGGACTCACTGAAGCAGCAAGGAAGGGATTATCAAGGCAATGCCAGGAGGTCCCAGTTCCTCCACACACACAACCAAGATTGGTTTAGGAGGGAAAAATGACAAATGGGAGTGATAGAGCCTATGGATTAGGCCTTGATGCAATGGCAAGGGAGGCAAAATATCAAGATTGAGAGTGACAACATCATGAGAATCTTTGATCAAATTTTTCAGGGAAGTTGAGGATCATTTTTTTTCATAGGTGATTTAATAGTGGCAAATCGTAAAAGTAAAATACCTTGTATCTACCTTCTAGAGTAACATATTTCATAAGAGCAATACACACCTTGTCCCAAGGTTTTGGTAGTGTCTCATTGTCTGAACTCGACTGCTTTTTAATCAGCTTCTCATTTTCCTTGAAGAAGGCATTGAGACTCTCCAAGTATTGCATTTTAGTGTGTTTTTTATATTTCTTTCCATCAAAGGAGAGGCCCATCACCTTCCTAATCACTTCCTTATTCACCTCAAATGAAATTCCACCCATGGTGACCCACCTATCCTTCCACGAACCAATAAGCTAGGCTAATAATTTATCATCATGGCCCACAAGACTCTCTAAAAGTGGTACCAAACCTCCCTCCATACAAATATTCCAAGATATGAGGTCCCTACAAAACTCCTCACAGTTATCTGGCTCGGTCCTTACCCTATCACCACCCATCTCAACCCATAGCACACAAGAACTGGCCCGAAGAGACAAAGTTAGCCAAAAAATGGACTGGTTGCCGATCAATTTACCCTTTCTTAAACCATCACTATTCGGCCATCCGGGATAGTAAGGCGCAATAAAAGCAATTAGATTTTTACATGCTTCAATAGTCATTCCCACTGGCGCCAACTCTACGGGGCCATAATCATCTCTTAAGAACCATAAGTTAAGGCAATAAGTTGTGTTATTTAAATCTAGATAATTAATACCCATCATGCCAAAGGTCTCATTGAAGTTACACATTTCCTCGAGCCTTTTAGCTATGGTGAGAATATTTCAAAGTTTTAAGTACATCTCATAAGATCTAATGCTTATCATAAGATATCTTGAATTAGAATTATTAAATAAACTGGCAATGAACATCACATTATACACATTCTAGGAGATTTGATAAGATATTGTTGATCTATCTAATTTAAAATCGTATTGAGCTTTAATTTGTAATAACAATGTTTTTATTGTGATAATAATTTATTATTAGATTTTTGAATAGTAAGATAATCAAAATCCATGATCAATTAAGTAAATTCTTGTTAAGCCATTGGTTATAGAATATTTTAATAAACTTATTACTTAATGATCGTTCAACATTAGCAAAATAATATCTTCAATTAGTTGCAATAATAATAGCTCAATTTAAATATATGTTCATTCTTATAGAATCAAATTGTTGTAAATCAAGCAATAATAGTTGTACTAATGCTAGAGTGATTTAACATTAATGTCATTATCAAATGGTCTGGAATGGAACCTTAGTTCAAAACTTATTTTATTATTTTCAAATCTATTGGTGTCTTGTATAATCTAGTCTATTCAAACCCAAACCCTTAAAATGATTTAAGGTGCACATGATGGACTCTGTGTACCTATCATTGGTCACTCTTCTTGTCCCCCATCAGGCAATATGATGATGAGGACATTGCATTAGGAACATCTCCATCCCCAAACACTAATATTTATGTTTTCAACACAAAATTGTTAATTGTGTTTTTTCCATTCGATCAAGTTTAGGGCATGACATTTCCCTGGTGTGCTCATAGGTATAACCCTACTTATTCACTAGTTGTAGAGAGAGTTGAGATAAATATATGACAACAAATGAATGTTAGGTTAGCATAGCACTAAGTTGTTGGATTCTAAAGGAACACTAAAATCAAATAAAAATAAATAAACTTAATCTCCAAAGCCTAGTGCTTTAGAAGGGGAGATAGGTTATGTGGAAAAATTCCTCAATAGCAAGTGTAAATCAAGTTTTAATTTCTAAATCCTTTCTTAGTTTTGTGTGTGGAATAATAGGGGTTGTGCAAATGGGTTTTACCCAAAAGCTAGTATTACATTTTTATTAATTATTTTTTAATATTCCTTATTTACTTATTTGTCCATGACATTATATATATACACCATACAATTTATTTTTATATTCATCTATAACATCTCATCATATATATTACCATTATATGTACTTTCAAAGTTTTTTATTATCGCTTATACATTTAGACAAATGTGAATATTTAAATGTATTAATAAATATCAAAATATATACACAGTCATAAACAAGATTATGCTATATGTAAATATTAAATAAAATACATATATGTTAACATTATAATATATTATATATACATACTAATATATATTTATATGAAATATATCGTACATATGATTAGATAATAAAATAATTATTTTAACATATTCCATAGTGGTGATTTATTGAATTTGTATCTTGGAAGGTGGTGTCTTGCCACATATTTGATGTTGCTAATGTATTTAGTTCTTGTTACCATATTTTCACTTACAACTCAATCAGATATAGGGAAATTTTGTTTTTGTTTTGAGTTATTAATTTTCAACATGTGGGTTAAATGTGGCTCCCATAAGGGTTGAGCCCAACATGCTGCCATCATGTGTTTTTAGGGGTGAAGTGTTATCAATGTAGATTCCTAATTGAGTAATTTTTTGTACATCTTGATAGGTCTTCAAAATATAAAGACATTCATCCATATCATAGGCATATCCACCTCTTAAGTCAAGTTATTTAGATATCTGAACAACATCACCAAAGAGGTGAATATGCCTATGCTAAGGTCATTCATCATTATTCCTTGAAGACAACGAAAACATATCAAAAAATGAGTATATATCAGACAAATGGAAGTCACGTGACATCATCTAAATTATGAGCATAATGATAATTGAAGGCATTCCATAATGTCTTATAGGTTTCACAACAGATGCAGAGATCACATTAGATACTTTTGAAAAAGTGCAATCATAATGATATAAAGAAATACAAGATAATATATTTGTATCAATCATCAAATACATAGGATAGTTTGCATAGGGAAAATTAAGATACATAGCACAATAGGATAGTTATCTATGTCAAGGACAACCCAAGGGTATGGATACGATGTTTGTGCAGGCAAAGAGGTATGCATATACAAACAGTGGGATATGTATAAAACATAAGTTACTGAAATAAAAAAGAAGCAACTACATTTTTATTGTCAGAATTGTGTTCTGTAGTAAATGCATGAAAAGGAAATTGTATAGAATTCAAAGAAAGCATCATTTTTCTAATCTTTCTCTTATCAAGATAAAAATATTATGATCAAGTGAATATGTTTATTTACATTTCCATTTTTTCATAATACAATATATGTAGTAACTAAATGCATTGAGAAGCATGGTCTATGTCATGTCTTTAGGCCGAAGGAAAAGATTCACTTTTTGTTTCTAGAATAGAGCATTGTTGATATTATGTCCTCTTCAATTTCAGTTCTCATGAGTTGCACAAAACAATCATCAAAAAAAATTTCATCCTTTTTTGCAAAATGAGGTAATATCCAGAGTTATTTAATATTTCCATTCAACATGCCAAGTTGAAATAATAGGAAATGTAAAGTATATGATGGAAAATGTGAGAGAAAGCTACAAAACCCGCAACACAGAGTACCTAGAATTCACAAAGGGTTGAGCCATGTCCGTTTTAAAAAGAATGTGCAGGTGGTATACAAATGGTGGCATGGCTTTTTGTAAACCCAGTATCTCAAATAAAGAGCACATAAATGTAATACCCATGACCCGTATAATGAATTGCCTCAAAATTTTCTACAAAAAATGTGGTTATTCCTTCAAGAATACACAAGAAAAGTTTTATAGGAAAATTGAAGGAGTGAATTAAATGAAAAGTTGAAGCATTACTATCAAGTAGAGCTCGATTTTGAGCTTTGTTCCTTTCAAAAATGGAGTAAAACTACAAGAAAATATCCTTTGAAGCTTACCTTAAGCTCCTTCATATCCTTTTGATAGGAGAAATGCCTTCAATGGTTGGGAAATCCGCCATGAACACACTATGTGAAACCCTCGATGGCGATGGTCGAGCTTCTCAAAGAAGCTTCATGTCAAATGAAGTGAATGTCTTGTTTTTTCCCTTGCTTTTGATTTAGGTTTTTCTAACCCTAAAAGGTATGTCAACCAAAACATGGTATTTTATGCCATTGTTTTATTAAAATCAAATGCAAACTAATATGAGCCTGTGGACCCTCATGGTAATCTTTTTGCCTTAGGCATTTTATTCCCTAGAAATTGTCTCAAGAGTGTTCGATGTGAATGCCACCTCATATCCATGGTGGATTCCTTGTGTTGTGAGTGCTACCTTGGCACCATACCTTTGTGTGACCAAGTTTCATTATACTATTGTCTGTAAAATGGAATGAGCATTATTTTCATATGATTTATTGTAAAACATATGGTTTAAAGGTGTAATTATAAACCTTTTAAAGGAATATTGTTATAATTTAATGAAAATGGAGGAGGGGTGACTTGGTCGATGAGGAGATAGTTATCTACTACTGATGCCTCTTGTGAGAATTTAGAGAGTGTTTTGAGTTGTTTGCCAACATGTGGAGAGGATTTAGGGGTGATTCATCACCTTGTTGAGAGAATATAGGCTTTATGTTTCCTTTTGAGAATTTTTAGAGGTATTTGTGGTTTGATCGAGTCATGCTTGACTTTTTCACCCATTTTGAGCTCTTTTGGAGAACATATAGGTGCTATATTTTAGGCTTTTGGGAGGCATCCGACCCAAGTTGGTTTTTGGTTCCTTTTTGGGTGGAACCACTTGGTGTTGTTTACTTAATCTCTTTTATAACTCATTTGAGAGTTAGTTCTATTCATGCAGCTTTTGGAGACAGTGAATCTTGTAGTCCTTTCATAGTTTTTTGCAGTTTTGTAACTCATTTTGGATATGGAATTCAAAGGAAACCTTTCTTATTTCTGGTAATGAAGTCATTGTCTTCTTGTTCTTGCAATATTTGTGTAGATGATTGATCAAGATAACTTGTGAAGTTTTCTCTTCCTTGTGGTCTTTGTCTCATATATTAGTACCTTTGTTGCAAATAGTAAGCTAATGAAAGTTGTTGATTGTGTCTGTGAAGTGATTTTTAGTTGTCAATTGTGTATTTTTCTCCTCCCTTTGCATTTTGTTTTGTACTTTGACCTTTTAGTGAAATAATTATGCAAAAAACCTATTGCAACAAGTTTGTGCAAGTTATATTTCTAACAGAAGCAGCCAAGTGTGCAAAATTTTGAGTTTCATTATTCCTTTTAGTTTGGTGTATCACTTCAGTTTTATTTTCAGTTTTCCTAGTTTAGTTTTCCTTTAAGTTATCTTTCTCCCTTTTCCTCGAAAAATCAGTAGTTTAGGTGATAACCATTCAGGAATCCGGCCTCATCCGGAGGCTCATTCTCACTTTGGGTGACCCACAAACCAAGAACGTTCCCATGTTTCACTAGCTAACTGAGTTTTACAACTCAATTCAGGTGCAAGTTTTAGTTGATAACAGTTCTCAATAGAATGAGGACTTATTCAAGGTTATATCAAACTTAAGATAATATATTTATAATTTATTATAATTTGTCCTTAAATTACCTAAGGTATATGTATACAATATACATACAAATAATTATCGTTATAATTATAAACCTTGTGAAATGAAAGCCAATGTGTAAGGATATTTGTACATTGAGAAAAAGGTTAAACATGTTAAGTTGTTTGAGCTCAAATAAATTTATAATATTTAAATTATATGTTCTTAGTAAATATGGATTAATACAATAGTTGGCTTAGTGTTTGCAAAAATATATTATGGGTGATCAATATGGTAGTTGCATGAATAATCATAATAACATTTTATCTTAGTAGTAATATCATTTTAAAGATATGATCTATAAGGTAATCCCACCATGCATGTTACTATATTTTCTTTCGTTAAAGCTTATCACCATATTCATGATAGAGTGCAACCTAAATTGTAGTTTAAAAGGATAATTTCTTATTTTAAGTGTTTGCCTTAGTAAAATCATAACACTTGGATAAATTTATAATTCTAATACTGTTATCTTATATGGTGTGTGTTCATCAATGGATCCATTGCAACCAAATAAATGAACAAAAAAAATCATGGTAAATTGTGAGATTTTTCTCTTAAGTTGAGGGCACTAAAATTTTAAAATATATTGTGGCTTGCCACTCTTGCTTAAAAAAAAAAATATATTTCATTTATGTAATAAATGAGTTGTATAATGATCATAATCATATTGGTAAGGATCAAGCAAGTGAGAGATAGCTTCAAATGTATCACAAACTATCAAGAAACAACTTGGATGTCATGTTGAGTATTTCCTTGAAACTTCTAGATCTAATAACATTTAGGGACCTCGAATAACAATTCAAATATTTTGATATTTATCCTTCTCTAGTTAGAAAGCATTAATTATATTTTATAAATTAAAAAAATAATACTCAAGTGTCATGTCTACATCAAAATATGGACATTACATGATAGTACCCTACTAAGTTGTGCGATAGACAACTAGTGAAAGAATATTTGTTAGTATGGATTACCCAACCCAACCACGACTAATGAATTATCTCATGATACTTATATTTTTTGTGGATTCTAAATTTTAACATTATAGAAGAAAATGGCATATGTGTTTTCTTTCATCTCCATGCAATAAATGGTGTATTAAAATACATAAAATATAACTACTGCACAAAGTACCCATGTTCTCCCACGATACATAAAATGGTGTAAAACATTAGAACAATAGTCTTAACAATATATAAAGGGATACAAACAAATAAGATCAAGTCAAACTCCACAAAATTTTGAAATTACCTGATTACTTTCAAAAGAAGATGAGAATGATAGTTAGGACAAAGTTTGAAACTCTATTTCCTCAACCTAACCTATAGGGCATTGGAAAAGTAACTAACAATGATCCTATAAGTTAAAAATACTAAAATCTTAAAATTATATTTATGCAATATTTGTACTCTAAAGTGTATCATAAGTATATTATAAGCTCACCTGTCAAAATAGAACCATAGTAAAATTTAATGGAAAATAAACACGAGAAGGTGTGAAAATGGCTAGATTATTTAATGCACTTCATGAACTATAATTCTATAAAAAACACCAAATTTTATGCTCTTGTGTACTTATACTCCTTTATTGTGAGACCCTACAAATTGAAAAACACTCAAAATCAAAAATTCTTAGCTATAGCACAAAAATGGACGCTCCTAGATCCTTGTAGATATTTTTCAAAATCCTTAACCCAAGTATAAGAAATGGAGATGGATAAGGAGGGGTAATTCTCCAAAGTACCCACAAAATAAATATGCACACAAAAGACATAAAGAAGTATATCCACGCCCCACTATGAAAAAATGATCACACCAAATTTGAAACCTACGAATGGATTTTTTGTAGCCTAGAACATATAGCTACCTTCCCCAATATAGACATTATAAAAAAGAAGCTAGACATGTGGAATGACTTCCCATATTTCACACAAGAGGAGGGTTAGGTCTAAATCATCCTCATCTAGATCCATGATGAATAATTCTACTTATATAATAATTATAGGATAACAAAGAAGGCCATTCAATGAATAATCGATCTCTATGGAAAAGGGGAGGTCCCACATAAAAAGGAAATCAAAAATTCAATTGATGATGCAAGATCATCCATGATATTCTTGTTATCCTATGTCAACAAATAAATATTTAATTTTAATTGAAAAATTTTATGTGCTTTGAATTTCATATTTGTCTCATGAAGCTCATATTTTTATGTGCATTTGGATGTTATGCCATGTTGGAAATTTGAATTTAAAATTTGGAGTTAATTTGGAGAAGCAGGATAGGTGGAGATAATTTGGAGAATATGTTTTAAAAGCAAAAATCCTAAAAAAAACAAGTTGGGGGGTTGTGAGTTTCTTGGATACATCCAATAAAATTTGTAACTCCAATTTGAAATTCCATAGCTCATAAAAATTAGGGATCTTGGAGGTGGTTGCCTAGTTTGGAAAAATCATATTTTTGCCTTATTCAAGAAAGAAATAAAAGCACTGCCTTCCATAATCAACAAGCCTTCAAGTTGGAAAGTTTATTTTATTCAATTTATTTGAATCCATTTAATTTAATTGCATATTTCAAGAGGTGGGCATTGATTTTCTAAGAGTGGGTTTTGAATGTGAAGAAATTCAATCAAATGCATTAAAATTTCATTTCATGTGAAAGACTGTTTGTGTAAAAAGGTAAAATCAATTCATTTGAAAGCTCGCTTTCTCCAGATTGAAGAGGAAAACATAGGGATGCATGGTATACCTCTGTGGAAGGGTTTGTGAAAGTTTTGTTACAAATTGGGGTTGGTTTACAAAGGCATACAAATCATAAACAGTTGCAGATTGAAGGGTGTGATTGTTGAGAGTGGTTTATTGTTGTAGGTGCTAGAGAGTTTGAAGAAGGCTTGTAGAATCCATATGTTTCTATTCTACACCATTTTTCAAGTATAATATCATATCTGAATCATATTTGTATTATGTAATAAGGATCCAATAGGTTTGGCCTATTGTTTTGTAACATCATTTTAAATGTCAATGAGAATTTCTATGATTTTGCTTGCATAAATGGGGTGTTTAGATCAATCCTATTTTATGATGTATAAATCAGATTGGTGAAGGTTGATTATTGGTTTGAATATCAGTTTTCAAAGAGGCTTCAATATTGGTAAAATCAATTTGGAGAATATTTTGTAGTTTTTGCAGGCAGTTTTGAATGAACAAACTAGTGTTCATGTTGTAGCTTTTTAAATATGATTTATTGCATTTCCAATGCATTTTATTTTTTTGAGAGTAGTTGTATGAAAAAGGGGGTATATGTGTTATCCTCCTTCATTAGTGGTATCAAAGAAGTATTTCTTGAGAGTGCAAGCAGAGCACCGAATGTGAGGCAATTTGCACCAAGACCTGAGGGTGGAGAGTGTTGAGGATTTCTAAATAGATTATCGAATGAGGCAGTTTACATATGCAAAACTTGAGGGTTCTGAAATTTGTGTTAAGAATTTGTGAGGAATTAAGGATGGAAAAGAGGAAGAAGAGAATAAATTTTATCATTGAATGAATTTTAAGGATTCCAAACTTGAGGAAATCAGAGAGAGGCTTTGGAAAATCAAAGAAAGAGAAATGATAGAGATGCAACAATAGATAGATGAAATGAGAGTAGAGATTGAGAGGAGGAAACAAGAGGAGAGAAGAGTTGAAGGTAATTTTTATTGTCCTTCAAATGATGTTTTGATTGCATGAAAGAAAGAGGGTGTAGTAGAGTCTCATGTAAGTTACATTGCAGAAGAGAAAGATGATTTACTAATACGATTGAGAGCAATTGAAAGGGAGTGGAATGAGAAATTTTTAGCTAATGCAAAGATTGCAGCCAAAGGTAAAGAGGTAATTTCATATTTTAGTACATGATTTGATGATATTGAGAATGTAAAATTTGAATCAAAGGTTGCAACATTAAATCCTTTCGAAGTAGATGAGAGTGGTGAACATACTCAGGTGAAAGTGAATTTTTCTTATGATTCTTTAATTGAAAGTATTGAAGATGAAGATTCCTTGATAACAAAGCTTGACAATTTGTTACAAAATGTGGAGAATGAATCTATGGATTGTGATAATAACACTGAATTGGGTGTTGAAGATCAAATTGTAGTAGTAGTATGTCTTTCTAAAGGCATAATAGGAGTGACAAACTACATTGAAAATCAGGTAAAGGGAGAGGAGAAAGGGAGAAAGGTAAAACAACAATAGAGGTATATGTTTGATTGTTAATTCCATTGGAATATATTGCTGGGAGGTCAAATTAAAAGTTTTGAAATACATGAAGCATAGAGTAGTAAATATGAAATGATATAATATTGTAATCTTGCAGCATTTGATGAATAAGCAGATCCAAATAGACAAAGAAATGAGATGGATCCAGAATAGACACATAGTCTACAAATGTTTCTGAGTACAACTAAGGAAAAAATTTCTTCTACCATCGGTGTCTGATGTAGGAGCATCCATGATATTCTTGTTATCCTTTGTCAATAAATAAATAGTTAATTTTATTGAAATTTTTGTTTTGTATTGAATTTCATATTTTGTCTCATGAAATTCATATTTTGATGTGCATTTGGATGTTATGTCATGTTGGAAATTTGAATTTCAAATTTGGAGAAAGCGGGATAGGTGGAGATAATGGAGAATATGTTTTAAAAGAAAAAATCCTAAAAAAACATGTGGGGGTGTAGGTTTCTTGGAGACATCCAATTAGATTTGTAACTCCAATTTGAAATTCCATAACTCCTAAAAAATAGCGATCTTGGAGGTGGGCACCTAGTATGGAAAAATCATAGTTTTTATTTATTCAAGAAAGCAATAAAAGCACTGCCTTCCACCAGTGACAAGCCTTGAGAAGTTAAGAAAGTTTAATTTTATTCAATTAGTTTGAAACCATTTAATTTAATTACATATTTCAAAGTGATTTACGGTTACGGGGAGTGGGTGATTCAATTAATAGCTCCAATTTTGATAGAGGTTTATTATCCTTTATTTGTTGTTACCATAGAATT
>CM021110.1:269210798-269376444 GCA_007115665.2 Sequoiadendron giganteum | reverse complement strand
AGACCCTTTCTTGCTCTTTGCTAGTCTGTGGGACCTCCTCACACTAGTTTCTTTTGTCCCCACATCAAAGCTCATGGCTACCATGGTGTCACCCTTAGATTATTTTTCCTCAACACTTTTTCCTTCGTTGGCTGTGGTCGACAAGTCCACCTGGCACGAAGATTCCTTTTTCCCCTTCTTCTTAGAAGTTGGTTTGTTGTCCTTCTTGATGGATTTTTTTTAGCTTGAATAACCTAGCCACAACCTTGGACTGGGCCAACTCGACCTCCCCTTTCTTATTTTTTGATGGGGGTTTAGTCTTGGGCTCAACACTAGGTTCATTTTTCAAGCATGGGGGTTTTCCTCTTAGGACTCACTGAAGCAGCAAGGAAGGGATTATCAAGGCAATGCCAGGAGGTCCCAGTTCCTCCACACACACAACCAAGATTGGTTTAGGAGGGAAAAATGACAAATGGGAGTGATAGAGCCTATGGATTAGGCCTTGATGCAATGGCAAGGGAGGCAAAATATCAAGATTGAGAGTGACAACATCATGAGAATCTTTGATCAAATTTTTCAGGGAAGTTGAGGATCATTTTTTTTCATAGGTGATTTAATAGTGGCAAATCGTAAAAGTAAAATACCTTGTATCTACCTTCTAGAGTAACATATTTCATAAGAGCAATACACACCTTGTCCCAAGGTTTTGGTAGTGTCTCATTGTCTGAACTCGACTGCTTTTTAATCAGCTTCTCATTTTCCTTGAAGAAGGCATTGAGACTCTCCAAGTATTGCATTTTAGTGTGTTTTTTATATTTCTTTCCATCAAAGGAGAGGCCCATCACCTTCCTAATCACTTCCTTATTCACCTCAAATGAAATTCCACCCATGGTGACCCACCTATCCTTCCACGAACCAATAAGCTAGGCTAATAATTTATCATCATGGCCCACAAGACTCTCTAAAAGTGGTACCAAACCTCCCTCCATACAAATATTCCAAGATATGAGGTCCCTACAAAACTCCTCACAGTTATCTGGCTCGGTCCTTACCCTATCACCACCCATCTCAACCCATAGCACACAAGAACTGGCCCGAAGAGACAAAGTTAGCCAAAAAATGGACTGGTTGCCGATCAATTTACCCTTTCTTAAACCATCACTATTCGGCCATCCGGGATAGTAAGGCGCAATAAAAGCAATTAGATTTTTACATGCTTCAATAGTCATTCCCACTGGCGCCAACTCTACGGGGCCATAATCATCTCTTAAGAACCATAAGTTAAGGCAATAAGTTGTGTTATTTAAATCTAGATAATTAATACCCATCATGCCAAAGGTCTCATTGAAGTTACACATTTCCTCGAGCCTTTTAGCTATGGTGAGAATATTTCAAAGTTTTAAGTACATCTCATAAGATCTAATGCTTATCATAAGATATCTTGAATTAGAATTATTAAATAAACTGGCAATGAACATCACATTATACACATTCTAGGAGATTTGATAAGATATTGTTGATCTATCTAATTTAAAATCGTATTGAGCTTTAATTTGTAATAACAATGTTTTTATTGTGATAATAATTTATTATTAGATTTTTGAATAGTAAGATAATCAAAATCCATGATCAATTAAGTAAATTCTTGTTAAGCCATTGGTTATAGAATATTTTAATAAACTTATTACTTAATGATCGTTCAACATTAGCAAAATAATATCTTCAATTAGTTGCAATAATAATAGCTCAATTTAAATATATGTTCATTCTTATAGAATCAAATTGTTGTAAATCAAGCAATAATAGTTGTACTAATGCTAGAGTGATTTAACATTAATGTCATTATCAAATGGTCTGGAATGGAACCTTAGTTCAAAACTTATTTTATTATTTTCAAATCTATTGGTGTCTTGTATAATCTAGTCTATTCAAACCCAAACCCTTAAAATGATTTAAGGTGCACATGATGGACTCTGTGTACCTATCATTGGTCACTCTTCTTGTCCCCCATCAGGCAATATGATGATGAGGACATTGCATTAGGAACATCTCCATCCCCAAACACTAATATTTATGTTTTCAACACAAAATTGTTAATTGTGTTTTTTCCATTCGATCAAGTTTAGGGCATGACATTTCCCTGGTGTGCTCATAGGTATAACCCTACTTATTCACTAGTTGTAGAGAGAGTTGAGATAAATATATGACAACAAATGAATGTTAGGTTAGCATAGCACTAAGTTGTTGGATTCTAAAGGAACACTAAAATCAAATAAAAATAAATAAACTTAATCTCCAAAGCCTAGTGCTTTAGAAGGGGAGATAGGTTATGTGGAAAAATTCCTCAATAGCAAGTGTAAATCAAGTTTTAATTTCTAAATCCTTTCTTAGTTTTGTGTGTGGAATAATAGGGGTTGTGCAAATGGGTTTTACCCAAAAGCTAGTATTACATTTTTATTAATTATTTTTTAATATTCCTTATTTACTTATTTGTCCATGACATTATATATATACACCATACAATTTATTTTTATATTCATCTATAACATCTCATCATATATATTACCATTATATGTACTTTCAAAGTTTTTTATTATCGCTTATACATTTAGACAAATGTGAATATTTAAATGTATTAATAAATATCAAAATATATACACAGTCATAAACAAGATTATGCTATATGTAAATATTAAATAAAATACATATATGTTAACATTATAATATATTATATATACATACTAATATATATTTATATGAAATATATCGTACATATGATTAGATAATAAAATAATTATTTTAACATATTCCATAGTGGTGATTTATTGAATTTGTATCTTGGAAGGTGGTGTCTTGCCACATATTTGATGTTGCTAATGTATTTAGTTCTTGTTACCATATTTTCACTTACAACTCAATCAGATATAGGGAAATTTTGTTTTTGTTTTGAGTTATTAATTTTCAACATGTGGGTTAAATGTGGCTCCCATAAGGGTTGAGCCCAACATGCTGCCATCATGTGTTTTTAGGGGTGAAGTGTTATCAATGTAGATTCCTAATTGAGTAATTTTTTGTACATCTTGATAGGTCTTCAAAATATAAAGACATTCATCCATATCATAGGCATATCCACCTCTTAAGTCAAGTTATTTAGATATCTGAACAACATCACCAAAGAGGTGAATATGCCTATGCTAAGGTCATTCATCATTATTCCTTGAAGACAACGAAAACATATCAAAAAATGAGTATATATCAGACAAATGGAAGTCACGTGACATCATCTAAATTATGAGCATAATGATAATTGAAGGCATTCCATAATGTCTTATAGGTTTCACAACAGATGCAGAGATCACATTAGATACTTTTGAAAAAGTGCAATCATAATGATATAAAGAAATACAAGATAATATATTTGTATCAATCATCAAATACATAGGATAGTTTGCATAGGGAAAATTAAGATACATAGCACAATAGGATAGTTATCTATGTCAAGGACAACCCAAGGGTATGGATACGATGTTTGTGCAGGCAAAGAGGTATGCATATACAAACAGTGGGATATGTATAAAACATAAGTTACTGAAATAAAAAAGAAGCAACTACATTTTTATTGTCAGAATTGTGTTCTGTAGTAAATGCATGAAAAGGAAATTGTATAGAATTCAAAGAAAGCATCATTTTTCTAATCTTTCTCTTATCAAGATAAAAATATTATGATCAAGTGAATATGTTTATTTACATTTCCATTTTTTCATAATACAATATATGTAGTAACTAAATGCATTGAGAAGCATGGTCTATGTCATGTCTTTAGGCCGAAGGAAAAGATTCACTTTTTGTTTCTAGAATAGAGCATTGTTGATATTATGTCCTCTTCAATTTCAGTTCTCATGAGTTGCACAAAACAATCATCAAAAAAAATTTCATCCTTTTTTGCAAAATGAGGTAATATCCAGAGTTATTTAATATTTCCATTCAACATGCCAAGTTGAAATAATAGGAAATGTAAAGTATATGATGGAAAATGTGAGAGAAAGCTACAAAACCCGCAACACAGAGTACCTAGAATTCACAAAGGGTTGAGCCATGTCCGTTTTAAAAAGAATGTGCAGGTGGTATACAAATGGTGGCATGGCTTTTTGTAAACCCAGTATCTCAAATAAAGAGCACATAAATGTAATACCCATGACCCGTATAATGAATTGCCTCAAAATTTTCTACAAAAAATGTGGTTATTCCTTCAAGAATACACAAGAAAAGTTTTATAGGAAAATTGAAGGAGTGAATTAAATGAAAAGTTGAAGCATTACTATCAAGTAGAGCTCGATTTTGAGCTTTGTTCCTTTCAAAAATGGAGTAAAACTACAAGAAAATATCCTTTGAAGCTTACCTTAAGCTCCTTCATATCCTTTTGATAGGAGAAATGCCTTCAATGGTTGGGAAATCCGCCATGAACACACTATGTGAAACCCTCGATGGCGATGGTCGAGCTTCTCAAAGAAGCTTCATGTCAAATGAAGTGAATGTCTTGTTTTTTCCCTTGCTTTTGATTTAGGTTTTTCTAACCCTAAAAGGTATGTCAACCAAAACATGGTATTTTATGCCATTGTTTTATTAAAATCAAATGCAAACTAATATGAGCCTGTGGACCCTCATGGTAATCTTTGTGCCTTAGGCATTTTATTCCTTAGAAACTATCTCAAGAGTGTTCGATGTGAATGCCACCTCATATCCATGGTGGAGTCCTTGTGTTGTGAGTGCCACCTTGGCACCATACCTTTGTTTGACCAAGTTTCATAATACTATTTTTTGTAAAATAGAATGAGCATTATTTGCATATGATTTATTGTAAAACATATGGTTTAAAGGTGCAATTATAAACCTTTTAAAGTAATATTGTTATAATTTGATGCAAATGGAGGAGGGGTGACTTAGTTGATGAGGAGATAGTTATCTAGTATTGATGCCTCTTGTGAGCATTTAGAGAGTTTTTTGAGTTGTTTGCCAACATGTGGAGATGATTTAGGGGTGATTCATCACCTTGTTGAGAGAATATAGACTTTGTGTTTCCTTTTGAGAATTTTTAGAGGTATTTTTAGTTTTATCAAGTCATGCTTGACTTTTTCACCCAATTTGAGCTCTTTTGGAGAAGATATAGGTGCTATATTTTAGGCTTTTGGGAGGCATCTGACCCAAGTTGGTTTTTTGTTCCTTTTTGGGTGGACCCACTTGGTGTTGTTTACTAAATCACTTTTATAACTCATTTGAGAGTTAGTTCTATTCATGAAAATTTTGGAGATAGTGACTCTTGCAGTCCTTTCATAGATTTTTGCAGTTTTGTAACTCATTTTGGATAGGGAATTCAAAGGAAACCTTGCTTATTTCTGGTAATGAAGTCATTGTCTTCTTGTTCTTGCAGTATTTGTGTAGATGATTGATCAAGATAACTTGTGAATTTTTCTCTTCCTTATGGTCTTTGTCTCATACATTAGTACCTTTGCTACAAATAGTAAGCTCATGCAGGTTGTTGATTTTGTCTATGAAGTGATTTTTAGTTGTTAATTGTGAAGTTTTCTCCTCCCTTTGCAAGTTGTTTTTTACTTTGACCTTTTAGTGAAATACTTATGAAAAAAACCTATTGTAACAAGTTTGTGCAAGTTATATTTTTGACAGAAGCAACCAGGTGTGCAAAATTTTGAATTTCATTATTCCTTTTAGTTTGGTGTATCACTTCACTTTTATTTTCAATTTTCCTAGTTTAGTTTTCCTTTAAGTTATCTTTCTCCATTTTCCTCGAAAAATCAGTAGTTTAGGTGATAACGATTCAAGAATCCGACCTCATCTGGAGGCTCATTCTCACTTTGGGTGACTCACAACCCAAGAATGTTCCCATGTTTCACTAGCTAACAGAGTTTCACAACTCAGTTCAGGTGCAATTTTTAGTTGATAACAGTTCTCAATAGAATGAGGACTTATTCAAGGTTATATCAAACTTAAGATAATAAATTTATGATTTATTATAATCTGGCCTTAAATTACCTAAGGTATATGCATATAAAATACATACAAATAATTATCATTATAATTATAAACCTTGTGAAATGAAAGCCAATGTGTAAGGATATTTGTACATTGAGAAAAGGTTAAACATGTTAAGTTGTTTGAGCTCAAATAAATTTATAATATTTAAATTATATGTTCTTAGTAAATATGGATTAATACAATAGTTGGCTTCGTGTTTGCACAAATACTGTATGGGTGATCAATATGGTAGTTGCATGAATAATCATAATAATATTTTAACTTAGTAGTAATAGCATTTTAAAGATATGATGTGTAAGGTAATCCTACCATGCATGTTACTGTGTTTTCTTTCATTAAATCTTATCACCATATTCATGATAGAGTGCAACCTAAATTGTAGTTTAAAATGATAATTTCTTATTTAAGTGTTTGCCTTAGTAAAATCATAACACTTTGGATAAATTTATAATTCTAATACTGTTATCTTATATGTTGTGTGTTCATCAATGGAGCCATTGCAACCAAATAAATGAGACATGAGACACTTTCCCTGTGTATGTAAACACTTTCTCACTACTAATGCCATGAATTTTGAATGAAGAAAAAACATGAATAGATAATTCAAACTGAAAATTATGAACTACCAGATTAATTTTCATCATCTTGCATTGTTTATCCATGAGTCTATGTTGTTGATGGACCAAATCAGTTCATGAAACTTCACATAGGGAACACTTTGTTGTAATTAAATTGAGAGGCATTGTAAAGTTATACTAGGGAGGAGGTGAGAACCCGTGTACATAAAATCCTCCCCTTAAATTGTGTTTATCACCAATAAATTGTGACTGTTAATTATATAAAATATTAGTGCACACACACACACATATATGTATGTGTTTGTATATGTATGTATATATGTATTTATATATGTATATATGTACGTATATATATTTATATAAAAGACCAAAATTATATCTAGGTTATATCAACATTCCAAAAATTCACAACAAATAAATAACTACTGCACAAAGTACCAATGTGCTCCCACAATACAGAAAATGGTAAAACACATTAGAACAATAATCTTAACAATATATAAAGGGATAGAAACAAATAAGATCAAGTCAAACTCCACAAAATTTTGAAATTATGTGATTACTTTCAAAACAAGATGAGAATGATAGTTAGGACTAAGTTTGAAACTCTATTTCCTCAACCTAACCTATAGGGCATTGGAAAAGCAACTAACAATAATCCTATAGGTTAAAAATCCTAAAATCCTAAAATTATATTTATGCAATAGTTGTACCCTAAAGTGTATCATAAGTATATTATAAGCTCACATGTCAAAATAGAACCATAGTAAACTTTAATGGAAAATAAACACGAGAAGGTGTGAAAATGGATAGATTATTTAATGCACTTCATCAACTATAATTCTATAAAAAATAACATGAATCTAAAAAAAACACCAACTTTTTTGCTCTTGTGTACTTATACTCCTTTATTGTGAAACCCTACAAATTGAAAAACACTCAAAATCAAAACTTCTTAGCTATAGCACAAAAATGGATGCTCCTAGATCCTTGTAGACATTTTTCAAAAGCCTTAACCCAAGTATAAGAAATGGAGATGGATAAGGAGGGGTAATTCTCCAAAGTACCCATAAAAGAAATATGGACACAAAAGACATCAATAAGTATATCCATGCCCCACTATCAAAAATCGATCACACCAAATTTGAAACGCACGAATGGATTTATTGTAGCCTAGAACATAAAGCTACCTTCCCCAATATAGACATTACAAAAAAGAAGCTAGACGTGTGGAATGACTTCCCATATTTCACACAAGAGGAGGGTTAGGTCTAAATCATCCTCATCTAGATCCATCATGAATACTTCTACTTAGATAAGACTTATAGGATAACAAAGAAGGCCATTCAATCAATAATCGATCTCTATGGAAAAGGGGAGGTCCCACATAAAAAGGAAATCAAAAATTCAATTGATGATGTAAGAGCATCCATGATATTCTTATTATCCTGTGTCAATAAATAAATATTTAATTTTAATTGAAATTTTTTATGTGCTTTGAATTTCATATTTGTCTCATGAAGCTCATATTTTGATGTGCATTTGGATGTTATGCCATGTTGGAAATTTGAATTTCAAATTTGGAGTTAATTTGGAGAAGCAGGATAGGTGGAGATAATTTGGAGAATATGTTTTAAAAGCAAAAATCCTAAAAAAAACAAGTTGGGGGGTGTGGGTTTCTTGGATACATCCAATAAAATTTGTAACTCCAATTTGAAATTCCATAACTCCTAAAAATTAGGGATCTTGGAGGTGGGTGCCTAGTTTGGAAAAATCATATTTTTGCTTTATTCAAGAAAGCAATAAAAGCACTGCCTTCCATAATCAACAAGCCTTGAAGTTGGAAAGTTTATTTTATTCAATTTATTTGAATCCATTTAATTTAATTGCATATTTC
The DNA here is from genome assembly GCA_007115665.2 of Sequoiadendron giganteum. Lineage (NCBI taxonomy): Eukaryota > Viridiplantae > Streptophyta > Pinopsida > Cupressales > Cupressaceae > Sequoiadendron > Sequoiadendron giganteum. Next base: position 269,367,939 of record CM021110.1, on the reverse strand, counting down.
AAGAGGTGGGCATTGATTTTCTAAGAGTGGGTTTTGAATGTGAAGAAATTCAATCAAATGCATTAAAATTTCATTTCATGTGAAAGACTGTTTGTGTAAAAAGGTAAAATCAATTCATTTGAAGGCTCCCTTTCTCCAGATTGAAGAGGAAGACATAGGGATGCATGGTATACCTCTATGGAAGGGTTTGTGAAGGTTTTGTTACAAATTGGGGTTGGTTTACAAAGGCATACGAATCATAAACAGTTGCAGATTGAAGGGTGTGATTGTTGAGAGTGGTTTATTGTTGTAGGTGCTAGAGAGTTTGAGGAAGGCTTGTAGAATCCATATGTTTCTGTTCTACACCATTTTTCAGGTATAAGATCATACCTGAATCATATTTGGATTATGTAATAAGGATCCAATAGGTTTGGCCTATTGTTTTGTAATGTCATTTTAAATTTCAATGAGAATTTCTATGATTTTGCTTGCATAAATTGGGTGTTTAGATCAATCCTATTTTATGATGTATAAATCAGATTGGTGAAGGTTGATTATTGGTTTGAATATCAGTTTTCAAAGAGGCTTCAATATTGGTAAAATCAATTTGGAGAATATTTTGTAGTTTTTGCAGACGGTTTTGAATGAACAAACTAGTGTTCATGTTGTAGATTTTTAAATATGATTTATTGCATTTCCAATGCATTTTATTTTTTTGAGAGTAGTTGTATGACAAAGGGGGTATGTGTGTTATCCTCCTTCATTATTGGTATCAGAGAAGGATTTCTTGAGAGTGCAAGTAGAGCACGAAACATGAGACAATTTGCACCAAGACCTGAGGGTGGAGAGTGTTGAGGATTTGTAAATAGATTGTCGAATGAGGTAGTTTACATATGCAAAACTTGAGGGTTTTGAAATTTGTGTTAAGAATTTGTGAGGAATTAAGGATGGAAAAGAGGAAGAAGAGAATAAATTTTATCATTGAATGAATTTTAAGGATTCCAAACTTGAGGAAATCAGAGAGAGGCTTTGGAAAATCAAAGAAAGAGAAATGATAGAGATGCAGCAAAAGATAGATGAAATGAGAGTAGAGATTGAGAGGAGGAAACAAGAGGAGAGAAGAGTTGAAGGTAATTTTTATTGTCCTTCTAATGATATTTTGATTGCACGAAAGAAAGAGGGTGCAGTAGAGTCTCATGTAAGTGACATTGCGGAAGAGAAAGATGATTTACTAATATGATTGAGAGCAATTGAAAGAGAGTGGAATGAGAAAATTTTAGCTAATGCAAAGATTGCAGCCAAAGGTAAAGAGGTAATTTCATATTTTAGTACATGTTTTGATGATATTGAGAATGTAAAAGTTGAATCAAAGGTTGCAACATTAAATCCTTTCGAAGTAGATGAGAGTGGTGAACATACTGAGGTGAAAGTGAATTTTTCTTATGATTCTTTAATTGAAAGTATTGAAGATGAAGATTCCTTGATAACAAAGCTTGACAATTTGTTACAAAATGTGGAGAATGAATCTATGGATTGTGGTACTAACACTGAATTGGGTGTTGAAGATCAAATTGCAGTAGTAGTATGTCTTTCTAAAGGCATAATAGGAGTGAAAAACTACATTGAAAATCAGGTAAAGGGAGAGGAGAAAGGTAAAACAACAATAGAGGTAATGAAGTACATTTATTTTTTTGAAGGTGGAGGTATATGTTTGATTGTTAATTCCATTGGAATATATTGGTGGGAGGTCAGATTAAAAGTTTTGAAATACATGAAGGGTAGAGTAGTAAATATGAAATGATATAATATTGTAATCTTGCAGCATTTGATGAATAAGCAGATCCAAATAGACAAAGAAATGAGATGGATCCAGAATAGACACATAGTCTACAAATGTTTCTGAGTACAACTAAGGAACATTTTTCTTCTACCATCGGTGTTGATGCAGGAGCATCCATGATATTCTTGTTATCATATGTCAACAAATAAATAGTTAATTTTAATTGAAATTTTTGTTGTGTATTGAATTTCATATTTTGTCTCATGAAATTCATATTTTGATGTGCATTTGGATGTTATGTCATGTTGGAAATTTGAATTTCAAATTTGGAGAAAGTGGGATAGGTGGAGATAATGGAGAATATGTTTTAAAAGAAAAAATCCTAAAAAAAACAAGTGGGGGTGTAGGTTTCTTGGAGACATCCAATTAGATTTGTAACTCCAATTTGAAATTCCATAACTCCTAAAAAATAGGGATCTTGGAGGTGGGCACCTAGTATGGAAAAATCATAGTTTTTCTTTATTCAAGAAAGTAATAAAAGCACTGCCTTCCATAATCAACAAGCCTTGAAGTTGGAAAGTTTATTTTATTCAATTTGTTTGAAGCCATTTAATTTAATTACATATTTCAAGAGGTGGGCATTGATTTTATGGGAGTGGGTGATGAGTCCAATTAATGGCTCAATTTTGATAGGGTTTATTATCTAGTTGTTGTTGTTACCATAGAATTTGACACTTGGTTGTTGGTATTTTCCATGTTATTTCCTCAAAACCATAGACATTGGGCATAAGTTTATCCTTGTGACTTTTAATGACATTAACATACTATGTGAATTATCTATGTTAATTTTGCATCTGGATTAATGAATGTTACTTTAAGGTAGTTATAGATATGCAATTGTTTGTGTGTGTTACTGTTGTTATGCAGATGTAATTAGAGCCTACAAAGTTGAGGAAGTTTCAGCCAACTGGTTGGTTGCCAAAGAAGTCAATGAGATGATCATTAAAAGGTCAATGGAGGGAAAAATCTCGATGGAGGGAAAATCCTAGTTCAAATTAAAGAATTTAATTTCCTTGTAAATGATCATATTTGTTGGTTGAGTGAATATAGGAGTTTTTGTTATGCTAGATCTACGTTAAAGAAAGGTTGGCTTGACCAGATTCCATGCATGCATAACCTCCTTTCCTCTTTTTATGCTTTCCATAAGTGGTGTCCTCCTAATCTATTGGAGTTGAACACATTGTTAGGTAGTAAGTATTTTTTCCTTCTATAAATAAGGCTCAGATAATACTTCTCATAAGGTTGATTGGTCTGATGATGTACTCAAATTTCTAGTTTTCAAGGTTCTTGTTTTGTCTACAAAAATCCCCACATCAAGCACTCAGTGAAGAGTCTCATAAGTTGCTCTTTCTTAGAGGGATCGATGAAATTTGCACTGATGCTCTGGACTAGATAGGAGGAGGTGATATCACCCAAGTTCCATGGGATGATCTTAGGAAGATATGTTAGAATTACTCTAGAGAAGCTATGAAGAAAGGGAGAGGTTACCAATCTTCTATGGGAAAATCTTCTATTAATGGAGTTTCAAGGATGAAAATCACTCACTTGCTATCAGACTTCAAGTGGGATATCATAAATAATATGGAAACTCAACTAGATACACTTCAAGAAAAGAAGAAGCATGAGGAGGTAGATACAATGTTGGCACAATATTGTCATCATTGTAGGCAAAGGAAGAAGGACTACAAATGTAAAATGGTGTCCAATATTGATTGCAAGCACATTCCACCTGAATTCAAGCCAATTGAGGGAGATGAATATCAAGTTTTCTATGTTGCACAAAGAAGGCCATGGGCTCCAAGACAAGGTATGCTACCAGACCCATTATCTTTTAATGGACCTTACATGAATTCTTATGCATCTGGTAATCAATGGTAGCATCGATATCCATCAAAATATGGAGGTTATCCACCTCGACCTTGGAATAACCCTCAAAATACTTGGCCTAGTTACCAAAATACTCCACCCCCATCATAGCAAAACTTGGTAAATTGGCAGCAACCTCAAGGAAACTAGTAGTAGACATCCCAATGGAGGGGAGGCAAACAATGGCCAAACCAGTCAACTGGTTAGATGCAACCACCTCCACAGCCTCAATAGCCTACAATAATTCCCCCTCCTAACTCAAATAGTAGCACACCTAGACCTACTCAGTTACCAACTCAACCCACACCCAACCCAAATAACAAACCACAAAAACAACCAGTTTATTTTGCAGATCCAAACCAATATCCTACCTATGTTGTGAGTTTGAGTAATATCCACCTATGTTCAAGAACCACTTTTCCATCATCTTCCACTCCCATTATCATAGAGATTCCTATGGAAGAGGAGGAGCATCAAAATCTATCTCATGTACCTACTCAATCAAGTGTGCCTACCAATCTTGAACCAGTTCAGTTGTCTAATCTGGAACCACCATTTCCTCAAAGGTTGGAAGTTGTTAAGAAAAAGGAGGAACCAACCTTTGATATTTTGGATTAGCTAAAACACATATGTATTAAGATACCTTTGTTCTAGGGCATAAAATATGTTCCCATATATGGTAAGGCAATAAAGGAAGCATGCCTTAAAAATCCTAGGAGGAAAAAGAAAGACCCCACCACTATCCATGTAGCAGGGTAGTTGGCAGATATCATGCATGGGAAAGTCACTGTTCCTAAATCACTGACCCAAGTATTCCTATAGTTGAAGTCATCATCAATGGGATCCAAGTAAAGAATTATCTAATAGACTTGGGGGTGGCTATTAATGTGATGACTAGGGATATCTTGTAGTAACTGAATGTTACAAATCTGAGACCTACTTATACGGTCCTGCAAATTGCTGATAGTTCTACTGTTAAACCTGATGGTGTAGTAGAAGACCTTGTTGTTATTCTTGACTCGGGAATATCCAGTAGATTTTATGATCCTTTCTCCTAAAGTTACATTAGGAGGATATCCCATTATTTTGGGAAGGCTATGGTTGGCTATAGTAGATGCCTACATTGGATGTCGGACAGGGGACATGACTATTTCTAATGGCAGATGTACTAAAAAGCTTGCTCTTTATCCTCCTACTCGGCCATCCCATGATATGGATAACCCTGTCTGGCCTCATGTTGGTGAAGAAGCCGAGGAGATCAATTCAGTAGTGCAACTCATGATGATATTCAAAAGTCCTTTCATGTAGCTATAGGAAGAGGATGAAATATTGTCAAATATAATTCAGAATAGTTATGAAATGCATGAAGAATCACCTGATCTTGAGACTGGTTCTACTGGTCCACTACAAACACTTATGCCCACTCTTCCTGCACCAAATTTTTTTTTTGCAACAAGTATGTCTCATACATTGTTGCCACATGAACTAAAAATTTCATGCATCAGTGAAATATCCATGATAGAGTTGATAACACAAGTGCAAGTTTCAAAAGTTAAACATTTGAACATCAATAACAAGCTTACTAAGGAGCAATAGTTTTCCATGAAAAACTTGTTAAAAGAGCATCAACCTACATTTGCATGGGATTACCATGACATGAAAGGATTATATCCTAAACTCTATACTCATTTGATCTACATCGGAGATGACCGCACAGTAAGGCATCCACAAAGGAGAATAAATCCTACATTAAGGGAGATTGTCAAAGGAGAACTGCATAAGTTATTGGATGTTGAATTCATCTGTCCTATCTCAAACAACCAATGGGTGTCTCCTTTGGTGATTGTGCCTAAAAATGGAGGTAGATGGAGAGTTTGTATTCACTATAGAGAATTAAGTTCTTCTACCAAAAAGGATCACTTTACTCTTCCTTTCATAGACCAAGTATTGGATTCACTTGCAAGAAAGAAGTATTTTTCCTTCTTGGATGGTTTTCGTGGATATAATCAAATATATATTGCACCTGAGGATCAAGAGAAGGAAAATTTTACTTGTCCTTGGGGCACTTATGCCTATTTAGTGCTTCCATTTCATCTCTACAATGCACTTGCAACTTTACACAGAGCAGTCATTAGTATCTTCTTTGATATTTCACATGAGTGCATGGAAATCTACATGGATGATTTCACAACTTATGGTGCTAATTTTGATGAAGCAATAGAAAGCCTAAGGAAGGTTCTACAAAGATTTGAAGACCATAATCTATCCTTAAACAATGATAAATTCTTCATGATGATGCAAGGAGTAGTCCTTGGCCATTATATATCTCACAAGGGAATTCAAGTGGATCCAACCAAGATTGAGGTAATTACCAATCTCTTTATTCTTGAAAAATAAAAAGATGTTAGGAGTTTTTTGGGTCATGCTAGCTATTATAGGCATTTCATCAAGGATTTTAGTAAAAATGGAAGCACCACTTTATAGCCTTTTGACTAAAGATGTTGAGTTCTAGTGGACAAAAGATTGTGACAAAGCATTTTTTGCTTTGAAAGAAGCCTTAACCCATGCTCCTATGCTCAAAGGTCCTAATTGGGAACTCCCTTTCCATATTCATACAAATGAATTTGATTATACAATAGGAGTTGTCTTGGGACAAAAAGAGGGAACCATTTATAATGAAATCTACTTTGTCAGCAAAAACTTACAAGGAGCAGAGTTTAACTACATTATGATAGAAAAGGAGATGTTGGCAGTCATTTATACCCTCAATAAGTTTAGACATTATATCATTGGGTATCAAATTTTTTTCCATACAGACCATGTATCCATAAAATATCTAATGAATAAGCCCTTAATTATAGGAAGATTAGCAAGATGGTTGCTACTCATGCTTGAGTTTGATATCACCATCATAGACAAGACATGGAAAGAAAATCTTGTAGTAGAATTTCTCTCAAGGTTGACTACATTTGAGGACACTTGACTCATTGATGACTCCTTCCCTAATGAACACTTATTTTCCATCAATTACCACACACCTTGGTATGTAGATATAGAAAATTATTTGGTCACAAGCAAAGTTCCTCCTCATTTCTCTCTAAAAGAGAGAAGGGTTCTCATTAAGAAAACTTTCAACTTCTCATGGATTGCAAGATGTATATTCTATACTAGAACAAATCATGTGATAAGGAGATGTGTAAGAGAAGATGATACATATGATATATTGCATGCATGTCACAATGAACCTTGTAGAGGACACTTTGCATCCAAGAGGACAACAATGAAGATTATTAATATAGGATATTATTGGCCCACACTTCATAAAGATGCGGGCAAGTATGCTAGGAAGTGTGATAGATGTTAGAAAATGGGCCAGCCAACTAAATTTGATGAGATGTCTCTATACCCCTAGGTAGTTATCACACCATTTGATAAATGGGGACTTGATTTTGTAGGTCCCATTGACCCACCATCAAATGGAAAATCCTACATCCTAGTTTGCACTGATTATGTGACCAAGTGGGTTGAAGTTAAATCTATGAAGCATGCTAGAGATAATAAGGTTACATAATTCCTCTATGAGGAAATATTCACATGTTATGCGGTTACAATAGAGATAGTGGCATATCAAGGGGCTCAATTTATATCAAGCCTTGTTACAACATTGGTCAATGAATATAACATCAGGCATAGGAAATCTACCCCCTATCACCCTCAAGCCAATGGGTAGGCTAAGGTGACCAATAGGGAAATAGAGGCTATTTTGACCAATGTAGTGGCTATTCATAGAAAATATTGGGAAAATAGGTTGCCAAAAGTTGTTTGGGCCTATAGAACCAACTAGAAGACAACCATTGGTTTCACTCCTTTTGAATTGCTATATGGGAAGACAACTATGATGACTATAGAGTTTGAGCCAAAAAACCTTAGGACTGCATTAGATCTGGAGATATACATCTCTGAGGCTCAGAAGGACAAAATCATGCAGCTAAATGTTTTGGATGAAATGAGAAAGTCAGCCCTTTGTCACATAGAGATAGAGAAAAATCAGAGAATCAAGTGGCATGACAAATTCATTAAGGATAAGAAGTTCCAGCCAAGTGACTGGGCACTTATTTATTACTCCAGGTATCGAGATAATGCAAATAAGCTGCAAACAAAGTGGCTAGGACCATATGAAGTTGCTAAAGTCTTCTCCAATGGTGTTGTTCAACTCACAACCATTGACCTTGTTAGAATTAATCTACTTGTCAATGATCATCGCCTCAGGTTGTATCATAAGGCAACTTCCAAGCAAGAATTCATGTAGCAATTTACTTAGCACCAAACCCTTGAAATTCATGGAGTCGAAGGAAGAAAACCTAGTGTCCCTCTTTCTGGCTAGTCAAGGTACATATTCTATCATAATAAAGACTTCCACTTTTGTGGGAGTCAACTTCTTCATTAATTCATCCACCCATCCATCTCTATGTTTCTCTCTCTTTCCTAGTCCCACCACCACTTCATTCCATCACCACTTCAATTAATTGCTCAACTATACTTTTAAAAAGGTAACTGGTACTTCCTCCAAATTCTTTGCAACAAATACTCCAAGTTTTCAAGTATGAGCACACCAATCTATTATATCTTAATTATCTTTAGTACATTTATTTAATTACTATAAATTAATATTGATATTCTACATAGCATATAATTATACCCTGCCATGTCAAATCATCATTACCACCCAGCCTGTACAAACACATGCTCAAATTTAGGTTCAAGGGGGAGTGTGAATAACATGTACACATGTCAATCCATGTCAACAAAATTTGAATTGATCCAATTTGAATGATAGAGTGAAATGATGACTTGCATATGTGAAATGACACCAAAACACCATCATTTTTCTCGGTAGTACCCTTTATTTATGATTCCTTATTGCCTTTATTGCCTTAGTCATAATATTAAGTCACCAAAAAGGTAAAATTCATATGGCATTGGCATTTGGATTTCATAAAAGTTGCAAGAAGAATAAATTGGGTCTCCAAAGAAAGATTGCAAGAAAGGAAACCTCGCATAAGTGCTTGTTTGGTTGTAGGCAACTGAAACAATGGGAGGTTAGCTAATTAGAAATGAACCCATGGTTCACGATGTGATCCTGCAAGGTGCACCTTCTCAAGCCGAGTTCAGGAATTTTGGGTGGTTGGATTATTTCCATAAGCTTGATAGCTACAATAAGGATATTGCATTAGAATTTGCACAGATATTATCTGAAGGGAAGGAAATGGTAAAAGGGTTAGAAGTGATAACTATTGAAGAGATAATTGTAGAGGTAATAGATTTGGTGATCAATGGAGAGCTATACCCTGCTACCAAAGATGCAAGGACAACTAGGGCTGAATTTATTGAACATGGTGACCCTCCATTGAATGTGGATAAGCAAGGTATAAAGAAGACCTCTCTACTAGAGCCATGGAAACATGTAGTTGTCTACATTGTGAAGTACATTACTTGTGAGGGTCATTAGTCAAACCTCCATTTTTTACACTTCAAGCTCCTAAATCATATGAGGCATAGGATAAGAATGACCGTACTTAATTTTTTGTATCATATCCTTGCAATCATGGTGGCTAAAACTCAAAAAGGTAGGGATAATTCTATTTCTTTCCATTGTTTGATAAAATTATTAGTAGAGAAATCTTTGCAAGAGGTTTCTGATCAGTGTAGACCAAAAAATGTGTGACATAGATCTCTGCCTCAACCTCGTAGGGTTAGTAGGAAAAGGAGTGTTGTTGAAACCACTCCTAGAGCCTCAACTTTTGGTGAAAACCCTAATATAACCTTCCTACAACCAAACAAGCTATAGAAATTAGTTCTTCTGAGTCAGAACATTCATACAAAGATAGTTCCTCTTTAAAATTTGATGTTGGTGTTCTTCCTTAAACCCTAATTCGAACTAGGGCCACCATTACGAAGGAGGAGGCACAAAAGAGAGGAAAAAATGAGAAAAGGGAAAGGCAAAAAAAGTAACACAAAACCCTAAGAAATGGAAGGCTACCAATGTCCTTCCTGCAAATGAAAAGCATGAAAGCCCATCCTAAGAAATCAAAGCCAGTTTGGTCAACCACTGGTATGCCTCCAAAGAGAATCACTGGGCTTCGAAGAACATCTAGGGAGGACACAAAAGTCCCTATGGGGTAGGTGAATGTTGAAGAAAATGGTATTCTTGAAGAATAAGAAAATATAATGTTAACATAATTTGCTGCTATTGCAAAATAGGTTGAGAGTTAAGAGCATGATGTGAATCAAGAACTCCTGTAGCAAGATCAAGAGTTCCTACAACAAGAGCAAGAAACCATGTAGCTAGAACAGGGTGAACAATTAGAGTCACTATAGCTGGTGCTATATGAATAGCAAGAATCGATGTCAGGGAATATTTTGGTAGGAACACATAGACCCCCTAATTTTTTATGGAATCTTGTAGCCATGAACCTAAGGAGTAAAATGAAAAGGAGAGAAGAGTAATGGAATAAGGAAAAACACAAGATAAATGAAGAAAATAAAAAGGAAGATCTAGAAATTGAAGAAAAGAACACACAGATTGTTGCCTTAAAGGAAAAGGTGGAGAATGTGGTAGCTTTAGTGCCTCAGATGCTAGCATGCAGAAATCCTCCCAAAGTCTATGCCCTACATTTGAAGGAGATAAGTATTTCCTTTAAACTATCAAGGATCATTTTAGGTTTGAATCTTTCTATTGAGACTCCTCATGAATTTTTCCAGGCTTATCAATTTTCCCCTCCTAAAGTTAAAAATTTGTTGTGTGAACTATACTTACATAATTATGTTGTGTCCCATGATCATGATTGGAACCCATTGTTGTATATTGGGGATCTCCATTTAAGGGTATTTATGTCTTGGATTCATAATGAAATTAGTTGGGGATAATAGTTCAGGACTTACAGTGAAAGAGAATTCAATACTCTCTTGCCCGTCAGAGCTAAATCTAGTAACCTTGTAGGTATTTTCCAAAGAATGGCACATATTTCTTTATCGACCAAGATACAACAGGAGGATCAAGCCTATTAGAGAATCAACCTACAAGGAATATGAGAAGGTGGCATAAACTACAGGGAAATCAGTAATGGGGTATTTCTCACAAAGGTGGAACAGTTTTACTTATGAGTTGAAGCAAGATGAACCTCAATCTTTGCAAAACTATGTTGCAGCATGGAAAAGAGTTGAAAAATACATACATCTCGGAAGGATGGAGCAACGATTTTGGCTTCAATTAACCTTTCAACCACCAACACTATTATGGCCTATGCCAAATTTCAAGTATTACCAATATGATATAGTTGTAGAAAGGAAAAGATGGAGCAGGTTGGAGAGAAATCAGGGGTTCTACTAAGACCCTGATTCAGACACTATAGAAACTGATGTGGGGCAACTGGCAGTTGGAGACTTCCTAGTATTGACTAGGAAAAGGAATGATACTTGCTCTATTGGAGGACCAACACAACCATAGGTTGGGGGGAGTGATGATTCCAATTAATGGCTCAATTTTGATAGGTTTTATTATCTAATTGTTGTTGTTACCATAGAATTTGACACTTGGTTGTTGGAATTTTCCATGTTCTTTCCACAAAAACATAGATATTGGGCATAAGTTTATCCTTGTGAATTTTAATGACCTTAACATGTTATGTGAATTATCTATGTTAATTTTACATGTGGATTAATGAATGTTTCTTTAAGGTAGTTATAGATATGCAATTTTTTGTGTGTGCTAATGTTGTTATGCAGATGTAATTAGAGCCTACAAAGTTGAGGAAGTTTCTACCAGTTGGTTGGTTGCCAAAGAATTCAATGAGATGATCATTAAAGGTCAATGGAGGGAAAACTCTCGATGGAGGGAAAATCCTAGTTTTAATTAAGGAATGTAATTGCCTTGTAAATGATCATATTTGTAGGTTAAGAGAATATAAGAGATGTTTTTATGCTAGATTTGTGTTAGGGCAAGGTTGGCTTGAACAGATTCCACCCACCCATAACCTCCTTTCCTCTTTTTATGTTTTCCATAAGTGACATCCTCCTAATCTGTTGGAGTTGACTGCCTTGTTAAGTACTTAGTAGTTTTTCCTTCTATAAATAATACTTGGATACTCCTCAAAAGGTTGATTGATCTGATGATGTACTCCCATTTCTAGTTTTTAAGTAATATAGATATGTTGATGTTCCATTGTAATTGCACTTTCAATGAATAAAATGATATTATAAGTTTGTTGCATCTGAGTTAGTTTCAAGGGAAACTCATCCAAGGGGGTCCACTTGGTGAGAATTTCATTCTTTTAGCTCAATCATTATTTTTATGTTCAGTAATAGTTACATTTCTAGCAACTGTTTGTTGATGGAGCCATTAGAATTCCATTTGGTGACTATTCCTACAGCCAAAGTAGATAGAATAGTTTCTTGTCTATTTTTTAAAATTTCTATTTTTGTGATGAATTTCAGTTCAATATAGTTGTTGGTTGATGTTCAGTGCTTATGTTACTTCCTTTCAAGCAATTTAATTTCAGCATCATATCTTTTTGAGTTGTAGAATGAATATGGCTACAATAGAAACCTAGTGCACATATAGTGTTGACCCATTTCAAGTTCATATCCCTGGGTTGACAATTAAATGAACCTTCATGATGAGAAAGATAGCTATTCAATACAGATGTCTAATCTCTGAGTTGCAACTTTAAGGGATTAGTTGTTTAATCATTAAAGGAGGCCAACGGTTGGTTTAAATGTGAAGAAATTCAATCAAATGCATTAAAATTTCATTTCATGTGAAAGATCATTTGTGTAAAAAGGTAAAATCAATTCATTTGAAGGCTCTCTTTCTCCAAATTGAAGAGGAATACATAGGGAGGCATGGTATACCTCTAGGGAATGGTTTGTGAAGGTGTTACAAATTGGATTTGGTTTACAAAGGCATAAGCATCATCAACAATTGAAGATTGAAGGGTGTGATTGTTTAGAGTGGTTTATTGTTGCAGGTATTGGAGAGTTTGAGAAAGGATTGTAGAATCCATATTTTGATGTTCTACACCATTGTTTTAGGTTTAAGATCAAACCTAAATTATATTGAGATTATGTAATGAGGAGCCAATAGGTTTTGCCTATTTTTTTGTAATGTCATTTCTATGATTTTGCTTTCATAAATTGGGTGTTTAGATCAATCCTATTTTATGATGTATAATAAAATTGGTGAAGGTTGATTATTGGTTGGAAAATCAGTTTTGAGACTAATTTTATCAGCCCAAGAGGCTGCAATATTGGTAAAATCCATTTGGAGAATATTTTGTAGTTGTTGCGGGTGGTTTTAAATGAACAAACTAGTATTCATGTTGTAGATTTTTAAATCTGATTTGTTGCATTTCCAATGCATTTTATTTTTTTGAGAGTAGTTGTATGAAAAAGGGGGTATGTGTTTTATCCTCCTTCATCAACCAACTTAGGTAACGAGGGTTGTAAATGACAATTAGAGCTTGGATGTCATGAAAATTTCCTAACTCTACAGTGAAATATGCCACAATGGGGATTGCATATAAAGTTTACTGCATAAGAAGAGAGGAATTGGCCACCGTAATGTCCATTCATGTGGCCTACCAAATGGTGGTGGAGGGAAAATATGTATACTCTTGTGAGACCTTAAGGCAAGAGCTTTTGAAGAATGTGAAGCACATAAAGCAATCACACTACCAATTCAAGTGTAAGCCTAATTATATGCCTGAAAATCTACTACTTAAATAAATTGCTAGCTTTTATGAGAAAGATATGAGAAAAATCAAGATTGATAGTTGCCCAAATACAAGACCACATTAAGAATTTTCAAGATGTCACTTCTTATATAGGTAGATATTGGGTTTTCTTCAAATCACTTCAATTCAAGATGCAAAATAGAGAACGTGTCTCTTATTATATGGTCCATAAATACATAAAAGACTTTGTGTTTTTGGTGGAAAAATATTTGACATTAATGGAGGCAATTGAACCACATATATCATGGATTCCAAAGCTCCCATATGAATTTTTAGACACAAATATTGACTCATATATGACAACCTTCCTCAACCTCCTAAAAGACCCACAAGTAGAAAAGTTCACCACCTACCGGGAGTGTATGGAAATCATTTCCAAGAAGAATTCTAAGGAGTATGTATAGAAAAACTAGGAGAAAATTAGGGAGAAGTGGGGTATACCTCAAAAATAACAAGAATAATAGAAAAAATCTATGTGAAGGCAATCAAAAAGATTGCAAGTAGGGGAATCACTAGCAGAATCCACTCAATCTAAAGAGAATTCACAAAGAGAAAATAAAATTACCAAATACACCAACACAAAGGGAGACCTCGATGGAAGAAGCTTCAAAGGCACTCCTTCAAATGAGTGAGAAAATTAGAAGAATCAAAACCAAAAAAAGACACCTCTCTGTCAAAAGAAGAGACCAAGTAAAAGGACACCAATCGAAGAACAAGTAGAACTACTAATGAATGAATACCAATTATACAGTGGTCTATTTCAAAAGGAGGTTTTGGAAAAAACCTTTGAGATCTATGATGATATGAAAACACCAAACAAATCAACAATTGAATGGACCCTTGTAAGATGCATGATAGCCTCCCACATCACATTGTAATCTCTTATGGACAAAATCTTGTCCACACTAGTTTTTCCATTAAAGCAAAGAAGAGAACAAGCTACAAAAAAAAGAAAATTTTAAAAGAGGCAACAATTGCAAAATTAGCTCCATCAACCACTCAGCCCAGAAAGAGAAGATAACATAGATACAAACAAGGGAGTTGCAATCGAAATAGAGGTTGGGTAAGATCATGCTTGGAAAACAAGAAACCATCAAACAATTGTAAGCATAAATCAAAGAGGCTACCACAAAATCCTACAAAGCAATTTTTGAGGAAGAAACAAAATATGAATTACCTTTTTTAGACATAGACCGCATAGACCAATAGGTATAATCTCCTCTGCATGAATTTGATACACCTTCCTCCTTTTCTATCTCTTCCATATAGTTTATTAACAATTTTTTGGCCAAACAAAAATAAATCCAACTAGTAGCCTCTTTGTAATTACTCCAACTACCATTAGTTGACCCCAAGTTGACCTTTCTAGTATTTCCCCTCTAAAATTTCTAACTAGGAGACCTATTGCATCAAACAACAAGAGAGGACATCCTAAAGAAATATGTAGATTATGTAGAGAAGTTAGACAATATAATTAAGGACATCTAGCAAAAATATTTGTATATCCAAGGGAATCCTTCCCAACTCCTTATGCTACAAATCAAGCTCTCGGTTGATGGAATAATACTTGAGGTACAACAACAAAATACCACTATGAGATAGAGAATACTTACGAAGATTAAAAAGGTCAAAATGGATGAGGAAAAGATAAATGAGCTACTACCCACCCACTTTGCATTAGAAAACCATATAAATGCATTGAAGAACATGGAGGGGGATATGAATTCCTTGAATCAATTTTACCTCCAATGGCCCATAGTCACTGTAACAATCAAAACACAAATGGATGAGATTGGGGTACACATCCTTCAGGTGGCTACTTATTATGATGCATTGGTGAACACTGATGCACAAACCCAGACACATATAGAGGCTTTACATATATATCTCCAATAGCTACAAGAGTAGAGGGAAGAAACAATGCATAAGTTTCATAAATAAAGGGATTTGGTCAGTTCGTAGTTGGCACATGTCTTCGAGCTTATTAAGTATGTACTAATTTATCCCAACATATCCAAGTCCCCTCCTCACTTCTAGAAGTAGAACACCTCCTCACACAAATCAATATGAAAATTCACCTATCGCAACAAGCCAAAGTACAATGTGGTACCAGTTGTCTTGAGAACAAACCAACATCTTGAAAGGGGGATGGTGTTAGCAGGGAATCAACTAGCAGCCAAAACAGTCACATAGATCCTATCGCAAACCTCTGCAAAGAGGTTGCAGAGCTTCTAGTTGAAAGGAAACCCTCTAAGATAGTATCAGAATGTAAGGGACACATCCCAACAAGTAGATATTTTTATAGGATAAGATACAATTTAACAAAGTAGTGAGAAGTAAGAAAGGAAGTAAGAAGTAAAAAGAAAAGAAGGAAATAAAAGAGATAGAGAAGGAATTAAAAATAGGGAAAGACCCCTAACATATGTATACAATGAACAAGAAATTATATATATGTGTGTGTGTGTGTGTGTGTGTTTAGGCTTATATCTAATATGTGTTAATCATTTTTTGGTATATTTCATTTTGCTAACTAGTTTATGCATTGTCTGAACTAACTCTTTACTCCTCTCTTATGACTAAGTTTGGCTATAAATACAACACATAGAATTCATTTGGGGCTTATAAATCTGGTTTGTGTTCCCCTCTTTTTATTGCTAACGCAATTCATGTTGCACAATTGCTAACATGTTGTATTATCAAGACAATCATCTTAAATTTCAGTAGCATATTTTAAAAAAAAATTAACTATTAGTTTTGCAAATAGATTCCATCTACTATAGGATAAAAAAATCATATTATTCATTTTAGAATATAAAAATTTTAATTGAATAATAGGATGCAACAATGCCACAAAGTATCTCAATACTATGTACTTGGATAACTATCATTATACGGTTCCTGATCTACAAATATTTCCAATCAGAAGAACAATTTGCAGCGGCTGCAACAATTCTAGGTATTTTTCACTCTTGGTTTTCAAGAAACTCTTGTATGAAAACCATATTTGAACTTCTTAGGAAAAAATTTGGTTCCCTATTTAGTGATTTAGCACTACCAGAGGGAAAGGATAGTAAATTTAAGTTTGCACACTCCCATTTGTTCGATCTATTGAATGTAATTTCAGTTCCATTGAAAGAATTTTGTCTAGTGCTCAAATATTTTCTTATATGGATGGTTAGAATGCATTTGTGTATCTTAGGGGTTTCCATCCATTTGTATTATCATATGATTCAAGCCCAGGTTGTCATTATGTCAGCCATTTTCATAGTAATCCTTCATTTGGTCATGCCTGTAACTATGCACAATTAGTGAGCCTTAATTTGTAATATCCATGGATAATCAAGGTAAAGTAGCTATACCAGTGAATACTTTGATTCAGCTTGTCAAAAAGTGTCAAAAGTATAATAATCTTCAAGCATCTAATACCCCAAAGTGTAAGAACCCAAGAGTTAATAAGCCTATGTTCAGTCCTGAATGGAATGATATATTTGAAAGAAGGCTTAAAGAGATGGATGAAGGACACTAGCTATTTCAACAAGCCCAGTTAAGAGACCATCAAACTGTGTCTACTTTTCAAGTCATTGCACCATTTTTCAATTCATTTGACCCATTGTATGCTCAGTTAGATTTGTTATGGGTTGATTACAAAGTGGAAAGTATTTTGAATCAAGTCTATAAGAAGATGCCTAGATTTGATGGGTACACAGTGTGTGAAGGAGATGCACATGTTAAATTTTTTTTCCAGCTTCATGGAGAAACATTCATTTGGAGATCAGGATATGTGGATGAGGTTCTTTGTCAGATCTCTTGAAGCTAGAGCTCAGGATTGGTATTTAAGCTTTCCTGAGAAGTCATTTCCTTGTTGGGATAAATTAGTGAATGCTTATAGAGAAGAATTTGCAAGAAAGCCCTCTGACCTTGTCGTGAATTTAAAGCAAATCAAGAAGCAAGATGAAGAGTCAAGTGTTGATTTCAGTCATAGATTTGTTGTTTCCTTATCACTAATCCTAGAGAATTTTAGACCTAGTACATCGGACTGTATCCATATGTATTTTGAAGCTTATGAAGAAGGATCTAGTGCATTGTTAAAAGATTTCAAAATATTGAGTATGCAGATGGCCTACAAATTTTTGGATAATTTGGAGAAATAGAGGAATGAATATGTGCAAAATTTGTTGTCTTCACTTATGGGTAAATATGCTGATGAAATCAGTAGCTATGTGAATGTGAATGATCAGAGGTCCTCAAATAAATGTAGACTTGAAAAGGTTGAAGACAAGAGGAATGCATCATCAAATAATGAGGAAGTTGTTAATGAACAACTTACAGAAGAAGTATACCCAATTGCAAATCAGCAACTAAGTCTTCTGAGCCAAGAACATCATGAAGAATATGAGTTGGATTTACTCTTTGAAGAAGAGATATGCAATTAGCAATGTGATGATACTATTGATTATGTCAATTCTACATGTGATGAATGTAGTCTTGACACAAGTCTTCATGATGAGACAAGTGAACTTGTTGATTTGAGAAATGCTCTTGAGAACATCAGTGTATTAGCTGCAAGAGAAGAGGTATGCGATGAATTTTAGTTTGAAAGACAAGCCACAAGCAGCTGCAATGAGGAAACCATTGATGGTTTCCAGTCTGAAAGTGAAGATATTTGTGTTTATCCTGAAGAGTATGCAAGTGAAAAGCTTAGTGAAGACACCCAATCTGATGTTGAAATGCAAAGTGATGTGGATTGATGTTATGACAGCCGAAAAGTGAGTACAAATGAACAAGTGGACAGTCTATTCTCTATGATGGATGGTGACCATGTTTTTGACAATGTTATTGGCAATCCAATTTCTTATGATTGGGGAGATCTTGTTTATGATCAGCCCATTGAATTCTCAGACTTTGAAGATGTTGATATCTTTACATGTCTTGATTTGCAATTTGATATTGTATTCAATTCAAGTGAAGGTCAAGGAGAGGAAGTGGTTGAAAGAATGGATCAGAGCAATGATCTACTAAGTTGTGAACAAATTTCAGATCTATTGACCACAAAATATCAAAAATGTGCACATGAGGACAAGTCTCAGTTGTTGTGTGCAGCCCCTATTGATTTTGACAGTGATGATGATCTTCATTGTGCAAGGTATGATGCAAGTGACTCTAATTCTCTTTCCAATGATGAACTAGTTGATCATGATGATGATAATGCGAACGAAGACAAGCTGCCATTTGATGGTAATGATGCATTGTATGATGAGTATGATAGTGAGTATGCTGATGTAAATTCAGAAATTTGTTTTGATGAGTTTGAAGCAGCGGATGACCATGAAGATTGCATATCTGATGAGTCAAATATTGAAGATTGTAATGCAGATTTGGACAAGTCTTTGCTTGCTGACTTGATGGAGCCTAGTCATGAGTCTTTGAATGTGGATGTAGATGTTGATTTCAATCAGAAATCAGATTATGCTTCTGAACCCAAATTGCTTGTTGTCAAGCAAACTTGTGATATTCAAAAGGTTGATATATTATGTTCAAAAGATGAAAATATGACTACAGATGATGAGTCAGAAATATCTGACGATTCTCAATACCAACATGATGAAGAACAGTTGTAGAGTGTGCCAATAGATGAGTGTATCTATTTGCATACGCTTGAAGATAGTTTGCATGATGAGCTGTATCTTCTGGTAAGCTCTTGTGATGGTTTAAATTTTGACATGCAAACTAATAATCAGATTGAGCCCAATAGTTCCAGCCACAAAGTAGAATGTGAGTGCTATTTTTGTCAACTGGAAGGAGTTTTCATGAAGTGTGGCAATGTGAAAGATATTGAGGCAAGTTGTTTTCAGATTGAGAATGGTTCAAATGATGAACATGATAGGTTATTGCTGCATAATAGTCAATATTTTGAAAGTATTACTACCTTTCAAATGCATAGTGATTGTGAACATGTTGATGATGTTGAATATGATTGCCTATTAGGAGAGGTCAACATGTTTAATCAGGTAGATGGTTGTGATCAGACTAGGCTTTCATATGGTCTTGATCATTGTCTTCAAATCATGTCACTTGATATGAAATCAGAAAATGAAGAAAGTGGCAATGATGTGACCTATTTTATTTGGTTGCCACTTGATGACAATGTTGAACAAAGAGCAAGTTTCTACTTGCCCAAAGACAGTCTGACACTTGTGTTTGCAAAGGTGCAGTTGCTCATGTTATTGTGGTATGGCAGAGGCAAGCATGAGTTGAGGGAGATCAACTCTTTTAACAGAATTGTGTTTGACAGAGATAAATGTTGACTCCCCTTTTTTTCATTTAGTGACTTGGGGTCACCAAGTGAAGTTGAAAAACAAGAGTGAATAAAGGAGCAATTTGAGGACTACCTAATGGACTCAGAAATTGGTCTACTCCCCAGAGATCTCAAATCTTGCTATGCCCACAAGGGGCATACATTCCAAGTCAGAGCCACTAATGGCACTCTCAAATTTTGCAAATTTGAGATGCCCATTTCAAAAAATTTGCCTATGCACTTTCAGAAGTGCACTTGAAGAATCAGTCTGAGTGACCCACTTTGGAGGGTCAAAATTTGGAGCCTGTTGATTTTCATGCAAAACCCATTTGCAGACGTATTCAATTGACATATGTGAGTGTTCATGTGAATTTTTAGCTTCCTATAATTAGTTTTGAAAGGGTTTTGAAAAGTGAAGCTGGAGGGTTTTGGCACTTTTCTGTTGTTTGCAAAATTTAAGTTTTGCAAAGTGGCCTCTCGTTTGAGCTTGCATTTTGCAATTGGTTGATCGCCATGCAAGAATGATTATTTTTCTGAATTATCCCCACCTAAATGAGGTCGTATATCATTTTTCAAAGTCTCGTGATTTGTTTTGTTATTTTTAACAGGTTGAAACCAAATGCAATTTCTCTTGTTTTGCACCTACATTTTCAGAAACCTTTATGAGAGGTCAACTTTGACCTGAAATAACTTTTGATGGGAGATGACTCAAGAAAATTCCTCTTGCACACATGTTCAGTGTACCTGAATGAACTTATGTGTCTGATGGTAGCTCACCAGGAGATGATTTTCTATTTTTTCAAATCGGCAGTTGGGTGAGTTTTAATTGGTTCAAAACAGTTGTTTGTTGCAGAAAGTCCGAGAGGGAAACTTTTCCAATTAATAACTTTCACCTCATGAGTACTTTTTCCAAACCATCTTTTTCATTGCATTCTTTGGTCAAACATCTACATGACTGCAAGTTTTTATAGCTTCAAGAGGTTGTTTGCCCAGTTTTCAGTGGTGATTCCAAGGCCAACTTGGCCAGTTTTTCTCATTTTCCAAATGTGCCTGGAAGCAAATTTTAATGGCAACCCAATTCATGTTTTCACTTCTAAAGCATTCAAAAGCATCCTTTGGTCAAATTGAGCATGAAAGTTGTTTGAAAACAAAAAAACAAATTTGTGGGCCCAGATGGGGACACGCCATGCTTTACACAATTATGACATTACTGGAGTTGCAAACACCCAACTTTCTTCATTTGAATCAGTTTGTGGATTGACCATCAAATCTGATGTTTTATTGCAATTCGATCATAATAATGATTTTCATCTTGAGAGTTATATCTAGATAAGGAATTGTCAAAGGACAAGATATATATGGATGAGAAGCATTCCTTTTTAAGAGTTAATTAGAGATATATGTTCCCATGCACAAAATTGGTTTTAGTAACAGGGGATATAGTAAACACAAATTGATATATTTACTCCATGTTCTCTATGCTTACTCTTTGAAGAAGTTTTCAAATACTCTAAGGTTGCAAAGAGTATACTGATGAAAGTAAGCTTGAATACTACGAAGTCTGAAGTATGTCATTGTATTGGCAAGACAATATTAGGTGGAATGCTCATGTGAGAACAAAAGGAAGACAGGGGAGTTCTATTTTCTACCGTTAGAACATGAGTTTAAAGAGGCCACTTGGAGTTGTGCTCTGCCTATAATAAAGGATGGCATGTGGCTAAAGCATGTAATCATATGATCTTTTCCTGGTTAAGGGGGCTACAACCAATCTACAATATAAATCAAGTTGATAAGAAAAAAACATTTAAAACATTGGGAGACAATAAAAAAATATAGAGGAGATATGTCAATTTTTCTTGAGAAAAATCTACTTTTATGCTGAAAAGGTGTCATCACTAGCTATGGGGCCGACTTGTTTTTTGTACAAGGAATCAATGGGACATGGTGAGAAAATTAATGCATCAAAATGAACATGTTGAGAGACTCCTACACTGTTGAGAAGGGCTTGCAATGTATGCACAAAGTGGTGTATTGAAAATTCATTTGAAGCTTTCAAGCGAATGTAAATGAAGAGAGCGCACAAAGTGGACTGTTGAAAATGCATTAGAAACTTTTAAGAACATGCACAACACCAGCTTTGGAACATGATATAAATCCATCAAAGAATAAATTAATGGAACAAGCATAGGGTGAGACAATAATGATACGATGGGTTTGGCCAAACCATTCAAAAGAGGAAGTGTTTTTTGTGCGAAGGCTCGAGACAAACAGGGTGAGGACCGATGGCACATGGAATGGACATCCTTCAAGGCACAATGAACATATAGTGCCCCAAATAAATGTGGTGATGGCTGCCCTACTTTTTGCATACGTACAAAATGAAATTTTGCAGACACTTTAGAAACTTTCAAGCAGATGCAATTGGTAGAGGTGCGGTCTGAAGCAAGGATTTGTGCATCTTCTGAAGCATCAGTGGGAGAGGAAGAACCCCAAGAACAAGGAAGTACACGTTGAAAATTCTTAAGGGCGATATTATAAGATGTGGCGCCAATGCAAGGGTATGGTATTGTTGTTGATGACAACCACTATGCTAGTAAAGGGTGTGTTTCTGTCCTGTAGCAAAGTGAATCAAATCTAGAGAATTCTTATGCTAAGTATACATTAGAATCTGATGTTGGAATCATTGTGTAGCTTTTCCAGTGATAGGTGATCCAAAGAACAGATCAACGCACTTGGAGAAGGATAGAATGCCATCAAAAGAGCAACATGGATGTAAACTGGATTTTCTAGAAAGACTTCGGTGACTTTAGAGAAAATGTATTTGAGCAAGGCACCACCATGGATGAGAAATGTGCAGAGCAGGTTGAACGATAAAAAAGAGGAATTAGGTAAAAATTTTGAGAGAAAATAGCGGAAAATAATATCCAATGGTGGGAGAAGTTAATGAAATCCAACAAAATCTCAGTCGTCCCCTGCCAAGTCGTGATGTCGAGTTGCTCACTCATTATTTCTCGTGAAATGGTGGGATGAGAGCACATGACACAAGTGGGTCCCCAGCAAAATGAAAGGCATAGGTCTATTTTAATGATCCCGATGGTTTTGATTTTTAATGGTTTTCATTTTCCTTTTAAAGCAAAACATTTAAATAAAATAAAATAAAATGTTTCGAGAGAATAAAAGCAATAGAAGGGTGGGCCCAATTTGCTTGTCTTAAATGAATGGCTCGAACAAACATTTAAAAGAGGTGATTAAATGTTTTCATTTTAAAATTAAGGCTTTAATAGAGAATGCAAATGGTGAATATTGGGCAAAGAGGTAGAAAAGGGGCCCACATCAAAAGTTAAATATTTGGCCTACGACAACATTTAAATATTTGCATTTTAAATGTTAAATATTTTATCAAATGTTGCTAAGCACATAAGGGTAAAAGTAGATATAGTGGAGATAAATTTTACCTCTGACATTGTCTAAGATTAGGTTTGATGAAAGAGGAAATTACTTCAAATGGCATGGGTTAAAAAATTATTTTGCAAGGTTAATGTAAAGTGAATTTAGAATTCACTTTATAATGAAATATGTGTTGGGCAATGAATTGGAGAAAAATGGAGGTAGAATATTTTACCCAAATGAATGTTAAATTCCTTTAATGTTGGTATTCATGAGTGAAGTGTATCCATTCACTTTGCAAGAAAATATTATTATTTTTTGGGAGGTAAAGTATACAATAGTGCAAATGAGAAATGAAGAGCTCTCACAGGCAAGATATTTTTTAATGTTTCTCAATTGCTGGGTAAATGTGAATGCAGATTTTTCCACATGGGAATTTTTTCTATTGTTGGGAAACTTGGTGTAAAGCCAATTTTGGAGGTAAATTTTATTGCGAGGAGGAGAAAAGATTCCAAATATTTTCTTATGCAGGTTAATAGAGGATGAGGCTACCAGTTATCAACGGTGGATGCCTTTTAGGGCTTCTTTTGGTTTCTTTTATTCTCTACATCTTCTCTTCTTCTCTCATTTGAAAAAAGGGGTTAGCAAGTTAGAAATATTTGGTCGAGTCTAGGTGAAGTTAGAAAGAAAATTGTAAATTCTGGTAGTTACAGATAAAATGCAAATTAGGTTATGAATCATTTTGTTATAGGTTTTCAATTCATGTAGATATAATGTTGTATAACAGTTCTAGCATTTGAATCATATTGATAAATTCAAGCTCATGTCTCTCCTGTGTACAAGCGTATTTTAAATTTTGAATAAAGTGATCAAGGTTATTTTGTTCATCTCACTATTATGGTGTGTGCAATTCTTATTTTAGCTTTAATTCAAGGAATTAATTAAAATTCTTAAATGAGATTGTAGGTTGATATGTTTTGTACAAGGATATGATAAGTAGTATTGAGTTAGGGTTACATATTGGTGATATTGTAAGGCAGTATTATCAAAGATCTTATATGCTACGTGTTGAATCTGTTATAAACCCTTAGGTATTTGTGAATTTGACTCCTCCAATGGAAGGAAGGCACTTATCTAAGTTGCACTTGTTCTTTGTGATTTAGTATTTGTTTGTGTTCACCTGGAGCTTGCTACAAATTGAAAAATTAATGAGTATCTTTTAGTTTGAAGTATTGTTAATAGAATTATCTCACGCTCCAAATGGTTGATATTATTGAAGAACAAGAAATTCTATTTAGTTAAATTATCCCTTTTTGTTGAGCTATTGAGTGAGATTATCTGTTATGGTTAATGTTGTTTATAATTATGGTGCAGAGGTTATAAACACATTAAAGGATCACCCTCCCAGGTCTTGCAGAGCCCAAAGTGTAGGAGGTCTTTAAAATCATCGTTAGTTGGTCCAAGTCCTTCGAACTGCCCTTGATTGGAATTGGTAATTCCATAGGTAGATTAGAAAATCAACCTAGTTTCGATTAAAAAAACTAACTAACAAAGAGTGAAGAACAACATAGCAGAGCAAAGTAGGTCTAGAATCTTATCTATGAGCCTAATTGAAACTGTAACCTGGCATAAGTAGATTCTATTACTTCAGTTCAAACCTTTAGATGGTCTTAATCTAAACATTTTGTAAGGCAGTGAGCCTTTCTATTTTGAACAGTGAGCTCTAGATAGTGAGCCTGAATGCAAGTGCATTCCCATTTTATGAAACTTATATTTGAGTACTCAAATTGGCGGATCTAGCCATTGCAAATATCTAAGGAGTATCCGGTAAGATAGCCTAATTCTAAAAAGTTTAATGGATACTATTTTGATTGTAATAAATTTGGTCATATGGCTGCTCAATGTAGAAGTAAAATGCAATCAAGAGATTCATCATTTTTTGGTTAGTGTTTCAATTGCAAAAAGTTTGGTCATAAATCAATTGAATGTAGAAATGTGTCAAACTACTTTGTCAATAGAAGGAATTTTGAATGTTATACCTATGGAAGATTTGGGCATATTGCTAATCAATGCAGATCAAGAAGAAATCAATGGAATGATTGGTCTAGACAAGGAAATATTGTGTGTTGCAATTGCAACAAATATGGTCACATTACAAGATTCTATAGAAACAAAAAAGTGGATAGAAGAGGTCCGGTGTACCAAGACAGAAACGCAGAATGATAATAAAGAAAAAGGAAAAATGATTGTGGATAAAATAAGAGATCAGATGAAGAAGACATGGGTAAGGAAGAACGAGTTTGATGTTGGAAATGGTTTTACAACAGAACCTGCTTTCGATAATTCCTTCGGAAATTGATTTCAAATCATTGGCCTATGGGGAGATTTTCAAGAAAATCCTTTTTCCCCTGTCCATAAGCCAGTACCAGAATGCAAAAGTTTGTCAAAAAGGAGTATTAATGATCTATAGAGGTTTTGGAAAACACTCACAAGGAAATTCAAGAAATCATAGGTTCACAGAAGAATTTTTTATTGTCTATGAAAGCAACGTATCAAGTGTGTGAGCTATAAAAGGCAAGTTGAAACTCTCATTTGTCACTTTGCATCGAAGAAGAGAAGAATGAGAACACTCGATAGAATAATTTCGAAGGAGTGAAGTTAATTCAATGGCGAATCTCAAAATCCATCATGTATTTTAGTTGCTTTTGAATTTCCATATAATTTGGCATGCGGTTGTATGAAAGGCATAATGGAACAAATCAAAGGGTCAATCAATTTAGATGAATTCAACAATGAGAAGATTAGGGGCGTGAGAAATTTGTTGTCACCTAATGAATTGAAGTGGTTGAGAGAAGTCAAACATAAGAATTTGGACATTTGGAATGAGTTTCCCTATTTCGAGAACACATAAATCGTTAAATTCATTTTGAGAAAATTGAATAACGACACTTTGATTCTAGAAAAACTCTACATCATTTCAAAGGAAATAATTAGAAATTAGACTAGATTATGTGAAGTTGGGGATATACCAAAAAAGAAATCCATCCAAAATAAAGAATTCAAAACCCTAACCAGAGCTATTCGAGATCAAAGAGCACTAATAATCTCGACAATCAAAAACCCTGTGACAAGGTACATTGCACATGGAGTATCATATAAAGTATTTTTTAGAAACAAAGAAGGAGCAACCTTGGCTAGTGTATTTTACATCTCTCACAAAATGATAATGGAAGGTTAGGACTTTGACCTGTGCGGACTACTAAAGGATCAACAGATGGAGAATGTGCAACTAACAAAGATGATAGATTACCCTTTCAGGTTTGGTACTATGGTCATATGTCTAGTAATGTACTTTCTAAATTTTTTATCGATGAATAACAATGCAGTGTGGAAATTAAATGAACCGGTGTGCAAACAAATCTATACACACTCTAAGAGCTTGGCTAACTAGGATCAAGAATTTGGAAATTTCTTTAAGAGTTTACTTGGAAAGTGTGGCCCAGTTGGTATTTCTCTTCTGGTAAGATAACTTGAAGTTGGTTCCTCTTCTGGTGGGATGGAGAGAAATAAGAAAAGAGAAAAATAAATTATTGTTTGTACTCCTCTAGAATGCAAGATTTCGAAAATTGAAGGAAAGGGAAAGAAACAAGATATTGTGGATATACCAGATGAGGAATCCGATGAGGAAACTAAGGACACATAGGGAAAAGAACTAGAATCAACCAAACCGGAACAAGAAGTGGAATTGATAGAAGTGACTGAAGAAGAAGATGACTTGACAAAAGAGAAGGTACTGCAACTTATTCATGAACTGGTGTGCAAACAAATCTACACACACTCTAAGAGCTTGGCTAACTAGGATCAAGAATTTGGAAATTTCTTTAAGAGTTTACTTGGAAAGTGTGGCTCAGTCAGTATTTATCTTCTGGTAAGAGCACTTGAAGTTGGTTCCTCTTCCAGTGGGATGGAGAGAAAGAAGAAAAGAGAAAAATAAACTATTGTTTGTACTCCTCTAGAATGCAAGATTCTGAAAATTGAAGGAAAGGGAAAGAAACAAGAGATTGTGGATATACCAGATGAGGAATCTAATGAGGAAACTGAGGACACATAGGGAAAAGAACTAGAATCACCCAAACCGGAACAAGAAGTGGAATTGACAGAAGCAAGTGAAGAAGAAGATGACTTGACAAAAGAGAAGATATTGCAACTTATTCATAAGGAAGGTAGAATGCAGAAAATTGGCCAATTATGGTCCATCAGACCCTCATATGATTAAGATATGAATCTAAGTGTACTAAGTGCTCATGTTGTGCATAGTCATATCAAATTAAAGATTTTGCGAAATATTTTACTTGAGGAAATGATTGAATGCATTAAGGAAACTATGGACTCTGATTCTCAAAACAAAGAAGGAGAAGTAATCTTACATTTGAAGGAGTAGTTCAGGCTATCACTTACCAAGTTGAAAAAGAAAATGAATGAGATGAGGCAATGCATAAGTGCAGAAAATAACATCTATAACTATTGCATCCGTTGGAATCATGCAGTTGGGAAATGCAAAGAGAAGTTGGAGCAAATTGAAACAAAATTGAATGGGATTGGAAATTTTTTTGATATATTTCAAGATCAAGATGGTAGAATCAAGAAAAGAATTCAAGAGATATAGTCTGAGCACACAAAAATTCAATTCACTAAAAATACACTTGTGGACACCTTTTGGAGAGTAAAGGACCTAACTGAATGCAGACTGGAATAGATGGTTGAGATACTGAGGAAAGGTGAAAAATTAGAGGATGCAATCACAATTTGAGAATCCCTCACTGAGATTGTCAACAGGACATCTAAGAATAAAAAAATGATCATAATCATTGGGATTGCAATCGAAGCTTGGAAGAAATTTCTTCCAGAGATGAAAGAAAATCACAAGATAATTTTCTGACTCTAAGTAGCAATTGCTCTTTTTCAAACTTTTGAATCAGTTTTGAAGTTTTGGTTATATTTCAAAAGGGGAGATTGAACACGTTTTTTGTTATTGATGTCAAAGGGGGAGAGAGAGCAGTGAAAAATGCCTCATCAATCTTAAGGGGAGCTATGTTTTGAAATTTTGAAGTTTGATAGCATACTCATATTGGTTTTGACACTTCATTTTTCACTAAGTGTTGCCATCAATACCAGAGGGGGATATTGTTGGCATATGGCTTCTAGTGTTGTCATTGATGGAAACCTAAGTCATTCATCTAGTCCATAGTTTAGTATTGGTTCATACCGATAGACAAAATGAAGAAAAGGGTATCCGGTCAATAGTCAAAGTTGTTGATCTGTATATTTCACTGGACTATTATTTTGAGTTGTGGATCTCAGAGAAATATATATTGATGTCCATACTACCTTATTCAATAAGTATTGAGGTGTGCATTTACTGGTGTACGATCCAAGAGATCCGGTGTATTGATTTTCTAATTATCAATACTAGAAGGCTAACTTGGCAGATATAGCTGTTGTGGATATCTAAGGAGTATTTGGTTAAAAAAAAATTGTGTTTGAAAATGTATATTTGGGTTCTCACGATGCTATGATCGACCATGGATGGTATGCATAAAGAATTCTTTGTGGATATATCCGACAATTGGAAAGTATTTTATGTTTAATTAAAGTTGACATATGGATGATCAAATCTTTGATAGTGAATATATTTAAGAGATCGGTTGTATCATTTTGGAGAAGATAATGTGTGAGATGCAAAGTATATTAGTGTGTGATGCAAAATTCAAAAGGATAGTAATGTGAAATCATCTGTACATGGATTTGTTATGCGAAGAGCATAGAAGAGCATAGCAGAGCGCAGTAGGTCCAGAATCTAATCTATGAGCCTAATCGAAACTGTAACCTGGCATAAGTAGATGCTATTACTTCACTTCAAAACTTTAGATGGTATTAATCTAAATTTTTTTTAAGGCAGTGAGCCTTTCTCTTTTGAGCAGTGAGCTCTAGGCAGCGAGCCTGAATGCAAGTGCATTCCCATTTTGTAAAGCTTATATTTGAGTACTCAAATTGTGGATTAACCTCCAATGTGGTTTTTTCCCTAATAGGGTTTCCATGTAAAAATATTTGTGTTATGATGTTGTGGATGATTAATTTGTGTCTTTGCATCTTTCCTTTGGTTTAATATTGAAATGGTTTAAATATCAGGTTAATAAAGTTTAGATTTGCAAAACACTGATTCACCCCCCCCTCTCAGTGTTCCCTTAAGTCCAATGAGATATTGAATAATGTCATCTTATACTTAGATTTGAGGAAATTGACTATTTACGAGGGCTTATATTAATGGTATTATCGATGAATAGACTTAGAAAATTCATTTGCAAGGTTTTTTGTAAGGGGATGTTTCTAATAAAAAAAAATCATGTGTAATATCATTTATTTTAGAATTTGATAATATGTGAAAATGGTTTAGCATTTTATACTGATAGGATATTTTATAAGTAGAATCCCTTCAGAAGAATTTCTTTTAAATTGGGTGAACACCTCCTAAGTGTTCCACGAAGATAGATTGGGCGTACATATGTGATTATTTTAGAACCTATTCACATAAGATGGTTCAATTTTCTTTTAAAGAGGTATGTTTCTTATCCATTCATTATCTAATTTGATCTAACGAATAAATTGTTGTTCATCTTACCTTCTTTTTCTTATTTGGAAAATATAGTACATCATCTTATCATTATATTGACTATAGATATGGCCATTAGTTTAAGGAGGTTGTTGAAAATATTAAGATATCCTATGTATAAAACTTTATCCTTTTCTTATTAATTCTTATAAATAAAATAATAGCTTGAGGATACTTATGAATCATGATGTTAGTGAGGAAATGTAGAAATCTAGCAAGATGTTATTTTCCTAAGGTTCCTTATATTAGGAGAATATTTTATTTCCATTTCATAAGATGATTTTCTGAATCACAACCTCTTAATATTATCTCAATATTTTGTGGTTATCTCATGATGGTATACCTTCTAGCCCTTGGCAAACCTTTTATGACAGTGTCTACTAGTTGTGAATAATTTGGTGGTGTACTAGATAGTCATTTATCCATGAAATGAATTTGAAAGAGTTATTGATCTAAACATAATAAAAATTACTAATGATTGTGTATTGTGTAGGTCTTTGTTTAACGAAATGGTGAGTATAAAATTTTATTTTTGGTTAATTAATTGTTAAGAGTGGGAGTTACCAAATTGAATTAATAATATTATCATAGAAATTTTATATGATTATTATATTGCATTTCCATCAAGAATCTTCAAACCCAATGTGTAGAGTGAATAAATCAATATCCATTGAAGTGTGGTGAAATAAACTTAAGTTGTAGGTAAACTTGGAAGTATTGCAATCAAATTCAACATCATCACCTCCTTGGAGTGTGTTTATTTAGTATATCTTTTAATCAGGTTTTCATCCCTTTTGCACCTAAGTGGGTGGAAACCGTCATAAAAATGTATGACATATCCATACCCTAGAAAGGGTTGCATACCCACTAATTAAATTAGTAGATAATATGATTATCTAATAACAAGTTAGAGTTATTGGTAGTCGTTTTCTTGCTTGGGGGTTTGGCTAGATCCCAAGAGGCTTCACGATGCTAATGTGGTCGGGTAGAGAGAAAGCCTTACTTGTTAGTTTGTACCCTTGTGGTATCTTGTCCTAGATTTTGATGTTTACTCCTTCAAGCTACTACTTGAGTTTTTGTTGTTAATTATAAGAAATATGGTCTGCTAAGAATGACACTTGTATTTTTAATTTGCAAATTTTTTATTTTATTTTTATTCCTACTTTGAACCTTTGTTATGTGTGTAAATTGCATATCCTTTCACCATATTATATTTAGGTGAACCTAACTTAGCTTAAATTTGCATATCTTTTTTATTTTAATCACATATTATCAGATTTGATTTACTTTCAATTAAAGTATTATATTGTTTGAATATCTTATTTACTATTACAAGCATTGTATTTTAGTAGAGAATTGTAAGTGTTGTTCTCTTAATTTATTACAAAAACATAAAACCTAAAACACTATATATTCTTCTAACATTACATTAACATATTTGTCTTGTCATCACCTTCTAAAAAAATTGTTCTCTTATTTTCTTATGCAATTGATAGATGTTTCATTTTTTACCTTTGGTAGCCCTTCTTCAAGTGATGATGAAGTTAGAACTTGTCCCTCTCCCAAGATATGTGTAACAACCACAACCTTATAATAAGGAATTCACACATGGATTTTTAACCATAAATTAAAAGGTACTTATTCCATAAAAACAGGACATAAATTTTTCTTCAACAATTGAAAGTTACATTTGCATAATTGATAACATAAGCATAGCATAATAATTTCATTTATTTTTCAAATTGGTAAGTATAAATTACTTTTCTTTTCAATATTTTTCACATGAAATTTTTTAAATATATAATATAAAAATTTAGGGAACAAGGTTAGTTATTTTCCTCCAACCATGGACTAATGGTTCCTCACACACCTTCCTAACTAGAAGTGGCCCTACCCTTCAATGAAGGGAATAGTTAAGAACCCTCTAATAATTTCCATTTGATATCTAGTGTTGTGCCCTAATTAACCAATAATATCAAACAACTATGGAGGACATTTAACTATGAATGACAACTCTAATTGTGTTAAGTATCCAGAACACAGTGAACTGACAAGTGCAAGAAGAGATTATTGCACTCACTTTGGCCAAAGTTATTTGTAATATATATAAAATCACTCCTTACTTCAAGTGTAGTCATTTTTTCACCCACCCTACTCAACTTGGAGAACCTAATATGACCTTGTAAAAATTAAAATTTATTATTTCATTATTGGTTAACATTTTATACAAAGTTTCATCTAAAAAGTGATGTCTTTATTTAAGTCATACTCCTAAACACCTATCAATATTGAGCATAACATTGCTCCTTGACTATTTTCCATCCCAAGTATAGTATTTCCCCTTGAAACCTATCAATCTTGAGCAATGTATTATTACTTGTTAAGTCATAATTCATCTAGGTTGGTTAAGTCTTCTCAACTTTAGAACTCCTAGTTACATCCACATAACAACTTGGGCCTTGGAAACTGTCATATGTTCAAGTTCTTACTTGCTAAGATGACAAATAACTTTATTGATTATACTTTAATGACCTAGAATACCCTAGTTGCATTCACATAACTTCTTGGGACTTGAAAAATACCACTTATTCATGGAATTCATATTAACCATGAGAGTACGTGCTATCTCATTCCATCCAAAAATAGTTGATACTAATGATCCACTATCTTTGACTAGACTCTTGGTCACAACTAAAAGTACTAATAAAATGTTCAACATATATAAATAATAAATCTTAATATTGAACTAAAGATTCCTTCTTCATACTATAAAATCCTTTCTTAGAATGTGAATACTTGATAACTCACCTGAGTTGTTAGTAATTACTGACTCGAACCACCCAAGTTACTTTCATAAAACTATCTAGGTCAAGTGGCTATAACCACTTGTTTAA
Source organism: Sequoiadendron giganteum (assembly GCA_007115665.2). Classification (NCBI taxonomy): domain Eukaryota; kingdom Viridiplantae; phylum Streptophyta; class Pinopsida; order Cupressales; family Cupressaceae; genus Sequoiadendron; species Sequoiadendron giganteum. The sequence continues at coordinate 269,335,217 of CM021110.1, read as the reverse complement.
ATCTTTACCATAACCCTTTTGAGCTATTACTCTTGAAATATAATCTTTAAAAAAAACTTCATCGATATGGTTTTAATAAGGTATATTGATTCATATGCTAATTCCCATAGTGATGGTTAAATCTTCAAATAGGAATATACATTCCTTCAAGTTTTGGCTTTTCATGGTAAACATTTTAGTCTTGTTTATTAAGGTTAAAACCTTTGTAGACAAGCTAGTTCTACTAACATAAGAATTATATTCATGAAAGAATACCGACTGAGGTGGTCAAATAACTGGGTTGATATATTATCCTCAACAATGAATTCACCTATTAGGTTCTTGAAACATTTGGGGTCTAGGCTACTAACTGTAATTCAAGCCCTTAAAAACCCATAAGGTTTACCATTCACCTATTCTTTTGTTATTTAAAAAGATATTGATGACTCTTATGCCATTATCTTGACAAACCTATGGTCATTTAGAAATCATTAACATCATTTAACACATACATAGAAACAACATAGTTCAAGCCAACTAGAGGATCACTTCCTCTAAAACAAGAATTAAAACTTCCAAATACCAGTCATAAGGTTGGGTTCATAAAACAACACAAAAGATAATGGGGGTTTCCGATATGTGACAATATCAAGTTAGTGATAATTTTTCACACATTCTGAAACCCCATAGGCTCATACTCAAGCAATATAACATACTATAGCTTATTATTTAGCACTCTTAGAGATATATACATTATAGATACTTTTAATCTAATCTTTAAACCATATTATAGGTAATAAACTCATATAATTTTAGTATACATTTAGAATACATAAACAATATCATATTGTAATATTTTCATATTCAACATCATCAAGTTATTAACATTTTATCTCTTATCACCCAACTAAATATATTCATTCTCAAACATCCATTTGTTTCTCTTTCTTTTCACATTCAAAACAAATATTTTCTCAAACTTGGAAATAAGAATAAAATCAGTTTAGAAATGTATAAAACATGCATGTAGTTTCTACTTTTTAATTGCTTCCAAAAAATTTATCTTCCCTTCTTGCTCAACTTTCTTCTTGCTTCGAAAATGATTTTCAAACCTCTTTTATGCTTCTCAAAACTAAACTAGACTAGTTTTCAGAATTTTATAAACTTGAGAGCAATATGACACAATCTCTATGTCTTTGTTACCTTAGTAACCAACCCCAATACAATGAAAAGCTCTTGTTTTTATATGAAAAAAGACTCAACCAAATTTCTCTCCTCTATTGTAAATTAATGACTCCTCACTAATGTAAAATTAAACTACCATAATGTTGATAACTAAATTCTATTAATTGACCATAATGTAAAAATAGTTTAAGAAACATTTATCGATCAGATTGAAGAGTCTTCATGGTTGATTTTCCCACGTTGATATGGTTGAAAATGATAAAGAAATTAAACTTCAAAAGTCCTCAAAACCAATGTTAGAAATATGCTCTTTATCAACTCATATAGAGTCTATTTAAATAGAAAATATTTGCTACCAACTGGCTGGAAATTGGCATATGTTGGTAAAGTAAAATGCCCCTCATATAGGCATTATAAAATTTCTCCATAACTCATTTTAGTTTGTTTCAAATAAAACTCCACTTGTTGACTCGTTCAAATCCTTAAAGGTTGAATATAATTCACCACATAGTATTTATTCATATTTCATTATTGTTAGCAGATAAATCTTCCTTTTTAAAGGCACATGAGGCTTCCTTTTCTCATGCACACATTGCTAAATGATAGAATATTTAAAAGGTTACTATTTGTAGCTATTTAAACCAAGTCTTGTGCCCCTTTCATAGACCATTACGAACTATGTTTCATGCAAAGTTTGCAATCCATTATGAATTAATCTTTACTAACAACTAATTTGTGGCTAATCACTTTTCCATTTATTTGCATTTTTACATGCTACTTATTAGCTAAAATGTGGCCCCATGTATTGTCCTATTATTTTGGCTTTTTAAGCCTCTTGACTTTTTCAACTTTATTAATTCTAATTACCTCTTTGTAATATTTAAATAATTGATATATATTTGTACTATTATTCCTCATATATGTGTGTATTAATATATATATTCATATTTAAACGATTAAACAATAAATCCATGATGCATTCCCACATACCAGTATATATACACTATCATTTCCAAATATAAATATCATGAGGAAAATATAAATACTAAATCCACTTTGACAATAATGGTATATATATATGCATGCATAATATATTAATAGAAAACATCAATCATGCTATAGTCTTCTATAAGGAAACCAACTTGACTTGACTTAGGTTTATGTAATTGAAATACATAACTATTATCTCCTAGAACTGCACGCTAGCTAAGCTGCAAAACTTAGCATTCTAGAGAAACATGGAAGCATTCTCGGGTTGTGGGTCACCCAAAATGAGAATGAACCTCCGGATAGGCTGGCTTCCTAGCTGGTTATATCACCTAAACTACTCACTGATGAGGAAAAGGGAAGAAATATTTTCTGAAAATGAAATGCTAAAATGAAATTATTGGGTGATACACCAAAATGCAAGGACTATGAAACTCAGACTTGCATAACACTTATTTTGCAATGATAGAAAATTAGTTTGCACTACCTACTATTGTATGTTTTCTACATAAATATTTCACAAAAGGGCCCTAAAGTTCAAACCTCAAGGGGGAGGGTAACCTCACAGCTAGAAGTCATTTTGCATTGTTACGACACAATGTGTAACATGCATTAACATAACTATGCATAAAGGCATCAAAAACATGAGACAAGATTACGAGGAGATGAAGAATCTCTCACTGGTAATCTGATCAATCACATGAAACACACAATAATGCATTGAATAAGAAGGCAAAAATTTTATATCAAAAGCATCAAAGTCTTTTATTGTATTTCATATCCCAAAAGACTGAGTTACAAAAGCATGCCAAAATTTTGACAAAGGATTCCCAAAAGTCACTAAGGCTAAATCCGCATAATCAAGAACTAAGTCAATAATGAGTAGAAAAATACACTAAGTAGGCAACATCCAAGTGGTTCCACCAAAGAAGGAAAATAAAACCATCTTGGTTCGGATGCCCCTAAAAAGCCTAAAATATAGCACCTATATTCTCTCAAAAAGAGCTCATGATGGATGAAAAATTCATGCAAGACTTAATCAAACCATAAACACCTCTAAAAATTCTCTAAATGGAAACAAAGTCTATATTCTCTCAAAAAAGTGATGGATCACTCCTAAATCTCCTCCCAATGTCTCCCAACTAAAAATAACCTCCCTCAATTTCCTCTCCATGATCATAAATACAAATGCATATCCATTCCCCTCATGACTTGGTCTTGAAAGCATGTGCTCCTATTTGCCCTCCACGTCATAAATCAAGACTTATTTTTCTCCATATAATGTATGCCTTTATTTTTGTACCTTTTAAAAGATAATGATTAAATTTAAATGATTTATAAATTCATTTAAATTTAGATCACTTACAATATGAAGAATATGCAAAAATAAAGGGGCTTTACCTCCATGTATTGGCCATAGTCATTGGTACAAATTTTTGATAAGTCAAAAAACATATATTAAAAGCCAAAATACAAGGCAAAAACAAAGTAACACAAGACATGAAGTCTTGACCATGAGATACAGTAGCATCACATATTTTAAAAACTTGGGAAAAATTCCCAAATTCCTATTGGCATTTTCTTAGGGTTACGAACCCTAATGAACAAAAGCAAGGAATAAAATATTTCCACTTCATTTCTCATGAAGCTTCTTGAAGAAGCTTCGCCACCATTCACCCTTAGGGTTTTCATGGAGCACTGTAACGAGATCTCATAACGGTTTCTAGAAAACACAAATGCTATTCCTCACAAAACTCCTTCTCAAAAGGCAACACCGATCCTGGGTAAGTTTCTTCTTAGTAAAAATATTGTACTTCACTTTACACTTCTGGGGACTATTTTGGGGAAATTTTTATGCACCATGGCCACAAACATATATACTTCTGGGTATTTCATTTTCAAAAATAACTTATGCCTGTAGCATGATGATTTTAAAGAAAAATCATGTATACAAAGAAAATCTCTTTTTGTTTCTCCATTTCTACAAAAGTATATTTTTGTAGCTTGCATATTGTCTTTGTATTCAAGAATTTTCCTCAAAAGGCCAAACTCTTCAATTTTCTATTTTTTTTCCAATCTGGGTTCTTACTCCAAAACCGCAAAATTGAGATTAGCTATGCTCTTATGAGGCTGTACCTCTTAACATAAGACAATAAATCTTTGCAGGCTATGGCCACACTCATTTTATTTCAAAACCAAGCTAATAAACAAGAGTTTCACCTCCATATTTCATTGCTATTATTTCATGTACATTCACATGGAATTTCTCTATTTCATGGATTAATCTTGCAAAAAAAAGTGAGCTATTAACAAAATGTATAGTTTTTCAAAGGAGTCTATGACAATGATGAATAAATCTTTGTGAATCACCAACATTAGGTTTCTGAGAGCAGCTTGGCAGACCCTCCTTTAAGTTTAGTAGTGATCTTAGAAATCTCTGACATTCTGCATAATCCTACAGATCATAACCTCAACTCAAAACTTATTTACTTGCATATAGATCTAAACTAAATAATTTATTCAAACGCCCTCATGGCCATTGTCTTTAGTCTTTATAATTTATGAATGATCAACTTGATTGTTGCCTTCAAGATGTACAAGACTATTATCTAAAATCCGACTTGTCCAAATTATGCAAGCTATAAAGCACCTTTGATTCAAAAATGCAGGCTCTTGTTAGTATAAGATCACTGTATTGGCTTCTAAACTTCTCTTTGTTCTTTGTTGTCGAACTTTTATATTCTTTTCACTCCTCTTTTTAATCAGGATCTCACATTCATTTCCCTTATGAATGTTGTGTTTTCATTCCTACGAGCTATGATATATGAATGGTAGCTGCCAGTTTAAAAGCCACTCTTTTATTTTGCAAATAACAACCATTTACCCATGTCAATGGCTAAGATAACTATGTACTCGTCATCCATTATCTTTGTGTTGTGCCTTCTTGAATAAGTTGTTCCACTTTTGTATCTTATTACCATCCCTGTGGCTACCTTCTAAATTATGATTATGAATGCTATTCTTGTCCTGATTATTGTAACTTTGACTTAGCATAACTGTTCAATAAGGTCACTATATTTTCTCATGAAACAGTGGAAATTATTTACACATTGTGACCCCTACCATGATTGCATTTTCATCTCAAGACTTAAATGACTATCAAAACATATGTATTTCAGCAAACAATTCAAATTTAACTTTCATGCATGATTCTAATAAGTCCTGACAAAATCTTGATAGATTTGAAACTTGTGATTGCAACTGAGTTGGGACAACCATCCATGATCTACTTGTTTGATGATATGTCCTCTATGATAGTGATCAGCAGTACACTGTCATGTGTGATGTATAATTATTCAAGTATATCATGAGGTGATTAACTCAGTTCAATGCCTTGTCAAAACAAACTTGATAGCATGCTGACTCAAAAAGGCTATAATCTTGAATTCCATTATGATATTATACACTATCAATCTACAAGTCACAATCATTTTTTATTGTTTCCCTTCACATGCACGCTAGGCTCAACCGTTGTGGGAGCCACATTTACCCCATGTGCTGAAATTTGATAAAATGGAATAGAAATACAAATGCAGTTGTATCTGCACATGAAGCAAACATGTTAGTGAAATAAATGCATATCCTGTATATTTTTAATGACTTCAATGGTTTTCTGGGACATATAGGATTTGCATGCTTTCTCAATGCAAATAGAGACTAGTTTATATATGCATAGGTATTTGTTCATGTAAAGCTGAGAACTTTTCATTGCTTAGAGCATTGATCTAACACCATTGCTTTTTCCAGATGCGGGACTAGGAGCAGCAAAAAGCTAGGAAGGACACAAGCAGCTCGGGGCAGCAATAGACAAAATGATGCATCTAGAACCAATCATTCCAGGCAATGATTGGTTCCTTTCTTTACATGCACATTTTAATTATTCTTGTATATATTTTGCTTTATTTGCATTGAATCAGTTATGGTCAGTCTCATGACTTGTGTGAGACAATGTACATTTCTACATTCAATAAAGATTACTATTCTATTCAGAAAGACTTGTGTAAATCCTTCTTCTATTACATGCATATGTATGGATGCAGTAATGTAAAATGTAATCTTTTAGATTATTTCATTTGAGCAAATGAATGTAATGAAAGAAAGATTTAAAATGTACCATTTTTCTCAGTTTAAAAACAACAAGCTCTACTTGATTGAGTTGTAAGTAAAATTTGGCAACAATAACTTAAGAAAAAAATACTCAATTATGACAACATCCAAAACCCAACCTACGCACAATCAATGAACTCATATGGACTGACTATTTAGTTATTATCCATGCCTTGGGTAAACCCACAATAACGAGTTAAAAAATTTTGCACGAAGAAAAAATAGAAGTTCCCATCAAAAAAGTTAAAATGGCATACCCCTTCTAATGAAGGGGGTTCGAGTGAACCATCCACCTTATAATGAACCCCCACTTGCACCATATAGGGGGTGTTCATTCGAACCCCCTTCTAATGAAGGGGATAAATTAGAAATGGGGTTTGAATGAACCCCCAATTTTTCACCTTCCCCTCCACCATTTCAAATTTTGTGCTTTTTTTGAACTATTGAAGCTCGGCAAGGAGTTGCAAACGGAGTCAACTTGATAAACCAAGTTTGAGGACTGCAATTCTCACAATTTTCTTTCTAATAGTTCTATAAATTTAATATATTTTATTTTTATTTTTAGTTTTACTAAACATAGGTTTTCATTGAGCATCAAGTTCAGTGAAAAATCATTGTGGAAAAGTAATAAATTTGAGGAATTATTTAAAAAATATATATATATACGCACTAGGTATTAATGTCCTCATTCCAAAAAAATATTGAATTTCAATACATACCAAAAATTTTATGTGAGCCAAAGTCAACCTATGTCTAAATTATTGTTTGTTTTACTTCAAAACTTAACTAAAAGAAAAATATTCAACAAAATATTGTGAAAGAACTAGATAATAGTGTTACCAACTGTGGACAACGATTTCACTCGCATCAACAGTGTCGAATAAAAAGCTCCACAGAAAAACCACGAAGAATCCTATTCTTCTTGAAAGATATGGAACAAGACAATCTCAAAGGGGGAATCTGCCTAAACAGAACAAAAATATTGACTCAGTTCAATCCCAAGTATCCGATAATTAGGTCATGATCATACTAGGTTCACTTCAGGGTATGAATGTGAATTTTTTTTTCATCTCAAAGGGAATATGTTTGTTTATTTTTATTTTATCAAAGGTCATAAGATTTTTTCTTACAAAACATTTCCAATTCATTCACAAAAATAACATCATGAAATCAAAAGATTTGAAATAATATTTCATGAATATCAAAAATTTCATTTGCTATCACTTAAGTAGATTAAGCTTTAAGCATTCAACAATTTTATATAATTGAAATGTTTTCAATAAATTTCCATCCATTTATCTATTTTTTGGAACATTTTCAAAGAATTTAAACATCTATTCTAAAATAAAGCATAAAAATATTGAAATTAAAATTTCTCTCGGTTATTCTCCACACATGCCCCAAAGAATTAATTAAATCAAAGCAACCACTTTATACTTCACTAGATTGCTTCATAGCTACATACAAAATGGTGTGATATTTTAAAGAGAGAGGTTTGGTTTGGACACCAAGTAGTTTCTATATGCACCCTTAAACGATGCTACATACATGCTTGTTCAGCTAAACTAACAAAACTAGCTACAAAATATTCATGAGATAGGTAGCTATCAAATTGGATATGCTATTAATAAATTTCTACATGCATACAAGTTTTTAGATCAGAATGATCCAAAAAATAGGAAAAAATAACAAAACTTAAAGAAGTTTTAGCTCTTCCGACACCCATAAATTCTAAACTTAAATTAAAAATAAAGCAACAAATGGCCTTTTATAGAGACAAGGCCCCAATATTTTAAACGTAAAGTCTTTTAGAGAATCAGAAACAACAAATCAAAAGGTAGCACGTGGTAGACACCAGTTGTCATTTGGAACATTCTAGACGAAGTCAAAGATTTGACTTCATCAGAAACAACACTCTTCACTCCTTACTCCAGTACACAATACTCCGCATAAACCAAGGCTATCAACATTCTTCCAAATACTGGACACAATACATCCACTGGAACCGGGAAAAACCTACAAAATTATAAAACAAAATGTTACCATAACACCTCTGGTATCCAGTATCTTTTATCATTGAAGACTTGGCCTTGGACTCTTTTCAATATCTCTCTTTTCTTGATACTCTTGAAAAGCTCCCAATGCTTGATGCATACAATCCTTCAAAAATTCCCTATATAGCCTTCCAAGTGTGCTTAAGCTTGGTATATTCTTCTGATACTCAAAGTATTATATCATTTCTTTGCACTCTATCTATTGTATATTTATCTACGGTGTTCCTACACTGTATGATCTCATCAATAAATTCCCAAGTTAATAACTAAATAGGGTCTCTTTTTATTCCTTCGATCCATTCCTTGAAATCTTGAGCTTCCTTACCCTATTTTCCTAATGTTTGAGGATCACACCTTTGACATGCTAACAATTCAATAAAATATTAATATTTATCAAGCAATCTTTTACTTTCCTCGGTGATTTTCTCAAATCCTTTAACACACTATATTAACATGTCACCTTCCCACTTTAATTGTTTCTTCTATTTTTCTGGCAATAGAGCTTCTTACTTTGACATTACATTTCCTTGTATTAAACCTTGGACATCTGTGTGTATGAGAATTTCAATATCTTGCTTCTCAATATTAATTTGTTCTTCACAAACTCTACATTCACTTTCAAAGCTCTTGAGTTTTTCAAACCAATGGTGTGCTTCCTTATATTTACCTATTGCTTCTATGATAAATTATCCCCCCTTCTTTACCCAACACTCAATCCATTCTTCAAATACATTCATTTTATGGTGAACCACTGTAATTGCATCCACCTGCTCTTGTGACATTAATATTGGATGTTGGGGAAATTTTGTTTGTGCTTGACTAGATAGGGTTAGAAATTTTATAAAATGTTCTAAGATAGCAACCCTTTCTTTCAATTCTCTTTTCTTGTTTTTGTAATTTTGTACTCTAGCAACAATGGCATCCAAATTCACTTTTATTTCATCCAACTCTTGCTTCCAAGATGAGTGTCCAAGATTAATACTTGTTGTCTTATACTCCTTAGGCGTTATTTCATGTCTATCTTTATCAAATATTGGAGTAGTTATATGGATGTTCTTGTTACCATCTACATTATTTTGTATGACATGCCTTGCTTTAGCTTTGTGCCTAGGCTTTGGAGTATTTGATTCCTATACAAAACTGTTAAGATCTAGAGGCAATACTTCTACTTCCATCAAGGAAGCTAATTCCTTGATCAACCAATCAGGGGCATCATTGTCTAACTCTACCTCTGTAGCATTCCTTTGTTCTTGATGTTCATTGAATTCAAGAATTTCTTCTCTTATTTCTTATGAAATAAGAACTTCTTTAGCAATTTCTTGCATTGAGTCGGGATTTCTAAGATCTGGCATTGTGTCCTCTATTTAGAGAATTACATTTTACTGTCTATCTAGATGTTCAATATTAATTTCTTGGGAATTATCTTCTTCATTTTCGACTTCTTCACCCTGAATATGTGTAGTTTCTTTTTCAACTTTAGTTTCAACCAAGTCTTCTTCTAATTTTAAAAAGACCTTTGATTTCTCATTATCATTAGCACATTCCCAAGTGAAGGTTGGGAATCAAAAGTATCTTCAACAATTGTTTCATCAATAGGATCCTTCTTTGCAATCTCCTATGTTTCCATCTCAAGAATATCAGGATTCCCCACTTCTAAAGTGAGCATTCCTTATATGAATTCTTCTTCTTCAATATTTATGTGAGCATACCTTGTATCAGTAATTTCTTCCAACACTTATTGTACCATGGGTTTATCTTTGGACTTCTTTTCTTTCACTTTCTCCCACATGGCACCCCATTTATCCATTTGTTCTTTAATTTTGGCTTCATCTATCTCAAAAATTTCATCCAAGGCCACAAGAGTTCCTCCCAATGTTTGTTCCACATTATACATGTTAATAGATGAAGGATAAGTAAACAATGTTGTAGCTCTCTGAGATGCAGACCTTGTTTGTGTACCAACATTTTTTGTTACTCTTCTTTCTTCTTCAATAACCAAATTATTTCTTGTTTTTGTTGTAGAGGAGGATGCACCATTAGTTCTTACTTTTAATTTATCTTTATTTGATTCTACATCCCTCTATTTATTAGCTGGTTTCATTCAAATATCAGGTTTGAAACATCTGGATTTTTCTCTTCAATTCTTATACTAGGAGCCACTTTACTAGTTCTCCTTTCATTTTTAGCAAATCCCCCTCTCAAATGCAGTTTCATTTCTTTGTTTTCTCTTCTTATCTTATGAGAATGTGGTTTTAATTCCTCTTTCTCTCAAAGCTTTACAAAAATAATTTATCCAATATTGAGTATGTAATAAAATGGGTGCCGAGAACCCATCAATGGACATCATTTCTCCACCTTCATAATCTAGGTCTGGAATAGGTTCATAATACACCATATTTTCATTGTAGGCTTTATATAACACTTATCCATCATCTTTTTCTAGCTGATCTGGAATATCATGAAGCATTAGAATCCGAGAGATTCTAAAGACAATCTTTCATATTTTATTAACCTTACTTTATACTCATCTTCACAATTAAGCCAATAATCCTTTAAATGTTGGACATGAGCACGATAATAGTCTTGGCAATGTTCCCTTTAGGATCATAGTATATTCTCTAAAGTGGAAAAAACTCAAAATTACATGTTTTCAGTTCTTCCTCACACAAGTTAGACAACCTTATTGCATTGCATTTGTGATTCCCTAATACTATAGGAAATGTGAAAGAGGCCTTCTTGCAAGCATTGTTATAAATGGACTGACATGGTTTTAACTATCTCATCGGTTCTAATAAAATAATCTTATCTATTAGGTACTTGGGCAACATAAATGGATGTCCATCAAAACCTTCCATCTTGATGTAGGAGAATTTGGGGAACTGAATATACCAACCTCCCATTAGTCTAATAACACTTTGTGCTTCCAAGGAAAATCTTTTGGCTTTATCACCTTCCATTGTTCTAACCAAGTTCATGGAAAACACATCATTAACTCTCCTATAACTCTCTTTATTCCCATGGATAATGATCTGATGTAAATGAGCATATATCTAACTATTTCCAACCTCTGTGCCTAGAGTACCAACCCTTTTCAACCCTTGTTTTCTTGTTCTCATGGCACAAGAATAAATCACATATGAAGACAAATAAAAAAACTTGGTTTTGGAAAATGGCTTTATCTATTCACATAATTTTTCACTAATAAAATTTCTCCAATGCATCTACATGGGATTTTCCATCAATCTCAATATTATTACAAACATCCAAGGTTCAAATTTACTGGAATCTCTTAAACCAGCCATCTTGCTTAGCAGAGTAATAATGTCTTGAATTTCTTGGTTGAATATAGACCTTTGAAGTACTTTGGCCTATGGTGGAATTGGATCATGGCACCATTGGGCACTCATAATTTCTTTATTGTGAGCTTTAGAATTTTGATATTTCCCAACTTTAGCTTTTATATCAATGTTGTACATCTTAGTGAAAGTAGGAAGCCCAAATGTGTACATAATTTCTTTCAACGTGAGATCACCATAAATTATTCCTTCCTTCTCAACAACTCTTTTATCAAGGTTATAATAATTCATACATTGTGTAACCAATTCAAGGGCCTCCATTGCTGATGAAAACCCTACAACGGAGAATAACCCACTTTCTATAACATTTCCGGTACATTGAGAAGCATTTTCTTATCGTACCCGAGTGTGGATTTCAACATCAGAAGATACCCCATATGAGTGTCTATCACTACCATATTGATTGGTATGGCCTATGAATTACAATACTTGAATTCATCTTCTATTCTTGGGTCAGAAGTACTCATTTTTACTGGTATTTTTTGCATTTTCAAATGTGTGCCTTGTGTGCGAGTTAGGGTTAAATTTAACCAAAATTTTTTTTCAATTAAATTCAAAAGTCAGAGAATAATCATCATTTTAATTTTGAACATTTTCAGGGAAAAAATCCTTTCGAGATCTTTGACCATGAAAATAACTAGCATAAAACCAATTATTCAAAACATACCTAGTTCTAGTTGATAATGATAATCTTTTGAAATGGAACTCCAAAACCCTCGATAGCTGTGTTTTTTTTTGGTTTCTCAAAGTTTACCTTTCCTAGTGTGTGATAATTATTTCGTTCTTTCAACGTCCTTTGCAAAGTTGAAGCATGACATGAAGTAGGGTGCTACAAAAGTTACTCTATGCTTAAGGTGGTGCCAAGTACATAAGTAGTTCACCACCTTCATTAATAACCTATTGCAATGCATTAATTTCTCGAATAAAGGTGCAATCATTACAAATTAGGGTTCAAATTATGAACATCTAGGTTTATGTGTGGGCTCATTACTAGAGGGAAAAGACATCGCAGTGATTATACGTGGCATTCTAGTGTCGCTTCGATTACTGGCTAGGCATGGGCTCTCAAATATATGTGATCAATTTATGATCACCAAGATTGACACTTTTCGATATTAAATTTTGAAAGAAATACCAGGATCCAACAACTTACTTCCAAGCTTTAGGGAGAACACAACACAAAATGAAAGAAAAGACCAAAAACTGTGCTCAAGAAAAGTCAAAACATTTGAAAACACACCCTCTGATTTCCGAGTTACAAATAAAATTATCAGACTCCGATACAAGAATAAAAGATATCGCTGAGATCAACACTTTTCGATCAGTGACTTACCAGGCGATGTTAAAATCAATTGAAGATACAATTACCTTGATACAATCATAGGACTCCAAGATTTTTATTTACGATAAAATATCAAACTTGAATACAAAAATATCGAAAGCCAAATCTGGGAAAGAAGACATAGGGAAAAAATAAAAGGCCAAACAAAGATCAAAAGAGAGAGTTGATACCAACCAGACCACATAACAATTCCAAAGCAACCTAAAACAAAAGGGAACGGGAAAAAAAAGGGGGGCCACATTTTTCCAAAGAGAAAAATGGGGTGTGTTGTGAAACCACACAACAACTAGCAACTAAAAAAACTAAACAAAGTAATAGAAATTCAATTCTGAATCCAACATCAATGCATCAACTATTTTTAGTCTTCTAATTATAAATCACTAAATCCTTATTCCAAAATTCAAATTTCACTTCAGCTAGCATACAAAATTAAGTATCCCTGAGCTCACGTGTGTGAAATTGGTTATTTTCGCTACAGTAAACTTTATAAAAAAAATTGTTTGTATTAACCTACATAATTTGACAATTCATTTTAAGCCAACAAGGGATAGAGCCTTGCTGCCATTTAGGCGTCCATAGCCCCGACAAGTTTATCTTTGTAACTCCCCCAAACATATCTCTACTACCGTCCAGGCATCTATAGCCCCGATAGAGTTATTTGGATAGCCTAAAGAGTTGATATTATATATATATAGCAATGATAGCTCATTTTCCAGCTTTTTGATATTTTAATAATGGCTCATTTTCAACTTGCAAGCAATGAAGCCCGCTATTAGGTTGGGAATTACAGTGGTAGCAAAGGTAGTATTTTAATTTTTCAATTAATACAAATAATTAGTATCCCAAATTTCAATAGAATCATTTAAATGTGTGAATTTGTATCTCAACATCAATTGAATGATTAATGCTAACTAGAGTATAAAGAATGAAACAATTTTCTAATAATCCATAAATAGAAAAGTACTTTTGGTCAAAGCATAGATCAAATTTCTAGAATTGATGCTCTATTAACCTGTTCACCTTCATAAGTTGTTAATCATTGAAAATTCGAACAACACAACACCCAAAAGAAAGTGAAACAAAGCAACAAAAATATTCACAAAATGACACAAAAACTATTTACAAAGAAAATTAATTATCTATGACTAGAAATAATGCTTTAGAAACTGCCCATTAACAAGTAATGGGATATCTTCAACAATCAAAGACTTTAATCTATAAGTGGTATTGGCCAAGATTTTAGAAACTTGATATGGGCATATCCACATTTTATCAAATTTACCATGATCATCTTTTCTTTCCTGAGCCTTATTCCAACAAAAGACCAAATCAGATATTCTAAAAGTTTTTAATCTAGCCCTTTTATCAAACCATCTTTTAACTATAGATTGATGTTTAGTAGAATGATCTATAGCTCGAGTATGCTTTTCATCTAAATACATCAATTGTAATAATCGGGTCTTCGTCTGATCATCTAGTCCTATATACTCTTGGGAAAACTGCCAAGTAGGGATTTTCAAATTTATTGGCAATATAGGATCAATTATGTAAACTAAGTGATAAGGGGAATTAACTAATGCAACTTTCATCCTAGTGCGATCTACCCAAAGGGAAAATTTTAATAAAACATGCCATTCCCTAGGATTCTTTTCAATCAACCTTTTTATTATATCCAACATATTTTTGTTTGAAGATTTAGCTAATCCATTTCCCTATGGATAATAATTAGATGAGAATTTCAAAGTTATACCATATTCAAATGCCATATTAGAAAATTTTAATGAAGAAAATATAGGGCCATTATCACATACTAGTGCGTAAGGTACTCCAAACCTGATAATGAGTTTCTCTTCCAAAAATTTGATTACCACCTCTGTAGTGCATTGTTTGTTGGGACAAGCTTTTGTCCATCTGGTACAATAATCAATAGTAGTTAATATAAATCTATGGCCTATAGATGATGAAGGATTGATAGTTCCAATAAAATCTAGTCCCCATTGTGAAAAATCGATGCAATTCCATCATTGGTTGTAACTGTTGAGCATTAAATCTTCCTTTTTTTGATGCAGTCTGACATGTATGACAATGTTTCACATGTTCGCATGCATCTTTGAAAATCATTGACCAATAGTAACCAACTCTTAAAATGAGGTGTGCAGTAGCTAATGGTGCTCCATGAGTTGTTCTGAATTTGTCATGTAACTCTTGCAAATTTTTTTATGTTTCTATTATATTCAAGCATCTTAAATAGATTCCTTCATGATTTCTTTTGAATAGAGCGCCTCCTTTGATCATATAGCTTTGTGACTTTATCTTGAGGGCTCTTATTTGATTTCTTTGCATGTGATCAGGACAAGTATGACTAACCAAATAATTCCATATATATTAATACCAATCACCTTGGTCTTTTGCATCCAACGTATATTGTTGACTTGAAATTTGTGGATCTATTTTTGTAATAGACTTGACCAAAGCTTGTCCTCGAACTAGTTTCATGGGTACGATTTCTAGATCAAATTTCTGTAGGATGGTAACCAATTTGGCTCTTTTTTCTCCAAGCTCATTCTGTGTTAATAATATTTCGACTACAGCATCTGGAACAATATCCTTAACCATACTCCTGAGGACATAATGTCTAAATTTGCATGCTTCTTTAACCAAAGAAATTGCTTGTTTTTCAACATTTTTATATCTCAAATCTGCTTCTTTGAATGGAGTGCTCATAAAATCAATTGGATTTTCTTCTTTATTCTCTCCCTCTTGTGTTAGTACTACCGCACAAGTATGACCAAAGGCAAAAGAGTAAATATAAGAATGTTTCATATAATCTAGACTTACCAATACCGGAGCCTCTATGATAACAGTCTTTATATTTTCAAAGGTGATCTTAGCTTCATTTGTCCACTCTATCTTGGCATCTTTCTTCAACATATCATTGAGTGGTTTCACTATTTATGTGAATTTGGTAATAAATTTTTGAATGAAATTAATCTTACCAAAATAGGATTTTAATTCTTTCTTGCTTCCCAGGGAATGTAACTTGAGTAATGTGCTTACTTTGTCTGGGTCTATCAAAATACCTCATTCAGAAATAATATGTCCCAATAAATTACCTTCAGTTACCTTGAAAACACACTTTTTAGGATTTAGTGAAACTTTGTAAGTTTCACATTTTTGTAATATTGCTCTGAGATCTTGAACATGATCTCTCTTGTCTTTCAAAAATACTATGAGGTCATCCATGTAAATAATAATGCACTTTCCTATAAATCCACAAAAATCATAATCCATTGCTCTTTGAAATGTAGGTCCGACATTTGTCAATCCAAATGGCATTCTCCTATAGGGAAAAGTTACCCACTTTGTGGTAAGTTTTGTCTTCATTTGATCTTCACTCGCTACCATTACTTGATTATATCTAGAGAATCCATCCAAAAGGGACATCATTTGTGAACCGTCAACTATTTGTAGCAATTCTTCCAATGAGGGTAAGGGATATTTATATTTCTTGGATGCCTTATTGAGATTTCAAAAATCTACGCAGTCTTATATCTCCATTATTCTTTCTCACAAGAACTAAATTCGCCACCCAAGTGGAATGTCTGATAGGAAATATTATCTTAGCTAATAAAAAATTTTGGACTTCCTTTTGAATTAGTGGTTCTAAGAGTGCATTTATTGTCCTTTGCTTCTACCGATTTTTTTTTCATCAGGCTCTAATGGAATTGTATGAGTAATAATGGAAGTATCATACATCTTCAAATCTCCGTATGTCCAAGTGATAACCTTCCAATAATATTTAAGTTCCTGAGTGATATTCTTCTTCTCTAAACCTTTCCAATTAACACATTCTTAGGATCTTCTTTAGTGTGCAAATTGTATGATTCAAATTGTCACCCGTCGCTTCGAGGCAAATATTTCTATCTAATTATTTGATCGATGTCAAATATCCTTTCCAAATCAATCATTCCTTTTGGAATATTATTATCTCTTGCTTGAGCTAATTCCTCATCTTGAATTTCGCAATCAGGGTGATCTATTTCTTTGATTATTTGTTCTTTAAAAATACCAGAATTAGTGATGAAATCTAATACATGTCGGTCATCTTCGAACACCTGCAAATTGGTAACATTATTAGGAACCAAAGGTAACCACACCAGCTAAACTATGAATCTTTTCAAATCAGAGGCATCTATAGGTTCTAGAGTACTGACATCAGTAGCCAAAGCATCGACTCTTTTATTAAATCTTCTTAGGATATGAGTAATATTGAATGCATCAAAACTTTCTATCAAATCCCATACTCTGTGTCGATAATTGGATAAACACATGTAGTGACTAATATATTGTTTTTGAGCTTGTCTCACTACAAATTTTAAATCACCAAATACTTTGAGGATTTTGACTTTCTTTTTTATTGCAAGGATTAAGCAATGTATAAGGGCTTCATACTCTACAACATTGTTAGTACATTGAAATTGTAATCGATATGCAACAAGAAAATATCTACCTTGCGAGTTAATAAGTTTGACTCCAACTCCAATCCCTTGTTTTGATTTAGATCCATCAAATTTAAGAATCCAGGCTTGATCATTTATAACTTTTAACTTACCATTCTTTGCTGATGTAAGATTAGTTCTTTTGATCTGTGTGACATGAGTTCTATCTATGTGTGTTTCTGATTCAGGTCCTTTAACCTTGTCGTGTTTTGGAAAATATTGTCAATTCTATGAATTATCTCCAGACACATCATACAACTATTTTTTGAGTGTGCAACATCATGTAACCTACACCAACCATGCAATAATAAAATTTTTAGTGAAACTTTAACTTTTTCACTCTTCTGAGCTTTTGTAATAATATTTTTCCAAAATATATCATAGGCACTATTTTCTTCTTTAGAAGAATCACAATCTAATTCAATTAAAATATCTGTTCTAGGAGTCGATTAATTAGTTTTTCTAGCTTCACACATGTAAATATTTCTTCGATTTTGACTCTAAAATTTTGTACTTTGTAAACTCTTGGTTCTACATCAATATATAGAACTTCATTATTTTGGTTATATTCAGCGATCATATACTTCATGTGTGGTTCCCTTTCAATTCTGATTTGATTGGGAACTCCCTTCCATGGTAACCACATATGTGAGAAGTCAATAGCCATATATCCATTCAAGACCTTGGACCAATCCCTGCTCAATAACATACCATAAGTGCCAATTATCTCAACAACTTGAATGTCTATATAATATTGAACTCTAGGATACGATGCTAATTGCATATGAATATTAGTCAACTCTCCCACTACATTTACTTTTGTTTTATCAAGTTGAGTAACCTTCTGTAAAGAACTTGTCGGAGTTAATCTTGGTGTTTGAAAGGTAGACAAAGGCATCACGTTAGTAGAAGCTCGAGAATCTACTAAACAATTATGAATATTTTTACCAAATATTCTCAAAGTGAGCAAAAATGGTGGAGGCTCTAATTTTCCTTTGTAAAAGGCTACTTGCACATCCGCCATAGGAACAATGTTCTTATATTTTGTTTTAAACTAATTGTATTTTGATTGAGTATCTTTGAGCTTTCCTTCTTTCGAAAAATCTTCTAGAGAACTTAAGAAAGATTTCTTAATTATAGGCATTTTGAACAATTCTGACAAAGAAAGACTAATCTTTACCTTTTTTATTTCTTTTGATAAATAGGTAGTCAAATTGTTTTTGATCAGTGAAATCTATCTTTTCATTTCTTACAACACTTGACAAACTATAATGAGAGGTTACTTTGGGTAAACCTAGGTTATTACTTGATTTGTCATCAGGTGGAGTATTCAAGTTATTTGGTGGAATCGATGTCGTTAATGGACCATTGAATTTATTTCCATTGTTGGTGTTGCTTCTTAGATTATGAGTATGTCCTTTTTGATAGTGTTGAAAAGTGTAAATTTCATCAATTTCTTCTTGTGGTTCATTTTTGTCTTGATAAGGAAATGTGTATGTTTCTAGAGTCATAGCTGAATTATCTCCCTCATACTCTTGAGTGTAACTTGTAGGAATAGTAGGTGATTTAACACTTTCATAGCTTTCAAGGACTAAAGCAAAATCATATCCCATTGGAACTAATTTTTTTCCCTTGCGAGGATGAGAATCACACTATTCATTATAATGTGTAGCAGCTAGAAAAATACCTAAAGTAATTTTGAACTGCGAATAGTCTATTTCGGTATGAGCATTTGTGTTATGGATTCTACACCAATTATTCATCGCGAGATCGGCTAAATTCAATTTTGATGTGGATCCTTCATACTTAGGATCATTTTTTTCTAAAGGCGCAGACACTCCTCCATTATTTGGTTTTGTATTCCAAGGTCTAGGTGGTCTAGGAGTATTATACATTCGATTTTATGAATTTTGATTGTTATTTTGAGCATAAAAGTTTTGATTTCTTAATTGTGTAACCTTTGTGGTTAATCTTTTGAGTTGAGATCTAATTTCTTTTATATCTTCCTTCTCCTTTGAAATTTTAACATTTTTATTTTCCTGAGTCTATGAGAAAAATGAATTTTCATTAGGATGCAACTCTGTAATAGCTAGACTAGGGTGAGGGACTGAAGCTTGACTATTTCTTGATTGAAAGAAAGTATTTTAGGAAATGTCACATTTTGGGCCACTGAAGGATAAACATTAGGAGTTATAGGATGACTTAGAGGAACTCCATTTAAACTTGGGGTAGGATAATTGTTTAGTCCATTTTTACCATTTGCAGACGATCCATTTCTAAGATGTTTCATTTCTAGATTCACATTAACGGTTTTAGCATAAGCTTTGGGTAAAGTAGTAGGAGGATTTTCCTTTCGCTTCACAAACATAGCAATTAAAGGATTTACTGCTATATAATAAACCATGATGACTTACAAATTATCCACTATGTAAGGTGCTTTCAACCTAGAATAAGATTTTTGAAACTTGTCATTAAAAGAAGTTATAGGTTCTCCTTTGAACCTCTTAATTTGAAAAAAATTGATGATATCACAAAGCAGGATCTGCAGGTGTCCTAAATTTGGCTAAAAAATGGCTTTCCATATCTGACCAGGATCTAATAGAATTATGAGGCGGGTTGATATACCATTGATAAACTTCATTGCTTAGTGTGTATGGGAAAAACCTAAATACAAAATCTTCATGTTGAATTCTTGATCTAAAACACGTATGCTTAAAGATATTGACATGTTCTACGTCTTTGTAGAGGTGATATTTGGGACACAACTTATCAAGATTTTTCGGTAAATCATTATATACGGTAAATCTGATTGGTGACTCT
This sequence comes from Sequoiadendron giganteum, assembly GCA_007115665.2. Classification (NCBI taxonomy): domain Eukaryota; kingdom Viridiplantae; phylum Streptophyta; class Pinopsida; order Cupressales; family Cupressaceae; genus Sequoiadendron; species Sequoiadendron giganteum. The sequence goes on along the minus strand of CM021110.1, from coordinate 269,314,828 downwards.
AGGTTAAAGAATGCCATCACTATGGAAGGCGGTGGTGTCACAACAATTGGATTTTGTAAAATCGCACTTACACTTCCAGATTTTTGAGGTCTAGATGATGTGTCACAACAATTGGATTTTGTAAAATCGCACTTACACTTCCAGATTTTTGAGGTCTAGATGATGTTCAACCACTAATTTTGACTAGAGTCACACGAGGATCACCAGATCGAGATCTAGTGACTTTACAAAATCTAGCTTAAAGACCTGACAAAACCAAAAAGGACAACAAAAAGGCCCTCCTTCTAGCGCCAGTTCCTATTGACAATGATTTCACTCGCATCAGTAGTGTTGAATAAAAAAATCTATAGACAAATCGCAAAGAAGCCTAGTCTTCTTAAAAGATATGGAAAAAGACAATCTCAAAGGGGGAATCTGCCTAAACAGAACAAAAAGATTGACTCAGTTCAATCCCAAGTCTCCAGTAATCAGGTCATGATCATACTGGATTTTCTTCAGGGTATGATGTGAATTTATTGTTAATCTCAAAGGGAATATGTTCATTTATTTTGATTTTATCAAAGGTCATAAGATTTTTTTTACAAAAGATTTCCAATTCATTCATAAAAATAAAATCATGAAATCAAAATATTTGAAATAATATTTCATGAAAATCAACAATTTCATTTGCTATCACTTCAGTAGATTTATCTTTAAGCATTCAACAATTTTACATAATCGAAAGATTTTCAATAAATTCCCATTCATTTATCTATTTTTTGGAACATTTTCAAAAAATTTAAACATCTACTCTAAAATAAAGCATAAAAATACTTAAATTAAAATTTCTCCTAGTTATTCTCCATGCATGCCCCAATGAAATAATTAAATTAAATAAAATTTCTTTCTATTTCACCAGATTGCTTCATAGCTACATACAAAATGGTTCTAGATTTTAAAGAGAGGGGTTTGGTTTGGACACCGAGTTATTTATGTATGCACCCTTAAATGGTACAACATATAGGCTTGTTCAACTGCACTAACAAAACCAAATACAAAAGATTCATGAGATAGGTAGCTATCAAATTGGATATGATATTAATCAATGTCTATGTGCATACAAGTTTTTAGACCAGAATGATCCATAAATTAGGAAAAAAGAACAAAATGTAAAGAAGTTTTGGCTCTTCTGACATCCAAAAATTTTGAACTTAAAATAAATATAAAGAAGCAAATGGCCTTTTATAGAGACAAGGTCCCAAGAGTTTAAACTTAAAGTCTTTCAGAGAATCAAAAACAACAAATCAAAAGGTAGCACATAGCAGACACCAGATGTCATTTGGAACATTCTAGATGAAGTCAAAGATTTGACTTCATCAACAACAACACTCTTCACTCCTTACTCTAGTACACAATACTCCACATAAACCAAGGCTATCGACATTCTTCCAAATACCAGACACAATACATCCATCGGAATCGAGAGCAGCCTGCAAAATTACAAAACAAAATGTTATCATAACACCTCTAGTATCTGATATCTTTTATCATTCAAGACTTGGGTTTGGACTCTTTTCTCAATCTCTCTTTTCTTGATACTCTTGGAAAGCTCCCAATGTTTGATGCATATGATCCTTCGAAAATCCATGTATAGCCATCCAAGTGAGCTTAAGCCCGGCATATTCTTCTGATACTCGAAGTATTATATTATTTCTTTGCACTCTATCTTATGCATATTTATCTATGGTGTTCTTGCATTTTATGATCTCATCAATAAATTCCCAAGTTAATAACTGAACAGGGTCTCTGTTTATTCTTTTGATCCATTCCTTGAAATATTGAGCTTCTTTACCCTCATGTCTTAATGTTTGAGGATCACACCTTTGACATGCTAACAATTCAATAAAATACTGATATTTATCAAGCAATATTTTACTTTCCTCAGTGAATTTCTCAAATCCTATAACACATTGTATTAACATGTCACCTTCTTACTTTAATTGTTTCGTCTATTTTTCTAGCAATAGAGCTTCTTGCTTTGACATTACATTTCCTTGTATTAAACCTTGGACATCCATGTGTATGTGAATTTTAATATCTTGCTTCTCAATATTAATTTGTTCTTCACAAACCCTACATTCACTTTCAAAGCTCTTGTATTTTTCAAACCAATGGTATGCTTCCTTATATTTCCCTATTGCTACTATGATAAAAATTTCTCCCTGCTTTACCCAATACTCAATCCATTCTTCAAAAGTACATTCATTTTATGGCGAGCCATTGCGATTGCATCCACCTGGTCTTGTGACATTAATATTGGATGTTGGGGCAATTCTATTTGTGCTTGACCAGATAGGGTTAGAGATTTTATAAAATGTTCTAAGGTAGCAACCCTTTCTTTCAATTCTCTTTTCTTGTTTTTGTACTTTTGTACTCTAGCAACAATGGCATCCAAATTCACTTTTATTTCATCCAAATCTTGCTTCCAGGATGAGTGTCCAAGATTAATACTTGTTATCTTATACTCCTTAGGTTTTATTTCATGTCTATTTTTATCAACTATTGCAGTAGCTATATGGATGGTCTTGTTACCATCTGCATTTGTATGACATGCATTTCTTTAGCTCTATGCCTAGGCTTTGGAGTATTTGTTTCATGTACAAAATTGTTAAAATCCAGAGGCAATATTTCTACTTCCATCGGGGAAGCTAATTCCCTGATTAACCAATCAGGTGCATCATTGTCTAACTCTACCTCTGTAGCAGTCCTTTATTATTGATGTTCACTGAATTCAGGAATTTGTTCTCTTATTTCTTCTAAAATAGGAACTTCTTTAGCAATTTTTGGCATAGAGTCGAGATTGCTAAGATCTGGGACTGCCTCCTCTGTTTGGAGACTTAACTTTTCTTGTCTATCCAGATGTTCAATATTAATTTCCTAGGAATTATCTTCTTTATTCTCTGCTACACCAAGGTTCTCTTCATTTTCAACTTCTTCACCTTGAATCTGTGTAGTTTCTTTTTCAACTTCAATTTCAACCAAGACTTCTTCTAATTTTCCAAAGACCCGTGATTTCTAATTATCATTTAGCACATTCCCAAGCGAAGGTTGGGAATCAAAAGTATCTTCAACAATAGGATCCTGCTCTACAATCTCCTATGTTTCCATCTCAAGAATATCAGGATTCCCCACTCCTGAAGTGAGTGTTCCTTGTATAAATTCTTCTTCTTCAATATTTATAGGAGCAAACCATGTATCAAGAATTTCTTCCAGCACTAGTTGTACCATGTGTTTATCTTTGGACTTCTTTTCTTTTACTTTCTCCCACATGGCACCCGATTTATCCATTTGTTCTTTAATTTTGGCCTCACTTGTCTCAAAAATTTCATCCAAGGCCACATGAGTTCCTCCCAATTTTTATTTCACATTATCTGGTTAACAGATGGAGGAGAAGTAAAAAATGTTGCAGCTTTGTGAGATGCAGACCTTGTATATGTACCAAAATTTTATGTTACTACTGTTTCTTTTTCAATAACCAAATTATTTCGTGTTTTTACTGTAGAGGAGGATGCACCATTAGTTCTTAGTTTTGATTTATCTTTATTTGATTCTGCATCCCTCTGTTTATCAGATAGTTTCATTGAAATCTTAGGTTTTGAAACCTCGAGATTTTTCACTTCAATTCTTATACTAGGAGCCACTATACTAGTTCTCCTTTTCTTTTTAGCAAATTCCGCACTCTCAAAAGTAGTTTCATTTGTTTGTTTTCTCTTCTTATCTTTTGAGAATGCGGGTTCAATTCCTCTTTCTCTCAAATCTTTACCAAAATCATTTATCTACTGTTGAGTATGTAATAAAACTGGTGTAGAGAACTCATCAATGGACATCATCTTTTCACCTTCATAATATGGGTCTAGAATAGGTTCATAATACACCCTATTTTCATTATAGGCTTTATTCAACACTTCTCCATCATCTTTTTCTAGTTGATCTGGAATATCATGAAGCATCAAAATCCAAGCAAATTCTAAAGACAATCTTTCATTTTTTCTTAACCTTACTCTATGCTCATCTTCACAATTGAGCCAATAATCCTCTAAATGTTGGACATGATCACGATAACCAACAATAGTCTTGGAAATGTTCCCTTCAAGATCATAGTATATTCTCTAAATTTGAAAAAACTCAAAATTATATGTTTTCAATTCTTCCTCACACAAGTCAGACAAACTTATTGCACTGCATTTTTAATTCCCTAACACTATAGGAAATCTAAAAGAGGCCTTCTCACGAGCTTTGTTATAAAGGGCCTGACATGGTTTCAACTATCTCACCAGTTCTAATAAAAAAATATTATCTACTGGGTACCTAGGAATCATAAATGGATGTCCATCAAACCCTTCCATTCTGATGTAGGAGAATGTGGGGAACTAAATATAGTAGCCTCCCATTGGTCTAATACCACTTTTTGCTTCCAAGGACAATATTTTGGCTTTATCACCTTCCATCATTCTAACCAGCTTCATGGAAAACACATCATTAACTCTCACATAATTCTCTTTATACCCATGGATAGTGATCTGGGGTAAATGAGCATATATCAAACTATTTCCAACCTCCCTTCCCAGAGTACCAACCCTTGTTTGCTTGTTCTCATGGCACATGAATAAATCACATATGAAGACAAATAAAAACACTTGGTTTTGGAAAATTCCTTTATCTGTTCACATAATCTGTCACTAATTAACTCTCTCCAATGTATCTGCATGGGATTTTCCATCTATTTGGATATTATTACAAATATCTAAGGTTCAAATTTATTGGCATCTCTTAAACCAGCCATCCTGCTTAGCAGAGTAAAAATGTCTTAAATTTCTTGGTTGAATATAGACCTTTCAATTACTTTGGCCTGTGGTGGAATTGAATTGTTGCACCATTGGGTACTCATTATTTCTTTATTGTGAGCTTTAGCATTTTGATATGTCGTCGCTTTAGCTTTTATATCAATGTTGTACATATGAGTGAAAGTATGTAGCCCAAACGTGTGTACATAATTCCTTTCAATGTGAGATCAACATAAATTCTTCCTTCCTTATCATCAACTCTTTTATCAAGGTTATAATAATTCATACAATGTGTAACCAATTCAGGGGCCTTCATTTCTAGCAGAAACCCTACTGCATCGAATAACCCACTTTCTATATTTCTGGTACATTGAGAAGCATTTTCTTGCCATACCCGAGTGTGGATTACAACATCAGAAGACCACCCCATATGAGTGTTTGCCATTACCATATTGATTGGTATGGCCTATGTATTACAATATTTGAATTTATCTTCTATTCTTGCATGAGAAGTACTCATTTTTGTTGGTATTTTTTACATTTTCAAATGCGTACCTTGTGTGCGAGTTAGGGTTAAATTTAACCAAAAATTCCTTATGATTTTATAATATTTTCATTCATCTTTTGGTTAAATTCAAAAGTCAGAGAATAATCATCATTTCAATTTCAAATATTTTAAGGGAAAAACATCTTTTGAGATCTTTGAGCATGAAAATAGCTATCATAAAATTAATTATTCAAAACATACCAAGTTCTGGCTGATAATGATAATATTTTGAAATGGAACTTCAAAACCCTTGGTAGCTGTGTTTTTTTTTGGTTTCTCAAAGTTTACCTTTCCTTGTGTGCCATAATTATTTCATTCTTTCAATGTCCCTTGCAAAGTTTCAACATGACGTGAAGTAGGATGTTACAAAAGCAACTCTATGCTTAAGGTGGTACCAAGTACATGAGTAGTTTGCCACCTTCATTAATAACTTGTTACAATGCATTAATCTCTTGAATAAATGTGCAATCATTACGGATTAGGGTTCAAATTATGAACACCTAGGTTTTTGCGTGGGCTCATTACTAGAAAGAAAAGATGACACAGTGATTATATGTGGAACTATGGTGTCACTTCGATCACTGACCAGGCATGGCCCCTCGAAGATATGTGATCAATTTGCGATCAGTGGGATTGACACTTTCCGGTATTAACTTTTGAAATAAATACCAGGATCTGGGAACTTACTTCCAAGCTTCAAAGAGAACACAAATCGAAATGAAAGAAAAAACCAAAAACCAAGCTCAAGAAAATTCAAAACTTTTGAAAACATACCCTCTGGTTTTCTAGTTACAAATAAAATAATTGGACTCTGATACAAGAATAAAAGACATCACCGAGATTAACACTTTTCGGTCGATGACTTACTAGGCGGGGTTAAAATCAATTGAAGATAAAATTACTTTGATACAATCACAAGACTCCAAGATTCCAGTTTACAGTAAAATATCAAACTTCATAAAAAAAGATCAAAAACCAAATCCGGGAAAGAAGACATAGGGAAAAAATAAAAGGCCAAACAAAGATAAAAAGAGAGAGCTGGAACCAACCAAACCGCATAAAAATGCCAAAGCAACCAAAAACAAAAGGGTACGGGAAAAAATGGGGGGCCACATTTTGCTAAAGAGAAAAATGGGGTGTTTGTGAAACCATACAACACCAAACTAAATTCAAAAGAATTAGAATTTTATCCTTTGTAGAATGTTGTTTATTATTAAAAAATAGTTATCACAGGAAACAAAAAATTACAATTTTTTCTTTTTTTAATAAATTTAAAATCTAGATTACAAAACAGATCTCACAAATCACTAGTTTACATCATTTTCAAATTCCTAATGGTTTACCTACTATAGGTGTTAGAAAGTGAAGTTTCTTTTGAAAATGTTGATTTTAATGTCAAGTGTGGCCAAGAAATGTAACCCATTATTGTGGGATGAACCCCCTTCTCCTATGTGATACCCCCCTCATCCATTGGAGACACAAAATCCATTCTTTTATATCCACTTGGACAACAAAATACATAGTTAGCCATATCATATATATTGCATTTATTTCATTGCATATTCATCAATATTTCCATTAAATACATAAAGCCATTGCATCTCATATATTTCATCATAACGTTCATCTTTCAAACCTTCATAATTATGCAAACAATCCATGCTTTTATCATAAGGTGAAAAATAAATTGTAATTCATGAATGGGTTGTAACATATTCCCCCCTTAAGATTCATCATCCTCGATGAGCTAAAGTATCTTTACATATAACAAATAAAATAAATTTTTAAAATTTATGATTTAATATTCAAGCTAAAGATGGGATATTTTTTATTTAATCTCATTATAATTTTCTCTCATAACACTTGTCCTCTACAATCTTGTCCCATTGGACCTTGCACTAAGTGACCTTTCTAATACATAGGTGGAACTTGCATGACTTGAGCATTCAATCTATTAATAAGAATTGTATCGATATTTGTTTAACATCAACATTATTTTTCTACCTATCATTGGCTCCTGCTTGTCTTTTCCTGATCAACTTTGATCTGTTTATTTTATTTCTAATAGCATTTATGGACCAAGGCTAATCTTATTTTTTAGTTTCCATAGCTTATAGTATTTTGGCACTTTCTTCCATGCATTTCTTCAAATGGATCCATTAAATTTTAAAATCATATGAATTATTATATGCAAATTCTCCAATTGAAGATAATCATCCCACTAGTATTGTTGACCCATGCAATACACTCACAAAAGTTTCTTTAATACCTAGTTTACTTTATCTGGCCAACCATCTATCTCTGGAGGATATATTGAACTTATGTTCAACTAAATTACAAGTAAGGTAAATAAGTTTTGACAGACATTAACATCATACAATCATCCCTACTTGAGGTAATCTTCTCAGGAACATCATGGAATTTGAATAGATTTCCACAAACTTACAAACTGAGACTAATGCTCCATCTCTCAAATTCATGGGTATGTGGTTACCTTGGTGAGTCTATCCACCACTATCAATATTCCAGTATGCCTAATCCTAGACATAGAAAAATCTACACAAATTTAATACTAATGGTATGCCATTCCCATTATGGGATCTTATGAGGTATAAAATCCTACCAAGTGATAATGTTCCACTTCCAACCCATGGAATCCTATACATTCTACTACATATCTTGCAACATCCCTGTTTATGCTTTCCAAAAATTTAGTAGCTTTATATCAGCCACAGGTTTTTGTTACACAAGGTTGTCTTAATATGGTGTGGATTGGTGCTCCCTCCATGGTATATTCCTTAACTTTTCTGGGTTTGAATCATATATTCTTCCTTTAAATCTCAATATCCTATCTAGCTCAAAATTAAACCCATCATATCTTGAATCTTGGGGGCTATCCGCAAGAGCTTGGTTGACCTACCCAAAATATTCATCTCCCTAGACTTTTATTGGTGCAGAGCACCTTCACTGTTTTCCTAAGTTGTCGTAGTTTTGGTTTGTTTTTCCTTGTGATTAAGGCCTAGTCTTGTGAAATGGTATTTTGTGTTTTGTAATAAGGACAAGGTGGCCAATTTCATGTTATAGAAACCACTTGTGGTTCAAGTTAGGAAAGGACTTCATATTTACATCAATATTATGGAATAAGCTAGTATTTTGTGTCTAATTAGGGGAGTAATTGGAAGTCCAATAGTCAAATCTGTTTGAATTCCATTTGGAATGATGTAGCAAGCTGTAAAGTCACTAAAAGGTTGAAAAATCACTCAAGATATGTTGGAGACAAGAAGATTTTGAAGTTGGAATAAGAAAGTTCTGCTTTTTTATGTGTTGTTTCTAAAACCCTAAGTTTCTTGCTATTTTGTATGACCCGTACAATCACTAATGATGAAAAATCTGGGTAAATATGTAGCCCTTCGAGCTAGCTTCAATTTAAGCCATATTAGATAGGTTTTCATTTAGTAAGAAGGGAGATTTACTGTGTTTTCTAAAAACTTCTCTGCCACTAGGGTTTTAAGGGTTTGTAAACAAAATGAGACATTGAAGGCCATTCCACCATTATTGAACGTTGTAGTTATGTGGAATGGGCCTGTAGGAGTGTGGAAGAATGTCTTTTGTCATTTCTTGGTAGGGTGGTGAAGCAGGATGAGCTTAGGAACGAGAGTTTGGGTTGACAGGGTGACTATCCATGAATGGAAAGACTGATTTTTGTGGAGATCGATTAGTTTTAAGACTGATTCAGGATAAGTGGTGACAAATTATTTTGTTTGAAGTCTAATGCTCAAATTGCATGTTGGTTTTGAGGTCGGGAAATAGAACCTTGAGGGATTTGCTTTGTAAAAGAGGCCTATTTAGGCCATGGTGGAGCGAAGAAGGACAATTTGGAGTGGTTCAGTCCAAAGCAACATTGGTCAGGATATTGACATGTTGTAGAGCAGGGTAATGGGTCCCCAAAGGCGTGTTGTTAATTTCATGAAGAAAACTATATAAGGAGATATAGTTGAATAAGTGTGTCTCCTGAGCTACTAAGTTTCAATAGTCCTAATGAAGGGAGTCACCCTATTGTGAAGTTGGATAAGTCATAATCAGTCAAGGAGTGTTTAGAGGAGTGTGAAACCACCCTATCTTACATCAGGTGGTATCAGAGCATATGCTCTAGGTCCGTTTGGAGAAGAAGTTTGAAAGTTCAAGTAAAAGTGCACAAGGAATAATACAAAATACATCCAAAGATGGGTAGCACATCAGATGCTAAACAAATCAAAGCCTTGAGAGAAAGGATGGAAGGTCATGTGATAGCTTATGAGTCTCACAAGATCAAAGATCATGAACTAAACTATCCCATGCATGATCTGGAGTTAGCAGCTATCATTCATGCCTTGGTTCGATGGCAACATTTTCTGTTGGGGCATCGTTTTGAGTTACACAGTGATCACCGTAGTCTGCAATACATATTTACTCAGCCTAATCTAAATGCTAGGCAGAGACAATGGATGGAATTCTTGTGCGAATATGACTTTGAGGTCAAGTATATTAAGGGGAAAGAGAATGTGGTAGCGGATGCACTTATTCGACGTAGACACGAGATATCTGCAGTGGCTCTAGCAATTGATTTGAGGAGTCAGATAGTGGCAGCACTTCCTACCGACAGATTATGTCAGGAGGTGAAGGCAGAGTTGGATTCAGGTAGGCCTTTGGAAGGTACATTTTTTGGTTATACTTTTGAGATCGATGGGTTGTTGCAACATCTTGGCCGTATTTATGTGCCACTTGTTGATGGACTTCATACCTTGGTTTTGTCTGAGGCACATCGAGCACTATGTTCAGCTCACCCTGGTGTCAAGAAAATGCACGCGGATCTTTGTCAGTTGTACTTTTGGCCAGGGATGAAATGTGATATTGCTGATTTTTTTGTGAAATGTCTTGAGTGCCAGAGGGTTAAGGCCGAGCAATAGCATCTTGTAGGATTATTGCAGCCCACCTTGTTTTGGAATGGAAATGGGACATTATTTCTGTAGATTTTATTGTTGGGTTACCTATGTCCTACCGTTGACATGATGCCATCATGGTAACTATTTACCGATTGACTAAGGTAGCTCATTTCTCTCTGATCCGTTCATCATATAATGCCTCTTCTGTGGCAAAGATCTTCATGGAGGATATTGTACATTTGCATGGAATCCCACACAGAATCATATCAGATAGAGATCCTGTTTTCACTTTAGCCTTGTGGACTTCACTTCAACATGCCTTAGGTACACAGTTGAACTTTGGTTCAGCATATCATCCCGAGATAGATGATCAGACTGAGAGGGTTAATCAGGTGTTGGAGGATATGCTTAGAATGTATGTTATGGATCAGCAGTCGTGATGGGAAGAGTGTCTCTACTTGGTGGAGTTCATGTACAATAATGGGAATCATAGTTCCATAGGTATGCCTCCCTTTCAGGCATTGTATGGATGCCCATGAAGGACTCCGTTGAGTTGGGATAGACTTGAGGACAGGGTACTTTTTGGACCTGACATGTTGCGAGATATAGAGCAACAGGTAAATCATATCAGAGAGCATTTGTTTGTGGCACAAGACAGACAGAAGAATTACGCCGATGCTCAACGTGTAGATCGCCAATTCTCTATTGGTGATAGAGTGTTTCTTCGTGTGCATCGCGTGTTTGCAGTCGTTTGTTTATAATTAAGTCCGCAATGTTTATATTATGTTAATTTGAATTATTATAATGTTTTAGTTAATATTAATGTTTCTTTAATTAATTTAATGATTTAATTAAATTAAAGAAGTTATTTTTAGTTTATATTGTGATTAAATTTAAATATTAAAATATCTTGTTTCGAAAAGAGCAATGAATGGTAAATTGATTTCATTATTTAATTTCATGTTTCGAAAATAGAACTTTGAGTTATGATCTTAAGTTGAATGTCTTGTTAATCTGTTGTGTCAATTGAGTTAATGCATGCATGGCATGCTGAAACAAAAGTGAAAGTTGAAATTTGAGAATATTTATAAAAAGGATATAATCTGGAAAAAAGATCATTTTGGGAGAGACAGATTTTGATTTCGAACAGTAGGAAGCAGAAAAATTGTTTTCAAAAGTTATTTTCTGGAATTGTTGGGTTTGTGGAATTGATCAAAGAAGCTACAAATTTTGTTCAAGACGGTGTTCTGATTGTGGAAAGAGGAAAGTTTGAATCTTCAGTGTTTTGTTGAGTTCGTTCTTCGTTTTCCAGGAAATGTTTTCAGATTCTTTTCTTGTTGATTTTCAAAGTTATTTGTTATGAGCATGTTAGATTCTGCTGTGAAAACTTTGTCTTCAAACCTGCATGCACAATAAAAAAATAGAAACATTAATAAACAATATTATATGAGTAATCTGAAAAGAAATTTTAATGATAACGTTGAGGAATATGGTTTTAGATTATCTATTTTCTGTATGAAACGTGTTATGATTTCTTGGCCTAAGATTTCACTGCGTAAACTTTTGGCAACCGTTGAATCTTAGTTAACTTACCGACTTCTTTATTGTTTAAGATCTGCCTTTGCATACCCTTATTCTATGTTTGCATTGGAACTATTCGTTCCCAGTTGCGGCCTGTTGACAGAGTGATGATTCTTGTCTTACCTAATTTTATCTTGGGATTGTCTTGTAAACCATCTCCCTCGGTAGTTTTGTCTTAAACTGGTTATTTCGCCTAATCAATCCGGTCATCGTTTTTGTCATACCTTCACGTTATGCCATTAAACTGTTCACTCTGTCAATAAATTGAACTTGTCAAGTTTGTCTTAGTTATTCTATTCTCCGTTCCTGTTGATCTTCGTTGCCCTTCTGTGAGGGAAGACTTGTGTGAATGCGACAGTCATTTTATGTTAAAGTTGATTATTTACTTTAGGATTTTGATGGCTCCAGATAGCTGAGCTCGCGTCCTTACTTTTCTGCCCTGGAATAGGATTCTTTCAGTAATGTTGTGGTTTGCATGTATTATGCATGCAATGGATTCTCCCTTCCACCATTACCCGCTACGGGGTTGTCCGTGAACATCGATGTGGTTTTCTGTTAGTGACGTCTCAGTAGGTGAACGATCTCTTTGTGGCTATGTCATTTTTCTTTGCATCCTCCATCCTGTGTTGTAACTGTTTTTGAGGCCGCGTACTATCTATTCTTCTTTTTCATGCGGTTGTCTTTTCGTTAGCTAGTCGAATTCATGGCTTAGCCGCGTCGCCCATCTGTGTATAAACGTTTATTATTTAATGATTATCCGGTTCATCTTCATATTTTGGTTTTCAACCTTTTGTGGGTTGTCTTACTTTGGCGTTCTCTATCCTAAATTGAAAAGAGTTAATATTGGTAGATGATTAAAATACTAGAAGAATGGGTGAATTTATCTTAGTTATAATGTTTATGGTAATTAGAGATATGATATTAATTTAATAGATTATTAAGTATGAATGTTACGTTATTTGAGTTAAGTAAATGAGCAATTATATATATGAATGGTTAATGGATATGTTAATATATAAATTTAACCTAAATAGGAGTTGGTATGTAAATATCAAAGGTGAAGAAATGAATAATAGAATGTTGATAGGAGATTATGTATGTTGTTTCAATGTTTTGAAGCTTTGAGATTGTTTTGTATGAATAAGAATCTTATTTTGAAATTACTTAAATTCTAATTGCGATGCCTTTCCAATGTTGTGTTATTTTATTGATTATGGAAGGGTCTTGTCTTGTGGTTCCCAAAGGTTTTGTTTAGTTGTTAAGATATGACATGCTGGTTGTTTGTCTATTGGTAATATGATCATTGCTCAATTTTTCCTTGTTCGGGTCTTTATGGGAAAAGAGGATCTCTCACTTTATGTCTAGGTATTACTGCTTGGGCAGATGTTGTATCGTATTATGTTAGTACGTGCTTATGGAGGTTGTTGCTATGCCTTGTCACTATGGTTATATATTGTATCAATTGGTTATAGGTCCTTTTTTAATGAAAATCATTTTCATGTATTATTGCCTCCTTTTTGTAATCAATTTGTGGAGTTGTACCTTAGGAAGAGTGGCTTCCGTTAGGGGCCGGACCCATAAGAGGTTGCAGGGGTAACCTATCGGAAGTCTGTTAAAAAGTGATAATTAAAACATGTTGTAGGGGTTTGGGTAGCATAATACACCTTACAAGATAATTTTTACCTCAACTTGGCTTTTAATGCTCGTTTAGGTTAAAGCAATTTGAGAAGGCCTAGAATGGCAACTTGAACACTTCATCTTCTTGAGGAGTGATTTGAGGCTGCATAATATGTATAGGGGCCAAGAGTTGTAAAAGGTTGCCAGGGTAACTATAGTAGAGGGCCGGTAACCTAGGAAGGCTACCCAGGGTAACCTATTTCGTACATGTGATGACACTCTTATCCTAGTACACCTTGTGAGTTTTTAGTTGTGAGTCACCTCTGGGTTATGCAGTTTTTAGTATGGAGTTTTGAGTATGCAGTTTATAGTTGTAGTTTTATGTTGTCTTTGACTGGTTCTTGAGTTGTCATGTGAGTCAACCCTTTAAATTTTCTTTGATTCCTTGTGAGGTCAGATTGACTTGAGGACTCATTCTATCTCCTAGCATGGGGGGTCGGATTTCAAGCTCCACACAGTTGGGAGGAATGTGCAACAACTCCATTGGGTCCCCATGAAATATTTTGTTTATGACGGGTTTCTTTGCTGGATCCAGATTGCATAGTGATTGCAGAGTTTAGTGCCCTTGGCAAATTTGTGGCGTGGACATCTTCCTTTCCTCATCTCATTCTTCATTGTATCACACTCATGATGTACATGAGATGCCTTGTATAAATATTAATTTATTCTGAGATTTGACATCTCGATTGTTGTATGTAAACTCTTATTCATATATTGATCTAGACATGACTTCTCATGAGTTTATTTTTATATGGCTATTGTATTGTGTTATTTTTATTGGTAGTAGCATAGTTGTGGAACCCTGAAACGTTTATGGATGTTGTTGTCACATGTTATCTGTTTTATAAAAAATAAATTATTTTGTTGTTTATGTGTTTGTCATAACGTTTTCCCGGTTCCACGATAGGGTGTTACACTAAGGGTATCATTGAGGTGAGTGACCCTGAAGAGGAGGGTGAAGAGGAAAACCCTCAAGAAAAACCCCAAGAGGAGTTGGGGACTAAAGACAAAAAGTTGTTACAGATGCTTAAGGCAGCAAGAGGAGAGGCTCAAGAAGTAAAAATAGAAATCCCTATGTATGGAGGAAAGATGGATGGAGAAGAAGTCATAGAGTGGATTGATTCTCTTGACAATTACTTCAAGTTCAAGCAGATTCCTAAAGACAAGAAAGTTAAATTGGCTAAGACAGAGCTCAAAGGACTAGCTCTAACCTGGTGGAATTACACTCAAGAAGAGAGAGTAAATAACTTCAAGCCTAAAATTAATTCATGGGACTGGATGGTGCAAAAGATCAAGCACCAATTCTTACCTATTGACTAAGAAGTACAAACCTATAGAAGACTACAAAGCTTGAGGCAGTGAGAGTTGGATGTGGTTGCTTACACAAAGGAATTTCATAAATTGACCATAAGTTCAGGGCACATGGAGAATGAGAAGGAAATAGTGGCTAGATACCTAAATGGATTGAGGGGAACAATCCAAGATGAAATCAGTTTGATGACTCTTGGAATAGTGGAAGAATTCTTCCAAGTGGCCACCAAAGCTGAAGAGAAGATAAAGAGGAGGTTGGAAAAACAAACCAGGGGCAAAGGTAAAAGTTTCAGAGGTAGAGTTAATCTTGGAGGAAGAGGCTTCCAAAAGACACAAGGTGAACAAGGCACCACTCAAGAACAAAGTGGGGAAACAATAGGAGCCTTTAGGGGAAGAAGGCTAGGAGGTAGAGGTAGGTTTGATGGACCAACAAGAGGATCTAATTCCTTTTTAGGGAAATTTTTTGATTGCAACCAATATGGGAATCCTTCATGGAAGTGTCCAAAACAAACAAATTTTGAGCTACCAAGGTGGGGAAAGGATAACTCAACTTGTTCATGAAGAAGAGTGTAACTTATTGTGCAGGACCTTCAACTCTCCGAGCTCAGCCAGAACTAGGGGAGTCTTTGATGATTAGGAGGACGTTGATCAAAGTGCCTACCTCAAAGGAAATATTTATTCAAATCAACTTGCAAAGTTTAGGGAAAGGTATGGGTGATCCCACAAAGCTAGTTTACAATTTATGAGAGGAACTAATTTTTGCTGAAATCACATATTTTTAGAAAATATAATGATTTAAGCCTTTAAGATTTCCATTTTAAGGATTCCAATAGAGGGTTTGATCAAATCACCTTAGATCAAACCCCCTTGGATAGAATCTCACTAGTTTTAAACCATACCTATAAATGAGTCTCCTTTACACCTAACAAAATGCTGATAAAAAATCACTTCTGTTTTACCTTTTTGGGGATCAAATGAATTCATTTAAAATTTATTTCAATGATTATGGTAGTCTTCAAAATGATCTATCCCATGAATATAATTCTAATATTTTTTGGTTTTATTATGTATGTGTTTTTTTAGTTTTATTAAACATAGGTTTTTCATCGAAAATCAACCTCTTTGGTTTGCACATGTGGAAAAATAGGAAATTATCAAAATATTTTTTCTATCAATATGTTTGTGCTGGGTATTGATGTTCTTGATCCACTAAAAAAAAGAAAATTGAATTTTGATACATACGGAAAAAGTTATGTTGTATACAGTCCGCCTATGTTTGAATTACAATTGGTTTGACTTCAAAACTCTATTGAGGAAACAATATTCAATAAAAAAATACGAGACAAAATGAAAGTGCTAGATATCATAGTTACAAATCTAAATTCAAAAAAATTAGAATTTTATCCTTCATACAAAAAAATTTATGTTGTATACAGTGAGCTTCACTTTTTAAAAATGTTGTTTTCTGAAAAAAACTAGTTTTTGTGGGAGATAGAAAAAAAAGTGCAATCTTATTCGAAATTTTTTGAAAAAAATATTTTTAGAATCTACAGACAAAATGTGATGAGACTCTATTTTGCATTATCTTCAAATTCCTCACGGTTTAGCCGCTATAGGTTCCCAAATGTGAAGATTTAGTTAAAAATAATAATTTCAGTGTCCAATTTGGCAAAAAATTATATACCACTATTGTGGGATCACCCGTATGTAAGGTCATTATTGACTCTAGCTCCACTGATAATATTGCATCCTTGGAAATGGTAGAAAAGCTTAGATTGAAAAGGATACCCCACTCTAATCCCTATAAAATTTCATGGTTGAACAAGGGGCAACAAGTTCTTGTGAATGAGCAGGTTTATGTGGAGTTTTCCGTTGGTCCTTATAAGGATATGATGTGACATTGTACCCATGGATGTGTGCCACCTACTTCTTGGTAGGCCATGGAAATATGACAAGAAAGAACAACATGATGGTTTCAAGAATGAGTATTAGGTTGAAAAAGATGGAGTGAAAATTAGATTAGAGCCACTGCAGGAAGACAAGTGTACAGTCCATGAAGAACATAATGTGATGATGGTGAAGGGGAAGGAGTTCTTAAAAGACTTGGAAGAAAAGAAGATTGGGTTTTCTATTGTTGGGAAATCAATTTCAAAGGTAGTAGCAGAGGAAATTGAGAAAGAAGTCCCAAAAGAAGTTCAGACTCTACTTGATAGGTATGAGCACATAGTGGTGAAGGAGTTGCCTAATTCCTTACCTCCAATCCGTGATGTAAGTCATAATATAGATTTGGTTCCTAGTGAAAGAATTCTTAACAAGGCATCTTATAAAATGACACCTCAACAAAATGAAGAAATTAAGAAACAAGTGGAAGAGCTTTTAGACAAGGGCCTAGTGAGGAAAAGTCTCAGTCCTTGTGTTGTGCCAATAATTTTGGCACCTAAAAAATATGGTGAATGGAGGCTCTATACAGATTCAAGGGCCATTAACAAGATAACCATTAGTTATAGGTTTCCTATACCTCAGATGGAAGACCTCATGGATAATTTAGCAGGGGCAATCTACTTCTCCAAGATAGATTTAAAAAGTGGCTACCACCAGATAAGGATTAGAAAGAGTGATGAGTGGAAAATGGATTTCGAGACCAATGAGGGCATTTATGAGTGGATGGTGATTCCCTTTGGGCTATCAAATGCCCCTAACACATTCATGAGACTCATGAATGAGGTGTTAAGAGATTTCATTTAACAAGTTTGTAGTAGTATACCTGGATGATATCTTGATATTCAACAAAACAAGGGAAGAACACTTGGAGCACTTGAACAAAGTGTTGGGAAAGCTACATGAAGATAAGCTCATGATTAACCTTAAGAAGTGTGAATGGATGAAGTAGGAGCTAATATATTTGGGCTTTGTAATCTCAAGAGGTAACCTAAAAATAGATCCAAAGAAGGTTGAAGCAATTCTTAACTGGCCTACACCAATAATAGTGGGAGAAGTGAGGATTTTTCATGGCTTGGTAAGCTTCTACCAAAAGTTTATAAGGGGGTTCAGTCACACCATAGCACCAATGATAGACACTATCAAAGGAGAGAAAAGGAGTATATTCCAATGGACCAAGGAAGCTGATCAAAGTTTTGAATACTTGAAACAAAAGGTAGCACAACAACCCATTCTTACTCTGCCTAATTTTTCTAAAGTGTTTACCATAGAATGTGATGCTAGTAATATAGCCATAGGGGCAGTGCTAAGCCAAGAAGGGAAGCCTATTGCCTTCTTTCATGAAAAATTGAATGAGGCAAAGATAAAATATTCATCATATGATCTAGAACTATATGCCATAGTGCAATCCCTCAAGAAATGGAGGCACTACCTACTCCCTAAGGAATTTGTGGTGTTCACAGATAATCATGCTTTGAGTTTTCTAAACTGCCAGGAGAAATTGAACCATAAACACATGAAATGGGTGGAGTACTTGCAAGCTTACACATTTACCATAAAACACAAGAAAGGAAAGACCAATGAGGTGGCAGATGCTCTAAGTAGAAGGGAAACATTAGTGCAAGAGGTGCAACTTCATAGTGTGGGTGTGGAACCACTCAAAGGTATATACCAATCTGATGAAGATTTCCATAATGTGTTTGCAGTTTGTGAGCAGTCTCAAGGTTCATTTCATAAAGAATATGAGGACTATGTGATACAAGATGGGTTACTCTTCAAGGGAGCTTAGTTATGCATCCCAAAATGCTCTATGCGGGACATTTTCATTAGAGAAAAGCATAGTGGGAGCCTTGGTGGACATTTCGGTCATGAAAATACCTTGAATCAGATCAAGAGATTTTACTACTGGCCCAAGATGCATTTAGATGTCAAGAGGTATGTAGAAGGTTGTGTTATTTGTCAAAGAGAAAAGGGAACAAGTTCTAATGTTGGGTTGTATCAGCCTTTACCCATACCAAGCAAACCATGGGAAGAAATAAGCATGGATTTTATTTTAGGTCTGCCAAGAACTTCTAGGGGTTATGACAGTGTGTATGTGGTGGTTGATAGGTTTAGTAAGATGGCACATTTTATTTCTTGCAAATCAACTAATGATGCATCACATATTACACACCTATTCTTTAAGGATATTTTTAGAATTCATGAGCTACCATTATCTATAGTGTCTGATAGGGATGCCAAGTCCATTGGCCATTTTTGGAGAACATTGTGGAAAAATTTAGGAACCAATTTTTCATTCAACTCTGCCTACCATCCTCAGAGTGATGGTCAAATTGAGGTTGTTAATAGGTCATACGGAAATCTATTAAGGTGTTTAACTAAGGAGCATAATCAATCATGGGATTTGATATTTCCACAGGTAGAATATGCCTATAATGACTCCATCAATCGGAGTATGGGAAGAAGTCCAATTTAATTTGTTTATGGAAGGAATCCAAGGGGTGTTTTTGAGTTGAGAGACTTGATTGGAATGGATAAAATAAGTGCACAAGGTGAGGATTTTTCTATGTCAATGCATGACATACACAAACAGGTCAAGGAGACACTTGAAAAACATGCAGCCAAGTATAAGGAGAGAGCAAACTTGAAAAGAAGAGATGTATAGTTTTAACTAGGTGATCTAGTATGGGAACATTTGAGAAAAGAAATATTACCTAAAGGGAAGTACACTAAGCTGGTGATGAAGAAGATAGGACCCTACAAGGCGGTCCACAAGTATGGCAACAATGCATATGATATTGAACTCCCACAAGGAGTTGCAATCTCACCAATTTTCAATGTAACTGACCTCTATCCCTTCAAGGGAACTATTTTTGTAGGTAAAGAAGTAGGTGAACCTGAATAGGATGAAGGAGAATGGATCAAAGACCTTCCACCTACTCATCCAATGAAACTTGAAGTTGTGTTGGACTCAAGGGAGGTGAAAAGAACAAGGAGAAAGATTTACAGAGATCATTTGGTAAAGTGGCATGGATTGCCTGAGGAAGATGCAACCTGGATGAAAGAATAGGACATTTCTTAGCATGGAGTCTTTGTTGAAGATCTCATTTCATCGGGAGAATGAAATAATTTCATCCCCGGGTGTATGGTGCGGAGCACCTTCACTGTTTTTCTAAGTTGTCACAGTTTTGGTCTGTTTTGCCTTGTTATTAAGGCCTACCTTGTGAAATGGTATTTTGTGTTTTTTAATAAGGCCAAGGTGTCTAATTTCGTGTTGTAGAAACCACTTCTGGTTTGAGTTAGGAAAGGACTTCATATTTACATCAATATTATGGAATAAGTTAGTATTTTGTGTCTAATTAGGGGAATAGTTGGAAGTCCAATAGTCAAATCTATTTGAATTCCATTTCGAATGATGTAGAAAGTTGTAAAGTCATTAAAAGGAATAAAAATCACTCGAGATATGTTGGAGACAAGAATATTTTGGTGTTGGAATAAGAAAGTTCTATTTTTTTATGTGTTGTTTCTGAAACCATGAGTTTCTTGCTATTTTGTATGACCTGTATTGTCACTAATTGATGAAAAATCTGGGTAACTAAGCAGCCCTTCAAAGCTAGCTTCAATTTAAGCCATATTAGATAGGTTTTCATTTAGTAAGAAGGGAGATTTACTGCATTTTCTAAAAATTACTCTACCACTAGTGTTTTAAGGGTTTGTAAACAAAATGAGACATTGAAGGCCATTCCACCATTATTGAACAATGTAGTTACATGGAATGGGCTTGTAGGAGTGTGGACGAATTTATTTTTTCATTGCTTGGTAGGGTGGTGAAGCAAGATGAGCTTAGGAACGATAGTTTGGGTTGACAGGGTGACTGCCCATTAATGGAAAACCTAATTTTTAAGGAGATCTATTAGTTTTAAGACTGATTCAGGATAAGTAGTGATAGATTCTTGTGTTTGAAGTCTGATGCTCAAACTTCATGTTGCTTTTGAGGCTAGGAAAGAGAACCTTGAGGGACTTGCTTTGTAAAAGAGGCCTATTTAGGCCATGCTAGAGCGAAGAAGGTCAGTTTGGAGTGGTTCAGTCCAAAGCAACCTTGGTCAGGCTATTGACATGTTGTAGAGCAAGGTAATGGGTCCCCAAAGGTGTGTTGTGAATTTCATGAATAAAAATATATAAGGAGATATAGTTGAATAAGTGTGTCTCTTGAGCTGTTAAGTTTCAACAGTCCTAATGAAGGGAGTCACCCTATTGTGAAGTTGGATCAGTCATAATTAGTCAAGGATTTTTTAGAGGAGTTGGAAACCACCCTATCTTGCATCATTTATCACATGATTTTTGCAATTTTTTTCATTAATATCATCAAGGAGTTATGCCTCTATTGACATAAGGCATCCACAATCTCAATTTTTCCTTTCCTTTCATGTGATTGATCTCAAAAATAATGGTCTATTATATTAGCTCTAACCCTCTTCTATGGTGAGCCTTTATCTGAAGTTGGATAAACAAGTACTTAAGACCTTAATGGTTTAATTTTAACTTAAGTCTTTCCTAAGAAATTAATGTTTCTACATTTGTAATGACTAGACAATTTTTGCTACTTCAAGCTAATGTGGAGCATAGTCTTGCTCTTATATCTTTAATTTTTTATTCTCTTAGGTGATATCCCACCCTCTTACACAATTATACCACATATCCCTTCTACTGAGGCATATGTTTTGATCATAATTTGACCCTCAAGATTGGGCTCTTTTGAATTTGGTGCCAAAATTAACTCCCTTTTAAAAGATCAAATGTCTCATGACATTTTTTACCCTACAAATATTTTTCTAACAGCTTTGATGCCTGATTTTTCAACTCCAAGCACTTAGATGCTCAAACACAACAAAGTCACTCCCAGGATAGGAAGCATATGCATACAAGCACTTTAAATTTTTTGTTATCACTCAACATCTACTTTTATTTCATTGAGAAAAAAATTAAAGCTTTAAGGTTATAATTAAAATAAACATCAGGACTTAACACATTCTCTGCCATCTAATCCCTTGTACATTCTATCGGGTGTTCATTACGAACATTATAGGGAAAAAAAATATAATAGGATCAACATTTTCAAACATTTAGAATAGCCAATAAAGTACAATCTCAGGAGAGAGAATCATCAATTCCAATAGTAGATCATAAAATGCATGCAACGAAGTAATAAGTCAAGTGTGACCAAAGACAAAAAATAGACGAAAAATTAGGTGACTAATTTGTTCATGAAGAAAATTTAAAAATCAATATTGATCCATGATTACCAATGAGCTAATTCATCAATAACCAAAATAAAGCATCAAAATATGGATACAAGAGTACATGAACTATGTGACTATGGTTAGCCACATCAGAGGGAGTGGTGGCTACATGAAACCTTGTGGGAACCCTTTCCAAAGTGCATTAGGAAAAGCATGCTCAAGCATAATACATAGTCCATCAGATTCATTCAACCATGTCTGATGGGAATCACACGAACTAATAAAATACATCATGATATGCCCATATTATAATGCAAGAATACATACTAAGGGTTCACTTGTGACCTCCATAATTTGTATCCATAGATGGGTAGGGCTTCTCCTAAGTATCACTTAACAAGGGATTTTTTAGTCATGGGAAAAAATCCATTCAAAATCCTCATAGAGCGAGCATCTCAATGAGGAGTTTTCATTCCCCACACATGAAACTCTTATCCAGGGATGTATCTTTCCATTCTTGTCAAATGTGTTAGGATTTAGGAGGTACTCTCTCTCCTTTAAAAACACTAGACATGGGTTGGTTAATATTAAACTACACTAAATTCCACCCATGGAACTAAACTATGACTTAGCTTGTGGTCTATGACCTTGGTTGCCTTCTCCATATACTTTTTTTCTTATTTAATGTGTTTTATAACATTGTTGAAGGTTTCCTCATCACCAAACCATATATTCTCACTATGTGTATAAGTGTGAATTTGCACCCCTAACGCAAATTCCATTTTAACCTCTTACACTTTAGAAAACCTAAGGCGAAGGCTTAATTCCACTTAATCCTATTGCTCACATCACACTTGGTGATCTATTTGTGTGTCAGTCAAAGAGTTTCTATCGGGGATGCCTGTGCGACACGCTTACGTCCTGGTAGATTCCTATGACTGGAGTTTGCAGAGATGTTAATCTTTTGATTAGAAATCAAAGAGTAATGCCTCCCTTCGGCTGGCTGACCCAAATATGGTTGTTTTCATCCTATCCTTCATATTATTGACCATTCAATCCATTCTCAATTTTTTGTAGATCTTGAATTCATCTCTACACATTTTCTCCACTCTTTCAGGCATCCACAAGCTTTGTATTAACACTTTTCACTCCATTGCAGTAATCTACCACTCCATCAGTTTGATAATGCAAATAGAGGATGAACACCATTGCAACAGAGGATTGAGTTCCTCTCATTCACTCCTACACAAGCCTTGAGTTCTTTGGATGGAGGTGGTAAGATCCTCTAATATCCTCTATCGTCTCTGGTTGAGTAAGAACGTACTATTTTGTAATGTCTTTTTTTTACGTAGCTTGTATTCTTTTGTTTATCTTTATTCCTATCATTGCAAACCTAGCTATCGGTGGAGGTGGAAACACCAAAATGGGGGTCTAACTGAGGCAGGCCCCTAAACAACCCCAAAATTCCCCCTTTTTTTTGTGTGCAGGTGGAGAGTTCTTGGAGCAAGCTGGCAAGAAGACTGTTGTATGAAATCGTCTTCATCACCCTTGTGGTAATCTATTTCATCTATCACGTTCATCTATGCATTTCACATTTCTTGATCTTATTCTAGCATTCTAGAAAATCTTAAACTAGGTGGCCAGTCCTTATTTTAGAGTATAACCTCGTCTCTCTGGTTTTTTGGTCATATGGATGCCAGCGCACCTGTGAGACACTAGCACACCATGCTATTGTCCTAGAACTACACTTTTGTCCTCTGGCAGAGAGCTACCTGAGACACAGAGTTGACCCTAAAAAGTGACTCATCTAGTCCCCCTTCAACTCTCAGGATTGCAGAGTGGTCGAAGGATGCATAATCCTCATCATTCTCATCCCTTCTATCAAAACCATCCTTTAAACTGAGGTAAGTTAGGGCAGCCTTTCCGCTCTTAGCCTTTCGTGACCTAGGGCCTTGCAGTTGTTGGTCCCCCTCTCTTACATTTTTTGTGAACCTAACGTGAACCTTTTTGGTTCTATTTTGCAATATTGAAAGTTACTTTCCTCATATCCTAGAAGTCTTGTAGGTGTGAGTGTTGTGAGGCTCTTGCCTCACAACCCAACCTGCGACCCCTAGTAGGCATAGTTGGAAGGTTCCAAATTATTGTGTAACGAAACCTTAATTGGGTCACCACCTTATCTCATAAACCTTAGGAGGCTCTATAGAAGTATTGTTGGTGTGCATGATGGCCTCTTTCTTAAATCAATCTATTCCCTCTGGGAAAACTGTGAGTAGTGGTTTGAGCATAACCTTCACTTCATAGGACCTGCTCATGGGCTTCAATAGAGAGCCATCTCCTCTTTATATTCCTGCAAGGATAAATGGGAATACTATAGTAGGTGTTCTTGTTGATCCGACATCCCAAAATATCATAACTGAGGAGATCATGATGATTAACTTCCTGCATAAGGATGGGTATGATGCACCTGAGAGTACCATCCGCACACATGATAGAATTTTTGTACCTCCTATAGGGAGTATTGTCCTATCGGTCCTCGTTGGACCTAAATTTGTAAGCCTTAAGTTGGACGTCATCTCGGGGTTCAAACTCTTCAGAGTGAAGCTAGGTATCCCCTGGCTAGTAGTTATGAACGTAGTCCCTTTGGTTATACACAAGTGTCTAAAGTTTGTTCATGGAGGTTCAGTACACATTGTCCATGAAACTAGTTATAGACCACCAGTTGCACGTAGAAGCTATACATTAGATTACTTTTGGCCCACAATCCTTGGTCCTCTCCCACCTAGGAAGGACCTCCTACACCGCATGTATCAAAACTATAAGAAGGGGCATGCTAGGCCAAAAGTGAGGTACCCTATATCGCCTTATGTGGTTTTGCATAGAGCCTATCTAAAAGCTCATAGTGATGCCGCCAAGGCACGTAGAAGAGAAGAAGAGAAGTGGTCTCAAGATCCTCCCTCTTCCTCTTCTGTCATTCAACCCGATGCTTCCCCTCATCCTATCATGGTACCATCTATTTTTTTCTCGCATTTGTGATAGAATCCCATGGTGCCCACTTGGTGAAAGGATAAGCATCCTGCATTAGAGCTTCCTGTCTTACCCACAGAGACTAGGCTTGTTCGGTATGGAAAATGGAAAGCCTCTCATGGAGATTCCTCTTTGTCTCGGCCTCCACGACCTACTACTATCCATGTTCCTAAAATAGTGAATGGGAAGAGGCTCGCTCTCGAGGTGTTAGAGTCAAATCCTCCTACCATTTCTGAACCTACCCCTTCTTCTCCCATCAACATTCTACCCTTCCATTGGAAGTAGTTGTGGAAGACACTCCCATGGCTGAACATAATCCTTGTGTCCCTTCATATATCTCGACTTTCGGTTCGAAGAGTTGTAGAAACCACCTTGCGCATGAGCATAAACACCAACAAAATGCCCTCCTAGCCGGGTAAGCCTCCTTACAAAAGAAGGAGGAGATGACCATACCTCCTGTTGTGTCCTCCTCTTTCCCTCCTTCAATCTTTGAATCTCTTTCAGCTACCGTTGTGAGTGCACATGTGCTTGGAAAGGTGCAAGTGTTCATCACTCCTTCATTGGAGCCACCCTTGTTGAATTTTGTCCCAGATCTCTTGCCTTTCCCAAAACCCATGGATATGGTGAACAATTCGGTTGTCTCCACTGCGGTTCTTTCCTCTTCTCCCTCGACCCTCCTTGTTTTGTCTATGGGGAGTTCACCTCTTCTGATGAAGAAGAAGGTAGAGCGTGGCCCCTCCAGCAATGGAGGACATAAGAATAACCCACCTTCTTCGAAAGGTGGCCCCAAGTTGACTTGTTTTGTCCTAGTAACAAAACCAATCCTGACCTGCACCGAGTTTTTTACCTCTCCTGAGTCTCTCGGCAAGCCTACCGGTGAACCTCAAGTGAAAAATCCTCCATCCGCCAAGGTGAAGCATGGCACTCCTATTAAGTGTATGTTTAACTCGGTGGATGAAGTTCTGACCCTATCAATGATCTTCACAAAGTCATTGACCTTAGCCCCACAAGATTTGAGTGATGAAGACCTCAAAGGTCCCTATACCTTGGCCCTTGTTGCAGGAGGATCAAAATCTCCTCCCCTTAACATTAAACCATTACAAGACCGTCATCCTTCCCTCTACGATGATCTAGAATAGGAAGTTGATGACCTCTTGGTCGACCACTGTTAAGGGGATACCCTCTTCTTGATCTTTAGATTAGATGTGTGTGTGTTTTATGATGTGTTCCCATGTAATCATGCTATATTTTCCTAGATGACCCTCATCACCCCTATTGGTGCTTGGATACAAGCATGGTGTTTGTGTTGCAAACCTTCTTCTATATGTATCTCTATTCTTCCATACTTGTGATTGACTTTCGGTAAATTAGGGATGATGCAAAGTGTCGAGAGCATTTAAGCCTCTTTCCATGTTGACTGATTTTTTTATTTTTACTTTTTCTTTCGTGCATTCTTCCTAATCTAGTTGGGGATTGATGATCTTTCGCTTCATACTATGGTTACCTACTATTTATAAATAAAGGCATATCTGACCCCGTGAAACCAGATCCCCCTATGCCCTTTGTGTGTGATCCCTTTTCCTTTGTATTCTCTTTATCTTTCTCTCTTCTTTGCTTGAGTTGTCCCTTTCATGTGCGACAACATCTATTCTACATTACTTGTTCTTTAGAAAATGCATTTTTTGCCAAGTGAATCTTTTCTCAAAGACCCTTCACATACTTCTTTGCTAGAATTGCATTCTCAACTTGAAACCCTAACAAAACATTTTTCCTTCATCATGGGTTCGTAAAGAAAGGAATTGAAAACCCTCCTTTGAAGCAGGAATGGTCTTATTCTTCCCCTCACAAGAGCGCATATCCTTCCTTTTGAATTCCTTGATGAAGTGAACATATTTGAAAAGGATTCCTTGGTGATGAAATGATTCGAGAAGGAAGATGGTAGCTTTTGGACAGTGTGTCCCTTGAGTGGACCCCTCCTTTTCATGTCGGGTTCCCAAGAAACCCCTTTAAAAAATCTTAATAAGTTCTATGGTGTCTAGCTTGGGGGCAGCCCGACTAGACCGACTTCACATCTTTACATCTAGCTTGGGGTAGCTTGACTAAACTTCACTTTTCAAACAACACATCCCTTGAGTGGACCCTCCTTTCTTTTGAAGGGTTCCTGAGGGACCCCTTTGAAAGTCTTACAACTTAGCGATGGTTTGCGTGACTATTAATTGACTAGCCTACATGGTCGCTTCTTGATGTGTTATATCTGCGGGTAAACATGTCACCATCTCTGACTCTACGGAGTCTCCTTGCTTAGTCTCCCTCATGTGAGAGTTCTTGGAGGATACTTTCGTTGCAGATCTGTGGGTCTATAAGGTGCTCTTCCTGGTTTCCTTCATGTGAGATTTTTTGAAGGATACCTTCCTTGTAGGTCTATGGGTCTGTAAGGTGCTCTTCCTGGTTTCCTTCATGTGAGAGTTCTTAAAGGATACCTTCCTTGTAGGTCTGCGGGTCTGCAACGTGCTCTTCTTGGTTTCCTTCATGTAAGAGTTCTTGAAGGATACCTTCCTTGTAGGTCTGCGGGTCTATAAGGTGATCTTCTTGGTTTCCTTCATGTGAGAGTTCTTCAAGGATACCTCCCTTACAGAACTATGAGCTTGTGAGGTGCTTTCATACTTCAGCTTTGTAGTTCTATAGAACTATGAAGTCCTCTCCTGCACTTTCGAGTTCGCCAAACCGTTCTTTGCTTCCTGATCGGTTCAAGTATACATCTCTTACTCTGTTACTTCCTTACTACTCTACTTTACCAAAGCACTCATTATTATTCGTGCTCGCTAAAGTGAGGGAAAAATGTAGAAGCATGAATTTGCACCCCTAACATAAATTAACTTTTACCCCCTTACAGTTTAGAAAACCAAAGGCGAAGCCTTAATTTCACTTAAGCTCATTGCTCACATCACACTTGGCGATCTGTTTGTGTGTCACTAGAAGCGTTTCTATCGGGGACACCTGCACGACACGCAGATGTATGCACTATGCACTTAAATCCTTGGAAGATTCTTGTGGCTGGAGTTTGCAGAGACATTACTCTTTCGATTGGAAGTCGAAGAGTAATGCCTCCCTTTGGCTGGCTGACCCAAATATGGTCATTTTTCATCCTCTCCTTCATATTCTTGACCATTCCATCCATTCACAAGTTTTGGGAGATCTTGAGTTGATCTCTACATATTTTGTCCACTCTTTCAAGCATCCACAAGCTTTGTAGCAACACCTTTCACTCCATTGTAGAAATCTACCACTCCATCACTTTGATAGTGCGAACACAAGACAGACACCATTGTAGTAGAGGCTTGAGTTCCTCTCATTCACTCCTCCACAAGCCTTGAGTGCTTTGGAAAAAGGTGGTAAGCTCTTCTAATCTCCTCTATCATCTTTGGTTGAGTAAGCATGTACTATTTTGTTGTGTCTTTTGTTTACGTAGCTTGTATTCTTTCCTTTATCTTTATTCCTATCATTGCAAACCTGGTTGTTCGTGGAGGTGGAAAAACCAAAATGGGGGTGTGACTAAGGCAGGCCCCTAAATAGCCCCAACATTCCCCCTTTTTTTCTATGTGCAGGTGGAGAGAGCTTGCAAGAAGATTGTTGTGAGAAATCATCTTCGTCACCCTTGCAGTAATATATTTCCTCTATCACATTTGTCTATGCATTTCACACTTCTTGATCTTATTTTGTCATTCTAGAAACTCTTAAACTAGGTGGCCAATCCTTATTTTAGAGTATAACCTCGTCTCTTTGGTTTTTTGGCCGTATGGACACCAGCACACTTGTGAGATGCTAGTGTGCCGTGTTGGCATCCCAAAACTGCATTTTTTTCCTCTAACATAGAGCTACCTAAGATGCAGAGTTGATCCTAAAAAGTGACTCATCTAGTCCCCCTTCAACTCTCAGGATTGCAGAGCGGTTGAAGGACGCATAATCCTCATCATTCTCATCCCTTCTATCCCAACCATCCTTTAAACTAAGGTAAGATATGGTAGCCTTTCCAGTCTTGGCCTTTTGTGACCCGGGGCCTTGTAGTGGTTGGTCCTCCTCTCTTACAGTATGATTGTTTTCCTTCTATATTTTTATTAGAGTCTCATTCTCTTTCTTCGATTTAAGATAGCTCTCATTGCCACACACAAATTTCCTTGAAATCATCTTTAACCTTGCCATTTGGATCAAGGATATCCAAACATTAGTCATTCAATGTTGGAATTCATATCTATATAGTGAGGTTATAGGCCCAAAGTGTGGAACCTAGTAGTTTTGATACCACATGTAACAACCACAACCTTATAACAAGGAGTTTACATGGAATTTTAACCATAAATTAAAAAGTACTTATTCCATAAAAATAAGACATGAAATTGTTATTCAAAAATTGAAAGTACATTTGTATAACTGATAACATAAGCATAGCATAATAATTTCATTTCACTTTTTCAAACTAGTAAAAGTATAAATTTCTTTTCTTTTCAACATTTTCCACATGAACAATTTCAAATATATAATATATAAATAATTAAGGAACAAGGTTAGAGATCCTTATCTAAATACTTTTCTTTGTTTTTATCTCCCAATACTTAGCATGTCATATGCAAGAGGGAGTGAATCACCCAAGTGTTTTTCCTCCAACCATGAACCAGTGGTCCCCTGCACTCCTTCCTAACTATAGAAGTGGCCCTACCCTTCAATGAAGGGAATAGTTAAGAACCCTCTAATAATTTTCATCTAAGCTCTGGTGTTTTTCCCTAATCAACCAATACCATCAAAAAACTATGGAGGCCCTCCAACTATTAATGAAAACTTATATTGTGTTAAGTGTTCGAAACACAGTGAACTGACAAGACAAGCATGGACTATTGAACTACTTTTTCCAAAGTTATTTATAATCTATATATATATATATATAATCGCTCCTTACTTCGAGCATATTCGTTTGTTCATCCACCCTACTCGACTTGGAGAACCTAATCTAACCTTATAATAATTAAAATTTACTATTTGATTATTGGTTAAAATTTTATACAAAGTTTCATCTAAAAAGTGATGTCTTTATTCAAGTCATACTACTAGACACTTGTAAATCTTGAGCATAATACTGCTCCTTGACTATTTTCCATCTTGAGTATACTATTACCTCTTCACATCTATCAGTCTAGAGCATACTAATGTTCCTTGTTAATTCATTGTTCATCTAGGTTTTATAAGTCTTCTTGACTTTAGAACTCCCATGTTACATCCACATAACAACTTGGGTCTTGGAAATTTCCATATGTTCAAGTTCTTACTTACTAATTTGATAAACAACTTGACTATTTATACTTTTCTGACCTTAAATACCCTAGCTGCATTCATGTAACTTCTTGGGACTTAGCAACTACCACTTATTCAAGTACTTCATATTAAACATGAGAGCATCTACTCTCTCATTCCATGGACAAATAGTTGATACTAATGACCCACTGTCTTTGGCTAGACTCTCTTGATCACAACTAAAAGTATTGAAAAAATGTTCAACATATACAAATAATTAATCTTAATCTTGAGCTAAATATTCCTTATTCATATTATAAACTCAAATTTATAGTGTTTAGTTCCAATATAACATCCTTTCTTAGAATATGAATACTCAATAACTCACCTAAGTTGTTAGTAATTCCTGACTCAAACCACCCAAGTTACTTTCATATAACTACCTAGGTCTTGGCTATAACCACTTGTTCAAATATTTACCATAACCCTTGAGAGATACTACTCTCAAAATATATTCTTTAATCAAAACTTGACCTATTTGGTCATAATAAGGTATATTGATTCATATACTAATTCCCATAGTGATGATTAAATCTTTAAATAGGAATATAACTTTCTTTAAGTTTTGGCCTTTCATGGTAAACATTTTAGTCTTGTTTATTAAGGTTAAAACCTTTATAGACCAACTGGTTCTACTAACATAAGGATTATATTCATAAAATAATACCCACAAAGGTGGTCAAATAACTGGGTTGATATATCATCCTAGACAATGAATTCCTTTGTTACATTATTGAAACATTTGGGGTCTAGGTTGATGCCTTTAATTTAAACCCTTACAAATCCATAAGGTTTACCATTCACCTATTCTTTGGCCATTTATATAGATAATGATGAATTGTATGCCATCATCATGATGTAGTGCCCCTCCATGATTCACTCTTTCAAAGGTTTGATAAATTTTGTTTTGAGTTATTTAATGCATTAGCATAAGTTATTAAATAAAAGGTGATATGATAAATAAATGTAAATGTAATTTTCAATAATTATAGTTTATTATAAATTAAAAGTGTAATGTAATATTAAAAAATAAAAAAATAAAAAATGAGCAATCTCATAATTATATTTTTCTAATCACTAAAAATAATATAACCAACCTAACTGAAAAAAATGGGTGATGTGAAAAAAGCCAACGAAGCAGCTCAGGAGGGCGTGGCAGAATAGGAAAAAGCACACAAACTTGGGAAGGAGGTCGGACAAATAAGCTAGGATCAGGAGCCGCGACAAGAGAGGAAGCAAAGGCACGACACGCCAGAGACGGACATTAGCCAGCAACGGAATTCGACACTAGTAAAGGAAGGTAGAAACAAGGAGAAATGGAGCAAGGAAATGGATAGAACTATCCCCTTTGAAGAATTCTAAGAAAAAATTAACAAGGGATGGAAGGCTTATGATAATTTCGGTTGGATCTAGGGTTCAGAAATGCATAGACCCCAATGGGTGATGGAGAATGGTGTTTGGGTGGACAAATGTCATCCTTATTATCAACAAATGGAACAGGCTATGATGGGTCAAAGGCGCAGGAGTAACATGGCCTGGTTAGGTCAAGGACCTCCATGGGTGAGACCCAATCGCTATGCACAAAGAAGGAATCCAGGATTCAACAGCGGCAGGAGGCAACACCCCACAAAATCAAAAAGGTGGTTCAGGGAAAAGGAAGGAAGGAAAAGAGACCTAACCAAGAATTGGTGCCAAATGGATTCGACCAAAACCCCATTACCCAAAGGATTAGAGGAGACTGCAAGCGTGATTAGGGGAATGATGAATAAAGGTAAGTCCATAACATCCTCCACATTGATTCTAAATGTCAATAATGAAGTAGTTAAGAAAACTCGTGAAATTTTGCAAAATTATGGAATGTTCACAAAATGGGGGGAGATGGACATAAAAGCTGGAAATCCATGGAAGATTGGTGTAGGTCAAGCTAGGGGGAAGAAACATTGTTAAATGCCTTGGAAAATAATTATTTTTTGATTAAGTTTCGTAGCCAGGAAAGGAAGAATGAGGCTCTAGAATCAGGACCCTATTTTTTGGACGGTGCCCAAGTTCACCCTTTGGATTGGAGGCCAAATTTTGATCCAAGGATAGAATGGGTTGGGGAAAGTGCAATATGGATAAGGCTTTACAACCTGCCCTCAGAGTACTGGTGAGAAAAAACCCTAGAAGGAATAGGAAAAATTCTAGGTAAACTCCAAAGTATCGATAACATCCAGATGGATAGAAAGAAAGGACCTTATTTTCGAATTTGTGTAGCAATATCTTAAGGGATAGAGGTGCCTAGAATGATAGAACTCATATCTGAACCAGGTTCTTGGAGGCAGGAAGTGTTAAGGGAGGACACCTTGCATTTATGCCCTAAATGCAAATTAGTAAAGCACGATAAGGAAGATTGCACAGTAAAATGGGAAATCAACAACTCGTGGGCATTAGAACAAAATAAGGAGTGTAAAAAAAATAGAAACAAATCCGAGGGGGGACAAGCAGTGGAATTCCATGAAAAATAAATGGTGGATTCAATGCATTCAGGACAGTTGGTGTACGAGCTAGGTAGGAAGTCACCCCTAGACATTAGCCAAGAAGCAAACCAATCAACTTGGTGGTCAGTGCAATATATCCATGGAACCCATTCAGAATCTAAAATTCAGGGGGAAGACGGTTTTCCCCATCTCACAGACATCAGGCATGAAAATCAGCTAGTAATAACAAAGGAAAATAAAGCGAAAGAACAGAAGGAGGCTGGTAAAGAAACAATAGCCACAAAATCACTTAACAACTACAAGTTCCCAGAGCAAGGCTCGGTGGAAACTTAGGAGACAGGGAGTGTGGACTCAGAATCGGAGTATGATGAAAGCTTTGAAGACTATCATGAGGGTATATTGGCTGAAAGAGGAATCGAGAAAATACCCTTGACAAGAAAAACTCCAAGGATTAACTCAAACAACCAAAGAGGTCGTAATCCCAATAAGGAGAAATTAAAGGTGGTAGGGGCAGCCAAAGGACAAACCAAACTAGGCCTAGCAATCCTTAGAAACGGGAAGGGACTTCCCCTTCCTGGGGAACCATGAAAATATTATGTTGGAACACTAGGGGCTTAAATGCCCCTAGTAAATGGCACCACTTCAGGCACCAGATAGATAGTGATAATCCAGATATCTTAATAATTCAGGAGACAAAATGGAGTAAGGAGGAACAAGAAAGAAAAATAAAGTGGTGGAGAGGTTGGGAAGGATTTTGCGAAGAATCAATAGGGGAATTTGGGGGACTTGCGATATTCTGGAACCCTACCTCAGTATGTTGCAAACCCATGGTGGATAAGCAAAATTGGGAAGCTGTCTCAGTTCGACTATATCCGGATAATTTAGAATTCAATTTGATTAATGTTTATGGCCCTATTGCACCACCAGATAAAAGGATCCTCTGGGTAGAAATCTCCACCTTCCTATGTCAAATAAAATAAGTTAAAACTATAATGGGTGGGGACTTCAATGCTACTCTAAACAACTCAGAGAAGAAGGGCGAGCTACAGAATCTGATAAGATATCAAGTAGATTTCTAGGAATTCATAGATCAAAATATGTTAAGAGAGATAAACACTAGGAATGGAATATATACTTGGACCAATAGAAGATTGAGCCACTCTGGAATAGCAGAAAAATTGGACAGATTCCTGGTGAAGGGTGATTGGAATCAATGGATGAACTTGTTGGAGGCTTTTGTTCTCCCTTGGAGTGGCTCAGACCATTTCCCAATACAACTTGTTCTCCAGCCAGATAAATTTAAAGGGGGATCCCCCTTCAGATTTGAAAAAATGTGGATGAGGGATCCAAGCCTTTATGTACAAATTTTGATATAGTGGCAAGAGGTTTAGGTCAGTAACCATTCACACCTTTTCGCCCTCCAAAATAAACTTGCTCATATCAAAACAAAATTGAGAATTTGGAACAAAGAACATTTCAAAAATATTTTTGAAGAAAGTGATAAGATAGAAAACGAGCTCAAAACCTTAATTGAGAAAATAATTAAGGATGGTATGGAGCAAGAGGAGTACCTAAGGGAGAAAGTCTTACTATAAGCCCAATCAGAATCCTTAGCAAGAATGGAATGCCACTGGAAGCAAAAATCCAAGGAACAATGGCTCCAAGAAGGAGATAGAAACACTAGGTTCTTCCATAACTCAACCTTGGCTAAAAGAAATGTAAACAAAATAGTAGATTTGGTGAGAAATGATGGGTCTCTGGCCAGAAATAATCTAGAAATCAATGAAGAAGTTGTGGGGTACTTTGAGTCACTCTTTAGAAAAGAAGATCAGGGGGATGTCAGAGTAAGGGAGGAGTTCATCAGGAGTATACTGAAAAATGATCTCACACAATGAAAATTTAGAACTCACTAAATCTATAAGTTTGGAGGAAGTTAAAAAGGAAACTTTCCAACTAGGAGCAGATGAATCCCTGAGCCCGAATGGCTTCCCGGCATCCTTCTTCCAAACTTATTGGGAAATAGTCAAAGAAGATCTAGTCAAAGCAGCAGAAGAGTCAAGGAAGAAAAAAGCAATGCTAGGAGCAATCAATCATACCTTCATAGCACTTATCCCAAAAAAGAAAGAGGCAAACTGCATGGGGGAATTCAGGCCAATATCCCTTTGTAACACAATATACAAAATAATCTCGAAAATCATCGCCAATAGACTCAAAAAGGTAATAAGTAATACCATCTCAGAAGAACAAAGTGGTTTCATTCCGGGTAGGTCAATTGTGGAAGGGATAATAGTGACTCATGAAACAATGCACTCAAGAAGGAAGTTAAGACTACCAAGCATGATTCTGAAATTAGATATATTAAAGGCTTACGATTGGGTGGATAGATAATTTATGTTAGATGTATTAGCTAGATTTGGTTTTGATAAGGAAATAGTAGGCTAGATCAAAAGTTGTATAAACGGCCCAAGATTTTCAATACTAATAAATGGAGTAGCCCAGGGATTCATTGATTCTACTCAGGGGATAAGACAAGGTGACCCACTTTCCCCATTTCTTTTTATAATAATGGCAGAAGCCCTGGGCAGAAAGATCATCCAATCCAGAGAGGAAGGCTCTTCAAAAGGAATTGAGGCAGCACCTGGGGTAGGAGAAAGTACACACTAGCAATTCGTGGATGACACCATCCTCTTTGGATTAGCCATAAGAATGGAGGCAAGAAAAATCAAAGAAGTTTTGAATAATTACAACAGAGCTTCCGACCAAGCCATAAACTAGAGAAAATCAGACGTCTTCTTTCTCAATACCCAACCTAGCCTCCAATGTGTCCTTACAAGAATCTTGGGTATCAAACCGGCCAACCTTCCAAGGAGATTTCTTGGAATGCCATTATTCACCGGAGCTAATCACACCACCTATTGGGACAGGCTAGTAGGAAATTGGAAAAAGAAAATGGAACTATGGAAAGGTAAATGGCTAACATCAGTTGGTAGGCTTATCATGGTTAAAACTATTTTGGCAGCAATCCCCATCTAATCAATGTCTTGCCTAAAGATCCTTGAAGGAATCATAGATCAACTTAATCAAATTATGAGAAATTTATTTTGGAATGGTATGGAGGACCTAAAAAAAGTACCCTTATTGGCCTAGTATAAGGTATGTAAACCTCAAGTTTTGGCTGGTGCAGGAATTAGGCAGTTGAAGATAATGAACTTGGCTATGGGGGCCAAACTAGTCTGGCAAATGTACACAAGCAATCACAAATGGGTTAGAATCCTGAGGAAGAAATATCTTGACTCAAATGAGCCCATAAGCATAGTCAGGATAGTCAATCCTCCAAAAGGGTCAGCAATCTGAAACTTTATATCTGAATGCAAAGATATTATTCACAAACATGTTTCTTGGGAAATCCATAATGATAGAAAGGCATCATTCTGGGAAGACTCCTAGGACAGACACACCAAATTAAGTGCAATATGTTGGGATTGAAGGACATCAAGGAAGAAACCATTAGAGCTTGGGGCCACAAGATAAGTAATTATGGGAGAGTTATATGGGAGAATGGTGTTAAGAGTTGGAGGTGGAAAAATATAGACACACTCAATGCCCCTGCAACACAAAAAGGGCCCTGAAAAGGTTAATGGAAGCCAGAAATTTCCCTATCAATGATGGGGAAGATGTCTTGAGATGGAGTGCCTCGACAGATGGTGAATACAAAGTAAAACTAGGTTACAAAATCAAGCAAAAAAGGGTGGAGAGGAAAACTTGGCCAAATTCGCTATGTTGGGGGAGAGATGTCCTACCAAAAGTCAGAGTGTTTCTATGGCTAGCCTCACAAGGAAGGATATTAACCCAGGACAAGCTATCTAAGTTAGGATTCAAAGGACCTAGCAGATGCGTAATGTGTAAGAATCGGGCAGAATCTGCATCCCACCTCTTGCTTACCCGCCCCTACGCGGATTCTTGTTGGAAACACATCCTTAAATCTCTTGATTTCCCTACCCCTATTTCTTCAAACCTTTGGGCCTGGCTAGCTGTGTGGCCAAATAAGCTACACAAAGGGGTTATCAGCAGCATATGGCGAATAATCCCATCCACATTATGCTAGGAAATATGGAAGGAGAGAAATAGACACATCTTTCAGGAGCAATCGTTGGGGAGAGATCAATTAGTAGGTCGATAGAGTAAGGCAATCGTAGAACTTGCAAACAACGCAGCAAAAAAAATACCTTACCCAAAGAACGTTTTCTCCAACAAAGATATTGAGATCTCTAATAAGTTTGATGGGCTTCATATCCCCCCCATTATAAGCACTCTAAAGGCCCCACAGAAGGCTGAAATAAGACACGAAATAGTTTGGCAGAAACCTCAACCAGGGTGGATTAAAATTAACTTCGATGGCACTTCATTGGGAAATCTTGGAGTAGCTAGCATTGGTTGTGTGGCACATGATTTTGAGGGGAAGGTGATCACTCAAAAAGAAAAAAATATAGGCCATGCAACAAATAATTTGGCAGAAATAAGAGCGGCTCTATATGGAGTCGAATTGGGAAAAAAACTCGGAGCATCAAAATTGCATCTAGAGGGCGATTCACTAATTATAGTGAATGCCAGAAGAGGCAACACCACACCAAATTGGATATAAAGGAGATGGTTAAGCCCAATACAGACTCTGGCATCATCCTTTGACGATTTTCGTGTCAGCCACATATACCGTCAAGGTAATTCCACGGCTGATAGCCTGGCAAAGCACACGGTAATGGAATCAGAGTACAGCTCGAAAGGAGACAAGTAAGCCAATCCTGTGGGAAGGGTCTCATTATCATCAATGCAGAAGCATTGGTAGCGGCATCAGAACTTGCAAATGGTAAGCTAAGTATGCCTGGGGATTTGTGTGATCGTCACAAAAGGTAGCCAAAATTTCCCTTCAAAATCTTGTAGATCGCCTCAAGGCAAAATATAGTCACATCATGTAGGTGGCCTCAAGAAAGGAGGACGAAAGTAAAGGATCATTCGTCTGAAGTGTTGATTCCTTTAAGGCAAAAGCACAGTGGTAAACTCATAGTAGCAAAAGCATTTGTAAAGGTTGGTGTTAAGAAATGGATACTCTGGTGTGCCTAGAAACTACTACCACCATGGTTCCTTTCTAGGGGGAAGTAACAGATATAAGGCTTCGTGGAATCCTGGCGATCAAGGATAAGTTGGTAATTCATGCAGTAAAAGAGGTACTGGGGAGGGAGTTCATTTGGTCTTTCCACAAGCACCGCCTCAGCATAGATATACCTGAATTTTTTTTGGCAATTGCTCTCTACCAGGGAGTGTCGAAAGCCAGGGTAAAAAATCTTTGTCAATGCATTTTCAAGCACGCTTACCTGGGGGAAATTGATGTTTTCTTGGGAAACATAGATGAGCAAGGTCATATACCTATGTTGCAACATTACTACCTGGTAAAGAGGAGAGGTGGGAGGCCAGTCCCAAAATTTCTTATCCTGTCTATGGTTGAGCCAGAGGCATTGACAGAGCACAGAGAGGACATAGACAGAAACCTCAGTTTCCTCATAATGGCGACAGGGCTCATAGAGCCAATGTCAAAAGAGGCTTTGAGGATTTACATGGCTCGGGGGGTTTTGATGTGGACAGCGACACCAAGGAGCACTCCAGACCGGCTCTCCCGATCCTCCCAGATTCAAGGGAAGATTGGATAGCGGATGATGGTCGGGACGTCGAGGACATTGCGAATGGCCCTGCCCACAAAAAATGCAAAATGGAGTGCCCAGTAAAGAATCATGTGCTGCATGCAAAACAGATGTGCAAGGAGGCATTGGCCCAGGGGTCAAGACATGATGCAACCAGTCCCCTTTTCACTACTCTGCATGGGCCATGGAAGCCGAAGGGAAGACGGGCCAAGTTGTCATGAAGATTGGTTAGCTTAGTTATGTATTTACTGTTCAGCTGGTAGGAATGGAGCAATATAGTATGCCTCCTAGAATGTATGTTGTGCTGAAGTCTAAACTGTGCCGGAAGGCAGCCATGTAATATTTTTGATCGATAATATATATGGTGCTAACCATACCAGCTATTAACCTATAAAAAAAAAAAATATTAAAAAAAATAAAAAATTGATTTTGTGAAAATGGATAAATAGTAAATATAATATAAAGAATAGAAAAAAAATTCTTCAAAGGCATGCACAGTTTTGAACTATTTTTAGAATAGAAACTTGTTGTTTTGAAGAAATTTTTGGGTTTCCAAAATTAAAAAAATAGCTTCCTTTGGTAAATGATTATTTTTTTTGGAAATTTTTTGGGGGAATTGTTCGGTTGTTTTCTTTCAATACTCTTCAAAAAACAATCAGAGGTGCTTAATATTCATTATGATACAATTGATGGATGTTTTACCAATCGATTATGATCAGTATTCAGGGATTATGCTGAGTGAAAATTGCATGAATTTGTAGATGCTGCAATAATTTTCTTAGCCTTCATTTAGCCTTGTTATCTATTTTGTGAAAAATCTCCTGGCATGCATGGGAGATTAGGGT
Organism: Sequoiadendron giganteum; assembly: GCA_007115665.2. Taxonomy (NCBI): domain Eukaryota; kingdom Viridiplantae; phylum Streptophyta; class Pinopsida; order Cupressales; family Cupressaceae; genus Sequoiadendron; species Sequoiadendron giganteum. The sequence goes on along the minus strand of CM021110.1, from coordinate 269,275,407 downwards.
AGCACTACACTTTGAATATGCAGCCATGCACAGTTTCAATGTTTCTCTATATCGGCTTTCTCGGGTGCTCAACTCGAAATCATTATGTTTTATAAATGAATGACTCCTTCATAAGTGAATGAAATGGATTTCTTTATATGAGTGAAAATATCTTATTCTGTAGATAAACAATTCCTTTGTTGCATAGATGTTCCTTATCAATCTTGAATCACATGTTAATCCTTAAGGGTTAGTCCAAAAAATTTATTCCCAATTCTCTGAATGTTCTTCATGTTTGTATTGATGTGTTGCATTGAAAATTACAAATGGTTGCTTTAGATATTGGAGTTTGATTGTTGAGAAAGTATCAAGGTTTAACCCTATAGACATTGATTGACTCTCATTTGCATGTGATTTCCTTCCATATCCACAAGTATTACGTTTGATTTGTATAAATTGATAATCTTAGGGTAAGTTTGCCAAGTTGACTGCATGAAGTCTGATAAATACATTGGAATTTATTATTTGGCAAGATTGTAGATCATTGTGCATGCTTTTCATTTCCTTACAAAATGAAACACTTTCTCTCGCTTTCACAAGAAAGACAATAATGTCTTGAATCAATCCCTCTGCCCAGCTTTCCTCTCTCCATATGTTCATGAGTCCTGACACCTTGGGCAGACTTGTGCCTAATAAACTTCTTATGTATTTTTGTTTTTCTCTTAATCTTATGGCATGTCTTAAACTGTAACTTCAATCTTAATTTTCTTACCATGCTTAGGTGAGAATTTTGTTGTGTGCAATGGTCTCCACTATGTCCCTTTTGTGTCACCTCCTAATGCATACAGTGAAATATTTGATGGTACTTTATTCTAGTAATTGTCAGAGATTTGAGAAAACAAACATAAATGAAAAACACAAAGTTGTTGCTCTATTTCCAGTCAAGCTGGAGAAACCCAAATCTCAAATGCGGAAAACAATAAGGAGACATGCAACTTTGATTCACTATTAATCAAACTGGAAATAAACAGAACAAAAAAAAAACTAAAGCAAAGCTACTACAACATTCTGGGTGCAATCAGAAGCTTCTCTACCAGACTGATAATGATTAGGAGCAATCACTGCTCTTACAAAATAACACACATCTACTGTTGTTCAGGAGCTATTGGGAGTTCATAGAGAATGTTGTTGCTGCAATCTCCTTCTCTAACTTCTTCTGACTTACTTTCTTACAAAAACTTCCTTCAATCCTTTTTGCCTAAAACAATATTCCCTCCTCAATTTCAAAATCACCTACCTCAATAAATGTTGAGTTCAAAAAATAGCTACCCAAATCAATTCTAGAGCTGTCAGGAGCTATAAGGAGGTTCCCCAAAACTGGCAAAGATGACTCCTGATAGGTAGGTCAGGGAATGGCTGGCTCAGGCCCAATTAATATTTCCAACACTCCCCCTTGGTCCTGAGCCAACAAAACAACAAGATCCATCCTGATCTAAAACAACAATGCCCAATCTTCCTCTCAGGCACAGAAAACTGTCAATGCTCAAAGGCTTGGTGAATATGTCTACTAGCTACTGCTCAGACCTGCAAAAATTCATTTTAATTTCACCATTTTCAACCAATTCACGAATGAAATGATACCTGATTTCAATGTGTTTGCTTCTTCCATGAAACACAAGATTTTTTGCCAAGGCTATCGATGAAACATTGTCACAATAGATCACTGTTCCATCCTCTTGTTCTTCTTTCAAATCTGCCAAGATTCTTCTCAGCCAAATAGTCTGACATGTTGCTACATTTGGTGCTATATACTCAGCTTCAGCTATTGATAGGGAAACAACAGGTTGCTTCTTGGAAGCCCAAGAGATAGCACCCGAACCCAAATGAAATACATAGCCTGAAGTGCTCTTCTTATCATCCAAACTTTTTGCCCGATCACTATCAGTGTAATCAACCAGCCCATATTCTTTTGTTGTTGTGTACAACACTCCATATCCTTTGGTACCATTCACATACCTCAGGATTCTCTTACCCGCTTGCCAATGGGTGTCTCTTGGAGTTTCCATGAATCTAGAAATCAAACTCACTCCATGCATTATATCCGGCTTAGTTGCTGTTAAATACATCAAGGTTCCAACCAAGCTTTTGTACATGGTTGGATCCACATTGTTGCTGCAATCTTCTTTGCTCAACTTCAGACCTATGGCTGTTGGTGTTGGGGCAGGCTTGCTCTCAAGCATTCTAAATCTCTTCAAGATCTCATTTGCATACTTCTCTTGAGAGATAAAAATATAATCATGCATTTTTTTACTTCTATGCCTAGAAAAAAACTCAAGAGACCTAAATCTGTCATTTTAAATTCTCTTTTCATGGCCTCTTTAAAATCAGCAATGAGGAAATCATCATCCCCAGTAAAAACTAAATCATCTACATACAAGACAACAATTAAAATGTTACCATTTGCTGCCTTGATGTAGAGAGTGGGCTCACCATTGCTTTTGCTAAAGCCGTTGCTCATCAAATATGAGTCAATCCTACTATACCATGCCCGTGGAGCTTGCTTCAGCCCATAAAGAGCCTTCTTCAGCCTATACACCTTGTGTTCTTGGCCTAGAACTTCATATCCAAAAGGTTTCTCCACATAAACCTCTTCTTTCAATACTCCATTAAGAAAGGTAGACTTCACATCCATTTGAAATACCTTCCATTTGTGTTGGGCAACAATAGCTATGACTGTCCTTACAGTCTCTATCCTAGCAATAGGGGCAAATGTCTCATCATAGTCTCTTCCAAACTGTTGTTTGTACCCCTTCACTACTAATCTTGCCTTATGTTGGTCTATTCTTCATTCGGCATTGCTTTTGGTCTTATAGACCCATTTTACTCCAATAGCTTATTTGCTTGGTGGCAAGTCAATCAGCTCCCATGTATTATTTCTTTCTAATGCATCTATTTCCTCATCCATGGCTTCACACCATTTTTCCTCTTTCACAGCTTCTTCAAAATAAATTGGATCATTGTGAGAAAATAGTGCAAAAATCACACTCTCATCAAATTCATCATCATACCTTTCATTTTGGTAGATCTCCCTTAGACTCTTGGTCTTTCTTGGCAATAGGGATGCGAGAGTGGGTTCTAAAATTTCAGTGTTGCTGCTGTTCTGCTGAATAGGCTAAAAGTGGAGCTCATTGGGAGCTGTCAGGAGCTCGTCTAGAGTTTTCAGGAGCTCGTCAGGAGCAGTCAGAAGCTTGTCCGAAATTTTCAAGAGCTCGTCAAGAGCTGTTAGGAGCTCATCCAAAATTTTCAAGAGCTCGTCGGGAGCTGTCAGGAGCCGAATTTTTGGCTGTTTGTGGCTGCTTCCCTTTCTGTCTGTTCTAATCAGGAGCAATCACGAGCTGTCGTGAGCCATCATTTTCTGCTGATACAAAATTTTCCTCATCTTCATCTTCATCATTCTGCACTGTCGGGAGCTATCAGGATCTATCGTGCCATCCCATGACTGGTCTTCTAGAAACTCCACATCTCTACTAATGATGATTTTTTTGGTGACTGGATTGTACAGCCTATAAGCTTTGGACTCTTCACTGTAGCCCGTGAAAATGCACTTTACACCCTTGTCATCCAATTTTTTCCTTTTTTCTTTAGGCACGTGTGCATAAGCCACACATCCAAACACTCTCAAGTGTTCAACCGTCCATCTTCGTTTTGTCCATGCCTCTTGAGGTATCTTGTCACGGACTGCCTTAGTTGGACTTCTATTAATTAAATGCACAGTTGTTGCAACAGCCTCTCCCCAAAATTTTATAGGAAGTCCTTTTGCTTTTAGCATGTTTCTTGCTATCTCTACGATAGTCCTATTTTTCCTTTTAGCTACTCCGTTTTGCTGTGGAGTGTAACTGGCTGTAAGCTCCTTTTTTATGTCATTCTGCCTACAAAAATTCACAAAACAATTGGAGGTATACTCTCCTCCTCTATCTGACCTTAGGACTTTAATAAAATGTCCACATTCTTTTTCAGCCTGGGCTTTAAACAATAAAAACTTATTAAATGCATCAAACTTGTGCTGCAAAAAATAAACCCATGTCTTATGGCTGTAATCATCAATAAAGGTCATAAAAAATCTGCTATTACCAATGGAAGTGATTTGCATAGGGCCTACCAAATTTGTGTGTACTAATTCCAATGGTGCCCTTGCCCTTGTAGAGTTGCCCGATTGAAAGGGCTGCCTATGTTGCTTGCCCAAGATGCAAGCCTCACATCTAACATTAAGCTCTACTATCCTTGGCAAACCATCAACCATCTTACTTTTGGACAAAAGACTTAAACCAACATAGCCTAGATGTCCATACCTGAGATGCCATAGCTTGGAGGGGTCTTCAATGGTGCTCTTGAGGGCTACAAGTTATACTACTATACATTTTTCATCCATGAGAGGTGCTGCAACAAACTCAGATGAGAAGCACGTCTCAATATTCAACGGAAACATCCGGTTCTTTGTCATTTCTATTGCTGCAAACACCTTTGTTCTCTCATTCTTGTCATAAATGACACACTTGCCCTTCTACATCAGCACTTTGTATCCATTCTGGATCAGTTGTCCTACACTCATGAGGTTATGCTTTAACCCCGGTGCAAATAACACATTTTGGACCTCCTTCTTCTCACCCTGCTTGGTGCGGATCAAGATAGATCATTTTCCTTTAACATGAACAACTCCATTGTTTCCCATTCTAATTTCTAATGTAACATTTTTGTCAATGAAAGAGAAAAGACTTTCATTACCACTCATGTGGTTGCTGCAACCGATGTCCCAGTACCAGACTTCGGGGATGCCTTCTTCACCAACATTACACATGATGAAGGCTATGGACTGACTGCCTTGAGCCACATTTGCATTATGTCTTTGCTGATTTTCGTGCTTCTTCTAGCACTCACTAGCATAGTGTCCAAGCTTGTGATAGTAGTAGCACTCAATGTTGCTCTTGTCACTTCTCCCATTCGAACTGCTATTCTTTTTGCCTCTTCGAGAGTTGTTTTGAGAGGTACTTGCTCCCTCTTGGCTGCTTGCTCGTCCTGAGCTTTCTCCACTAGTATTAACTTGACTGGATCTGGTTCTACCTCTTTCGGAGCCATTCCTACCTCTCCCTCTGCCTCTTGCATTCGACTGAGCTTTGAAGTCTTGCTCATGGGAGGTAGTAGCAGACCTTTTTAAACACTGCTCATGGGTATGGAGAGAACCCATTAACTCATCCACTGTCAAAGTAGAAAGGTTTTTCGATGCTTCAATAGCAATGACAAGAGGATCATACCTCATGGGTAGACATCGAAAAATTTGTTCAACAATCTTCAGCTCCTCTATCACATCTCCATTTTCTCTCAGCTGGTTCAACAAATCGAAGAACCTTGTTTGAAAGTCTGCAATAGACTCACTTTCTTTCATCTCAATAACTTCGAACTCTCTTCGAAGTAGCTAGAGCTTCACACCTCTGACTTTATCAGTCCCTTTGTAACCAGTTTGAAGGATCTCCCAAGCTTCTTTTGCATACTCAATTGCTGCTATTCTAGGAAAAATGACCTCTGTCAAGGCTACTTCGATCAAACTCAAGGATTTTGCATCCTTCTTCCTCTGCTCCTTTAGCTAGGTCTTCTAGTTATTTGTGAGAGCTGCAAATGCAGCTGGGTTAGTGATGTCCACAAACCCATTTATGAGAAAATCCCACAAATCATTGGCCACCATGATGGTCTTCATCTTCTTGGCCCAAATGTCATAGTTGTGTCCATTAAAGGATGGTGGCTGTTGCCAACTCCTTGCTTCATCTCCAACCATGTCTCCTACAATAAAAAATTCAACACCCAGAAAATACAAATGCCCAAACTCACAAGGAAATGGGGCCTATAGCTCTTATACCATGTTAGAGATTTGAGAAAACAAACACAAATGCAAAACATAGAGTTGCTGCTCTATTTCCAGTCAAGTTGGAGAAACCCAAATCTCAAATGCGGAAAACAACAAGGAGACATGCAACTCTGATTCACTATTAATCAAACTGGAAATAAACAGAATAGAAAACAAACTAAAGCAAAGCTACTACAACATTCTGGGAGCAATCAGAAGCTGCTCTACCAGACTGATAATGATCAGGAGCAATCACCACTCTTATAAAATAACATACAGCTACCGCTGTTCAGGAGCTATTGGGAGTTCATAGAGAATGTTGTTGTTGCAATCTCCTTCTCTGACTTCTTCTCTCTCTCTTTCTCCCCAACTAACTTCTTCTGACTTACTTTCTTACAAAAACTGCCTTCAATCCTTTTTGCCTAAAACAATATTCCCTCCTCAATTTCGAAAACACCTACCTCAATAAATGTTGAGTTCAAAAAACAGCTACCCAAATCAATTCTGGAGCTGTCAGGAGCTGTAGGGAGATTCCCCAAAACTGGCAAAGACGGCTCCTAACAAGTAGGTGAGGGAACGGTTGGCTCAGGCCCAGTTAATATTTCCAATAGTAATGGCTGCAATTTTCTCTCATCCAATATAGATTTTCTTGTTGCTGTGTCAATATTTGAGAAAGAATTTACCAGCTTCATTTGAATCTGTCCCAGCATAGAGTCATGGCCTCTAGATTTTGTTGACTGAAGCCATGTAGTCACTACCAGTGGCATCATAATCACCTCCACTATGATAAGATTGTTCAAGATTATCCATCTCTTTGTGGCATTCTGCCAAGCAATTCACATGCCTTGTCCATGCTTTCACATTTTGCATCCATGTCTACCAGCGCAGTTGCAACTACATTATCTCATAAAATTTTCCTATCTATTATCCTTGAGGGATGTGAATACCTTGTTTCAAAGCTTCCATCGTGGGCAAGTAGTGAAGCTACTGGCAAAGGTTGTAGACTTGGCTTTAAACCTTCCAATTGCCTTTCCTTGAAAATTAATATAGTGTAAGCCTGCTTTTTTGATTGTTTCATTTAGCATCACCAATATCCTCCACAAGAACATTGTCATTGTTTAAAATGATGGAAATGGTTCACATCTCTCAGAACATACTCCGGGGTTCTTACCAAATGTAATTGTTAACCTTTCATTATGGTTTTTTCTTCCAAGTCATGGCTTTAAGTTTAACATAGCTTTCTACTTCTTCACATACTCCAATTGCATTCAACACTTAGAAATACTTATACACTCGTGTGAATATCAAACATTAGAAGAATACTACCTAATTGAGTATTCTAAGGAGGAGGCATAGATGTGCAGTAGGAGAGTGTGCATTAGTTGTAATTTGCTGAACATTTCAAAGCCAGGGGAAACATAGGGATTGTATTGGCAGCTTTAGGTTAAACTAATGTTAATAATTTTCTTTGCACATCTCAAATTGACTTGAGTAATATTATATAGTGTGTTCATATGTTTGTGCTTTGAGTAATATTATATAGTGTGTTCATATGCTTGTACTTTGGATAATAAATATAAATTAGTTATTTGTTTCCTGATAAAACTATTATGTATTGTGTCAACATAGGTGTATATGTTTTATATATAATTAAACACTCATTAGGATAGTTACAATGAGAGGCTATATAAATATTAAATAGAAAGTCTTGTGTCTAGGGTTCAATACATCTACTAATGAAAAAGTATAGTATAGTAATGGTGTCAACTTACGTTTGTTGGCAACACAATTTATTTTGATAATAAATAAACTAGAATAAGTAATCACTAAATAAAATATGCATACATTTTTAGTGAATATAGATATTTTTATATACATCTCTTATAGTAATGTTTGTAATATGAATAAAATAAAATGAATATTTGGAGCGAAGTTTTAGTTGTTACCTCCATAACAATAGAATGATAGACATCTAATCATAGATGTCATAGACTTAAAAGAAATAAGTTGACCCATGTAGAAGGGAAAGATAATATCAAGCATGGAAGTAATATGTTTTAAGGGAAAAGTCGAGATATAATCTTAGTAAACTTTTCTTTCTTAGAATAGTTATGTCTTATAAAATCTGTTTTACGAAGTTAGTCACATATCCTTTATTTATAAGCCAACTATCATGTCCTATGGGATCATTTTCATTACACTTTAATATAAAGAGGAAACTTGTAATTAAATAGGTAACACTAACTCCCATGTTATGGTTATTTATATCTTATCATAGTGGATTAGGTACCCCTACTCCTATGGATTTGTACATGTTTCTAAAAGTGAAGACTCCACAAACAATGTACCTTGGTATTATAATATATTGAATAGTAATTTATAGGAGAGAAAGTCTCATTGTTCTAATATTGTATAGTTGATTGATGATTTACCCTTGTCACTTAATGGTCTTCTTGCATTTAAATTTGACCTTCATTTTGTGGTTGTGGAACTATCATATTTTATATAATATATTTGTATCCTTATGATATATATATGATTTTTGAATTAATGTGTAAGGGACCCAATTAAGTGAATTATGTGGTTAAGTAAAAGAGTAAAGTGAAATGTGAAAATAATGTATCTTTCTTATTGTTCGATTGATTGATGGGTGGAATTTGGGTGAGGTTACTGCTCAAAATGGAAGTAATGTTTTATCTATGGAGTATTCATAATTGTAATGTAATGATTACTTGAGTTGAATATTGTGTTCATTGGAAATTCAGGGTGAATTTGATAATTGTGTCAAGGTGGGGAGTCATGTGTGCAAAGTGGTTAAGATGGTTTCTAGAGGCTTAGGGAAGTATTTTATTGGTTGAATTTTATGGTGTTCCTTCAAATTGGTTGATATTATATTTGAGATATGGACACGAGGGTTTTAGCCTTACACTGTTTTACTCGTTAATGTGGTGGTGATTAGTGAGCGAGATGGTTCATGCCTTGCTCTAGATATGTGTTTATGTGATTCCATTTTTTGTGCAAGATGAATTTACCTTGATTGATGTTTTGGGTGTTCTAGTTGCATATAGGGAGAATGGGGCTCTCAATGTAGGTCATAACCCAAAGTGGTGTCCAAGGTAGCCCATGTGAGAATTTAGTAATCTAGTGATAACTTAAATAATAAATTGGGGGGATGGGTAATATTCACATAAACAAGACAATGAATGCCTCACCCATGCCTATAGTGTTCATTTAGGCTAAGGATGGGTTGAGATGGCCTGGTTGGAAAGATCAACTTCTTTGTCCTCATGAAAGGAATGTTGGTTCCGCATGTGTCATCATTTGGGGCAGATGTCTAGTGAGATATTGCTAGGGCAACCATAGATGGGGGACGAGGTTTAGTGAGAGACTATCAGGGTAACCCATGCTAGGACCATGCGATGACACTCTTCCTTATTACAGTCGAGCATTCCCTATTTTTTTATTCCTCTTCTGTTGTATGTTTGCCTCTGGAAGTGAAGTCAATGTTGTAAGCGACGTATGTGTTATGTGATGTTGGTGTTGTACTGTGTTATATTGGAGCCATGGTTTGTCCTTTTGTGTTAAGCCTTCTATCTTCTTGAATATTCGTGGTGGGACCTTATTGTTATATCCTAGCATGGGGGTTATACCTTAGGGTTCCACATGGTTCGGTGGATTTTTTTCCTTTTCCTCCATTAGGTTTCCCAGTTGTTGATTGTGTGTGTGATGGATGTACCTCATGTAGCAGATCCTAGATTTGGTACCAATTGAGGAGATAGTTGTTTATGTTACGTATTGAATTTGTATATCATTTGTATCATGTAATGTAACCTTGATGTATACTTTCCAAGGTATTCAGGAAGCATTATTGTAAACAATGTAAGATGTAACAGTTATGTTGTACCCTCATGTAAGGGAGTTTTTATATATACTTATTGGGTCTTTATATATATGATCCTTGATTATTATTTATTTGATGTTATGTACGAAATGTATGTGCTTATTCATTTAATGCAATGGATGTAAAATAGACTCTTGTAGTTAGTTAATCGATGATGTATGTTTAGATACTGTTAAGTAGGTTCATTCGTAATGTAGTCATGGAACCCTAGAGGACATTGTTTAGCTTATATGTTATGTTTAAATATGTTGTGCATTTCATTATTGTTTACTTTTAAACAATTTTTTTTATGTCATTATTGTAGTTAGATGTGTTGTCCTCTGGGGTTCTTTGGCGGGGTGTTACACTTGACATATGGTCATTCAAAAATCATTGGAATCATGTCACACATACATAGAAACAACATAGTTCAAGCCAACTAGAGGATCAATTCCTTTTAAACAAGAATTAAAACTTCCAAATACCACTCATAAGGTTGGGTTCATAAATCAACACAAAAGATAATGGGGGTTTTCAATATGCAATAATATCAAGTTAGTGAGCATCTTTAATACGTGCTCAAAGCCCATAAGCTCATACTAAAGAAATTCAATGTACTATGGATTCTTATTTAGCACTCATAGAGATATACACATTATAGATACATTTGATCCAGTCGTTAAACCATTACTGGTTATAAACTCATATACTTTTAGAATACATTTAGAATACATAAACAATATCATACTATACATATTTTTAGATTCAACATCAACAATTTATTAGATTTTTATCTATCACCCATCTAAATATGTTCATTCTCAATTATTCATTTGTTTTTCTTTATTTTCACATTCAAAACAATCTTTTCTCAAACTTGGAAACAAGAATAAAATTAGTTTAGAAATGTATAAAATATACCTGCAGTCTCTACTTTTGAATTGCTACCAATTGCTCCTTAAGTCTAGCTTCCAATTTTTTTTATCTTCCCTTCCTATTTAGCTTTCTTCTTGCTTTGAAAAATATTTTTAGACCCTCTATTATGCTCTCAAAACTAAACTAAACTTCTTTTTAGACTTGTTTTCAGACTTTTATAAACTTGAGAGCAATATGACACAATCTCTATGCCTTTTCTATCTTGGTAACCGACTCCAATACAATACAAAACTACTATTTTTATAGACGAAATACTCAATCAACTTTATCTCCACTATTGTAAATTAATGACTCCTCGCTAATGAAAATTAAACTACCATAATGTTGATAACTAACTTCTATTAATTCACCATAATGTAAAAATGGTTTAAGAACATTTAACGATCAAATTGAAGATTCTTTGTAGAAAACATTTTCCACCAAGTGGCTGAGAATTAGCATATGTTGTTCAACTAAAATGTCCCTCATCTAGGCATTGGAAACTTCCCTCCATAACTAATTTTAGTTTTTTGCAAATAAAACTCCACTTGTTGAATTTCTAGCCAATTCCAATGCCTTAAAGGTTGTATATAATTCACTTCATAGTGGTTGTTCATATTTCATTATTGTTAGCAAATAAATCTATCTTTTTAAAGGCACATGAAGCCTCCTTTTTTCATGCACATGTTTCTAAATGATAGTAGATTAAAAGGTTACTATTTGCACATATTTAAACCAAGTCTTGTGCCCATTTCATAGACCATTATGAACTCTATTTTCATGCAAAGTTTGCAGCCCATGTGATGGACTAAATTCCACGGTTAACCACTTTTCCATTTATTTGCATTTTTACATGCCACTTATCAGCTATAATGTGGCTCCATCTATTGGCCTATTATTTTATGCATTTTAAACCTCTTGAATTTGTCAACTTTATTAATTCTAATTATCTCTTTGCAATATTTAAATAATTGATATATACTTGCAATATTATTCGTATTTAAACAGTTAACCTTATATCCATAATGCATTCCCATATACCAAGATATACACCCTATAATTTCTAAATATGAATATCATCATGACAATATAAATACTAAATTCAATTTGGAAATAATTATATCAATATATTAATAGAAAACATCAATAACTCTATAGTCTTCTACAAGGAAACTAACTTGAATTTACCTAGGTTTATGTAACTAAAAGACATAACTTAAGAACAACTTACTCAATTTCAACAACATCCAAAACCTAACCTATGCACAATAAATGAACTCAAATGACTTTACTATTGAAATTTTATCCATACCCTTCTCTTGGGTGATACTCCCCCTCATCCATTGGAGGTGCAAAATCCATTCCTATATATCCACTTGGACAACAAAACATGAAGTTAGCCATATCATACATATTGTGTCCATTTCTTTGTGTATTCATCAATATTTCCATTAAATACATAAATCCATTTCATCTCATATATTTCATCTTTCAAAGATTCATAATTATGAAAAACATCCATGCTTTTAACATAAGGTCAAAAGTAAATTATAATTCATGAATGAGGTGTAACAATATATCCTACTCGAGAGGATACTTTGGTACAAGAGGATACAATAATACCTTTCTAACATCACTTTACTTGCTTGCCATTCAATTTCTCTTCCTCTTGGAAACATGGTATGTGTAATACTCCTCCATTTTGCTTCTTGTTCGGTTTGCTTTATGCGATGTTTGGTTGCAGTTACTTTGATATTGGATACATTTTGTTATGATGTTTTGTTCGCTACTATTGAGTGACAACTATTATTGTATGATGTGGTTATCTGATTATTGTTTCACATGCTTTAATGGTTTAATGATGTTGTAGAGTTAGCATGAGATGTTATTATGAGATTATTGGATTATGATGGAAGTGTCAGTTTCAATGAGTGTATTGGTGAAGAAGATGAGTTCGCATCACTCACTTGCGAGTACCCTGTGAATCCGTGATTTCTCCTTCACGGTGTGTATTATATGCTAGATATATTGTATGATGTTGTTTACTTGGTTGCAGGATTGCAGGTACATGACATCGACTCCACCTGGTTTCACAGGTTTGAGTGTGTCGATCCAACGGTTAAGTTGAACAGGAGATAGTAGCTAGGTAACATGTGTCAAGTCTACGCCCTAGCCTTAGTGTGTCGTCAGCTTTGGTTGTTGAGTCATAATTTACCTTATTTTAATATTATTTGATTCTGAAAGGTGTGTATTTATTTAATCAATATTTAGAATAATTCCATTTATATCATGTTGATGGTTATTTAATTTAAATAATGCAATGTGGATAAAAGTTTACAATTAAATTAATTAATTATATTTAATTTATTTAATTAATTAAATTTAATCCAATGGGGTTGAATTTAGTTATTAAATAATTAAATTAATTATTTAAACGTGATGCAAGAGAATGAAAGGAAATAAAAGAATTAAAATTAATTTTGGAATTTAATTTCAACTTGTGGGAATTAAATTAGAAATTGTAATTAAATGTTTACTTGGGAAATGAGTTTCAACTTTGGAAATTAATTTATTATTTGAAATTGCATTTTAAATTGAAAGTGGGTTTCTCGAAAATTGAAATTAATATCTAATTTGCATGCAATGTGAATTAGGGTTGTAAAAATTGAAATTGAAATTAATATCTAATTTGCATGTAATGTGAATTAGGGTTGTGTTAGGTATTTTTGATTTATAAGGAATGCATGTTTTAATTTTAGGGCATAAAAGTTTTTAGAAAAATTCATTTTTACAACAAAGAAGAAATTTTAAAAAAATTTGCACAAAGGAAGGGTTTGAAGAAAGTTTGATTGTAGAATTGATTGGAGGAAAGATTGTTTGCATTTGTTGGGTTTTCGATTGGATTCATTGGATGATTGAAGAAAATTCAGGAAATCTTTGGAGGAGGCTTGCAGCAGAAATTCATCTCTTCCTGTAGCTTCTTCAACCAAGTTTTCTTCTATGTTTTTATTGTTCTTGATTGTTTTTAAAATAGTAGTGATTAAAGATTTGTTTATTAAATCTGTTTTAGAAAATAAATTTGTTATTAGAAGAAAAGAATCAAATAAATTTGCAGCTTTTGTTTTGTGAAAATTCTTGAGTGAAAATTGTGAAAACCTCAGTTGAATTTAATTTGTTTGAGGAAATCAATTATTTTGTTTTTGGATTCAAACATAGAGATTGAGCAATGTTTTTAGAAAATGAAACCCTCTGTTTATTATTAAAAAATCGGATTTTAAAATCCGTAGGTAGTTATATTTTTCAAGGTAAAATGGTCTGGTTGCGTCGCATATAAATCCACTTTCACAAACTGGGTTGTCAGGAAATTTAAAGGGTTTCTGCACCTTAAAATTTTCTTATCCCTATAAAAGAATTGCAAATACCTAGATCAAAGTTTTTGAATTATAGTTGAAACACGAGACTGCTATTAAGTTATTTTTCCACGGCTGCTCTGATAATAAAATAATAATAAATTGATATTTATAAATATTAATATTTTATGTATTGTTATTATAATATTAAAATATTATTTAATAATATTTTATATTATAATTCATAATATTAAAGTATTATATTTATTTATATTATTTTAAATAAAATTTGTATATTAGATTAGTGGAATTAAAATTATAAACGTATGGGAAAATTATTGTTTATTTTAAAATGGCATGTTAAAGTTTAATTGGAGGAGTTAAATATTTGATTTAAAGAATGCATAATTTAAAATTTACTTGGGGAATTTAAATTCGTGTGTAAAAATTCCAATTATCAATTTGATTTAATTGGAAAAATATATATATGATATTGGGTTATAGTCCAAATATTGATCTTATTTTAACACAATAAGTTATGGAAGAGACCAAATGTTAATTTGATTAATTTTATAATGATTTAATTTGCAAGGGCAATTGGTTATTTAATTTAAAGCGAAATGTTTTGAGTTATAGTTGAAAATACTTATTTTGTTAAAAGCAATTAGAGAATTAAATATTAGTGTAATTTCTCCCCTATCTAAAAAGATGAATTCTTAATTCAGTTTTATCGATATAATGAATTACGTAATGAAATGAGAAATGAATTTAGAGTATCCAAATGTAGTTTCTTCTATTGCCTTCAATGATTATGTCTTTCGTGTTTTTGCTTTGAGAATGGGTTGAATACCTGTTAGTTTATAAGTCTTCCAGATGGTCTGTTGTTTATGAGTGGTTGCTATTGAGAATATATGCTATAATTTATTTGGTTTAATGTTCAATGAGAAATGGTAGTAAATGAGAATTGTTTTGAATGAGTTAATTAAAATATGTAGATAAATATATTTATTAAATATAATTTAATTAAAATATATTTATTTTGAAATAGGCGTGTGGTGTAAATTAGAAAATTGAAAGAATTTTACTAGTAGTTGATTTTAATTGTTTCAAAAGGTAAGACTGGAAGGCATGGTTAAATAGATAAGCAAAAAAATATTTTACAAACTGAAAATATTCATGTTTTTTGTATAGAGAATTGAAAAGATATAGTTTTTGGATAGAAAATTGAATATAGTATTTGCAATAGTTTTAAGTTGTATTAGAAGCAAATTTAGGAAATGATTATATTGAAAAAGACAAATATTTATTATGTTTTATTATTTTCATAGAGCAATTTAATCGTTGTGAATGGAATATTAAAGAATATATGTAATTAAATCTATTAATATATATATTTGGTGTCTATATAATATGGAGCATATATATATATATTAAGCGTAAATTCATTATCGTATTTTATTTTAATAAGATGCATGCAATATATTATTGAATAGAGATTTAAAATGGATTGATTAGTGTATATGGGTAAATGGGTAGATATGATATTTTATTATGTTAAAGTGATTGCATGTTCTAAATAGGAAATTGAATGAAATATAAGATTCGGTTAGGAAATGGAAAGATTTTACTTATATGATTTTGTGTCGATTTAAAAGTAAATTAAGAAGTTGTTTATATTGATGAAGCAAGTAGTTATCCTAATTTGCTTTCTTTCCATTAGAGCAATTAATTCATTGTGAATGAAATATGAAAGAGATATGGATCTAGTATATCCAAAAGTAGTAACTTCCTCATGATTATCTTGAATGATTTAATTCTCTGTATTCAGTAATGAGAAGTAAGTTTAAATATTTTAGATTCCCAATAATGAAAGAGGAAATAGGGGTTATGATTATTTCAGATGATCTAGTTATCATGTCTTTGACTTTGTCAACACTACCTATTGAATGAGTATGGATTTAGGAAATCCAAATATTAGATTTGATTTATGACTTGAATATTTTTGTTGCTATGTCGTCAAGTTGCATTGTGGGTTTTGGGATTTAGTGTTAGTCCTAAATTATAAGACTTCCAAAAGAACTTAGTCAATGAGGGTTGTCAAATCTTTATGTCAATTAGTTGTTCTTCCCTTGTGTAGTGTATGGTGTATTTTCAGTTATTACCCGATTTTCATGAACGGGGATGTTTGCACCTCCTTGGTTTAGGAGCGGATTATGGGATCCATGTCTCCTTGTATGAAGTGACCTTGTTATGTGGTTTCATCTTGTTGCCTCCTGTGAAAGGAGTGGACTATGTGTTTTATTGCCTCCAAAATGGTTGGAGTGAGTTCTTATACTTGTTTCCCCCTTGGGATGGAGGGGTTATGATTCTTAGGTGTATGCTCTTGAGATTCCCTTGGTGATTGGTATTTGTATACGTGTATGGTTCTTTGAACATAATTGGTCTATTTTATGTCTAGAAGTAATGTGACCTATGTTAGTGATGTGAGAGTTGTACTTGTTTATTGCATTTGCTTGGTTATTTCAGTATGAGTTAGTTTGAGTCTGCCTTTGGTTAGAGGTAGTAGTATCTTGACCATGTTGTGTGGTTACTATCTCCTAGCATGGGCGGTGGGCCTTCAGGTACCACATGGTTGGGTGGAACATGCACCAAAACCATTGGGTCCCCCTTGATCTTCAGTTCATGGAGGCAAGACATCCAGATGGACAGCTTGCGATTCTTATTGTATTTTCTTGCATTGTAATATTTCAGATTGTATAAGTTATTTTATCCCTCTTATATTTATGAGGTGAGATTATGTAATTGTTATACTTTTGTACTATTGTCTCATTCTGAGAATGAGTGATGTAACTATTGGATTAAGTTAATGTTTATGAGATTGTATCTTGGATGTTCATCTTATTATGTTATGTGGTATTCTTATGATGTATGATATTTATTTCATAAAGTTTATAATGCTTTAGTTATATGTAAGATATATGTGTGGGTTTAAGTAATCCTAACCTTGTAGCCTTAGAGGTTGTTGTTAATTAGCAAGTGAATGTGTATGTTATTGCACTTTATAAAAAAAAATTGGTTCACTTAAGTCGTTAATTACAACTCCCTTTAAGGTTACTTGGTGGGGCATTACAGTATGCATAGATGAATAGTCCAAATTCACATCGAATCTCCCAAGGATAGATGTTAATCAAAATCGGATCAAAACAAGTTATACTCATGATTCCAATAAAGAAGTTATTAAAACCTATAACACCAAATTATTCCATAATAATGTGCCTTCTTCTAACACATATCTCAATGATGATGGGGGATATTTAGCTTTTACCCCTTATGGGCCAGTTGAATATAATATTGACCCTCCCCATCCTAACATCTCATCACTCAACAAGGATCTACATCCTTAGAAAACAATTGATTCTTCTTCTCGTATCAATTCTACTGCTTCTTCAAAATGTTATCATACTTCTCATTTAGACAAGATTATAAATGTGGCCTCTCCTCATTTTTTTGATTTGGAGACACATTATGGGATTGGTTTCAATATTATTACTAAACTTGGATACAATGCTAATGATTTAACAAGGAGTTTAAGTTGAAACCTACACTGCATTTTTCTAAAGAGGGTTCAGGTTACCTGCCTTCCCCTTTTTCTACATCCACTCCTCCATTGTTTTATGTATTTGAATCTTCCTATTGTAAGCAGTCAAACCTTTCTTGACTTAAGAAATGATTGCTTCCTACTCCTCATCCTTTATTTAAGAAAGAGAATATTTATTGATACTTCTCAAATATCGCTTGATTACTCTTCCTCCTTCAATGCGTAATTTTTTTTATAAACACAATAAAAAATCCTTCTTATGCATATCATCAAGTGATTGGTCCTTCCAATAGTGAATATCATGCCTTGGAAACTAAAATATAAAAAATTCTTGACTGTGGTGCTATCACTCTTCCATTTTCTAATGTACCTATTGGATCATCACGTGACATTAGGTATCACCCTTATCTCATTCATTCTAAATGATAAAATTTCTTCTAATTTGTTGCTCCTCACTTTGTGGCATTTGTAGCTCCATGTGTTTTCTAATTTTCATTCATGGTGGTACAATCACACATGAAACCATAATTTTGTTATGATAAAAACATAATGGTCTCTAGCATGGTTGTACTCACCTATATACTGGAGAGCAAGGATAACTAGTTTTGGAATTGTGAATCATTCTTGAGGATCGCCTCTCTTTTTCCTTCACCCCTTCTTTTCCTTAAAATATCAACATAGTAAATGGGTTATTATTTTAAGATGGGCCTATCACCTATCCACTTGTCCATCCACACATGCATCCTTATCCATTCATGCTTCTTGAGTTGTGTCTTATTGGTATTCCCTGTCTATGGTGGTTTTTTTATTATGCCCCTAGAGGCATGATTATCAATCATCCCTTACGATGTTTATTTATGCGTTCCCTAAGACATGATTATTAATTCATCCCCTAAGATATTTTTCATTTGTGTGCTCCATAAGACATGATTATTAATTCATCCACTGAGATATTCATTTATGCACTCCCTAAGACATGACTATTAGTTCGTTCCTTAAGACATTGTTCATTTGTGTGCTCTTTGATGTGTGATTATCAATTTTTCCCTTGCAATATTTTTCATTTGTGCACTCCCCAAGGCATGATTTTTATTCATCCCGTGTGACGTTCATTTATATGCCACCTGGGGTGTTATTTCATAACCCAAATTTATTGCAGATTTTTATAATATGGTAAATTGAAATTATTGAATTAATTCAATATAAATTAAATGGAAAATTTGAAATTCTTGAAATAGATTGAAAGAATTTGAACGATGTTGACTATGCGATCTTTTGAAATTATATTATATATGTTGACTAGAATTGAACGTTACTAATGAATTTTGCAAGTGAAAGTGCGTGATGTTGCAGGGTGATAGGTTGACGAATGAGAGCATGGTTGAAGTAGGATTGTTTAGCCAGATCAAATAGTAAGCCAGATGGAATTTGGGTGCACACACCACAAATGGCATGATGACTTGCATTTGAACTATTTTTAATATATAGAAGAATGTAATTACATGATTTGAATTGTCTCTATGATTGAAAATGAATGGCTTGTAGATTAAATTGTCTACCTAAATTTTGTGTTTTGAGAATTTGGAAGAAAATGAAAGTACGTATTTAATGTATGATTAAAAAAGGATAAGAATTTCATTATGTGAAATTATATATGAATGCTCATAGTGAAATTAAAGTTATTATTTAATTCAGTGATAGCATATGAAACTCATAAAATCCTTCAAACAATCTATACATATATATACATTTATGTATATAAATATGAATACATATATATATATATATATAAATATCATATAAATACATATAAATATATATATATATATATTATATATACATATTTATATTTATTTTGAAATTGAATTCGATAACCGATATCATCCATATTAGATTGTTTGAAACCAAATGAAAATCATGAAGGCATCCCACGAAGGACGTGGCCAGCCATAAATATTATGGAAATATTCGAATCAAGATAGTGGTTGATGACTATGACAATAATTTCATAATGGTAACGCCCCAACAACATGAAAAAAACATTGTTTCCATTTTGAATCATAACCAAGGAAAAGCACAACAAATATATTTGACTAGCTCGAAGGCAAAAGGCAAGGAAAAAGAGCTCGTGGAAGTGGAAAAATCGGAGGGAAGCTTCACAAAAAGCTCAAATTTTAAGGTAATTTGATTTCTTTTAGAAATAAGCTTGATTTTATTATCATTTTGTAACATGCTAGTGGTATTCTTTTCATTCTATTGAATGACTCAATAGCAAAGTAAAAATGTAATTCTTTGTTTGAGTTTATTACGGCCTTGAGGTGAGTGTTGTGTAAATGTCAACCAACTTTTGGGTCTCATAGCCAAATGGCCTGCCTTGTATGAGTATTATCTAAGTTTAGAGCCTTATCAACTAGCTTGTAGAGCTTGGCTGAGTCTTAGAGCCATTAATGAATTGGTTATCACTTAAACTTCCATGATGGTGCTAGCCATACTATGGCTATCAAAATTCCATTTCAATTTATTGTGTATTTTAGCATAGTTAAATCTTGTAGAGGATCGACTATCAATCCTATGGGAGGGGCATAATACCATGTGTTTCTTTTCTATTGTATCGATACCCATTATGGGCTGGGCCGATAATAGTAAAGGGATAAAACAAATGCTTGAGAATGTTTCATATGTATGTATTATGATGTCGCCTTTTTTCAATAGGAATGATGGAGTAATCTTATTTTGAGATTCATTAAAATCTTGTGTGGTTCAATCTACATGATCGATGGGTTGTTTCTTTGAAAATATTACAGATATAAGTCTGCATGTCAAATATGAATGTTGTAAAACCATCATGCCTTTAAGGGAATACTTGAATATGACTCTTGTTGCTAAGAAAGAAATGCATTAGACATATACGAAGTAGTCATTCCCAGAGTGACCAGTGAATGCTTTGTTTGTAATCTTGAAAAGGCATGAGTTTTTTTTAGAACGCTGAAAATTCTGAGTTTTGTCTCATAACCGAATGTTTGTTCAAGTTTCATAGCGCCGAGCATTTCAATCTTAGAATCCTTTTATTTATATATAGTTGCACATTAAATTTCAATAATGATGTATTCAAGTTGTGAATACTGGGCATTCTACTCCCATGTATAAAGTTGGGCTAGCCTGATTTTGTTAATGTAATTTTAATGGCTTTGCCTTGATATTGACAGATGAGTTAGTTGTAGATAATATTTTTTAATGGAAAAAACAACATTGTTCATTATCTATTCATTATAAGATAACTTTGTTCTGTTAAAAATAGTGAACGCTAAATTGTAATGAAATATCATTTTGTATCCGTTTAGCTGGAAACATCATAGTATTATTATAAATAGTGAATGTTTTATTAGAAATGAGATTGTTTTTTCATAAATTGTAATTGTTAGCTAGAAAAAACATTGTATAATTATAACAATGAATGTTCTATTGGAAACAATAATGTTATGAAAGTGTATGTTTAACTGAAAATAGTCTTGATCAATAACTATTTAAATGAAACAACATTATCTAGATTCAAACCATGAACGTTATTTACAAAACAACTTGTTTTTTAACTGTTTAAATGAAACAATATTATGTAGATTCAAACCATGAACATTCTTTACAAAACACTTGTTCTATAACTGTTTAGTTGGAAACATCATTGTTCTGTTATAAGTAGAGAAAGTGTTCATACATAAACTGCATAATTGAATATTACAACTTGTATATAAAACAAACAGAACAATAGTATATGGGAAACTGCTAGAGCATATTTAATTATAGATTCAATTATTCTTAGAATTCTGACAAATGAGAACGTCAAATGAAACTTTATTAAGTGATAGCACTTTGATTTAATGGTTTAAATTCACAATGTATGCACAAACCAAAAACTTAAGTAGGCACATATATGTGTATTCACATAGACTTTCGTCTATGTACATACACATACTTGTGACCTAGCTTCTTTTATTCTTTTTACTTAATTCATTTTTAAATGGATAATTCTTATGTTGGAAAGTAAACATGGGTCGTGTGAATGATATGACTAATTGTTGAATTGCTCTATTTGAATCATGTATTTGATTTATATTTAGAGAGGAAATTAGTAATCTGATTCTTCTTTTTCATAGACATATATGAGAAGAATATTATTTTAATTGAATAGAACAATGATACCTAAGTAGACTAGAGCACCTCAAGGTAGATGCTGCTAGAGGATAGATAGTTGTTATGAAATGTTGTAATGTAGAAAGTTACCTTCTGGGATGGGTGCTGAAATGTTGTTCAGAGAGTATAGGTTTGACCAGAACCTATTATTTGTTGTTGTTGCAACACAATTTTCATGCTTGGATAAGCATTATAGTTCATTTGTATGTATGAACTCTATGATATCACTCTCCACCATTCTTAGCATAGATATTGCATTTTATTTTCTAACTTGCAGATAGAAATTACATGTTGATGTATGGGCACACACCAGATTTGACCTTGTAGATTATTCTCTTGCTAAACTTTCCATGTAGGGTTAGGTATTCTTCAAGTTGGAAGAATTTCGGGGAAGCGTAAGCTTCATGGTTGGGCGGTAAAGTGCTTCAACCATGTTATCATCCACTATTGGAGGTGAGCATCAAGAGGACCCTTAGTTGTACACAAGACTATTTTAGTCTAAGTTGTAACTTGATGAAATACTTGATGTATTTGATGTAAAGTTGTACAATGTAACATTTGACTTTTTGGCCTTAGGAGCCAAGTCAAACCTGATATTTTAATTGTAATTTTGAATTGAATATATGAATACTTGACCTAGTTTAAATGGACATGTGTTGTTATGATTGACTGTAGCTACTTAGTTATGTGTTTTTAATTTGAATATATTCATGTGTCATTTACAATAATATTATTTAAGTAATAATTTAGGATGGATTATTACACATTAACAAACAAGATTACCTAGCATAACACAAATTTCTACCCTATTAATCCATGTACTCTATTTAAGCCAAGTCTATCATAATACAACTTGATATATTATGTGCTTTATAGGGTCTAATTTGTCACATCCATGGTCACTTAGAATAACACAACTTACTAGCCTATGATCCATGGGGGATTTGGTATGTGTATGAACACTAGCAATAGATCAAGCTAGCGCTTGAGTCATGTACCCTTCTTCATCCATGGTCACCTAGCATAGCAAATATTTCCAACCTATGATCCATGAGGGCTTTGTAATGTGCATGACCCCTTGTGACAAAGTAATCTAGCTATAGAGACATGTACCATTCTTCATTTGTATTGATTTCTCCTTGTCTATTTGTATGCATTCTTCCCTCGAAGCAATTAATCAACTTACTACATGCTTCTTTTCTCTTTAAAATCCCTCTATGTGTTTTTTGTATCTAGGGGATGATTCTTGGTATTGAGACAACCTTTCATACTGAGGTCTCCTTACCTTGTTGAATCAAAAATTTTGCTTGAGACTTATGTACTGACATTGTTATTGTATTCATTTTTCTCTTTATTTATTATTTACATATGTTTTATGCTTTTATGTATACTTCAAATGTTTACTTTGGGTATGATTCATGTATTATTTGTGTATTCTTTATGTGCACTCTATTGTTTTCTCAATGTATACATCATATATGTTTGAATTTTTCCTCATCTTGTGTGTGATATATTTATGTGTGTGACCTTTTTATCTTGATATTATGGTTTCATAGGATCCTATATCTCGGGGCTATCACATCTCCTAGCTTGGATTCATCCCACCTCTTTAAAATTTTGATAAAGCGATCTATCTTCTCGATGTTTTTGTGCTAGTATGAATTCAATTCTATCCCCTCACTAAAAAGGGGACTAAATCTAGTGTGGTAAATGGCCACCCCTTACAATTTTACACTAGGTTTGTTTCCCTCTTCAGTGCATGTGTCTAATTGTGTTTGTGATGTATCTATTTTTCTACCATTTTGGGAAACATAATTACATCCTTAATTTTCAGACTTTCAAAGAGCAATTTTTTTTATAGACCTGGGCACCCAACACCCATGTTCTATCTATTCATGCCCAAAAATTCAAATTTGATTGTTAGCCTCAATATGTTTAATAATTCAAATTCATTTGTTAGCCTATCAAAATGGATAATTTAAAATATATTTAGATTCACATATATAATTTATTCCCTCCTTTTTAACCCCTAATCAATTCTAATCAATCTTAATCTCCCTCTAGCAACCCTAGAGTAATTAATGCAACATCAAAAGAAAGAATAGAATAAGAAAAGAAACATAATTATGTAATTTATAGTCTACAACCTAAATAAAAATTCATGTTCAAGGATTATAAGATGCTTCTTATTTATTATCATTATCATATATGGACTAATAGATGTAGGATATTAAGTATACTCCATCCTCCTTGTATGAGATTGATACAACTACATCAATCTAACAAGAGCTTCAAATATGAGTGGTAAGACACCCCTTATGTTTTCCTTTATCTTGCCTCTAGTCCCTTGAGAGCACAAACTCTTTATCATCTATCAACACATGTATTATGGAGGTGGGAACACTAACAAGGGGTTTGACCAAGGAAAGCCCCTATATGGAGCAACCTTTCTCCCTTTAACTATTTTGTAGGTTTATAGGTTTGCTAAATATTGAAGTGGATTTAACATCTCAAGGATCCTAAACCCTAATTTGCATGTTTCAAGGACTCATCATCAACAAATTAGGCCACATTGATTACTCAATCTCAACCAGGATTTGAATTATGATTTCTATTGTTAGAGAGCTTCAGACACTAGTACACTTGTGTAGGTCCTAAAACCATAGATTTCACCACTTCTAGTCTAGGGTAGACAATGTCCCCATCTTTCCAATTCCTCTCTAGATTTCAATATCAGGTTCCTCTTTGTATCTCTTCTCTAGACCCACTTTCCATTTCTTTCATTTAGTTCTGTAATTTTTAGAAATTTTGTTACACTTAGTTCATTTGATCCTAATTCACTTATTTTAATATAACTCATCATATCAATAACAACACACACACAAAAACTTATCTCAATATCAATATAAATCATCATATCAATATCATGGTCTAAAACTAGCCTGGAAGAAAGGTTTTAAGAAAGTGTGGCTTGAGGGGCACTCTCCAAATATCATCAATAATTTAAAAAATTGTGCCACCTCCTCCTGGACTATTGAAACTTTAATAAAGGATTCCACTGATATCCTTAAGTCCTTTGATGATTTTTTATATTTCTCACAGTTTGAGAGAGGGAAATAGTTTGGCCAATATCTTTGTTAACTTGGGGGTTCATGGGGCCCAAGAGTGGGATTTAAGTGACTCTCTTCTTATAGAGGTGATTATAACTATTAATCATGAAGCACAAATATAAGAGGAATAATGGTGGTGTGTGGTGCTGGGTGTGCATGGTTTTTATCACATGGAAGGCTATAATTTGTAGGAGTGGTGTTCAGGACTCAACTTGCTCTAATGGTACTAAGGAGGATATCCATAGGGAGTGGATTACTATTTCTATTAATTACCTCTGCCACATCTATTTTCTTACACGGGTTGTGGGTATCTTTAGTGTTGGTTTCTCGAGAAGTTTTGTCCTTGCTGTGAAAATTGTTAATTGTCTTGGCTCTGTGAATTTGGCTACCATGGGTGGTGAGAGGAACCGTGCAGAGCCCTTCTCTTGCAATACTATTAAGAAGAATGAGGAGGTGTGGGTGATTCTTGAGAAGGGAGGATTGAATCCCTATATTAAAAAATTGCATGAGAATAATCCCTAGACGACTGCTCGTGTTGCCAAAATTTGGAACAACAAGGTGTTAAAACTTGGAGGGACAGAGTTCGACATTATTGAAGATCTTATAGCTCATATTACTGGCTTACCAACAAAAGGCATGAAGTTCTACATAGATAAGAAAGAGTCACAAAATGCTATGAAAATCTTCTTCAAAGGGGAGGAAGCAAAGGACTTCAAAGCAGCGAAGAGTGAGGGTTATCAGAGGAAGTCCATCAAGGCTCTATGGGCAGATGTTGCTAAGGAGATAATGATGTATATTTCTCTTGAAGGCTGATATTCTGCTGTGAATGCTTATCACTTCATCCTTCTTAACCATTTCCATCACAAGAAAATAATTTATTTTCCTTTCTACCTATTGGCTTTGTTGGATGCTGGTATTATTGACCACAAGAAGAATCAAAAGAACCTTGTTCTTCATGTGGGGTTAATTCTCCTTACCTTTGATTATTGTAAAGAGTTTGAGGTGGTTAGACCCTTTTTGACCCCTAAGGATGTGAAAATTGATAAGGGTTATGAAGTTGTTTCAGAGGAGGAAGTGGCATGTAAAAATATGAAGAAAAGGAAGCTTATTTTGTAGAAGGAGTCAGAGTCGGAGGATGTGAATTTTGTGCCAGACTCCCTTGCTATTGTGGATGAGTATATGAGATCCCCTGCTCACATGAAGCGTAAAAAAGAGAGGTCGAGCCATGATAAGGGTTATGAGACCAACAACGACGATCCTGCTAATGAAATGCTTAGCCGAAGAAGAAAGGATGTGAAGGATTTGGTTGGGGAGGTGTCTTCTCCTCCCCCAACTCTGAAAAATAGGGATCCGCTTGTGGGGGATAATATGAGGAAGGTGGTGAGGTCTTCTTGTAAAAATATTGAGCTCGATACTCCTCTTAAAGTTGATGGAAGATAAAATGTTGTGGGGTCTCCAGAAGGTAAGGAAGTTGGGGTTTCTTCTATTGGGCTTCAATCTAGGCATGTGGTTGTGGACCCAGAGAGACAAATGAAAAGGATGACAGTTGCGGCTGAGATCGTGGAGTCCATCTGAAAGATCAAACTGCCAGTTGTGATGTTGATTGCTACTGAAAAAGGTAGGGAGATTGTTGTTGATACAAAGAAGATTAGCTCCTTTCATGAGGAGGATGATGAGGATAAAGAGGATTTTTATATAGGAAAAAGATAATATTGTGGATGTCTTGGGAGCTACTAAAGAGGGATCTATTATTTTTTATAAGCTTTTTAAATGGATTTTCCATGAGATGAATATGACTACTGTGAAAGTGAGGGGTATTGCGAGAAAAATGGAGGATTCTTCTGTTCAGGATCAAATCGATGATTTGATGAACTTATTGAAGATTGTGGTAGAGGAAACAATTCTGATGAAGCAAAATCTTGAAGGAAGAATCCTTAATTTGTAAAATCTCATGGAAAAGATTATTGTTAATATGGAGAAAGGTAAAGAGGGGAACAAAGTTGGGTTTAATGTTGAATCTACTGGTATGACATCCCCTATGGATAATGTTACAAAGGGTAAAGATGATGTTGATGGTGATGTTGATGGTAAGTTGATAGATGGTGAGAAGCCCACTGACAAGGGTGCAAGCTGTGTTTTGATTGGGGAGGTAAAATCGAGTGGACCTGGGGTTCAAACCTATAACAAGACCAAGGCTCAGGTTGGTGCTACTGCTAATGACATGTCTACTGTTGGGGATGAAGGTGTTAAGAATGTAGCCTGTGATGTTGAAGTCACAAATATCCTGAATAATATGTAATGTCATTGGGTGGGTTCCTTCTTTTTGACTAATTGTTTGTTGTGGTCTTGTTGTGGGTGGGTTGTTTTTCTTTTGATGATATTTTCTTTTGATACAGTTGATTTTTGATGTAAAGGGTTTCGGGCCCCTTCAAAACCCGTTTTTTACCTTTAATCAAAACACACACACAAAAAAAAGGGGACCAAAACCCTAACCAACCTATTTTGTTCTCCTTTGATGACAACAACAAAATAGTATTACATGGTTAGGTTTGGCTCCCTAATGTTTATGGTGAAAGAGAATTGATCTGGTTTAATTCATTTAGGCCATATCTACTTTAAACATATTACATATTCATGTTATCTCTATGTTTTATGTGACCAATATTTTAGGTTGTGAATATTATGGATGGTCTTACTAAGTTAAAACTCATTGAATTTGGTTGTATGAATTTCACAAGGATTATGAGTAGATCTTTGTCATGATCTTCTATTTGAATAATGTTACATTTTTTATTTAAAATGGAGAGATGTTAGTATAATCATTTTTATCTCGAGGAATTTTTTTTTATTAGAGAGATGTATTTACTACTATGTACATAGTCTGCTATGGTTGTAAATTAGAAATACTACCTATGTTTATTTTGGGTGCTCTATTACTATGGTGTTTATGTTTAAAATGAAAAAAAATAAATGAGTATATTTTCTAGAATGTTAAATAAGGATTTGAGCATCAAACTTATGAATATTGGTGACTATCTAGTAGAACATTTAAATTCATACATTATATCAAGATCATGGCATTGAATTATAAATTGATAGCATTACTATTATCCTTGATATATGCATAGAGAGTTTAAAAGTTGAGATTAAGGGATAATATTTTTGAAGAACTCTAGGTATTTGATGAGTTGTGCTTGTATTCTATTGTATAGTTGTAATGTAGTTACATGTGTAGGTGAGTTGTTTCAAAATATGAGTTAAAGATGTAAAATAATATTATGTCATTCAAATTTATTGTATTAAAAATTTAATCATTATGTCTTATTCACTAAACCTTGGCCAAGGTTGATTTTGGTGAAATTGACCAATTATATATATTTAGGGTACATAATTGACTTAGGATTCCTTTTATATTAGAATTCACTAACTTTATCCCTATATAGTATTCTACTATGTCCATGCACATGAAGATTTGGGTTCAATTGTAATAATATGATTATATGTTTTGACTTATAAATATATCATTATTATATGGAATCATTACAAGTAATAACCATTAAGATCACATTTATTATATTTACCAAGTGCAATTATAATCTAGATGATGAATTATACCAATAAAATAATTTGTTTTCACCGTAGGGAAATAAAAAATAAAAAAGTCAAGAATATTATTATTAGTAAAATTATTGGGCATATATCTTCATATGACGATCTAATGGATATAGTGTTTTCCATTGTCTTTATTATAAATTAAGTATCTTTCATGTCTGAAGAAAGTTTATAATTACTATTGTATGTCCCTTGAACCTTAGATGATTCTTGTGTGCCCTTCTTGATGCATGATGTGCTTTGTAAAGAAATATATAATATAATAGGATTCCAATTGGAGACATAAAAGCATATTTTCATACTTTTTATATTGTGACAATATATTGACTATTTCATTTTCCCCTATGCTTTGATACGACCATGCTTATCTTATATCGATTAATATGCATAAATTTTGTGTATGGATTTGATTGTTGTAAGGTTAATAATTATAAGTATAAAATTGGGTGGGACAATGAAACCTATTTTTTTTATAATAAGACTTTCATATAAAGTGGGTATTAGTGTTAGTTGAGCTATACATATTTATACAATCCTATATTTAACATGGGATTATATAATAATTATCATAAATTTTGACATAAAATAAATGAAACATTCCATACCAAGTGGGAAATTTGAAAGGGTTTAAAGAGATCTAGTATAAAACTCTATCTATCCTAATGGGTATGTGTGGAGACTTGAACTAGTGATTACTTTAAAATTTTGAGCATTACATGAGTTTTATGAAATGGTCACAATTTGATTGTTTATTATTTTGTAAGGGACTCTAGGAGGTTCATGTTGAGTTAGGAATTATGACAGGGTGAGGTTTAATTTGAGATCTTGATGTCCTTGAATGAAAATGCTTTAGGATATGTTTGCTAAACTAGGTGTAACACCTCTCCAACTCCAGCTTGGGTAATATGGTATTTTAATTTCGATTTAGCATTATAAATGTAATCATATTGAAATTAGACATTGATGAATATCATGATTAACCATTATGCTAGATTACTTGCTCATATGTTTATATAATGATGATATCATTATTTTTGTATAATTAGGGATAGGAAAGGGATGATGTCGTAACACTCGTATCCGAGAGGCTTACAATATCATAACCCTCTTCTTGATGATTGATGTTGTTTTAATTATATGATATATGTTATATGCACATGTACTTTGACATGTAATTGGAGTGATGCAAGTACTAAGTATCGACTCTGCCTGGATCCACAGGCCTGAGCGTACTCCTATTTCTCGATGATGGTAACTGGAGGTAGTCATACATGCCAAATGTCCCCTACCCTAGCCCACTATATCTTATTAGTGCAGTGCTTTCATGTTTTCTTACCATCCGGTTATCTAACAATAACGTCCAGAGCACCCTTTGGTCATATGTGCTTTACCAGTATGTCTGTTTGAGGTGTTTTGTCTTGGTTCCGTTAATCATTTATGTGGTTATATTGATATTTTATTGGTTGTCGATGTCTTGATGTGGTTTATTGGGCATCTCTTCGTGACTTCATTTTTAGAATCTCATTGTGTTTAATTGATTTGATATTTGAATGGTTTTATTCACGAGATTTTAAATAGGACATTTTAATTGATTTTCGTGATCATTCAAGAAAATGATACATTTCATTTGGAAATTTTAAATGATTTTAATAATTTGTTTTGTGAGCCCTCATAATTTTATTTAAATCCTATTTGGGGACCTTTAATGACTTAGTTAATTTAAATGATTTGTTTTATTTTATTAATTTGGGAGTTTATAATTTGGGAAGGAAGATTTGTTTTAAAAAAAAAAAAAAAGATAGGGCAGCTTGGTCTTTGATTTATATACTGTATTTTGAACCTTTTTGGGGGAGCTATCTTTTGGAGAGAAGAAAATTACTGCTGGGAGAAAATGGAGAAAAACCCCAAGAATTGGGGAGCTGATTGTTGTTTTTGGAAGATGGCATTTCCTCCTTACTGTCCGAAGTTGAAAGCTGGCCATGCCTTGCAAGCTGAGAATTTTTCCACCACATTTTGGGCAGAAATTGAGGTATTCTTCTTGTTATTGTCGAATCTTGGTGTGCTAGTGGTTTGTACCTTTCTTTATGCTAGAGATATGCCTTCAATTTCGTTTGCAATTCTGGGCATTTATATTTTGCATTCGTTCAGAGGAACTCGTCCATTTGTATTTGGTGAATACTTGGGGTTGGATAATGGTTATTTTGGACTATTTTTGCTGCTGTGTTGTTTGCTTAAATGGTAGATTTTGTGCATGCTTAAATCCGTAATGAGTAGAAGAAAGAAAATATGTTTCTGGGCTTATTTATTTTTTTCTTCTGTTTTTGCCCAAATTGTTTAAAACGTTTTTTGTTGCTGCTCTCAAAACACCTATTATAATCATAAAATAAAAGTGGATTTCATGTAGAAATGTCAAGATCTCAATTGGCTCTTTGGCAGATTTGAAATCTGGGCACTTTTATTTTTTGATAATTTTATTGCCAATTTGCTGAAAACGTTTTCTTTTGTTGCTCTTAAATCACCTGTTATAAACACAAAATAAAGGTGGAGTTCATTTAGAAGCATCCATATCTCAATTAGGTTTTCGTAGATTTAAATTTTGGGCACTTTCATTTTCCATGCATTTTCTTGCCCAAGTGGTCAAAAATGCATTTTTCAGGACAACAACTCGTTTTGGTCTTAAACTCAAAAATTGAGGGTGTATTCCAACTTGAAACGTTAAAATACGAACTAGGTCAAGCTGCAATTTAAGATCCGAGCACTTTGCAATGTTTATGAAATTCCTATGTCTCTTTCTCATTCGTTTGAACAACTGAAACCATGTTTTGCGCCATCGTCTCTTAGTGATTCTAACTATCTTAAAGGTGATTCTATGAGATGATTTTATAAGGTTAATACTGATTTTATGTTCAGATTCCTTTTATGAATTGATAGTGAATTCTTGATTGGTATTTGAGTTGTTGGCACATGTGATCAGCCATGTAAATGATTTTGCAGCAATGGTTGCTTGGCTATGTTAAATGGTTTCAATGATGGTTTTAATGGATTTTTCATTGTTTCATATTTTCTTTGGGTTCCTCGTTTGGTTAAATGTGATGGATTAAAACAATGTGAGAAAAAATGAGTCCTCGTGCATGGCCTTGAGCTCTTGAAAAGGGCTAAGGATGCACTTGAGAAGACCTATCTGCCTGTAGGACATTGAGTTATCCATCTGCAGGGAATTGATTTGGGCATGGTTGAGTCTCCTCATCCGATCTAGGATTTTATATCTTGCATCTTAGTAGTCTTGAGTAGGACCTAACATGTTGTTGAATGAGCATCTCCCTATTGTGGCATTGGCCTTATGTGTTGCTTGATGTGTTTGCACTGTGTCTGTTGAGAGTATTGGCCATATGTTACCCTTGTCTAGTTATTTCTATTTGGGCCTTGTGAGTACCTCTGATCACGGTGGGGTGGTCTCTCTAGAGTCCACATGGTAGGGAGGCATTGCCACCACTATTGGGGACTGATGTACAGGTTTTGGAGCACCAGTTGGAGTTGATCTATCCCATGTATTTGGATTATCATATCGCACTCATGTACATGCCTTTATGTAATTATCTTATCTGATGTTGTATCTTGTTCATGGAAATGCTATTGTATTAATACCTTTTCCCTTTATGCACATTGTAATCTCTTGAGAAGTTGTAATCATATAGATTAATGAGAAGAAATGTGATGTTTTATATTTGGTTTACGGTTTCCAGTGTTGGTATCAAAATCCCTTGTATTATGATTTTTATTATTGGATTTCTTTCCCTAATTTTTTTTATGCAAAACTTGAACTTCATATGTGTATCATCTTTACATTTAAATTTGCTTAAGTTCTGGAGCAGCAACACCTTCCATTGCTGCCTTGTGAGTTGCATCACAAGTTCCGGAGCATCGAGCTCTAGAATAGTAGGTTCCGGAGCATCAGGCTCCAGAACAGTAGGTTCCATAGTATCGGGCTCCAGAACTGCAAGTTCCGGAGCATCGACGCTCTCTGTCTACTGACCAGTGAGCTCCATAAGTGCAAGTTCTGGAGCCATAGATTTTAGAGCAGAGGAGCAACAGGTTCCGGAGCAGAGGAGTAAGTTCCGTAGCAATAGGTTCTAGAGTAGAGGAGCAAGTTCCGGAGCAGCGGAGCAAGTTCCGTAGAACCAGGTTCCGGAGTAGAGGAGCAAATTTTTGGAGTTGTTCTGTTTACTCTTGTTTGGATTTTTCTCCGAGGGGTGGATTAGTCCTCTCCTTGAAGTTGTACTTTAGGTATAGTTGGCCATGTTTGGTGTCATTTTATGGATTTTGGTAATTACTTTATGTGTATGTTAGTCTTTATGTTTAAAAAAAAATATCTTGTCCTCTTGGGCTCTTAACCTTATGGGTTGCGTAGCGGGATGTTACATATGGTATAATAGCCCATGTTCACACACTGGGAGCTCTAGTGTACATGAGCCTTCTATGTTATGTTATGTTTTGTGTGTGTGGCGTGAGCTTGTAAAGTTATTTTCCATAGTCTTGTTTGACTAGCTTTCATGCCTTTGTATGATGTATAGATCAACATAGTGATGATCTATTTGGATGTGTTCCTAGTTTCCTTTAGGATGCCCCTAGAGGTAGAGCTAGAGGAAAAGTTAGAGGTAGAGCCCATGTTGTAGCACTGGTATCCCTATTTATGGTTGATACCTGCTTAGTGTGTTGGATGTGGTGGGTGGCAACAAGTGATGTTGTTTCCCGCCCCTTGCATGTTTTGTTGAGGAATTCTTTGGTGAGGGTTAGTTAGAACCTTGAGCCTACCAAGAAGTGTGTTTTGATTGGTCTCCTTCTTGATGTGTGGTTCTTTTATTGCATAAAGGGTTGCGACCCTTGAATGGATATTGTGTGTGGTTTTTGAGTTGTTTTTGCATGTCATATTGCATTGAGATTATAAAATATGGTAATAGAAAATGAATGATCATGTTGTTAGAGATTATTGCATGCTCTCTTCTGATTGATGCATGTGTGGAAGTGATTATGGGTTAATGAAACCATGTTTGCACTCGTGCCTGTGTCAGAATTGTAAATTTCTCTCGTATCTCTCTCTTCTCATTGGTTTAATGAAGATGCCTATCTTTAGGTGTGTGGTGCATTGAAATATATTGTATGTTGTCTTTTATGAGCAACCGATTATGCTATCTTGAAGATTTGTTTTATTAGATCAAACCTTGGGTAAAGGACTTAAGTCCCCAAGTTGCATTCATAATCATGAATCATGTATGAATATGTATAGAAAATCATATTGCATTGAGTAAAAGTTTAGAGAAAAGGGAATAGTGAAGTCATTTCAAAGTTAATGATGAATGCAAATGAGTAATGTATGATGAAGTGATAATATTGCTATGTATAGGAAATAAATGTGGTTAATGCATGTGTGTAATAAGGTGATTTACCACTGAATAATAGTGAATGTGAATGTGTGAATTATTGTGGCACTGATGATTTACTCCATGTAGCACTGTGACATATTGTATGTGATAAAGGTTGTAATTGTAAAATTATGTTTAATGAGATTATTGTCTTGAATAGAGAAGATTGTATGGATGTTGGGAGTACATGTTCTTGGGAAGTTGTTTCGATCTTGCATAATTAGAAGTGGATAATTGTTTTATTTTGGTAAGAGGAAATTGGAAAATGTACTCCCTACTATGTGAACATTTTGTATTAGTGCACATGTTGAGTGTTGTGGATATCATGTGCTTGTGTTGTGTTCCCATGGGATTGTGGTACAGCGTACCCATCCATGGATGATATGATTTTGGAAAGCGAGTCACATTGGTTATGAAAATAAATGTACTTGTGTTAGGTGATCTTTTGAAAATTAATGGAATTGTGTATGTAATTGTACCCCCTGTAAATGTGATAAACTAGTAACTATACATTGGTTGAGTGTTTTGAATACCTCATATTTGCATTGTGTACCATGGATGGTGATACTGTGTACCCATCCATGAGGGATATATTGTATTTTAGGTATGGGATTAGCCATACCATTATGGGTGTTTGTATGTTTGTTACTTGATTGAGGGTCAACCCATGTGTGGTTGAAGTTTATATATATATAAGAGTAGCCAAAGGTCAGTTTTGTAGATTCTCTTTTTTTGGTTCTCTAGTCCCTCAGTCTATGAAGGGGTAGTAGCAGCCACAAAGTTCCTTTGGTGGGGTGTGTAACATGTGCATATTGCAACACAAAGTAGTCTTAGCTCAACCGATCCCGAGGAAAGTACTCACTACTTCCCCTTATGATGGATCAAGGTACTTGATCCATATGTGCTAGCCTATTCCCCAAATTTGAGTACAATAGCATTGGTTTGTTAGTTTTTCCTGGCCGCCTATAAGGGCATTGAGCTGGCATTAGTGAGTCAACCTCATCCACATGAGAGGTGAGGCGCGTAGCCCCATATTTTCACTCATATATGCATTATATATATACTATATCTGCACATGTTTCGACATGATGCAATGGATATGATGCCGCATGCATAGACACGTGAAGGTGCACTATTAGATTGTGTTATGTTAGCCTACTTGTGTGATAAGCATAATGGGGCCATGTACACTTGTAGAGGGACACTCATGCTTGCTTTTGACAATGTTTGGGTTGGTTAGCATATGGGTATGTCTTAGCCATGTATACCTCTAGATACAGTGAGTACCTGTGTGTGCCTTCTCCATGAGGTATCACTATGTGGGGTGTGTTTTGTGCATGCCTACTTCCGTGGAGCCACATAAACACTGCCATGCGGCATATGACCAATACATGCCTTCTCCAGCTAGTGTATGACCATGCCGCGTTGAGACGCGATGTGGGATGAGGTCGAGGTGCACATCCCATGCAGATAGCCAAGGAGTGTGTGGGCCACTTGGCGAGTCCATGCCACGTGACGACACGATGCGGGGTGTAGCCGAGGAGTACACCTCATGCCATGTGGTTGGCATGCTCATTCTGCACCACATGAGGAGCTATTACGATAGTTAGACATTGTTCCCTCCTTCCTCATTTGGTGGCTAGTATCTAGTCACACAATGCTGTACAATGCAATTTCAAAAATTGTGGACTTTCTTTATGGTTATTGATGATCTTTTGTTGATTGTGAAGGTTGATAATTTATTTATATTCGATTGTGATGGTTTAGCCGCGCTTGTGATCTTCATTTGCATGTAAGTCTCATGGTTACATTTGATTTAGTGTTGAAATTGTGCACATTTCTTGCTTTAATGTTGAAATTGAATCTTTATTTGATATTTATTTATGATCTTTGGTGGCTAAAATAGTTTCCTACTTGTTTTCAAATGTTGGTCTTGTGTTGTAATGTGATTCCTCATTGGGTACGGGAGAGCTGGACTTAGTTGAGAGTATACGAGGAAATAGACGCAGGGAACCTTGAAGATGGGGTATGTGAGGCTATTATACAGCTAGGACCCACTACCCACCTTTGTGTGATGACCATTTCTTGGAGGTTAACCCCCTTATACAAGTGATAGGTCATTGTGGTCTTGTTTGGATGGTTTCACCATGTGTGTGTGGCCTAACACCATCAAGCCATTGTGTGTGAGGTATGGATTATGTGAGATGGATATTTGCTCTTGGCTCATGGATTATGTATCATGGATTAGCAGGCTGCTTACCGATGTCCAGATGGACCCTTGTGTAGCCTTGTGATGTGATTCTCAGTGATGTAAGTACGTATGTATGCGTAAATGCATGTCTCATTTTGGATATCGTTTCATGTGAAAAGTTCAAAATTGGCCTATTATTCTTTAAAAAGTGTAAATTGTTATACTTTGTTGAAAATGATGTCAAATATGTTCTAATGTGTGAGATTGGAAGTATGTGGAAAACAAATAATGTTGCAAACAATGGTGATTTGGAAAGAATTGAGTGCTTATGCATCTTCTTTACCCTCTTCTTAGTCGAAATCAATGTGTATTTCAATTTATCTTTGAATGAATGTGGATGTTAAAATAAATGTTTATTTTGAGAATTGTGATACATGTGATGTTAGCAAGATTAACCATGCTATTTTAATTTCATCTTGAGATTTTATAAGGAATTTCAATATATTGATAATGATGCTTAGAAGGGTGAATTTTATATGGATGTCTTATCTATTTTGTTCAGTGATGAATGATGAATATTATATTCCTCATCTTTGGAATGAAGTACAATCGATTAATGATGATGATTATATTTTGAGTACTAATGTGTGACATGGCTGCATATTGAGTTTACGTGACTTCTAGGAGTAAGTCAAATCTTAGGGGGGGAGGATGTAACACCTCTCCAACTCCAGCTTGGGTAATATGGTATTTTAATTTTGATTTAGCATTATAAATGTAATCATATTGAAATTAGACATTGATAAATATCATGATTAGCCATTATGCTAGATTACATGCTCATATGTTTATATAATGATGATATCATTGTTTTTGTATAATTAGGGATAAGAAAGGGATGATGTTGTAACACTCGTATCCAAGAGGCTTACAATATCATGACCCTCTTCTTGATGATTGATGTTGTTTTAATTATATGATATATGTTATATGCACATGTACTTTGACATGTAATTGGAGTGATGCAAGTACTGAGTATCGACTCTACCTAGATCCACAGGCCTGAGCGTACTCTTATTTCCCAATGGTGGTAACTGGAGGTAGTCATACATGCCAAATGTCCCCTACCCTAGCCCATTGTATCTTATTAGTGCAGTGCTTCTGTGTTTTCTTACCATCCGGTTACCTAACAGTAATGTCTAGAGCACCCTTCGGTCATATGTGGTTTACCAATATGCCTATTTGAGGTGTTTTGTATTGGTTCCATCAATCGTTTATGTAGTTATATTGATATTTTATTGGTTGGCGATGTCTTGATGTGGTTTATTGGGCATCTCTTCGTGACTTCATTTTTGGTATCTCATTGTGTTTAATTGATTTGAGATTTGAATGGTTTTATTCATGAGATTTTAAATATGTCATTTTAATTGATTTTAGTGATCATTCAAGAGAATGATACATTTCATTTGGAAATTTTAAATGATTTTAATAATCTGTTTTGTGAGCCCTCATAATTTTATTTAAATCTTATTTGGGGAGCTTTAATGGCTTAGTTAATTCAAATGATTTATTTCATTTTATTAATTTGATAGTTTATAATTTGGGAAGGAAGATTTATTTAAAAGAAATTAAAAAAAAAGATAGGGCTATACTGTATTTTGAACCTTTTTGGGGGAGCTATCTTTTGGAGAGAAGAAAATTGATGCTAGGAGAAAATGGAGAAAAACCCCAACAATTGGGGAGCTGATTGTTGTTTTTGGAAGATGGTATTTCCTCCTTGCTGTCCGAAGTTGAAAACTAGCCATGCCTTGCAAGCTGGGAATTTCTCCACCTCATTTTGGGCCAAAATTGAGGTATTCTTCTTGTTATTGTTGAATCTTGGTGTGGCTAGTGGTTTGTGCCTTTCTTTATGCTAGAGATATGCCTTCAATTTCATTTGCAATTCTGGGCATTTATATTTTGTAATCGTTCAGAGGAACTCCTCCATTTGTATTTGGTGAATACTTGGGGTTGGATAATGTTTATTTTGGACTATTTTTGCTGTTGTGTTGTTTGCTTAAATGGTAGATTTTGTGCATGCTTAAATCCGTAATGAGTAGAAGAAAGAAAATATGTTTCTGGGCTTATTTATTTTTTTCTTCTGTTTTTGCCCAAATTGTTTAAAACATTTTTTGTTGCTGCTCTCAAAACACCTATTATAATCGTAAAATAAAAGTGGATTTCATGTAGAAATGTCAAGATCTCAACTGGCTCTTTGGCAGATTTGAAATCTGGGCACTTTTATTTTTTGATAATTTTATTGCCAATTTGCTGAAAACGTTTTCTTTTGTTGCTCTTAAATCACTTGTTATAAACACAAAATAAAGGTGGAGTTCATTTAGAAGCATCCATATCTCAACTGGGTTTTCGTAGATTTAAATTCTGGGCACTTTCATTTTTCATGCATTTTCTTGCCCAAGTGGTCAAAAATGCGTTTTTCAGGACAACACCTCATTTTGGTCCTAAACTCAAAAATTGAGGGTGTATTCCAACTTGAAACGTTAAAATATGAACTGGGTCAAGCTGTGATTTAAGATTCGAGCACTTTGCAATGTTTATGAAATTCCTATGTCTCTTTCTCATTCGTTTGAACAACTGAAACCATGTTTTGTGCCACCATCTCTTAGTGATTCTAACTATCTTAAAGGTGATTCTATGAGATGATTTTATAAGGTTAATACTGATTTTATGTTCAGATTCTTTTTATGAATTGATAGTGAATTCTTGATTGGTATTTGAGTTACTTATTGGCACATGTGATCAACCATTTAAATGATTTTGCAGCAATGGTTGCTTGGCTATGTTAAATGGTTTCAATGATGGTTTTAATGGATTTTTCATTGTTTCATATTTTCTTTGGGTTCCTCGTTTGGTTAAACAAGATGGAGTAAAACAATGTGAGAAAATGAGTCCTCGTGCATGGCCTTGAGCTCTTGAAAAGGGCTAAGGATGCAGTTGAGAAGACCTATCCGCCTGTAGGACATTGAGTTATCCATCTGTAGGGCATTGATTTGGGCATGGTTGAGTCTCCTCATCCGATCTGGGATCTTATATCTTCCATCTTAGTAGTCTTGAGTAGGACCTAACATGTTGTTGAATGAGCATCTCCCTGTTGTCGCATTGGCCTTATGTATTGCTTGATGTGTTTGCACTGTGTCTGTTGAGAGTATTGGCCATATGTTACCCTTGTCTAGTTATTTCTATTTGGGCCTTGTGACTACCTCCGATCATGGTGGGGTGGTCTCTCTGGAGTCCACATGGTAGGGAGGCGTTGCCACCACCATTGGGGACCGACGTTCAGGTTTTAGAGCACCAGTTGGAGTTGATCTATCCCATGTATTTGGATTATCATATCGCACTCATGTACATGCCTTTATGTAATTATCTTATCTGATGTTGTATCTTGTTCATGGAAATGCTATTGTATTAATACCTTTTCCCTTTATGCACATTGCAATCTCTTGAGAAGTTGTAATCATATAGATTAATGAGAAGAAATGTGATGTTTTATATTTGGTTTACAGGTTCTGGTGTTGGTATCGGAATCGCTTGTATTATGATGTTTATTATTGGATTTCTTTCCCTAATTTTTTTTATGCAAAACTTGAACTTCATATGTGTATCATCTTTACATTTAAATTTGCTTAAGTTCCGGAGCAACAACACCTTTCGTTGCTGCCTTGTGAGTTGCATCACAAGTTCTAGAGCATTGAGCTCTAGAATAGTAGGTTCCGGAGCATCGGGCTCCAGAAAAGTAGGTTCCATAGTATCGGGCTCCAGAACTGCAAGTTCCGGAGCACCGACGCTCGTTGTCTGCTGACCAGTGGGCTCCAGAACTTCAAGTTCCGAAGCCACAGGTTCTAGAGCAGAGGAGAAATAGGTTCCAAAGCATAGGAGCAAGTTCCAGAGTAGAGAAGCAAGCTCCATAGCGAAAAGTTCTAGAGCAGAGGAGCAAACTCCGAAGCAGAGGAGCAAGTTCCGTAGCAACAGGTTCCGGAGCAGAGGAGCAAGTTCGAGAGAAAATTTTTTGAGTTGTCCTGTTTACTCCTATTTGGATTTTTCTCTGGAGGGTGGATTAGTCTTCTCGTTAAATTTGTACTTTAGGTATAGTTGGCCATGTTTGGTGTCATTTTATGGATTTTGGTAATTACTTTATGTGTATGTTAGTCTTTATGTTTAAAAAAAAAATCTTGTCGTCTTGGGCTCTTAACCTTCTGGGTTGTGTAGCAGGATGTTACACTAGGAACATGCTTGTATTTTTTAATACTAGTAAGAATTTTTATTTGTTGGGAACCATTTAAAGGATCTGTGTTGAGATATGAAATAATAATTTATGAATTTTGAGTTTTATTATTAATTAATAAAACTTTAGGAACAATGAATATTTCAAATTGGCCATTGTTAAATGGTGATTTTTTGTACTACATGGTTTTAATCCCTTCTATGGTCATCCTCATATACTTC
Source organism: Sequoiadendron giganteum (assembly GCA_007115665.2). Lineage (NCBI taxonomy): Eukaryota > Viridiplantae > Streptophyta > Pinopsida > Cupressales > Cupressaceae > Sequoiadendron > Sequoiadendron giganteum. The sequence goes on along the minus strand of CM021110.1, from coordinate 269,234,765 downwards.
TCACTTCTATGAGGAAACTTTCTTGAGTGGTTATCAAAGCTTAGGTTTAAGAATTCTATGTGTTTGATTCTTGAGAGATTAAAGTGAGGAGAACTACATGTGACATTGATACCATTTGGAAATAGGTATAGAAACAATCCTTGGGTGAATGGATGCCATGAACCTAAATTGGTAGTGGAATTATTAGGAGGAAAATCCAAGGTTTGGGGTCGTTGTACTTAAATAAATCATTTCTCCCTCCAAGTACTCATTCTAGCTTGAGGCTAAAATTTTCCTTGAATAGTTGTGAATTCATCTTCCTAACTAATATGTCTCCACTATATAAGTATGAGCCAAAAAATGGCATCCATCCTCATCTAGTTTATCTACTTTAAGGTTTGTAGTACATTTTCCTTTCAAACTTATCCTCTATTCTTGGATGGACTTTTAGAGTCACCATCAAAATGGTCTATCTCTAATGTGAACGTATGAGAATGCCTCTAGACTTGTTAAAATTAAAATAACTAGAATTTACATGTGTTGAACACTATGAGAATGTGTCTTGGGTCAATGAGGAGTATAGGAAGGTATATGTTAGGCTCAAGGTTTATTGAGTTCTATTCTTCCAAGAAATAAGAGCATAATAAACTTAGATATGGAATTGCTATGAATGAGTTATAAAAACCTGCAAACTTTGTGTTTCAGATTATTTTGAATTAAACCATTCTAATCTAATGGTTTGAACAACCCTTAATATGTATGGATGATCTAGTTACTATAAATATTAATTAGCATGGCTATATGTTGAGTTTCAGATACATTTCCTTATAATTTCCATTACAAATAGTGGGAAAGTAATAGTGATCATTATTGAATGTGGTATATTATTTATCTTTTGGAAACCTATGAGACTATGTGTATAGGCTTATCGATCACTTTATGTTTGTATATAAAAAAGGCAACCTACCAAGTGCTTGTGGATCCTTGTGATCTCTTGATTATGCATACTTGATTATAATATGGACCCACATGTTAGAGCCGAGTCTCATAAAGGTACATGTGGGTAGTTAGCTATCACCAATACTAGTAGGAGATGGATGCTATATATTTATTCATAATATATTAAGGATTAGATGTCATTCACCAATATTCTAGAGATGCAATTTTCTAGAAGCTATGTATGTTATGATACACAAGTAGTTTTATTGGATATCACTAGTATCATGTAGGCGAAATATGTTTGGATTAATTGCCATACCTTAGAGTTTAACTATCATTGATGGAATGTAGATGATGAATGCTAATATTCACTCATGGTATGACATGGCTTAACTAGCTTTCAATAGTACCATATAGGTGATGGAAAGAGCTACCTCATATTGAGTGGGACTTTCAATAGTGGAATTGAGGTAATATATATTAACATCCATTGACTCAGATGGTTCAACAAGCTATGAACATATTATTAATGACCAAATGTGTTGTTTGTTGTTGCAATGCCTTTTTTCCTTTTGGTGATTACCACAAGTAGTAAGGATGCTCACTTTTCTTCATAGTTGGTACTGAACTAGTACAAATGACGAGACCCATAGTGTAGTATAAGATGAACTAATACTATTTTTGGTTGGGATGTATTTAAGGGATTATGTATTAGAGAAATAGGTAAAGGGGAAGTTTCTTGTAGTAAGGTTCTAACCACATCTTTTTGTTGGTTGGTCACTTGTGTACATATAATGATATTGAGTTATTCACATTGTTATATGCATGAGCAAGACACACAATGCATATGTGATAATGCATGAGTTAGTACACCAAAGGTGTTCCCTCTATGGAGTGTTACGGAAAAATCTTTACAAAATATTTAAATCAACGTTTGACATTTACGTAGAAAGCATGGAGGACCATTCAATTAATCTGGATGGTTAAATCAAATCATGACAACTATCATTTTCACTTTCATTTCCCCCCTATTTACTCAAGCATCATAACTTGTACTCAAGTCTGCTCACTATTCGAGGTTTATCATGTATTTAATATGGAAACCCCTAGATAATAAAATTCCACAAACTTAAATGTGTGGGATTTTTTTTTAATTTTTTTTATCCATTCTTTCCTTTATAGATATATTTTAATTTTAATACTTTTTCACAATCTAATAATTAGTTTTAATTTATAGTTTTAAATATAATTAATAATTTTAGTTACTATATTTACTGTTTTGAGTTAGTTTAATTCAGGTAATTTTTTCATCTATAAATAATTATATTTGTTTGTACAAGTTATTTCATGTGATTATTTCGAGTTAGTATAATTGGGGTAAACTTTTCATTTCTAAATAATTATATGCGTTTTTACAAGTTGTTTGGTAGTTGTCATTGTGATCAAATTACAAGAATCTTTAATTTGGAAAGAGAGTACAAAATTATTTAAATAGAAGTATGCTTTTTTTAGAAGAACCGATTTTTACATATTCTTTCAAATTTTTAGTAATAATAAACTATCAAATTTTGTGAACCATTAATTTTCTGAAATCACATAATGATTAATTATGTGATCAAATTAATGAATTGAAAATAATACTTTAAAATAATAAAACATATTTAATATAGAGTTTGAAAGTTTAATTTAAAAGACAGGTAAGATTTAATCTTAGGTCTAACATCTATTATATATTTTTATTTTTATATTCAAATTTTATTTTGAAAATTATTAATTTAAAAAGAAATTAATATGGATTATATATTTTAATTTTTATGATAAAATTTTATTTTAAAAATTAGTAATTTAAAAAGTAAAAATAGTAATAAATCAAAAATTTATAAAATCTTTTAAAAAATACTAGCAATGTTTTATAGTAAATTTTGTAAATGTCAAATTAATTACAAAAATAATAAAAAATTAATACTAAAGTGTAATTAATTATAATTATATAACAATTACTATATTTATATAATCATACTTTTATATTATACAAGTAATTTAAATGACATGATATATATTATTAAACTATAAATATAATTAATAAACTATTAGAATAAAGAGTAATAATTATGAATTATAATAATTTCATATTTTAGTTTAATCATATTTATTATATAATATATATTGATTATAATGTTACTATATTAAATTTGCGTGTTAATTGAATTTATACTATATAAATCTATACTATTTACAACAGTCAAGGAAAACTCAAAAAATTAAATGAACGGTTACCTCAAGAAACTAGCTAGCTGTTGCATTGCTGAAAGCTTTTCAAATGCATGATTGTTTTATGGTTTTATTGTTGTAGCTGGATTGAGATCTTATATTCATATGGATGTTGACAAATGCACAAACTATGATAGAGGGAGGAGGATAATCAACCTAGGGATCTTCGAGCTTTCTTGATTCTTGGACTTTTTCTGAACTCTTAGTTTAGTAGGCAAAGGTGCTCGTTTCTTATGCTCAAATATTTATGCAACATTTTTGTCAGCCTGTGATTGGTGCTGCATTTTTCTCTGAAGGTTGTCAGAGGCTATAGTAGTGTTTCAAGACAAGAGAGTGCACAAAAATCAATTTACAAGTGATAGGTTTGTAGGAACAATACATGGGTTACGAGGAGTTTTGAAGACAGGCGTTGTGCATGTGAACGATATGTGGAAGTAGATAATTCACACATATGTCCCTTTCAATGTCATATGTGCAGTGTACAATTTTCCAGCATTGAAACCTTATTTTTGCTTCTACAAACAATCCTCCATGGTCATCTACAGGTTATTCCATTTGATGACAGAAATCTACTCTACAATGGCGACACCAGCAATCTCTTGTTTATAGAACACCACCACTTTCTGGTGTTGTAGTGTATTGGGGAATGTTTTCCTGCATATCGCTGTCTCAAGGGTTTCACCATATCTCCTCACATTCAGAAAGAGACCCATGTTCGCAAGGATCTGTGCCCTCCTTGGCATATAATTTTTTTGCTTAAGTGATTGTTCCCATAGTTTTTAATATTAGTCCATTCTTCTGGGTATACATGTCATGTTCAAAGACCAGTTGAGATACTAAAGGTAATTCATCTCTTGTTCTCATAACAAGGGTGTTAATATTCATTCGAATGTTTTGCATTGGGTCAAGCTTTGTCATATTATGTACATCCAAAAACAAGGGAAATATAAGTGGTTGATTACCACTTTCCTTGGAGCAAGTAGCCAAACAAGTCTCTGTAGATTATTGCACTCATCATTAATGAATTAGTTCAAAATTTGATGTATACGTACTATTTGTTGTGTAGTATTCGGTACCCTCCTTTATGGAAGAAACTTGTGACAACTTGCCAGATTGTACAGTTTTTGTTCATATTTTTGGTTTTTCTTTAACAACAAAGAGCGAACATCCATTGTTTCCATTTTATGTTTACACTTCAAGTTTTTTAAGATATTAATCTAGCTCTCTTGGGCATCTCTTGATCTTTTCAGAGGTCATCTCCGTCATTACGAATGATGGACGTAACATAGTGGTATGTATGCGTTTATGCTTTCTGGGTTTTACTCTATTTGGCTTCTTCCATTAACAAGATGATTCAAATATGTGTTTAGTATTTATAGTTGAGAATTGAAAGTATTATATTTCCAAGGAATTTTGAGGGGCTTTGATCAGGCCACAAATCTTATTCTCGATGAATCACATGAACTATTTTACTCCACTACGGTGAGCTACTCCATATCGTATATATTAGTGTCTTTTTAATTAATTATTAGTAAATCTAAGCCTATTTCAAGTTTTTAGATCTGGCCAACTTGAATGAGCCCAAGAGAGATGTGAATCTAGGTCATTCTCTTATTATTCCCAATTAGAATTGTATCGCTTTTCCTTGAAGAGTGGGTTGAACCAATTTTCCACTCAGTCCCCTTGTGTTGAATGGGGAAATACTGGAATAGGATGCCTAAAAGTAAACACTAAATCTTAGAAAATGAATGGGAATACATAACCAAAATGGCAACTCAAGGAACATGTTCGAATCCGGTGGTATACTCAATGACAATGTCTCATTTCTAATATGAGAATGTCACTCTCATCCATATTTCCACACTCCACATCTTCTATTTGACATGTTCTGCTAGGTAAATGCCGCACTATCCCATTGTGAGATTTGATTGAGAGCCACTCTTTTATGGAATGCATCCCTTTACCATTACACCGTGTTCATTTGGACTATTATTGTTGTTATTGAGTTTGCTTGAGAAGTTCGGAGATGTGGATATAGCATGTATGTATATGGAATGTAAAACCCTAAACCCTGACTCTGAGATCTATAAACTATTACTAAAGTCAACCAGATCCATGAGGGTCATGTTTTCCCATGAGGTCTTATTGAATTTTATTTCATTTCCATTTTTAGGAGATTAATGTGATTTCAATTAGACGCAATTATGTTTCTTTTTCTTGAGTTTTTTTGAAATGGGTTATATCAAAGTTTTTGAAGGACAAAGAATAATTTAATGTGTAATCCAAGTGAAAGCAATTATGTGGCGTGAAGCTCTAAGCAAGAGAATGACTTATGGGAAATTAAATCTCAGTACTATAAAGACTGTTGCAGCATTGCCTCGACTTCAAAGATTGTAAGAACCATGGCTTATTGATGAAAACACTTTGAAAAATGTTGCCAATTTGAGTGTGCCAGTAACATTTTATGAAGTATAAAAAAGTCCTTACATTGTGTAAATTCTCATATTGAAGGAAATCTTAATCAGTTACCTACTACTGAGAATATGGGAAGGAAGAAAAAAAGTGAACTGGAGCCCAGGGTTTTGAGTTCACTTTAACATTGAGATCAAATCTTGATGCAATGCAACCCAACAAAAAGAAAAAAAGAAGAGACTATATATTCAAGAAAATTAGAAGTAAAAAAGAATAGTATCCATCAAAATATGACATTATGCTTTTGGAAAAATAATTAGTTGACATTGGGCACTAAACTGAAATTTTAATTAACTTACTTATCTTTCTGTAACACCCCGCCACACAACCCTAGAGGAAGTTGCAATTAACAACTTAAACGAACTAATTTTTTTTGTTTAAGTACAATTAATTTGCAAGATCGCTTACCCATTGCCAACAACCCCTAAGGTTACGAGACAAAGGTTAATTAGAACCTCAACAAAAAACATGAATCTAAACCATGTCATTTATTTACTTAAGAAACTAAACACATACATTCCAAATAAGATAAAATACATCAAGCACAAGAGATAACTTTCAATTTCATTTATCCAGAATTAAACAATATGATTACATCTCTCATTCGGCGAATGAGGCAAGTCCAATAAATAAGGTTACAATTACAACTTTCCACCTCGATAACAAATGAGGGGTAATAAATCACAAGATCAACTGAAATAAATAAAGCATGAAATGAAACCGGATCCCACGAGCTCTCCAACTAGAAATCTCGTCCACATGAATAAAGAGAAAACCCAACGGAGTAAGGTGCACATTCCACCCAACCAAGTGGAACCCAAAGTCCAACCCCCCGTGCTAGGAGATAATAACAAGGAATCCTAGCCAAGGCCATCTATCTCTAGACACAGGCTAACACATAACTAAACCAATCTGACACAACCAATCACATGAACCACACAAGTTCAACTCAAGTACAACACTAGTACAACTCTAACATGCTCATATTGCTTCCAGAAATCAAACAGATCAATTATGTTAAGAGAACCATACACACATAATGAAATACCATCTCTTGTCCTAGACAAAGTGTCATCACACAAATTGACATGGGATATCCTCTGGGAATCTTCATAGGATCTGACCCCCACTATGGGTTATCTTGGTGGCCTCAACCGAATCTCGACCCCCATACTCACTCATGTAGAATCAAATACCTTTCATAAAGACAAGATAGATGACTTTGCCATTCTAGGCCTTCCCACTCATCCCAAGTCTAAACGAGCACTTGTGTCTATGAGTGAGGCAAAATTATCTTGATTATTGAGAAGTACCACCTAATATTTTAAGTATTATTTTAGTTATCACTTGATTAAACCACCTCTGAAGGTTATCCAGTTTACCTCTTTGGGCTCTAGCCCCTACAGAAGCCACTCTTCTACTTGACAACATACCAACCAAAACCAATCACCAAGGGAACCCAAGTGCATACAAAATAGATCAACAACCACTCCAACTCTAGGAGGAAACATAAAATGAAACTCACTCCAAACGCTGGAGGCAATAAATCACATAACAAAGTGACTCCTTACAAGGAGGCACATATCCCATAATCCATTCCTTCCATAGGAGGCACAAAACATCCTCGTTAGCGGAAACCAGGTAATAACATTGACATAACTTCATGCACTACCCAAGGGAATTAACAAACGGTTGACATCACAAAACAACAACCCACATCCTCTAAGGTCCTCTGGAAAACTTATATATTAAGGAAACTTAACCCATTTCTCCAAACCTGAACAGAGAGGAAATAATCACATAAAACAATTGCGAGGAAATAAACTAATTTTGGATATATTAAATCCATTTCCCTTAATAAAATTTAGTATTATAATACTTCAATAACACTTAATTTAATAATGTCTTTTTAAGACAATGGATACAATTTAAACCAAACATTTAATTCCTTAATTGTCTTTAAATGATAAGTAAAATAAGCAGTTACTTCTATGATTCAAAGCATATCGTTTTAAAATAAATAACTGTTTGTCCTTGCAACTAAATCATTTAAAAAGAAATCAGTTAATTTCGCTATTAAATCATATTGCTTTAAATCCAATAATTCTCCTTTCAAAACTATTATTTTAAAATAAATCCATCAGTTTGACTATAATACATTAATTTAAAATTTCTCTATTGCATTTAAATCAAGCCATCATTTAAAGATCAATTAAACTTTCTATTAAACACACTACTTCTAAATCCAATACTTGATTTGATAAAACATATTATTCTAATCATCCCATAATTCAAGTATTACATAGTAATTTAAAATTTCCCCCAACTACACTTAAATTATGCCATTATTTAAATCAACACTTTAATATATATATATTAAAATATATATATATATAGTTATTATTAATATATATTAATATTTTAATATTATACAATTATAATAATAAAATATTAAATACATATTTACCACTCATATATAATAATATTTTAATATTATTTAATATAATATTAAATATTAATTATATATATATTATTATATTTTTTTTTTAAACAAAAAAAACTAAAATACAAAATATCAAAAGGCGATTTGCCTTGGGCCGCATTCCTTGTTCTTGGGCCGCGCACCATTTTTAGGTCTGGGCCGTGCGGAATTTAGGGCCGCATGCAAATTTTGGGCTGGGGCGGCGGCTGTGCTATGCACAACCGACCACCATGAATGGTGGCGCGACTGTGCTTAGCATAGCCGTCCACCCTTCTTGGTGGCAGTGGTGCCAACAGCCACATGGGGTGCGCTAGGCGTGGCTCCCCCATAGTGCCTCCCATGGTGGGCAGTTGTGGGGTGAGCCCCTAGCCCCCACAAATTTTTGTGACTTCTATTATTTAAAAAGAAAAATAATATAAAAACCCTGCAGATTTTTTTAATTTGCGATTTCAATAGGGGTTTTTTTTTTTTTAACAGTATATTATCCATTTTTGAAATAAGTATGTATAAAATACATATATATATATATAAATTTTTTTTTTAAATATCCACACAAAGAATTTACAAAATTAATTCAGCAAGTTATTCTAAAAAAAATAATTTACAGTCAAGAACACCATTTATTTTCTTGAAGAAATTCATTTTCAAACAAAAAATTTTTTTTCAATTTTGAAGCAAGATCTAAAATGGGTGTTACTTGCAAATCAAACCAAGTTCATATAACTTCCAACAACATAAAAAAATTGTGAATCTTTTTCAAAATGAAACTAATTTAATAAAAGAAAACTTGGTTTCAAAAGCTTCAGGAGTTGATAAATTGGTGCCAAGCCTTCTCCTCAGATTCAAGCTTCTTCTCAACAATCCAACTGAGCTTCTCCAAAATCCAAATAAAAAACCCACAGAACAAAAAATTCCTTTCTTCCCTTCCTCTCTTTTTTCCAATTTTTCAAAACTTGTTTTTTTCCTTTTTTTTAATGAAAAATCCAAATAATAGGCAAAAAAAGAAGAAAATATCTATTCAACCACCATAATCAATTTTCAGAAACAAAACATAAAATATCCCAATTTTTTCAATTGCAATTTTCTAATTTTCAAAAAAATGAAATTTAAAACCTTTTTCAAAATATCTCATTTAACCTTTTCAATTTTCTATTTTCACACAAAATATCTATAAATTCCAAAATGCATATCTTAACTTAATTCAATATAATTAATTTAATTAATGAATAAAATAATTCTAATCCAAGATTAAATTATTTTATCAATTAAATTAAATTAATTAATAAATCAAATAACATTTCTAACATTATAACCAGATTAATTTAACCAACAACTTAAATACATAATGCAATTAATTACCATTTTCTAACTTGCAATTTAAATAAGATCAAGGCAAATAGCACAATGTTAACTCAATTGAACCAGACTAAAACCTGACGACACACTATGACTAGGGTGATGACTTGGCATGGAAAACCTAGCTACTATCTCCCAATCGAATACCTTTGGGTAATGGACACGCTCAAACCTGTGAAACTAGGTGGAGTTGATGTCCTATACCTGTTAACCTGTGAACAAAGAGTATATCAACATGTACATATATATCATAATGAGACACACCGTGAAGAGGAAATCATGGAATTACAGGGCGCTCACAAGCGAGTGATGCGATGTCGTCCCCTTCACCAATACAGTGTAACTAACTGATAAATCTAATATAGTAATTTAATCCAAAGCATAAAACATCATTAATTCAAATATTCACGATGCTAATCCAAAGCATGCCATAATGATAACATCTGATTAAAATACCATCACATCAAAATATAACATTCACATCACTTTATAGATAGCGGTCAAATAGTAACCGAGTACCAACGTCAAAGTACAAACATAAAACACACATAATAAGGTATCTGAATATCCATAAACACATCAAAGCAACAAAACAACACAAGGACACACTGTCCAACCAGAAGGCAAAACAGAGGGGTATTACACTTTTAGTCCCTGCAAATTTCTTGATCACGATCAACTCAGTTGTGCTGTACCAGATGCAATTGGGTCGAATATAACCTTTGGTCCTAATACAACACTATTACTGTATGTTGCTCCTAAGATGCTATCATTTTTGGATATTTATATTTCATTATATTTTGTTGATGCAAAATTTCACAAAGCGCTGCTTTGGCCATTGGTTATACTGTTATATAGAAATATTCTTTGTTGAGACTATGCATCATACTCTTTCAATTTGTAGAAGTGCCTCACCCTTTGTCATCAATCTATCTGATTCCAACTACTAGGCTAAAGTGTTTAAGTGTGGTAATCATAATTCCTAACTCAAAAAAATTGGCTCATTTGGGAGGTCAAAAAAACTGGAAATCTAGAATTTTCAAATTAATTCAATAAAATTTCTATAGGAATTAAAGAGTATGGACTAAATTGGACAATTCTGGATTGACTGAAAAACTCAAATCTAGATGGATTTGACAATTATGATGGTAGAAAAATGTGCAGCTTTCTAAGATAACTAGCTCAATGTTCATTCAAAGCTTTCCATGATTTACAATTAATTTTTGCAGCACAAGGCTTTTAGGGCCATTTCAGGGGCCTAAAATTGAACGACCATATGATTTAATACTCCCTGGGTTCTCACACACTACACATAAATGAATTACAACAGGTTAGAGATTTTATTTGTGTGCAGAACTAAAGTTTATAAACTCAAGCATTTTAGGGTTGAATGCCTTACTCCTGTAGAATGTAAAAATGTGTACTGTAGGTAGAAAAGAAGTTTCTTTTGAAAGATATGATAAGGTTTAGGTTTCGCTTAATGTTTAGCAGGATAATTCATTTTGTGCTCTTTGTTGTTGATACCTAATACCTTGCAACAAGCTGGAGTTCAACAAGTATAATTTGGTTAGCCTCTTTCCCATTTTTACTTTCATTGAGCATTACATGTTTGAAGAGTGATGGGGTAAAGACATTTTTTGATGTGAGCAATGCAACACTTTTCCATCCTCTTTCTTTGTAGAAGTTAGAGCCAAGTACAATAGCCTCTATGAGGCCCTACTCCTCCTGCCATTGCATTTAGTGTTTTATATAACTAGAGTCTAAACTACACTGCTCACACCTCTTGAGATTCATTGAGAGCTTGATACATCCTTGAGCAATTATTTTGTTGTTTCTTTAAATCAATATTGTTTTGACTTAGTTTTGATTGTCCATAGAGGAACCTATTCCCCAGCCAACTGTCCCGCCAGTTGTGGAAAATCATCTCAAGAATGGTAATAGGATTTACATGAATTGAAAAGATGCTTTGGCACCTTGTCATTCATTAGTTGCTAGAAACCACTAGAAAACATTTGTTTTATAGCTATTGCATGGTTTATAATACAAATTTGATGTATTTATTAGGTACCATGTCCCTCGCTCCTGGCTACACACCACAAACAATGTATTAGTATTACTTGAGGAAATTGGTGGTGACCCATCTAGAATTTCATTCAGAACCAGACATGTCAACACTATTTGTTCTCATGTCTCACCGGACGATCCTACTGCATATTAGGCTGCAAATGTGCTCACTAGTTAACTTACAATGTTCTTCGGGGTAGCATATATCAGCCATAAAGTTTGTAAGCTTTGGAAACCCACAAGGATCTTGTGGAACATTCTATGATGGTTCTTGCCATGCAATAATATCATTGTAAAAAAGGTATGCATCTCATTTTTTATAAGGTTTGACATAAATTATATATATCATGTTTTGAAAAGGAGGGGACAAATTTGCAAATATTATTGATTTGCAATTCAAGTTTTCTTTGGTATATAATTAATGATATACATCTAGTTATGCCATTGGTTTTTATATCTTGTTTTATTTGGTTTGAAAAAAATATATACAACATATAGAAAGGAGAGCAAGAAACCTAAATAGTAATGTTATTGTTTTGCAGGTATGTGTTGGCTATGAGGAATGTTTCATCCCTGTTTCAGAAGTAGTATTTGGAAAAACATATGATGATCCTACGAAGAGTCTAGCAGTGCAAGCCATTTGCAACCATTGACTCATCAAAAATTTGAAGAATACATAGTCATTTAAGACCAACTAGTGACACATTTGATTTAAAATCATTGCCAAAGTACTAAAATTTAGATTTCAATATTCTTTTGATTGGTTCATGTTAAATCATTTTGGGCTCTTTGAACTATTGAGCAACTTCTCAAGTAATAAAACCTCTGTGAAATTTTTCCAGTAACTAGTCGAGTTGCAAAGATAAATATACAAAAGCAAAAATGCAAAGAGGTAACTATGGAATAGAATAGCATTTTATGAGAGGAAGAAACAATTCTTTATAAATGTGCAATTCTTTATAGTTGGATCTGATAGTCAGTTAAATGATACATCATTTTACATTCCAACTCAATTTATATGCACTTTGATTTGTTTAGAACACAATTAACTGATTGTGTATGACATATCTATTTTTTCATTTTTGGATGCTTTCTATTTTCCATGACCACTATCTAGACTCCTGGTTATGCCTCCTTATGATGGATTAAGAAACCCTTAATTAGATGGTGCTCTCAATTTTGTCTTCCCATTACTTCTATCTCAGGCCTCGTGCTATGGTCATGCAATTTAATTTATTGCAGCCAGCTAGTTGGTAAGATCATTGTCTGTCATTAAAAAAGGATAAAAGATGATGGATCACAGAGTGTTGCATTCTTTTAATCCCTAGATTACTTTCAAGATGTATAATCTAATATTTTCTAAATGTTATCTAGTCTTGCACTTTCATACCTTAGGATTGTTGGTTTTCAGATAAGAGTCATAATTTGTGATGGTATCAGAATTATTGACATTTTGGGCTTAAAAGAGGATGCAACATTAGCTTAGTAAAGGCATGAGATCTTTTTGAGTGTGAACTAACCATTAATTAAAAAAAAAACATTTTGCATTTGGATATTTGTAATGTTGTTTGAATTTTAAGAAGAGGCTCATCTATTATGTTTTATGATATCCTCAGTGTTGTCAAAACACTTCTTTGGGTTACTTAAAACAAAACTGATTCATATACAAATTATTTATGAGATTTTGAGAAAACTCTATTTAGTGTTGTTGGCAGGTTTCATATTAATAAATGATATTGAATAGAGCTTTTGTCTTAGGAAATTAATCCAACACTTAGTCCTCTCTTTTCCTAAAAAAAATTATTAAAATCTTTTGGATTATATCATTACAACCATGTTTCTTTCCTTGTGTTGATTTTTCTTTTCAGTTCATATATATTAACCTTATAGACACATTATCATGTTTTTTGATAAAAAATGTAATTTCACTATATGGTGCTGTAAATTTACATATTTATAAACACCTTTGATTATTGTGTTTTTGAAAATTCTTATTTTCCTCATCTTTTGGGCCCTTAATTTCCCTTTCTAGTTCTGTCTCCTCTTCAAACATTTTTCTATTTAGTTTTTCTTTTGATAGTATGTCTTGATTGGGCCTTATGCTTCAATTCTTTAGTGGAATACTTTTTCAGCTTCATCACAGTATAGGTTCCTTTTGCAATTCTATTACTAATTTTTGAATCAAACTGCCATATCAGTTTGAGATTCGTATGTATAATGTTTTGTTACATTCTTATTGGCCAAACCTGTTTTCTTCGTCGAATTATTTCTAAATTTTGGTATTATGGAAGAGACAAGTTGTTTCAAGTGTATTAAACCCAGAACCCTAGTTAAGTTGGAGGTACAAGTAAGCATGAGACACATTCAAAAATTAGGGATGGGGTGATATGGTGTTGGAAGTTCTGAAACCGAAGATCAACTAAGCAAGGGGAGATAGGCATGTGAATGGATTTGGCAAATGCTCCCTTGGAAATGTGACTGCATGCTTCATGTTCTCACTTTTTCATGTCTTAGGGTCTTTGCTCAATATGGAGAGAGTGTTTATGGCATCACATTAAAATCCCTTGCTATATTTGATCCCCAATTTCATTTAACAAAGACCATTGAGATTATGATGATAATGTTCCTTTTAATAGGTCTCTTTTCCTGCTATAATTGATTTTGCCATTTAGACTTGTGTTTTCCATCCTTGGATAAATCTGAAAGCCTATTCAAATATAAATTCACGTAAAACCAAAGATATGGTCTAGGAACTAAACATCCTATACGATCTATCATAAACTATTTTAAAATTTTCTTACAGCATTTGCTTTGTATCCCAAACATAGGTTTTAGAATAAAGTAAGTATCCTTTCTTGAAGGTCTAATTTATGACTCTGTTGTAGTTCTGATCTTCAACTTGCAATTGCACTTCAACAGCAACAGGAGAAACATACGAGTGGCACATTCTTCTTTCTGTGGCAGCTAGTTCCAAGATGGCAATAGGTCCTGAGGTATGGATTTGAATTTCATGACTGCAATTGATAGGATTTATATTATTATCTTGTGGCTCACCTAAATATTTGTGCAATTACCTATTCTCCATGACCATAATGTTTGATACAATTAATAAATAAAAATAAGAATCTCCAAGCTTTGTTGAATTTCAATCAGAACCTAGTTAGAACTCATATTTGATAAGAAAATACTAAACAGTTTGCAAAGCGCTACACTAGCTTGCATTTTTTGGGGGGTTTCAATTTTTCTTTTTTAATTCTTGGCAGATTTATACTTGAAACATAGCATCAATGCATGATGTCTGAAAAGAAAGGTCTAAAAGATGTTTGTTGGGACGTAATGCATTTCTTATCAATAATAAGTTTCATGGTTTGTGTTTCGTTATGTTGTTCACAAAGCTATCCATTCAAAGTTTCCCTCATTAAATTGTACACAATCTTTTCCAAAATCTCTACATTATGGATTTCACCCTCTATAGATGTTTTTCACCAATGACAACATTTCACCCTCTATAGATGTTTTTCACCAATGACAACATTGATGTCCTTCATCTGCTCCTTGGATCTATATCGGGCTTTCTTAATTCTTTGGAGATGTCTTTCAATGCTTGTGACTTCAGTCATTTCGTTTTAGACTTTCATGCTTTGTTATTCCCCTTTGATAGTTTTGTTGATGCCAACTTGTAAGATTCTCTACAATTCTGTGAGTTGATATTTCAAGGAAAAAGTAGAATGGTTAGAATGTCTTTGTGTGTAAAGGTGTAGATATGAGGATTGTACTAAATAGAAATACTGGTGCATAGTGATTCGGAAAACAGTTTAAGGTATTTTTTGATTAGACAGTTTAAAGTTGCAGGTTCATGGCCTTTCAATGTCTCATTTTCAGGTTTCTAGCAAATTTTAATATACTCCTTTGACTAAGGAAATTATTATACTAATATCTACAAGTGGCCAAGAATAGACTTTTCAGAGTGTGAATTTATGGACTCAACTCAATACGTTGTCAGTATCCTTATGCTCTGTTCTCTATTTTTTCAAGTGTTTCTGAGTTTGGCAAATATCATAAAAGGAACTTTCTGAAAAATACTGCGTAAAATATCTTATACAATTTTTTCCAGTGTTTCTCTGAGTTTCTGGGATAGGAAGCACAGGGCAACAGGGAAGGGCTTCTGGGTTTGGCAAAAAATGTAATACCCCTCCATTTTGTCCTTTTGATCAAACAGTGTTATGTTCTGTTGTGTTGTACTTCCTGTTGGTACCTTGACTATGCTACTCGACTTCTTTTAATCGCTATCTATAACGCGACGTTAATGTAATCTTTGTTGTGATGGTATTTTAATATGATGTTTTTGAAATGATAAGCAGCATTTACAGGGTGATATACCCTTTACACAACGAGCCACAAGGGCCAAGGAGGATCAACAAGCATGGTTTCTAAGGGACCATGAACCCACTAAAGAACTAACAAACCAGAAAAATAGAGAGCAGCAGAAACCATAGACACGCAGCAGAGCCAAACTACACCAGGTCACCAGATAACCAAGATCGACAGCACACTCAGAACCAATAGTCCTAAGTCAGAAACAACTAACAACTCATACCAGGCATCAAACCCAGGAGAGATAAAACCTTTAGGACAAACAATAGTCCTAAGTCCAAAGCACTAAAGGCCTTGAGCCAAGAAACAACCCCTACCACATCCAACCCAATTAGGCAGTATGAAGCAACCTGATCACTAACCACCTACAGCAGTTGGACAATAGTCAATCTTTCGCTTGAATAAAAAAGTATTGAGCCAAGCAGACCCTCACCAGAAGAGGGGTACGAAACACAAGTTGTGGAGGAAAGCTCATTTGAATGCACCAGCCATCCAGACACCAACCCCGAACCCACCTCAAAAGGATGGGGCTCCCCTCTATAGGAGAGGAAGAAGTGGGTACCAGAACTACCGAAGAAGCCTCCCTCCAAAGTGAGCACACCCAAGAGAGAAGCACTTCCTACCAACACTACAATCACCGGCTCCACCTCAATAGGAGAGGGCTCCACCTCAGTAGGAGCAATATTCGCCTCTATAGAATATGATTGTAGCACAAAGTAGCAAGAAGGAACTCCAGCAGCACAGGCACACACCTCATCCCAAGGTATCCAAACCGAAGGAACAAAGGCAACACAAACAACCTCTAAAACCTGAACATCTCTTCCACCAAAAAAGGTACCATCCTCCACAGGGGGCAACCAATCAACCAAGGGAGTCCCCCAAGCCAGAGACCCCACATCAACCCACTGATAAACAAAGCATCGAAAGGGGACAAAGTAACTCCCATCCCTACCACAGAGATAGGTAAAGGATAACAAAACACCCATAGGGCAGGGCCCCCTCCTCCATTCAAACAAAGACACCAAATCCATCACTTCCATCAACCAGAAAGCCATCTAAAAGTCCAAATCTCTTTTCATCAGGCACTGGCCAAGACACCAAAGACTCCAAAAGCACCAAGGAGCAACCAAGAAAGATTCCCCTAAACACCACTGCAGCTGCACAAAACCAAGGAACCTTCTCCCAAACAGAGCAACTGCCATAGTCCTGAAAAGATCCACCACAACCCTCACTTTAGGCAACGACCAATAGATCCACAGACCCCGAATCACCAAGGCCAAAGTAGAAGCATGTTTGGGAACTCCACCAAAGCCACAGAGCTCTAAGTAAATCCCAACACACAAACTCAGAACCGTCACAGAGACAAGGGGACCCAATGGGACAGGAGGACCCAAGGAAGCAGATTTAAACTCCAAGACACCATAGCAACAAAGAGGCGCACCAAACTCAGGAAACAACCAAAGAAAAACCAAGCCAATGACCTCCCCAACAAATTAGAGGAGACAAAAAGGAAAGCACTTAACAATACCACAAACCCACGGGAGCTTGTGAAGACACAGATCACTACCCAGCAAAGCCCAGAAGCTAAAAACAGGTGCAGGAAGCTGGGAAAGGAACACCCCCAAATGCATCAGGCCCAGCCACCAAAACAAGGTAAAGGAAACAAGATGAAGCAATAGCTCCCTCAAGGCGCACTCCACTCCCACCTCACCAATAACCGACACCCTAATAGGCATCCCCGACCAACAAGTCACTAGAGCCGAAAGACGAGCAGCAACAGACAATCCATGGCACCATGGCAACCACAGCACCAAGGCACGAATCGAACACCCAAACACACCAAACACAACCATCCTAAGCCAACAAACAGGGCACCAACCATCATCATCATCATCATCAAGGTCGGTGCCATCAATCTCTGCAGCAACACCGGCAGGATTCAAAATTCCAAGCCCGCGCCTGTTCCCGCTCATGTTGATTTCGTCTTTTAGTATGATGTTATCTTATGGCATGTTTTATTAACATAAATGGATATTCGAATTAATGATGTTTATGCTTTGGATTATTTTAGTACGTTAGATTTGTCAGTAGTACTACTATATTGGTGAAGAGGACGCTACTGCATCACTCGCTTGCGAGCACCGTGCGATTCCAAGATTTCCTCTTCACGGTGTGTATTTTATGATGTTCATATTATATGTTGTTGTTTACTTGATTTACAGGTTAACAGGTACAGGACATCGACTCCACCTGGTTTCACAGGTTGGAGCGTGTTCAATGCCCAACGGTATTCGATTGGGAGATAGTAGCTAGGATTTTGTGCCAAGTCGTCACCCTAGTCTTGTGTGTCGTCTGGTGTTGTCGCGTTATGATTGTTTTAACTTTGTTCAATTTGGCCTTGATTTTATTTAATTGCAAGTTAAATGGGGTGATTTGTATGGCTTAATGTATTTAAGTTGTGGATTAATGTGTTCTGGAATTATGTTGAAATGTAATTTATTTTATGATTAATTTAATTTAATTAATAAATAATTTAATCGTTAATTAAATCTATTTATTAATTAATTAAATTTAATTGGTTGAAGAAGTTAATTTATTACGTTGAACTTATTGTTAAATTTGTTGAAATTGAAAAATAAAGAAAATGCATAAAAGCCAATTTGAGAAATTTGGGATTGAAAAATTGAAAAATGATTAAAAAGTCAAATTTGAAAATTTGAATTCAAAATTGAAAAAAATGAGATATTTTGGCAATTTCTGTTTTATGAAATTTATGAGGGTGGTTGAAGGATTTTTAGGGTTGAATCCTTATGGTTGAATTTTGCTTCACAATTTCCGGATGTTCATAGAGTTTTGGAAAAGATTGAACTATATAGAGGAAAAATTCTTCAATTTGGTGGGTTTTTGGAAAAAGCTTGGAGAACCTGTGTATCTGAAGAGGGAATCAAGACACCATCAGGATCTGCTATCAGTTTCAAAAAAACCAGGTTCATGTCTTCTAACTGTTTGGTTTTGAGATCTTTGAAATTTAAATATTAATGTTTAAGATCTTGTGGAAGGAGTTTTGAATTTTGTTGTTTGAATTCAAATAAAACAAAGGTTGGAATTTTGTTCTTCAAATTAGCAAGAAGACCCTTTTAAAATTTAAATTACTTCCAAGAAAATGATGTTTTTTGTAAATCATTGTTCTTTTACACTTATCATTCTAGTTTTCTCAATTTATTTTGTCTTATAGACCAAAAATGCATATATATTCATGTGGTTTAAAAAAGGTTATTATTGGATAAATCTGAATTAAAATGGGCAGATTTCATTTTAATAAAATCGTGTTTTTAAAAAAAAGCGCAGGTCGCGTTTTTTTATGTTAGGGTTTTAATTTTTTGTAAAAATCTTTGGGGAGACCACTGGGGGCTCAACCCCCACCGCACCCCATGGGAGGCGGGCGGAGGGAGCCGCGCCCAGCACACCCCTCCCCACACCCCACACCTTCCATGTCGCCGCCCACCTGGGTGTGGACGACTGTGTTCACACACAGTTGCCACCTCCATTAATGGGGGTTGGTTGTGTGTGAACATAGCTGGCCGACCCTGTGGGGTGCGCAGCCCCAAAGCAAGCACGGCCCACAAAACTAGGCAACCGCCCATTGCGACCGACGCGTGGACCGAGGAGTGGTGGTTGTTTTTTTTAATGTTTTTTTTTCTTTTCATTTACTTTATTTAATATTTTAAATATTATATATTTTATAATATTAAATGTTAATATTTATTAAATATTAATATTTAATTATTATAATATATAATATTAGTATATTAGTATAAAATAAATATATTAATATGTATTATTATATAGTTTAATATTAAAATATTAATATGATGTATGTTAATATTTAATACTATACTTTATAATATTAACGTATTAATATTTAAACATTTAAATATGGGTGTTTTGTTATAGCAGTTTTGGATGAGTTATTTTGACAATGGGATTTAATAATTTTAATTATTTTCCACCATGACATATTGTAAAATATTGATTTAAAATGATGATTATTTATTAAATGTACATGTGAATTAAATTATGTAGTTTGTAATCAATTTATCAGTTGAAACTTTAATTGCATTTTTGGAAAGGTTAAACTTAGAATTGACAAGAAATGTGTTTAGCGTTGTGATTATTTAATTTAATTTGCATTAACCTATCGTAACTTCTAAACATTATATCTTGAAACGTAGAAAGATATAGGATTACTTGTTACCATTGAAACAATTAGTGTAAATAAACATTTGATTTGAATATTATCTTTCGTCTGAAAGAGACGTATTTAATTCAGTTTTATTAACGCAATAAAGTGTTGAATGATAGCATGAGGACATGCATTTAGAATATCCAAAGCAGATTTAATTCTCGTTTTGATTTTGATCTGTTCTTGTCATCATTTGGAAAATTTGGGTCATTGCATTGGACAAGGCTTCCAGTTGAGTTTTCTATTTCGTGGGTTGTCGGTTTGTTATGTCAACCTGTCTTGTATTCCTTGGGTAGTGCATGGGAAGTATCAGTTAGTTACCCGGTTTCTACGAACGGGGATGTTTTGTACCTCCTTGGTTTGGGAGTGGATTACGTGGGTTGTGCCTCCTTGTCAAGAGTGACTTTGTTACCTTGTACCTCCAATGTTTGGAGAGGGTTTGAACTTAGGTTGCCTCCTGAGAAAGGAGTGGTTGTAATACCTTGTTTGTTGCACTTTGTACCCTTGATGTTTACATGATATGTGTGTTGTCAAGTAGAAGAGTGGCTTCCATAGGGGCCAGAGCCCGGAAGAGGTAAGATTGGGTACCTTCGGAAGTGGTGTAATTAAGTGATAACTAAATCAATATACTTAGAGTTTGGGTAGTACTTCACACTAAAACGATAATTATCCCTCACTCATAGATCCAAGTGCTCGGTTAGGCTTGGAATGGGTGGGAAGGCCGGTAATGGCAAGGTCATCTATCTTGTCTGTACGAAAGGTATTTGATTCCGCATTAGTAAGTATGAGGTCTAATGATCGGTTAGGGCCACCATCTTGATGATCAGTGTGGGTAACCCATGATGAGCTATGTGATGACACTCTGTCTAGGAAAACAGTTGACCATATAGTGTTGCACTTGTGTTGTACTTGCATGGTATCTGAGTTGTACTTGTGTTTTACTTATGTTGTACTTGAGTTGTACCTTGGGATGTTCTTGTGAGGTTCATGTGTTTGGTTGTTTCAGTTTGGTTCAGTGTATGTTAGCCTATGTCTAGACGTAGATGGTCTTGACTAGGATTCCTGGTTACTGTCTCCTAGCACGGGGGGTGGGCCTTTGGGTTCCACTTGGTTGGGTGGCATGCACCTAAATCTACTGGGCTATCTTTATGTTTGTGTGGATGAGACTTCCAGTTGGAGAGCTCGTTGGATTATAGTTTTCAGTTTTTGCTTTATTGTATCTTAGTTGATCTTGTATTATTTTACCCCTCAGTTGTTATCGAGGTGGAAAGTTGTAATTGTAATCTTATATATTGATCTTGCCTCATTCGGGGAATGAGTGTTGTAATCTTATTATTTAATTTGGATAAATTGAATTGAAAGTTATCTCTTGTGATGATGTAAATATCTTATTGGAATGTATGTGATTAAACTATTAATTAATTAATTGACATGGGTTAAATCATGTTTCTGTTGAGGTTCTATATAACCTCTATCTTGTAACCTTAGAGGATGTTGGCATTAGTTAGTGAACTTGCTTATTAATTATACTTTAAAAAAAAAAAAATAGCCTGTTTAAATAGTTTTTTGCAACTTCCTCTAGGGTTGCGTGGTAGAGAGTTACACAACTCAAAATTTATCAGAATAGACTTTTCAGAGTGTGAATTTATGGACTCAACTCAATACGTTGTCAGTATCCTTATGCTCTATTCTCTGTTTTTTCAAGCGTTTCTGAGTTTGGCAAATATCATAAAAGGAACTTTCTGAAAAATACTGTGTAAAATATCTTATACAATTTTTTCCAGTGTTTCTCTGAGTTTTTGGGATAGGAAGCACAAGGCAATAGGGAAGGGCTTCTGGGTTTGGCAAAAAAATTTCCAAAATTTTGACAACAAAGCATAAGAATAGAGCATTTTGACAACAAAGAACAGAGCATAAGAATAGACTTTTCGGAGTAATAGGGAAGGGCTTCTGGGTTTGGCAAAAAAATTTCCAAAATTTTCACAACAGAGCATAAGAATAGAGCATTTTGACAATAGAGAACAGAGCATAAGAATAGACTTTTCAGAGTGTGAATTTATGGACTCAACTCAATACGTTGTCAGTATCCTTATGCTTTGTTCTCTGTTTTTTCAAGTGTTTCTGAGTTTGGCAAATATCATAAAAGGAACTTTATGAAAAATACTGTGTAAAATATCTTTTACAATTTTTTCCAGTGTTTCTCTGAGTTTCTGGGATAGGAAGCATAGGGCAACATGGAAGGGCTTCTGGGTTTGGCAAAAAAAATTCCAAAATTTTGACAACAGTAGGGGATATGTATTAATAAGTTAATTATGGACTAGGGCCCCTCCCTTGTATAGAAAAAAAATAAAAATATTAACAAACAGTTTAACCATCAACCCTTGAATAGGTATGCTTTGAAAAAGAATCTTCAACCAAGCACCCATCACTATTAAAATCCCTCAGAGTTGCTTCTTCTGTCCATGAACTTTAGCATATTTTACTGCCCTTGAAACTTATATCTATATTTACATTTGTATTTGTATATATATATATAATAATATACACATATACATATATATACATATACATATATGTATATGTATAATAAATATATACATATACATATATATATATATTATGTATATATTTATTATGTATATGTATATATATATATATACACAAATACAAATGTAAATATAGATATAAGTTTCAAAGGGCAGTAAAATATATTCGATTGCTGCAAAAGTCAGTTAGAAACATTGCTAAAGGTCATGGACAGTAGAAGCAACTTTAGCAATGTTTGTAACTGACTTTTGCAGCAATTGAAGATATATTTTACTACCCTTGAAACTTATATCTATATTTATATTTACATTTGTATTTATATATATATATATATACACATATATATACATATATGTATATGTATATATTTATTATGGACAGTAGAAGCAACTTTAGCAATGTTTGTAACTGACTTTTGCAGCAATCGAAGATATATTTTACTGCCCTTGAAACTTATATCTATATTTACATTTTTATTTGTATATATATATATATATATATACATATATATATATACACATATATATAATATAATTTTAGTTGAATTAGATGTTATTACATATAGTGGAGGGGATGAGAGAAGGAGAGAGGGAGAAGAGGGAGAGAGAAAGGGAAGGAAAGAGAGGGGGAGAGAGTGGGGGAGGGAGAGGGAGTGGGAGAGGGAGAGAGAGGGGAAGGAGGGGAAGAGGAGGAGAGAGGAGGAGAGGGAGAGGGAGGGAGAGGGGGAAGAGGGAGAGAGAGAGGGTGAGGGTGAGGGTGAGGGTGAGGGAGGGGGGAGAGAGGGGGAAAAGGGAGAGAGAGAGGGGGAGAGAGAAGGGGAGGGATGGAGAGAGTGGGAGTGGAAGGGAGGGGGAGATGGGAGTGGGAGTAGTGTGGGAGAGAGAGAGTGGGAGGGTGAGGGAGAGATGGGGAGAGGGAGGGGGAGGAAGAAGGGGAGAGAGGGGGAGAGGGAAGGAGAAAGGGAGGAGAGAGGAGGTGAGGGAAGAGGGAGAGGGTGGGTGAGGGCGAGGAGGGAGAAAGAGAGGTGGAGAGAGAAGGGGAAAGAGAGGGGGAGGGAGAAGGGGAGGGGGAGGGAGAAGAGGAGTGGTAGTAGTGTGGGAGGGAGAGGGAGTGGGAGTGGGAGTAGTGATGGGAGAGAGGGAGGAGAGGGAGAGAGAAAGGGAGGAGAGAGGGAGAGAGAGAGAGTGTGGAAGGGTGAGGGAGAGGATGGGAGTGGAGGGGGAGGGTGAGGGAGAGAGAA
>CM021110.1:269196121-269210698 GCA_007115665.2 Sequoiadendron giganteum | reverse complement strand
TAAAATGAAATGACTGAAGTCACAAGCATTGAAAGACATCTCCAGAGAATTACGAAAGCCTGATCCAGATCCAAGGAGCAGATGAAGGACATCAATGTTGTCATTGGTGAAAAACATCTATAGACGGTGAAATCCATAATGCAGAGATTTCGGACAAGATTATGTACAATTTAGTGAGGGCAACTTTGAATGGATAGCTTTGTGAATAACATAACAAAACACAAACCATGCAATTTATTATTGATAAGAAATGCATTACGTCCTCAAAAAATGAACTTTTAGACCTTTCATTTCATACATCATGCATTGATGCTATGTTTCAAGTATAAATCTGCCAAGAATTAAAAAAGAAAAATTGAAATCCCCCAAAAAATGCAAGTCAGTGTAGCGCTTTGCAAACTATTTAGTATTTTCCTATCAAATATGAGTTCTAACTGGGTTTTGATTGAAATTCAACAAAGCTTGAAAATTCTTATTTTTATTTATTAATTGTATCGAACATTATGGTCATGGAGAATAGGCTAATTGCACAAATATTTAGGTGAGCCACAAGATAATAATATAAATCCTATCAATTACAGTCATGAAATTAAAATCCATACCTCAGGATCTGTTACCATCTTGGAACTAGCTGCCACAGAAAGAAGAATGTGTCACTCATTGTATGTTTCTCTTGTTGCTGTTGAAGTGCAATTGCAAGTTGAAGATCGGAACTACAACTTTTTCATAAATTAGACCTTCAAGAAAGGATACCTACTTTATTCTAAAACTTGTGTTTGGGATACAAAGAAAATGTAAGAAAATTTAAAAATAGTTTATGATAGATCATATAAGCTATTTAGTTCCTAGACCATATCTTTGGTTTTACGTGAATTTATATTTTAATAGGCTTTCATATTTATCCAAGGATGGAAAACACAAGTCTAAATGGCAAAATAAATTACAGTAGGAAGAGAGACCTATTAAAAGGAATATTATCATCACAATCTCAATGGCCTTTGTTAAATGAAATTGGAGATCAGATATAGCAAGGGATTTTAATGTGATGCCATAAACACTCTCTCCATATTGAACAAAGACCCTAAGACACGAAAAAGTGAGAACATGAAGCATGCAGTCACATTTCCAAGGGAGCATTTGCCAAATCCATTCACATGTCTATCTCCCCTTGCTTAGCTGATCTTCAGTTTTAGAACTTCCAACACCATATCACCCCATCCCTAATTTTTGAATGTGTCTCACGCTTACTTGTACCTCCAAATTTAAATAGGGTTCAGGGTTTAATACACTTGAAACAACTTCTCTCTTCCATAATACCAAAATTCAGAAACAATTCGATGAAGAAAACAAGTTTGGCCAATAAGAATGTAACAAAACATTATACATACGAATCTCAAACTGATATGGAAATTTGATTCAAAAATTATTAATAGAATTACAAAAGGAACCTATACTATGATGAAGCTGAAAAATTATTCCACTAAAGAAATGAAGCATAAGGCCCAATCAAGACATACTATCAGAAGGAAAACTAAATATAAAAATGTTTGAAGAGGAGACAGAACTAGAAAGGGCAATTAAGGGCCCAAAAGATGAGGAAAATAAGAATTTTCAGAAACACAATAATCAAAGGTGTTTATAAATATGTAAATTTACAACAACATATAGTGAAATTACATTTTGTATCAAAAAACATGATAATGTGTCTATAAGGTTAATATATATGAATTGAAAAGAAAAATCAACACAAGGAAAGAAACATGGTTGTAATGATATAATCCAAAATATTTTAATAATTTTTTTTAGGAAAAGAGGACTAAATGTTGGATTAATTTCCTAAGACAAAAGCTCTATTCAATATCATTTATTAATATGAAACTTGCTAGCAACACTAAATAGAGTTTTCTCAAAATCTCATAAATAATTTGTATAGGAATCAGTTTTGTTTTAAGTAACCCAAGTAAGTGTTTTGACAACACTGAGGATATCATAAAACATAATAGATGAGCCTCTTCTTAAAATTCAAACAGCATGTACAAATATCCAAATGCATTTTTTTTTTTTTAATTAATGGTTAGGTCACGCTCAAAAAGTTCTCATGCCTTTACTAAGCTAATGTTGCATCCTATTTTAAGCCCAAAATGTCAATAATTCTAATACCATCACAAATTATGACTCTTATCTAAAAACCAACGATCCTAAGGTATGAAAGTGCGAGACTAGATAACATTCAGAAAATATTAGATTATACATCTTGAAAGTAATCTACGGATTGAAAAGAATGCAACACTTCGTGATCCTCATCTTTTATCCTTTTTTAATAACAAACAATGATCTTACCAACTAGTTGGCTGCAAGAAATTAAATTGCATGACCATAGGATGAGGCCTGAGATAGAAGTAATGGGAAGACAAAATTGAGAGCACCATCTAATTAAGGGTTTCTTAACCATCCATCATAAGGAGACGCAACCAGTCTAGATAATTGGTCATGGAAAATAAAGCATCCAAAAAAATGAAAAAATAGATATGTCATACACAATCAGATTAATTGTGTTCTAAACACATCAAAGTGCATATAAATTGAGTGGGAATGTTAAATTATGTATCATTTAACTGACTATCAGATCCAACTATAAAGAATTGTTTCTTCCTCTCATAAAATGCTATTCTATTCCATAGTTACCTCTTTGCATTTTTGCTTGTGTATATTTATCTTTGCAACTCGACTGGTTACTGGAAAAATTTCACAGAGGTTTTATTACTTGAGAAGCTGCTCAATAGTTCAAAGAGCCCAAAATGAATTAACATGAACCAATCAAAATAATATTGAAATCTAAATTTTAGTACTTTGGCAATGATTTTAAATCAAATGTGTCACTAGTTGGTCTTAAATGACTATGTATTCTTCAAAGTTTTGATGAGTCAATGGTTGCAAATGGCCTGCACTGCTAGAATCTTCACAAGATCATCATATGTTTTTCCAAATACTACTTCTGAAACAGGGATGAAACATTCCTCATAGCCAACACATACCTGCAAAACAATAACATTACTATTTAGGTTTCTTTCTCTCCTTTCTATATGTTGTATATATTTTTGTCAAACCAAATAAAACAAGATATACAAACCAATGGCATAACTAGATGTATATCATTAATTATATACCAAAGAAAACTTGAATTGCAAATCAATAATATTTGCAAATTTGTCCCCTCCTTTTCAAAACATGATATATATAATTTTTGTCAAACCTTATAAAAAATGAGATGCATACCTTTTTTTCGATGATATTATTGCATGGAAAGAACCATCATAGAATGTTCCACAAGATCCTTGTGGGTTTCCAAAGCTTACAAACTTTATGGCTGATATATGCTACCTTGAAGAACATTGTAAGTTAACTAGTGAGCACATTTACAGCATAATATGCAATAGGATCGTCCTGCGAGACATGAGAACAAATAGTGTTGACATGTGGTTCTGAATGAAATTCTAGATGGGTCACCACAAATTTCATCAAGTAATACTAATACATTGTTTGTGGTGTGTAGCCAAGAGCGAGGGACATGGTACCTAATAAATACATCAAATTTGTATTAGAAACCATGCAATAGCTATAAAACAAATGTTTTCTAGTGGTTTCTAGCAACTAATGAATGACAAGGTGCCAAAGCATCTTTTTAATTCATGTAAATCCTATTACCATTCTTGAGATGATTTTCCACAACTGGCGGGACAGTTGGCTGGGGAATAGGTTCCTCTATGGACAATTGGAACTAAGTCAAAACAATATTGATTTAAAGAAACAACAAAATAATTGCTCAAGGATGTATCAAGCTCTCAATGAATCTCAAGAGGTGTGAGCAGTGTAGTTTAGAATCTAGTTATATAAAACACTAAATGCAATGGCAGGAGGAGTAGGGCCTCATAGAGGCTATTGTACTTGGCTCTAACTTCTACAAAGAAAGAGGATGGAAAAGTGTTGCATTGCTTACATCAGAAAATGTCTTTACCCCATCACTCTTCAAACATGTAATGCTCAATGAAAGTAAAAATAGGAAAGAGGCTAATCAAATTATACTTGTTGAACTCCAGCCTATTGCAAGGTGCTAGGTATCAACAACAAAGAGCACAAAATGAATTATCCTTCTAAGCATTAAGTGAAACCTAAACCTTGTCATATATTTCAAAAGAAACTTCTTTTCTACTTACAGTACACATTTTTGCATTCTACAGGAGTAAGGCATTCAACCCTAAAACGCTTGAGTTTATAAACTTTAGTTCTGCACACAAATAAAATCTCTAACCTGTTGTAATTCATTTCTGTGTAGTGTGTGAGAACCCAGGGAGTATTAAATCATATGGTCGTTCAATTTTAGGCCCCTGAAATGGCCCTAAAAGCCTTGTGCTACAAAAATTAATTGTAAATCATGGAAAGCTTTGAATGAACATCGAGCTAGTTATCTCAGAAAGATGCACATTTTGCTACCATCATAATTGTCAAATCCATCCAGATTTGAGTTTTTCAGTCAAGCCAGAACTGTCCAATTTAGTCCATACTCTTTAATTCATATAGAAATTTTATTGAATTAATTTGAAAATTCTATATTTCTAGTTTTTTTGAACTCCCAAATGAGCCAATTTTTTTGAGTTAAGAATTATGATTACCACACTTAAACACTTTAGCCTAGTAGTTGGAATCAGATAGATTGATGACAAAGGGTGAGGCACTTCTACAAATTGAAAGAGTATGATGCATACAGTCTCAACAAAGAATATTGTTATATAACAATATAACCAATGGCTAAAGCAACGCTATGTGAACTTTTGCATCAACAAAATATAATGAAATACAAATATCCAAAAATGATAGCATCTTAGGAGCAACATACATTAACAGTGTTGTATTTGGACCAAAGGTTATATTCGACCTAATTGCATCTGGTACAATGCAACTGAGTTGATCGTGATCAAGAAATTTGCAGGGACTGAAAGTGTAATACCCTTTCATTTTTCCTTCTGGTTGGACAGTGTGTCCTTGTGTTTTTTTGTTGCTTTGATGTGTTTCTGGTTATTCAGATACCTTAGTATGTGTGTTTTATGTTTGTACTTTGACATTGGTACTCGATTACTATTTGATCGCTATCTGTAAAGTGATGTGAATGTTATATTTTGATGTGATGGTATTTTAATCAGATGTTATCATTATGGCATGCTTTGGATTAGCATTGTGAATATTTGAATTAATGATGTTTTATGCTTTGGATTAAATTATTATGTTAGATTTGTTAGTTAGTTACACTGTATTGGTGAAGGGGATGACATCGCATCACTCACTTGCGAGCGCCCTGTAATTCTGTGATTTCCTCTTTGTGGTGTGTCTCATTATGATATATGTACATGTTGATATACTCTTTGTTCGTAGGTTAACAGGTACAGGACATCGACTCCACCTAGTTTCACAAGTTTGAGCGTGCTCATTACCCAATGGTATTTGATTGGGAGATAGTAGCTAGGTTTTCCATGCCAAGTCATCACCCTAGTCATAGTGTGTCATCGGGTTTTAGTTTGGTTCAGTTGAGTTAACATTGTGTTATTTGCTTTGATCTTATTTAAATTGCAAGTTAGAAAATGGTAATTAATTGCATTATGTATTTAAGTTGATGGTTAAATTAATCTGGTTATAATGTTAGAAATTTTATTTGATTTATTAATTAATTAAATTTAATTGATAAAATAATCTAATGTTGGATTAGAATTATTTTATTGATTAATTAAATTAATTATGTTGAATTAAGTTAAGATATGCATTTTGGACTTTATAGATATTTTGTGTGAAAATAGAAAATTGAAAAGGTTAAATGAGATATTTTGAAAAAGGTTTTAAATTTCATTTTTTTGAAAATTAGAAAATTGCAATTGAAAAAATTGGGATATTTTTTGTTTTGTTTTTGAAAATTGATTATGGTGAATAGATATTTTCTTCTTTTTTTGCCTATTATTTGGATTTTTCATAAAAAAAAAGATAAAAAACAAGTTTTGAAAAATTGGAAAAAAGAGAGGAAGGGAAGAAAGGAATTTCTAGTTCTGTGGGTTTTTTATTTGGATTTTGGAGAAGCTCAGTTGGATTGCTGAGAAAAAGCTTGAATATGAGGAGAAGGCTTGGCATCAATTTATCAACTCCTGAAGCTTTTGGAACCAGGTTTTCTTTTATTGAATTAGTTTCATTTTGAAAAAGATTCACAATTTTTTTATGTTGTTGGAAGTTATATAAACTTGGTTTGATTTGCAAGTAACACCCATTTTAGATCTTGCTTCAAAATTGAAAAAAAAAACTTTTGTTTGAAAATGAATTTCTTCAAGAAAATAAATGGTGTTCTTGACTGTAAATGATTTTTTTTAGAATAACTTGCTCAATTAATTTTGTAGATTATTTGTGAGGATATTTTAAAAAAAAATTGTATATATATATATATATATATATATGTATTTTATACATACTTATTTCAAAAATGGATAATATACTATTAAAATAAAATAAAAAATACCCCTGACGAAATCGCGGATTAAAAAAATCCGCAGGGTTTTTATATTATTTAAAAAAAAAATAATAGAAGTCACGAAAATTTGTGGGGATTGGGGGCTCACCCCACAACTGCCCACCATGCGAGGCACTGTGGGGGAGCCATGCCTAGGACACCCCATGCGGCCACTGGCACCGCCACCACCAAGAAGGGTGGATGGTTATGCTAAGCACATTCGCGCCACCATTCATGGTGGTCGGATGTGCATAGCACAACTGTCGCCGCCACCAGGGGGTCAGCTGGTAAGCTACTGCCCTAGCCCAAAGTTTGCACGTGGCCTGAAATCCGCACGACCCAACCCTAAAAATGGTGCATGGCCCGAGAACAAGTTATGCAGCTCGAGGCAAATTGCCTTTTGATATTTTTTATTTTAGTTATTTTTGTTTAAAAAAATATATATAATAATATATATAAAATTAATATTTAATATTATATTAAATAATATTAAAATATTATTATATATGAGTGGTAAATATGTATTTAATATTTTATTATTATAATTGTATAATATTAAAATATTAATATATATTAATAATAACTATATATATATTTATATATATATATATATATATATATATATTAAAGTGTTGATTTAAATAATGGCATAATTTAAGTGTAGTTGGGGGAAATTTTAAATTACTATGTAATACTTGAATTATGGGATGATTAGAATAATATGTTTTATCAAATCAAGTATTGGATTTAGAAGTAGTGTGTTTAATAGAAAGTTTAATTGATCTTTAAATGATGGCTTGATTTAAATGCAATAGAGAAATTTTAAATTAATGTATTATAGTCAAACTGATGGATTTATTTTAAAATAATAGTTTTGAAAGGAGAATTATTGGATTTAAAGCAATATGATTTAATAGCGAAATTAACTGATTTCTTTTTAAATGATTTAGTTGCAAGGACAAACAGTTATTTATTTTAAAACGATATGCTTTGAATCATAGAAGTAACTGCTTATTTTACTTATCATTTAAAGACAATTAAGGAATTAAATGTTTGGTTTAAATTGTATCCATTGTCTTAAAAAGACATTATTAAATTAAGTGTTATTGAAGTATTATAATACTAAATTTTATTAAGGGAAATGGATTTAATATATCCAAAATTAGTTTATTTCCTCGCAATTGTTTTATGTGATTATTTCCTCTCTGTTCAGGTTTGGAGAAATGGGTTAAGTTTCCTTAATATATAAGTTTTCCAGAGGACCTTAGAGGATGTGGGTTGTTGTTTTGTGATGTCAACCGTTTGTTAATTCCCTTGGGTAGTGCATGAAGTTATGTCAATGTTATTACCTGGTTTCCGCTAACGAGGATGTTTTGTGCCTCCTATGGAAGGAATGGATTATGGGATATGTGCCTCCTTGTAAGGAGTCACTTTGTTATGTGATTTATTGCCTCCAGCGTTTGGAGTGAGTTTCATTTTATGTTTCCTCCTAGAGTTGGAGTGGTTGTTGATCTATTTTGTATGCACTTGGGTTCCCTTGGTGATTGGTTTTGGTTGGTATGTTGTCAAGTAGAAGAGTGGCTTCTGTAGGGGCTAGAGCCCAAAGAGGTAAACTGGATAACCTTCAGAGGTGGTTTAATCAAGTGATAACTAAAATAATACTTAAAATATTAGGTGGTACTTCTCAATAATCAAGATAATTTTGCCTCACTCATAGACACAAGTGCTCGTTTAGACTTGGGATGAGTGGGAAGGCCTAGAATGGCAAAGTCATCTATCTTGTCTTTATGAAAGGTATTTGATTCTACATGAGTGAGTATGGGGGTCGAGATTCGGTTGAGGCCACCAAGATAACCCATAGTGGGGGTCAGATCCTATGAAGATTCCCAGAGGATATCCCATGTCAATTTGTGTGATGACACTTTGTCTAGGACAAGAGATGGTATTTCATTATGTGTGTATGGTTCTCTTAACATAATTGATCTGTTTGATTTCTGGAAGCAATATGAGCATGTTAGAGTTGTACTAGTGTTGTACTTGAGTTGAACTTGTGTGGTTCATGTGATTGGTTGTGTCAGATTGGTTTAGTTATGTGTTAGCCTGTGTCTAGAGATAGATGGCCTTGGCTAGGATTCCTTGTTATTATCTCCTAGCACGGGGGGTTGGACTTTGGGTTCCACTTGGTTGGGTGGAATGTGCACCTTACTCCGTTGGGTTTTCTCTTTATTCATGTGGACGAGATTTCTAGTTGGAGAGCTCGTGGGATCCGGTTTCATTTCATGCTTTATTTATTTCAGTTGATCTTGTGATTTATTACCCCTCATTTGTTATCGAGGTGGAAAGTTGTAATTGTAACCTTATTTATTGGACTTGCCTCATTCGCCGAATGAGAGATGTAATCATATTGTTTAATTCTGGATAAATGAAATTGAAAGTTATCTCTTGTGCTTGATGTATTTTATCTTATTTGGAATGTATGTGTTTAGTTTCTTAAGTAAATAAATGACATGGTTTAGATTCATGTTTTTTGTTGAGGTTCTAATTAACCTTTGTCTCGTAACCTTAGGGGTTGTTGGCAATGGGTAAGCGATCTTGCAAATTAATTGTACTTAAACAAAAAAAATTAGTTCGTTTAAGTTGTTAATTGCAACTTCCTCTAGGGTTGTGTGGCGGGGTGTTACAGAAAGATAAGTAAGTTAATTAAAATTTCAGTTTAGTGCCCAATGTCAACTAATTATTTTTCCAAAAGCATAATGTCATATTTTGATGGATACTATTCTTTTTTACTTCTAATTTTCTTGAATATATAGTCTCTTCTTTTTTTCTTTTTGTTGGGTTGCATTGCATCAAGATTTGATCTCAATGTTAAAGTGAACTCAAAACCCTGGGCTCCAGTTCACTTTTTTTCTTCCTTCCCATATTCTCAGTAGTAGGTAACTGATTAAGATTTCCTTCAATATGAGAATTTACACAATGTAAGGACTTTTTTATACTTCATAAAATGTTACTGGCACACTCAAATTGGCAACATTTTTCAAAGTGTTTTCATCAATAAGCCATGGTTCTTACAATCTTTGAAGTCGAGGCAATGCTGCAACAGTCTTTATAGTACTGAGATTTAATTTCCCATAAGTCATTCTCTTGCTTAGAGCTTCACGCCACATAATTGCTTTCACTTGGATTACACATTAAATTATTCTTTGTCCTTCAAAAACTTTGATATAACCCATTTCAAAAAAACTCAAGAAAAAGAAACATAATTGCGTCTAATTGAAATCACATTAATCTCCTAAAAATGGAAATGAAATAAAATTCAATAAGACCTCATGGGAAAACATGACCCTCATGGATCTGGTTGACTTTAGTAATAGTTTATAGATCTCAGAGTCAGGGTTTAGGGTTTTACATTCCATATACATACATGCTATATCCACATCTCCGAACTTCTCAAGCAAACTCAATAACAACAATAATAGTCCAAATGAACACGGTGTAATGGTAAAGGGATGCATTCCATAAAAGAGTGGCTCTCAATCAAATCTCACAATGGGATAGTGCGGCATTTACCTAGCAGAACATGTCAAATAGAAGATGTGGAGTGTGGAA
This sequence comes from Sequoiadendron giganteum, assembly GCA_007115665.2. Taxonomy (NCBI): domain Eukaryota; kingdom Viridiplantae; phylum Streptophyta; class Pinopsida; order Cupressales; family Cupressaceae; genus Sequoiadendron; species Sequoiadendron giganteum. The sequence goes on along the minus strand of CM021110.1, from coordinate 269,200,551 downwards.
ATATGGATGAGAGTGACATTCTCATATTAGAAATGAGACATTGTCATTGAGTATACCACCGGATTCGAACATGTTCCTTGAGTTGCCATTTTGGTTATGTATTCCCATTCATTTTCTAAGATTTAGTGTTTACTTTTAGGCATCCTATTCCAGTATTTCCCCATTCAACACAAGGGGACTGAGTGGAAAATTGGTTCAACCCACTCTTCAAGGAAAAGCGATACAATTCTAATTGGGAATAATAAGAGAATGACCTAGATTCACATCTCTCTTGGGCTCATTCAAGTTGGCCAGATCTAAAAACTTGAAATAGGCTTAGATTTACTAATAATTAATTAAAAAGACACTAATATATACGATATGGAGTAGCTCACCGTAGTGGAGTAAAATAGTTCATGTGATTCATCGAGAATAAGATTTGTGGCCTGATCAAAGCCCCTCAAAATTCCTTGGAAATATAATACTTTCAATTCTCAACTATAAATACTAAACACATATTTGAATCATCTTGTTAATGGAAGAAGCCAAATAGAGTAAAACCCAGAAAGCATAAACGCATACATACCACTATGTTACGTCCATCATTCGTAATGACGGAGATGACCTCTGAAAAGATCAAGAGATGCCCAAGAGAGCTAGATTAATATCTTAAAAAACTTGAAGTGTAAACATAAAATGGAAACAATGGATGTTCGCTCTTTGTTGTTAAAGAAAAACCAAAAATATGAACAAAAACTGTACAATCTGGCAAGTTGTCACAAGTTTCTTCCATAAAGGAGGGTACCGAATACTACACAACAAATAGTACGTATACATCAAATTTTGAACTAATTCATTAATGATGAGTGCAATAATCTACAGAGACTTGTTTGGCTACTTGCTCCAAGGAAAGTGGTAATCAACCACTTATATTTCCCTTGTTTTTGGATGTACATAATATGACAAAGCTTGACCCAATGCAAAACATTCGAATGAATATTAACACCCTTGTTATGAGAACAAGAGATGAATTACCTTTAGTATCTCAACTGGTCTTTGAACATGACATGTATACCCAGAAGAATGGACTAATATTAAAAACTATGGGAACAATCACTTAAGCAAAAAAATTATATGCCAAGGAGGGCACAGATCCTTGCGAACATGGGTCTCTTTCTGAATGTGAGGAGATATGGTGAAACCCTTGAGACAGCGATATGCAGGAAAACATTCCCCAATACACTACAACACCAGAAAGTGGTGGTGTTCTATAAACAAGAGATTGCTGGTGTCGCCATTGTAGAGTAGATTTCTGTCATCAAATGGAATAACCTGTAGATGACCATGGAGGATTGTTTGTAGAAGCAAAAATAAGGTTTCAATGCTGGAAAATTGTACACTGCACATATGACATTGAAAGGGACATATGTGTGAATTATCTACTTCCACATATCGTTCACATGCACAACGCCTGTCTTCAAAACTCCTCGTAACCCATGTATTGTTCCTACAAACCTATCACTTGTAAATTGATTTTTGTGCACTCTCTTGTCTTGAAACACTACTATAGCCTCTGACAACCTTCAGAGAAAAATGCAGCACCAATCACAGGCTGACAAAAATGTTGCATAAATATTTGAGCATAAGAAACGAGCACCTTTGCCTACTAAACTAAGAGTTCAGAAAAAGTCCAAGAATCAAGAAAGCTCGAAGATCCCTAGGTTGATTATCCTCCTCCCTCTATCATAGTTTGTGCATTTGTCAACATCCATATGAATATAAGATCTCAATCCAGCTACAACAATAAAACCATAAAACAATCATGCATTTGAAAAGCTTTCAGCAATGCAACAGCTAGCTAGTTTCTTGAGGTAACCGTTCATTTAATTTTTTGAGTTTTCCTTGACTGTTGTAAATAGTATAGATTTATATAGTATAAATTCAATTAACACGCAAATTTAATATAGTAACATTATAATCAATATATATTATATAATAAATATGATTAAACTAAAATATGAAATTATTATAATTCATAATTATTACTCTTTATTCTAATAGTTTATTAATTATATTTATAGTTTAATAATATATATCATGTCATTTAAATTACTTGTATAATATAAAAGTATGATTATATAAATATAGTAATTGTTATATAATTATAATTAATTACACTTTAGTATTAATTTTTTATTATTTTTGTAATTAATTTGACATTTACAAAATTTACTATAAAACATTGCTAGTATTTTTTAAAAGATTTTATAAATTTTTGATTTATTACTATTTTTACTTTTTAAATTACTAATTTTTAAAATAAAATTTTATCATAAAAATTAAAATATATAATCCATATTAATTTCTTTTTAAATTAATAATTTTCAAAATAAAATTTGAATATAAAAATAAAAATATATAATAGATGTTAGACCTAAGATTAAATCTTACCTGTCTTTTAAATTAAACTTTCAAACTCTATATTAAATATGTTTTATTATTTTAAAGTATTATTTTCAATTCATTAATTTGATCACATAATTAATCATTATGTGATTTCAGAAAATTAATGGTTCACAAAATTTGATAGTTTATTATTACTAAAAATTTGAAAGAATATGTAAAAATCGGTTCTTCTAAAAAAAGCATACTTCTATTTAAATAATTTTGTACTCTCTTTCCAAATTAAAGATTCTTGTAATTTGATCACAATGACAACTACCAAACAACTTGTAAAAACGCATATAATTATTTAGAAATGAAAAGTTTACCCCAATTATACTAACTCGAAATAATCACATGAAATAACTTGTACAAACAAATATAATTATTTATAGATGAAAAAATTACCTGAATTAAACTAACTCAAAACAGTAAATATAGTAACTAAAATTATTAATTATATTTAAAACTATAAATTAAAACTAATTATTAGATTGTGAAAAAGTATTAAAATTAAAATATATCTATAAAGGAAAGAATGGATAAAAAAAATTAAAAAAAAATCCCACACATTTAAGTTTGTGGAATTTTATTATCTAGGGGTTTCCATATTAAATACATGATAAACCTCGAATAGTGAGCAGACTTGAGTACAAGTTATGATGCTTGAGTAAATAGGGGGGAAATGAAAGTGAAAATGATAGTTGTCATGATTTGATTTAACCATCCAGATTAATTGAATGGTCCTCCATGCTTTCTACGTAAATGTCAAACGTTGATTTAAATATTTTGTAAAGATTTTTCCGTAACACTCCATAGAGGGAACACCTTTGGTGTACTAACTCATGCATTATCACATATGCATTGTGTGTCTTGCTCATGCATATAACAATGTGAATAACTCAATATCATTATATGTACACAAGTGACCAACCAACAAAAAGATGTGGTTAGAACCTTACTACAAGAAACTTCCCCTTTACCTATTTCTCTAATACATAATCCCTTAAATACATCCCAACCAAAAATAGTATTAGTTCATCTTATACTACACTATGGGTCTCGTCATTTGTACTAGTTCAGTACCAACTATGAAGAAAAGTGAGCATCCTTACTACTTGTGGTAATCACCAAAAGGAAAAAAGGCATTGCAACAACAAACAACACATTTGGTCATTAATAATATGTTCATAGCTTGTTGAACCATCTGAGTCAATGGATGTTAATATATATTACCTCAATTCCACTATTGAAAGTCCCACTCAATATGAGGTAGCTCTTTCCATCACCTATATGGTACTATTGAAAGCTAGTTAAGCCATGTCATACCATGAGTGAATATTAGCATTCATCATCTACATTCCATCAATGATAGTTAAACTCTAAGGTATGGCAATTAATCCAAACATATTTCGCCTACATGATACTAGTGATATCCAATAAAACTACTTGTGTATCATAACATACATAGCTTCTAGAAAATTGCATCTCTAGAATATTGGTGAATGACATCTAATCCTTAATATATTATGAATAAATATATAGCATCCATCTCCTACTAGTATTGGTGATAGCTAACTACCCACATGTACCTTTATGAGACTCGGCTCTAACATGTGGGTCCATATTATAATCAAGTATGCATAATCAAGAGATCACAAGGATCCACAAGCACTTGGTAGGTTGCCTTTTTTATATACAAACATAAAGTGATCGATAAGCCTATACACATAGTCTCATAGGTTTCCAAAAGATAAATAATATACCACATTCAATAATGATCACTATTACTTTCCCACTATTTGTAATGGAAATTATAAGGAAATGTATCTGAAACTCAACATATAGCCATGCTAATTAATATTTATAGTAACTAGATCATCCATACATATTAAGGGTTGTTCAAACCATTAGATTAGAATGGTTTAATTCAAAATAATCTGAAACACAAAGTTTGCAGGTTTTTATAACTCATTCATAGCAATTCCATATCTAAGTTTATTATGCTC
>CM021110.1:269126493-269196021 GCA_007115665.2 Sequoiadendron giganteum | reverse complement strand
AGGGGGATGTAGAGGGGGATGCAAACCATAATATAAGCACATGTAAAAAATAATGAATGACACATACAATTTGGACCACAAGACTTCTTAGATCGATTATAAATGGGGGCCAAATATGTCAAAACACCCAAAAGTGAAGGGAAATCAATAATAACTATGGTGGTAAAATTGAGTCCCAACAAGATCCTTGAATAGAACATAAATAGATTGGCAACCATTAATTGCAGCTCACCAATGGTAGAAGCCCCACTTGCAACAATTTGTATAATTGTAAAAATCGATAGCAGTCCACAAATGGTGGAACAAGGGTTGTTGTGCATATTTGCTAATGATGGCATAGGATAAAAGTAATGTTGTAACAACCACAATTAATTGCAAAGATTATGTATTTATTAATAATGTTGGTAGTGACAAATTTTGGTAGCAAGCCTATGGAAAATACTTGAAAACCTTCACCAATGTTTACAAGCTTCCTTAAGTGTTGTATGATGGTAGCAAAAATAAGTAAAATAGGCCTATGACCCTTTTCAATCAACAATAATTGGCAAATCTAACCCTAAACTATAAAAACCAATAATGTGAAGATGATATGGTGACAACTCTACTAAAAAAGTCAAAATCAGCACATTTAATCCTTTTATGCAATAGTGCCACTATAGCAACTAAAATTACTTCAAATCTTGAATCAATCTTCAAAAAATCAATATAGTTTATGATTTTTGGCTAGAATCACCTCTAATGGATAAGAAGGTTGTTGTCCTTAAGTCCAAATATTGAACATGGTTTTTGTCCTTTGGTTCTCCTATGGTTTTTGTCCTTAACTCCAAATCATAAAGAATAGTGAAAAGACATGTGGATGATTTTCTTTGAGGAAATGACTTTATTTTATAGTTGCCTTTTTCAAGTCATCCATTTGAAATTAATTTTCCCTCTAGTTTTTTAAATTAATTCATAAATTATATCAAATGTTGATTGAATTACATTGAAGGAAGTGTTAAAAACACTTTTTAAATATTACATATTGACCCTATAACATTTCAATCACCCTTTTGAAAATAAAATGAATGGACTTAACTCAAAATATTATTATTTCCCTTATTTTATCCCTTAGCCTATCAAAAATAAAGAATAAGCTATGTGTCCTCTATATATTCCTTTAGTTTTTCAAAAGGAGACATGATAGTCTATGCTTCTTATAATTTCTTACCCTCAAGCAATTGTAGATTGGGATGTTCAAGTATGATGGTGCCAACATTATGAAGCAAATTGTAATATTTGTAGATTTTAGATTCTGTGCTTGTCAAGTGAAACAACTCTAGACAAAAAGCACTATGAGATCTCTTATCTCCATCCACAATATTTTTATGCAATGTAACTTTAAAAAATTGTCCACTTGAAGAGAAATGATAAGGTATGCATGATAGGTTATCTTATTCACAACAACATCAAAGCAACTCTTTTTGTGTACCTCAGGGAGGCTTGTGATGAGATTCATGATTATGCCTTTATACATCTGAATTGGATTAGACAAGTAATGCAACCAACTCTCAATATGCTACTCTTTGGTTTGATGAATGATGCCTTCTCCCAAATTCTTGAATACACCTTCAAACCCCTACAAGGCTAAGGGATGCCTTGTAAGAAAAATGAGTTCACCACTACGCTTTTGCTGCACTACTTTGATATCACTATGCGTTGGTGTTTCCAAATGAGCAACTTCTTGAATCCTTTTGCAGTGCTAATTTCTACCTCAATAGGAAAGGTGTCTCTAACATGTGTCTTTGTAGTGTACCCAATTTGAGCCGAATTGATTTCTGATATTTTAGTGCAATTCTTGAGTCTCATAGGTTGATTGGTAAAGAGAAAGGGGACTCCAAAGTTCTTGGAGTGTGTTGGTTCGGGTTTTCTTGGCATCTATTTGTGGAATTGAGTTTAGTGGGTGTTATGGATCACACTGATGCTTTTAGAAGTGTTTTTGGCCTCCTGGGGTGTTCTCCAAACTTCTTGGAGAGCATGTCTATTTTTTGTAAGTCAAGTTGGCACATGTCATCATCCCTTAGCTTCAATTACATCTTGACATGATCATAATTGGTTTCCAAAGCCTTGGAAATGCTTTCCACAACTTAGGTTGAGTATTTAAGATATACACCTAAGAGTCTTTTGCATTTAATTTAACTTGAACAATAAAATAAAAAAACAAAAAAGAAAGAAAGCAAAAAAGCAAAAAAGTGTTTTTTTGGGAAAAAAACAAAAAAAATTGATTTTTCAAAAAAGAAACAAAAAACTATAAAAGGAGGTTTGGGACTACCATTTCTCACATATTAAAGATTTATTACACTGTTATGCTACTAGATTGAAATGAAGATGATAAATGCTATTGCTATGACCGATTAATATCAATAGCTAACCCACTTCATTTGATGATTAAAATGCTTATGAAATTAATGTTGTAGTGCTTTGGATGGTCTTGCCACCATATACATTCTTTTTAGTACTTGATTTGTAATATATGTTGGAAGTACTGCTAGTAAATATATTTTACTTAATTTTGATACGTATCCCATTGCACAAGTGGTTTGTAATCGCCCCCACTAGATAAGTGGTAGGAGCTTTAATATTTACTTTTAGTTTTAAATAAGCTTTCCCACTATAAAGTGGATGTGCGATTGTAATTCCTGTAGAATAAATGAATGGTTTATTTTATAATTCTCATTGAATAAGCGGATGGTGCACCTTTTTTTTTGCATGCACATCCCATTGGATGAGGGGTTTGGTTGTCTTGCCACTTGATTGTTCCTTTCAGCTCAGTTGATTTCACTTTACTTGTAATCCTGACACCATATGCTCTCACCTTGCCCTTTTTTGGATTTAGATGATCAAAAAGTGGAAAGAAAGTTGTTATGCATTTTTTTATAGTTGATCTAATCCAAATTTCAAAAATAACATAAAATTGAGGGTGTTTGTTACGATAGTATCAAAGCCAAGTTATTTTGCTAGTCTGCTAGGAAGATAAATCTTGTTGTAGATTTTCAATTGCATAACATTGTTTCAATAGTTGCTTGTGTAGAGTTCATTACTCCATCCAATTGTGACAAAATAAAATTCAAAAATTTGTATGCACCTTCCTGTGAATCATGACATTTGAATTTGATGAGAAGATTTATAGGGCAGAAATAAGATTTGACCACCTGCTTCTAGTAAAGGGATGAATTACTATACACTTTGGCTATTATGGAGAGTTGTTTCTTGAAGATGTAACATCTAGATTGTATGGAGTTGAATATCGTTGTGGCTCTGGCTATGAATGCATTCCAGGTTAAGCCTAAGCTTATGAGATACGTAGGTGAATAATATAAAGTTGCAATTATTTCTTGCATTGGTGAATATGCAAGAATAACAACTCCTAAAGTTTTGTACAATGATGACACAATGGAGTTTTTTCAGCTAATGGTAGAGGTTTTCCATGGTTTGAAATATATCAGACATCCTTCTTTTTCCAAGAGAGTAAGAATTATAGAAACTGTTGGAAAGGTTAGATCTTGTGTGTTGATGATTGATCTTGACTGTGATGATCTAATACTCCAAATATTCAAATATTTCTTTTCTATTGTCAAAAAGATCTATCATGATAACATTATAACATCCATGCACAATATTTTTCATTGATGGTCAGTGAGAGTGATAGAATTCTCTATCCACTCTTATCAGTTCTATTGTCTAAAGTGAGGAAGGATGACCAAAACTCCTTAATAGTCTCAAATGTGTTAGTTGAAATGGTTGTTATTCAATGTAAAGAAAAGTTGAAGCCATCTTTGATAGTGGAGCATGAGGAGGAGGAAGAGAAGTTCACAACATAAATTTCTAAAGTAGAGCTAAAATGCAGGCAAGATGAACATTTCAAACCCTTTTATGTAGTGGAAAATGTCACATCTCTAGAGGCATATGACATGAAATCTTGAAATGAATCTATTGAAGGTGTTGTTAATGATGAAGTTGATCTAGCTGAAAAATTTATAACAACAATTAGTGATGAACCCATTGATCATTCTAGTGATGACAATTCAAAATTTGAGAGGGATGTTCCCATGCAGAAAGTGTTCAAGAATGATTCCCAAACAAAATCAAGTGAGAAAGAGCTCCAAGATGATCCAAAAGGTAGCAAAGCCTATTTAGAAGTCAAAGAAGAAACACATGAGCAAAGTGACCTTGCTGATTTGGATCAAAGGCCTAGGGGGTTGCAAGAATTGAAGAATCAATTCTATATCATAGAAAAGAAAATGGTACAATTTTTGACAATATTTGATGGCACACACAAATTTATTTGAAGATCTCATTTGGAACTACTGAAATTTTTTGAGGAGAAACTCAAGGGGCAGAAGCTTATAATTATAAAAAATAAGAACAAAATGTCAGGGAAGAAGATTGTATTTCAAGGGATTCGAGTTCAATAGCAGCCAGTTACGGAAAATATAGAGTGTGTCAACTGATTATCGGCTGCCATTTTAACAATGAAAATGAGTTGATGGACTACTTGTACGAGTCCTTTGCAGACGTAATTGTGCATTGCCTATTAAAATTGCCTGATGTGCTGGTAAAGAGATGCAGAGAGTGGGTCGTAAAGTTTGAAGACAAGAAGATTTGGGATGCCATGTTCATAGCAGGAAAGGCTGTGGGAGTGATGCAGAAGTGGTTGGTGTTGCATAGGTTGTCAGGAGCTATTGTAGCATTTCAAGGCAAGAGAGCGCACGATAAATGATTTGCAGCTAACAGGCTGTGACAGTTGGCTATTAATATGGTGTCAAGTCTTCTTTACTGCTTTCATTCTTGCATTCACAGAGTCCAATGTTAAGCCCTCCAAAAATCTATTTCTAGTGCCCTTGTTTTCTATCAGTTTTGTTTTCCTTTATTTCTTTCTCTGTGGGTTTGAAGAACATGGGTGTAGGAGATTGCAAGCAACAACCAAGACTACCATATATAGCATTCGTGGCAATCTCTATTCTAATGAATAAGGGAAAAAGGAAAAACCCTCAATATTTAATTTTCATTATGGATTCAAAATTTAAAGCTCATGAATATGCAAATTATATTGCAGGATTTACTACATGACTAAGTTTATTGGTAATCCCTCCAATGGATTTTTTTTGGATGTAGACACTTGCAGTGATTTAACACAGGCAAGGCATGGGTGTATAAGCAACCTTTTTGATTAAAGAATGCACTTGCTCATCCATCCAATATGGTCTTCATTGTATCAAGCTTTATTGTTGTTAGACACATTTTTTCCAAACAGGAATGGGAAATATTGATTGATAACCACACACTCTCATTGTGTATGGTATTGTTTTCAGGATCTTAAAAATTAAAATTTTGCGAAAGCCATACAAGGTATGCACTTGCACCTCCTTACATTTTGGGATTACAAGGATTATAGATCTGTACATTATCTTCTATAGTGTTTGTGGCTGTGATAATTTGCACAAACAATACATTGTAGAAAATGATACCTTTTTAAAACATGGGGAAGAGAGGGATTTCCATTTATTTGACATTTTCTTTTTAATATTTTAAATTGTAGAACAACATTTACGGTTGGGAATAATCTCATGATAAAAGAGTCTCAAAAAGTACAAACTTCTCCATGAGACAACCTAATGAGGATGAGGATACTAAATCAACAATTTTGGGACTAAGGAAAAAGAGCATACACAAGATAAGAATGGTAGCTTATTTGATATATAACGCAAAGCCAGTAGATTAATTAAACTTGGAACTTCTCATGAAAACCATCTATGTAAATAATGCTATAGAGATTGTGCTGACTGTAATCGGCTTGCAAGGATTGAGTTTGGTATCATATGTTTAGTAGGTGTTAAAATCCATCCTATGTGATATTCGTTTTGCACAATTATATCTTGTTTGTAAAATTGTTATTCTTAATGCCCAATTCCTTATCTTCGCAGGTAGTATGCCCTACCTGTATATTGGACCTTGATTTATTAAATTGCTTACCATCCATGCTAATATTCCCTAATGGCTACACATATTATTTTCTCTGATATGTCTCTAGAGAAGAAATCGGTTTCTAGTTTTCCTCTGCTGTTATATAGTAATTTGAAATCTACTTATACAATTAGTTCAGGCTAGTTAGAGCTCTTTCCTTTGAATTATTGATTTCAAATGAATTACTCCTCAATATGAACTTAGTAGCCAAGATTCCTTTTTTGGCGTGCAATTTATACTTATTATTGACTTGTAATATACTTCCTAAAACATTTAATATCCTAGTCGAGGTCAATCTCAAGTCGCTGTAGGAAAATATTCGACGTCTATAGCGGAGAAGAAGGAGGTTCTCCATCAGTACTTTTCTGATTCTTTCATTTGAAGATTTGAGTAATCAAGCTATCTCTAAATAGGCTATTTAAAGACAAATGCATTCCTTAACTCTCGATTTTATTTGGGTAAAATTAAAGCAATAAGAATCATACTTCTGTTAAAAGTGTGAGTACAATTACCAGAGTCTAGTTAATTCTAATCAAATGGAACAACAAGTGTCTCAAAACAAGAATTATTGACCTAAATATCCTCTTGTTTTGTAGTCTGATACCCCTATGGCATAGATGCTAATGGGCATTCAAATATATTTAGGTCTCTAATAATTTTAACAAGAGTTGCAGAGCAGTGAAGTTCTTGTCAAAATGTGCAAGAATGGTTTTGTTTTTATTTGTTGTGTCTATCTAACAAGTATTGTTTTTTGAAGTTTTTACATGCTAAATGCTGTGATATGAGATGAACATTTCTTAAAAAAAGTTGAAATATATTGGAAGTAATTGGTAAAGAGAATAAATCACTGCTCATGATTTTTGTGTATGCATTGATTGTTGAGGTATTGTGTTCTTGCCATATTTAAAAATCTGTTCTTTTGAATCAGTCCTCTTTATAGTACTAGGGGTAGGCCACTGCATAGTACTGGGGGGAGGCTAGTGCATGGTACTAGGGGCAGGCCACTGAAAAAGACTAGAGACAGCCTCCTCTGCAAGACCAGAAGCCTCGGCCATGGAAAAGGACACATTGTTTTGTATATCATTGGACTCTACAGATAAGTGTTTCTGTATTTCATTGGAGCTCTACCATATTGAAAATATCTGAGAAAAAATAAAATTAAGTACTATCCACAAAATGAATGTTCAAGGTTTTCCAATTAACTATAGAAAAACTATAATATAATTCAAAAGTCTAACAAGAAAGACAATCAATGGTTCTACGATGGTGTACAAAGAAATTGTTTAACAATACATCTGCTAAACGAATATATAATGTTGCCACTATGTCAAAATCCATCCAACTCTCAAGGTGGAAAAATAGATTAAGCATCAAGTGATAACTAGAAGTAGCATGGTTGGCCTTATTTTTCCTTACTTGGATTCACAACAAAGCACACATCATAGATCATAATAAACCAACCATAGAATTCAACCTTGCTTTCAACCATGTCCAATCAAATAAGGGTGTAAAGTCTTAAAATATTTAATTCCAAGAATCGACAATACTTTAAATAAATTCATTTATATTCAAAATAAAGTCGACACTTCATTCATTAGCATTCATAAAATCCAAACAACTTCAAAACAACAACTTAAAGTCAACAAATAGATTCATAATACTTCCAGTTAAATTTATACACGTGTCGTCTTACACGAAATTGATAATAATATAAAGGTATATGTAACATAAGTTTACATTTCGAGACTTAGGCATTTTGTCACCTTAAGCTTTACAATACATAATTCAAAAAATAAATAATACATAAATGAAGAAAACATCCTTTGATCTTCAATCCAATAGCTTATCTTCAAACATGAAGACGAGAACAAGAATCAGGCGCTTTTTCCACCCAACCTCGAAGCTTATGCTTCCCCGGAATTCTTTAGTCATTCAAAGAATAACCGACCCTGTACGAATCGCTTAGCAAAAATCAGTCGACAAGCAAGATGGAATCTGGTGTGTGCCTAGTATAACTAGTAATACCACAAGCATTTTCATTTTCCTAATTCATTTTAAAAACAAGCAAGTTCGATACTAGGATATGGTAGAGAGTTATAAATATTTCATCTGTTTCAATGGTCCTTAAGTTACTTGGCCAAGTAAAATGTCATGCACGACAAATAATAGTAGTTTTGAAAAAGCAAAACTACGCTCTCTATAAACCCATGTTCGACATCCGTCCCAGAAGGTAACTTTCCATACACATGACATGCACATTCAATTATCAAACATGCATGGTTCCATTCAAAATAAATAAATAATCTTTCCCAACACATGTCATGCGCATTCTATATCAAGCATACATAGTTTTATTGCAGTCATTTCACAGATTTAAATCACAAATAACATTAAGTTCATATTTAAAATAAATAAATTAAAGAAGGTGTATCTCAAGTATGTAACTAAGTACATATAAAACAAGAAACAAATAAATGAGCACACATTCTTTCGGTTCATTTACTCATATAATTTAACTATTCTTCAATATAATCTTTGTCTAATTGGTTTCCTTTCGAAGTAATTATATTTTAATTTTACTTTATTTTCTTTTATGTTTTTCATATTTCCATTAAAATATTATCTTTTAAAAAACATAAACCCCTCTCATTTTCTTCTGTTTCTAAGCAATTTAATATCATTCCAAGGTAATTATCATATTTCACTTCACTTTTTCAAGCACATTTAAATAAACAGGATTATTTAATCTTATCCTTTTAATTTTTATTTAAACCAAGATCATTCAGCTATTTAATTCCGCAAAAGATTCCCTATCTTTTATGTTCTTTTTGTTTTGAAAATTTATCTTTCTGATAGTTTTGATTTTGAAGCTTTTCTAAATCTTAATAGATCTAAAACATATTGTTTTCTGTTTGCATCTTTTCAATTTACTAAATTTGATAAAACAGTGATAGACTTTCATTTGATAAAATATAGAAATAAAAGAAAATGATTCAAATTAAACATACTAAGATTGTTAATTGGTAAATAATACTTTCTTTAAATCTACCTGGTAATTTCTTGGCATGGTTTGTTTTGTTTCCTCTGGCAATTTTTCCCTGTAGCTGTTCCTTCTTTTTATCTTCTCCCTCTCTTTCTGGGTGCACCCTCCAAGTTCTCTCTTCACTTAATTTTCTTTCTGTTTAGATAACTACTTCTATCCAGGTCGCGCCTCTTCACCTGCTGCTTTCCTATTTAGTCCTTCACCTGAGTATTTATCTTTTGTTCTCCTGTTCTCCTTACTTCTGCCGACTCCCTCCTTTCTTACATGCGCACATGAGAGACAAGTAGAGTGCTCAAGACTAAATCATATATTGTTCTATCCTTTTTGTCCTCGTCGTTCCCTAAGCTCTCCTCACTGGCGTTTTTGGAGATAGTTGGATAAAGTTTGACAAACCAAACACTAACTCTACCTTCCCACGGGTCTCATGGAGTTAAGCAACCTCCAATAAAATTAGACAAAACCTCTCCTCTCTCCTGGCCACGTGTGGGATGTTAAGGAGAATGAGAATGTTGAAAAACAAATCAAATAAAACTCAAGACTCCTCTGCTCTTGCCACACCTCACCATCCCTTCCTCTGGTCGTGCATAATGGAGATATATATCTTCCCTCCCACACCTATGATAAGCAAAAGTCCCCTAAACTTATAAACTGAAGTTGTATATGCTAGCTCCCTGGCCTCGCATGGGGAAATAAGGAGAAATAGAAAGAAACCATAAAAAAATAAGAGCTCTCCCTCTATTCTGGCACTTGGAAAATGAGCAGATTGACCATTATAAAAATAAAAATAATAGCTCTCCCCAAAAACGGATTTCCTCTTTTCTCTCCAATCAGATGAATCCCCTGCAAAAAATATGATAATATTGTCTTATTTTTCTTTTTTCTGTTCATTGCTCAAAAATGGATTTTTTCACTCTATTCTTCTCAAATTCAAATTTACTGAGTGAGTGATTTTTCTCATGCATTGGTGATGGAGTTATTCACAAACCCAGATCCACTTTTCGTGTTTGATCTCCAATTTAAATTTATCAAACACCAAGTTTAAATTTTGATTGCTTTTAATTTGATTGAAAGATATTTTCTTTTCAATTTGTTAATTGTTGATTTGAATTCAATTTCTAATTTGAACGTATTTGTTTTTCCAATTTTGTTTTCAAATAATTATTTTATATTTTAATAGTTTTTTTCACAATTAAAAATTTATTCCAAAAATTGAAATAACAACATTATTATTTTTAACTAATAATAAAATATTGACACAAGGAATTAAATTATTCGAATAAAATCAATTTCCTCACAAAATAATCAAATCGCCATTTAAAACAAACATATACTGTTTCACATATATTTGAGAAATCAATTAAACTTAATTTAAAATTTCCCATAATAATAATCACGAAAATGCGTTAAAATAATAACTAAGTGTGTGTGTGAGATTCCATCATCCTCATAAACATCTAATGGATAAAACGACTCTACCTAATCGATGTTCTCACCTTTAATCACGTTCACCTGTTCCTGCATTCACTTGCACTCGAATTTTCATTAGCAATGAAAAACCCCAAATTTAATAAAAATGCATTTCAAATCATTTCAATTGCATTTAAATTTAAATTTAAATTTACATTCTACTTTCAATTTCAATTTAAATTTCACTTCAACTTAAATAATCATTTAACATAATAATCGACAAAATCAATACGTGACATCCTTCCCCTCTTGGAAAAGACATCATCTTGATGTCTTATTAATCAATCAATAAGCATAGTATCTCAATCAGTAAAACATAAGCATAATCAATTCATAGTAGCATCCACGCTATCCAAGTTCACAACATGTGAATCAAAACCAGAGTATCAATTATTTCATGCATTAAGCAAATACTAATCTAAGAAAGCAAATGAGGAAAATGATGGTCAATCGTCACAGAATCCTCCCATATAGCACTATCCTCAGTGTATTGGTCCCACTGGCCCTTGTACTGAGTAATATCCCTGTTAACGCTAGTCTATAAGCAACTAGATTAATGAATTCCAGTACATCAAAGGATCCCATAAATCTCGAAGCCAACTTTGATGATTTCCCAAAATACGTAAGATTTACAAAACATTCATCCTATGCAGTACTCTTGTCCTTTCTAGACCTTGCTTCAAGAGTCCTTACTATCACATAGGGAAATTTCGTATGCTTCACACATACTTACTCTCCCAAAGAGCTTTATTCAATAAATACATCCAATATATAATAATAACTATACTTAGTGATCAAAATTCATTGGTCCGTGAATTTATCCTTAGTATAACCCATATGGAAGAGAAATGTTGATGTATTGTACACTACATCGTGGGTTTAATCCTGTTCCTTTGTACTTACACTTTTAGACAACTCATAACCTGAGTCCATCCGCCACTTACACATTCATTATCCTTACCATAAAGTACTTTCCCTCAATTGCTTGTCTATCTCGAGCATAACCTTGCTCTTAGACACCTATCAATTTTGATACCTCTCCACACTTAAGCTTTGTTATCAATTAAGTTTCATCGATCACTTCAATCTATTACTCCTTTTTGACATTTATTAAGTCTATGATTATATCCAAGCCTTTTTCAGCTTTAATAGAGTTTCCTTTCTTTCCCTATAATGGTCCAAAGTTCAATTTTACAAATCATTAAAGATTTAGTCCACCATTTTACTTATTTGACTAAAATAATACATTGCACATTTATTCATATGAATGTCTCATGGTATGATTTTGGTTTAAACCACCCTATCATTATTTCCCAAACTGAAATAACCTTTCAGGTTTACTAAGCAACTACATACCCACAATATATTATTTAGGACCAAAATCCTATAGGTCAAGTTTCCAAAAACTGTTGGTTTCATTGATGAGTCTAACCACTAAAACATTATGTTAATTCTACTAACATCGACAAATCAATTTGTCTTGTGTTATACCATTTTCCTTCTAGAATCTCAAGAGAGTTAGATGTCCTACCAATGATGACTTTTGGTCTTCATTTCCTGGCATACTAGACATTACCTTGCTACATTCCGTGCAACTTCTTATTCTATCTTCTTCCAGATAAAAGTGGATCCTTATCCAACAATTCCTTTTGTCGATCCGATGTCCTAACCCTGATATTATTTTCCTCGTTCCATTCTTGAATCTTACAATTTTTTGACACATAGGTTCTTTTATATCCAACAATAGTCTATCCTTTGACTAAGTGATAACCTAATTTAATCTTACACCATTATTAATCTTCCTGTAAATGGTTATAGGTTTTGCGGAGATAATTTCCATTTATCTCAGGACATCCATACCATGGATTTTCTTTTGTCCTTGGATTATTTTCAAAGATGCATTTAATCCTTTAATTCAATATAATTTCTTGATTTAATCTGGTACTACTTTTTGAGTATTAATCCTTGTTCAATCACGTTGATCTCTAGATAATAACAAATTTAATTGCATACCTAATCATCAAGCATAAGCATTCAACTCCATGATTTCTTAATTATAGGAGAGTCTCAACTTCAATATTTCATTTTGAGCACAAGTAACAATTTTGATGTTCTTCTCCGTAAGGTTTTCAACATTTCTTGCTAAGTGAAAATTCTATGATGTTCTGTCATGACAATAGAAGCTTCCTTTTGAGAGTGTTTCTCTTTTAATATAAGAGCTACTTAAAGTAAAGTCTTGTCAATAATACGACTTCCTTTAACTTACTAGGCATCCCTCCTATACTTCTATCCTTATTAGAGTTTCATTAACTCCAATGATATTCAATCGCATGGGCAAATCTTAACCCAATATTCCCTTCCAATTCTTAGGATGGAATCCTTAATTTTTGACTAGTCTCATTGTTTATAGATTTCTCCACTTTATATGGCTATAGTCAAGACCTAATGTACAACTCACTCAAGTTTAATTCCTACTTATAGGTGTTAAAGAGTAATTCCAATACGTAATCCATCTTAATAGGTTTTAGTCTCATCTTAAGGTCTCTCTCTTTATTGAATGTACTTCTTGTCCCAATTAGGTTATCCTTACCCAAGGCTTCATTCAAGAGTAATGTAGTGATTAAGTGATTTAATCATTCTCATTTAAGAGATTTTGGTGTGATTCACATAATGTCACATTTTACTTTATTTTTCACTTAATCGCAATGGCTTAAATAGCCAACCTTTTTATCGTCCATAGGTTTCTTAGCATAGTAAGCTTCAGTGTCAAGTCGTTTCATGACATGGGTATATTTCATATATAAATAACATCATTATTTAAATTCTCTATATAAATTATATAAAAGTATAGAAACACTTTCTTCCAATCACGAGTCTCTTAGATCTTTCCTTATCAATCCTATAGACAATTATCTTCTTTATCATGCTCAAGTTATCTGCATATCCTTTTCTAAGGCATTGATAAAAATATCTTTTGATCTTTAGATCAAATAATCATAAGGTATAAAGGTCCTAGTTCTTAACCTTTCCATTTCTACTTTTTCCTTTGTGGTCATAAAATGTATGACTTAGTTGTTCTTATGACTTGCAAGGATTTCATAACCAAGTTTTTTGCTGGGTGGGGTACATATCTTGAGTCAATTCACTCTCTTCCTTCCCTTACCTCATGGCATACCTTAAATACACTTTTCTCAAAGTTAGATTTTTCATTGATTTTTTTTTTTAACTCACAGATTCAACATATTGGATCATTCAGTAGGAGATCTAATGAATAATCAACCACTTTTAGGATTTTAAGAAGAACAATTAATATTCCATCTTCTTTCTAATATCCTTTTTAATGGAGGAATATCCATGCTCACAAACCTCTTTTATTGATGTACTTCTCAACTCAAAGTGTTGCTTTCCTTGCAACTTCTAGTGTCCTGACACATAGAGCCATGTTGCATTCCTATTCCCTTTTGGAACCATTATTTTGAAGTTGTTTGATTCCAAACACTTCAATAACCTCATTAATTTTGGTCAGAGGAACCTTGCTCATGTCATTTATTGTTTCCTCTGACCGTTTTGGTCTTTTCTCAATTCCTCGGTACTAACTCTTCTAACAAGATCTTTATCTTAACACACGAGTTCAAGTCATGAGCTCCCCAACCCTTGAGGATACTTCCTTTGTTCAAATCCTACTTTGAACAATCTAAATTATGTTGACTTTGCATACGTAGATTCGTAGTGTTTACACTAATCCAAGAGTTCCTAACTCTTTCACAATTGTAGGTTACTACAATTCAATTTATCTCATTCCTACTCATTCTCTTTTTCTTAGTCATGTATGTATAGGTTATTCTTCCTAACCTTCCTACATAACCTGATTGCATAATCTTCCGCAATCCTAGGTTTCATCATAAGTTGTTGGTTTAGGAATTCTGATTCCAGGGACGAATCTTTAACTAGCTCCAATTTACAAAATTTACTAATGCTTACATCTTCCTTTTTACTTCATTTTTTCTCTTGTTGTTCTGGCACAAGAACTTTTCAACCTTCATCTTCTGAAAAGGTTTACACATTATTGCATAATGAGCTCATAGGTTGTAGTGTAGAACCTAGTTGCTCTGATACCAAATGTAAATTCTTAAACTCTTTAATTCCAAGAATCAACAATACTTTAAATAAATTCATTTATATTCAAAATAAAGTCGACACTTCATTCATTAACATTCATAAAATCTAAACAACTTCAAAACAATGACTTAAAGTCAACAAATAGATTCATAATACTTCAAGTTAAATTTATACACGTGTCATCTTACACGAAATTGATAATAATACAAAGGTATATGTAACATAAGTTTACATTTCAAGACTTAGGCATTATGCCACCTTAATCTTTACAATATATAATTCAAGAAATAAATAATACATAAATGAAGAAAACATCCTTTGATCTTCAATCCAATAGCTTATCTTCAAACATGAAGACGAGAACAAGAATCAGGCGCTTTTTCCGCCCAACCTCTAAGCTTACGCTCCCCTGAAATTCCTTAGTCATTCAAAGAATACCCGACCCTATACGAATCACTTAGCAAAAAGCAGTCGACAAGCAAGATGGAATCTGGTGCGTGCCTAGTATAACTAATAATACCACAAGCATTTTCATTTTCCTAATTCATTTAAGAAACAAGCAAGTTTCATACTAGGATATGGTACAGAGTTATAAATATTATGTCTATTTCAATGGTCCTTAAGTTACTTGGCCAAGTAAAATGTCATGCACGACAAATAATAGTAGTTTTGGAAAAGAAAAACTAAGCTCTCTATAAACCCATATTCAGCATCCGTCTCGGAAGGTAACTTTCCCTACACATGACATGCACATTCAATTATCAAGCATGCGTGGTTCCATTCAAAATAAATAAATAATCTTTCCCAACACATGTCATGCGCATTCCATATCAAGCATACAAAGTTTTATTGCAGTCATTTCACAGATTTAAATCAGAAATAACATTAAGTTCATATTTAAAATAAATAAATTAAAGAAGGTGTATCTCAAGTATGTAACTAAGTACATATAAAACAAGAAATGAATAAATGAGCACACATTCTTTTGGTTCATTTACTCATATAATTTAACTATTCTTCAATATAATTTTTGTCTAATTCGTTTCCTTTCGAAGTAATTATATTTTAATTTTACTTTCTTTTCTTTTCTGTTTTTCATATTTCCATTAAAATATTATCTTTTGAAAAACATAAACCCCTCTCATTTTCTTTTGTTTCTAAGCAATTTAATATCATTGCAAGGTAATTATCATATTTCACTTCACTTTTTCAAGCACATTTAAATAAACAGGATTATTTAATCTTATCCTTTTAATTTTTATTTAAACCAAGATCATTCAGCTGTTTAATTCTGCAAAAGTTTCCCTATCTTTTATGTTCTTTTTGTTTTGAAAATTTATCTTTCTGACAGTTTTGATTTTGAAGCTTTTCTAAATCTTAATAGATCTAAAACATACTGGTTTTTGTTTGCATCTTTTCAATTTACTAAATTTGATAAAACAATGAGAGGCTTTCATTTTATAAAATACATAAATAAAAGAAAATGATTCAAATTAAACATACTAAGATTGTTAATTGGTAAATAATACTTTCTTTAAATCTACCTGGTATCCTCCTGGAATGGTTTGTTTTGTTTCCTCTGGCAATTTTTCCCTATAGCTGTTCCTTCTTTTTATCTCCTCCCTCTCTTCCTGGGCGCACCCTCCAAGTTCTCTCTTCACTTAATTTTCTTTCTATTTAGATAACTACTTCTATCCAAGCTGCACCTCTTCACCTGCTGCTTTCCTATTTACTTCTTAACCTGAGTATTTATATTTTGTTCTCCTGTTCTCCTTACTTCTGTCGACTCCCTCCTTTCTCACATGCGTTTTGGTAAATGAAACGCAACTATAGTGGGCAAAGAAGAAAACCAAAAATAAAATAAAATGGATAGCAAGAAGAGGAGCATAATATTTTCTTGTTTCATTAACTTAACCAAAAAGATTACAAACTTCAATGCTTACATACAAAAACTCAGAGCTAGGTTCTGTACATTCTTCACACAAAATACTGTGCACGTTCTGGAGCAAACTAGTTGTTGCTTTGTGTTGCTATGAACATTCCAGAGCAAACTAGTTGCTGCTACGTGTTGGAGATATTCCGGAGCACTGCTCTCTGTCACTATTCTGGAGCACTTTCTTCTGCTGCTGCAGGTTCACCTGAACATTCCTCTTTCTATTCTTCTGCTACTCTTTGTCTTCTATCGCTAACTTCTTCTTCTTCTCTAACAGAAAAATATTCTATTTTGTTCTTTTGTCTTTCTCAACCTTTTCCAAAATTGGCACTCAATTCAAATTCACCTACCAAGAATTAATTTTCTACCAAAATTAATTGGCCAGCATAGGACACGACAGGTGGAGGATCCCAACGGATCATATCAAGTTGTGCATTAAATGCACTCTTCCGTGGCTGCTCAAGATTAGTTTTTCCAACACTCCCCTTTAATCTTAAGTCTTTCTGATTTACATCACCATTCAAAACTTCCGGAGCATAAGTTTCGGAGCATTTGCATTTTTCTGTGTTTTCCAGAACACAAGTTTCGGAGCACCTGCTCCAAGTTCCGGAGCACCTGCGCCAAGTTCCGGAGCATCTTCCCCAAGTTCCAGAGCATCTGCGCTCCTCTGTGTTTTTTTGAACCAAGGTTCTAGAGTATCTCTCTGTGTTTACCAAAACCAAAGTTTCGGTGCATTCCTGCATACCCAGCCTATCTCTTAGGCATTCAGAGGAGTCTTTTGACAATGCCTTTGTGAAAATATCTACGAGCTGCTGCTCAGATCTACAATAATGAAGCTCGATCTCTCCATGCTCCACCAGCTCTCTTATGAAGTGGTAGTGAATTTCTATGTGCTTGCTTCATCCATGAAAGACGAGATTCTTGGTTAAGGCAATAGAAGATACATTGTCACAAAATATGGTTGTACCATCTTCTTGCTGCTCATTGAAATCTGCAAGGATTCTTCTAAGCCAAATAGCTTGGCATACTGCTGTATTTGCTTCAATGTATTCCACTTTAGCCATGGAGAGAGAAACTATGAGTTGCTTCTTTGATGCCCGTGATATTGCTCCAGAACCCATGTGGAATGCATATCCCGAAGTGCTTTTTTTGTCATCTACATTTCCTATCCAATCACTATCTATGTACCCAACAAGTTGAAACTCATTAGAGGTGGTATACATAATGCCATAGCCTTTTGTGCCATTGGCATACCTTAAAATTCTTTTTCCTGCTTGCTAGTGTGCGTCCTTAGGCTGCTCCATAAACCTAGAAATCAGGCCTACCGTGTACATCAGATCGGGTCTTGTTGTTGTCAAGTACATGAGGCTTCCAACCATGCTCTTATAGAGGGTTGGGTTCACATCTTTGTTGCTGTCCTCTTTGCTTAACTTCAGACCTGTAGCTATTGGAGTTTAGGTTGGTTTGCTGTCCAACATTCTAAATATTTTCAAGATTTGATTAGCATAACTTGTTCGACAAATAAAGATGCCATCAACTATTTGTTGGACCTCTATGCCTAGAAAATATTTTAGCAAACCTAGGTTTATCATTTCAAACTCATTTTTCATTACCTCTTTGAAATCAGCAATGAAAAGATTACTATTACCCATGAAAATTAAATCATCTACATACAAAACAACAATAAGTATCTCACCATTGGCTGCCTTGATGTAGAGTGTGGGCTCACTGCCACTTTTGTTGATGCCATTGCTCAAAAAGTACGTATCAATTTTGTTGTACCATGCTCATGGTGCTTGTTTCAGCCCGTAGAGAGCTTTCCGGAGCCTGTAGACTTTGTCTTCTTTCCCTAGAACTTCATAGCTAGGTGGCTGCTCCACATACACCTCTTCTTTCAGCACTCCATTCAAGAAGGCTGACTTTAAATCCATTTGTAGTACTTTCCATTTGTGCTAGGCTGCAATTGCTAGAACTGCCCGCACTATTTCTAGCCTAGTAACTGGTGCAAAGGTCTCATCATAGTCTCTTCCAAGCTGTTGTTTATATCCCTTAACAACCATCCTTGCTTTATGCCTTTCAACCTTACCATTAGCAGTGCATTTGGTCCTATAGACCCACTTAACTCCAATGGTTGATTTCCCTTTGGGTAAATCAATGAGCTCCCATGTTTTTTTTTTCACTATAGTGTCCAGTTGTTCATCCATGGTGTTACACCATTTTTCTTCTTTCACAGCTTCTTCAAAATACATTGGATCACTATGAGAAAATAAAGAAAAATCCAAATTTTCATCAAAATCTTCATACCTTGTGTTGTCATAAATTTCCCTCACGCTTCTTGTCTTCCGTGGCATCAATGATGCAAGCATAGGGTCTGAATTTCTGGAGCTGCTTGACTACTGTTCTGATGAAGAAGAGTGTTGTTGTACAGTTCTGGAGCATCTGCCCTACTGAAAGGTTCTGGAGTTGTTGCTGCTATTTTCTGAATTGTCACCTTATTGTAAGGTTCTAGAGCACCTTCCTTCTGTAGCTTCTTCATCCTCAAAAGGTATTGAAACATAAATACCTATGTTGCTATCAACTATTCAATCCCATGATTCATTTTGAATGAACTCAACGTCCCTGTTGATCACCACTTTCTTGGTGATGGGATTGTACAATCTATAGGCTTTGGATTCTTCACTATAGCCTATGAAAATACATTTTTCACCTTTGTCATCAAATTTCTGCCTTTTCTCTTTTGGCACGAGAGCATATGCTACACATCCAAATATTCTCAAATGCTTAACACTCCATTTGCATTTTGTCCACGCTTCTTGTGGAATCCTATCATGAACAACCTTTGTGGGGAACCTATTCAAGATGTGAACTGATGTTACTACAACATCACCCCAATATTCATTTGACAAACCTTTTGCCTTCAACATGCTTGCTGCCATCTCCATGATTGTGAGTTGTCTCTGGAAACCTTGAGACTTGCAAAAGTTCATAAATTCTTGAGAGATATACTCTCCCCCTCTATCTGTTTTGAGGACTTTGACATAATGGCCACTTTGCTTTTCAGCCAATGCCTTAAACTCCTTGAACTTATCAAATGCCTCTGATTTGTTCTTCAAAAGATACACCCAAATTTTTCAACTATAGTCATCTATGAGTGTCATGAAATAAACATTTCCTCCTAGTGTTGGGGTCTTCATGGGACCACACAAATCAGAATGCACCAACTCTAATGGTGCTCTTGCTCTCCTAGAATGCCCTTATTGAAAGGGTTGCCTATGTTGTTTACCTAGGATGCATGCTTCACACTTTCTATCAGGCTCTACAATTGCTGGTAGGCCCCTAACCATGCCTTTTTTAGCTAAAAGATTTAAACTAGAATAACCTAAATTCCCATACCTCAAATGCCAAAGCTTGGATGGGTCTTGGATGACTGATTTGAAGGTTGATTGCTGTGAGCCTTTTGACTATGCTGAGATTTGCATTTTGAGGGGAAAAATTCAATTCTTTGTCATTTGAACCGTTGACATAACTCTCTTGCTTCCATCCTTGTCGTAGATGATGTATTCTCCTTTCTCCATCAACACTCTATAGCCATTTTGGACCATCTGTCCAATGCTCAAAATATCATGTTTCATTCCTGGGGCATAAAAGACATCATTAATTTGTCTTTCTTCACCATGCTTGGTTTGTAGGCAAATAAATTTTTATTACCACTCATGTGGTTTCTACAACCATTGTCCAAGTACCAAACTTCAACACTGCCTTGTTCTGCTAGATTGCATGCAATGAAAACTTGTGACAGTTTTTCATTTTCAGCCTTGTTCTCATTCGCCATGTTTGTATTTTGACTCCCTTGGTCACGTTGTTTCTTCCTGCATCCATTTGCATAGTGACCATATTTGTGACAGTAGTAACATTGCACATTGCTCTTATCTTTCCTCTAATTTGAGCTGCTATTCCTTGTGTTTTGGAAGTCTAATTGGGAAGTGCTAGCTTCCTCTTGGCTGTTTGAGCTTCCTCTTCTGGAGCTGCTTCTACCTCTACCTCTTTGACCTCTTCCTCTTCCTCTTACATTTTTTTGTGCTTTGAAGGCTTGTTCCTGGGAAGAATTTGCAGACCTATTTAGGCGCTGCTCATAGGTTTGAAGTGAACCCATTAACTCATCAACTGATAATATTGAAAGGTCATTTGCCTCTTCTATGGCAATAACTACCGGGTCAAATTTTGTAGGTAGGCTTCTGAGAATCTTCTCCACAATCTTCTGTTCTACCATGGTTTCTCCATTTATCCTCAACTGATTAATCAAGGTTGAGGCCCTTGTATGAAAATCTAAAATGGACTCATTGTCCCTCATCTGCATGGTCTCAAATTCTCTCCTTTGTAGTTGGAGTTTTACAAACTTGACTTTCTCAGTCCCTTTGCAAGTGGTTTGAAGTATTTCCCATGCCTCTTTTGCATAGCAAGCTGCTACTATTCGAGGGAAAATAGCCTCTATTAAGGCTGCCTCAATCAAACTGAAGGATTTTGCATCATTTTTCTTTGCCTCCTTCAACTGGTTCTTTTGGGGATTGGTTAATGTTGCATATGCATTTGGGTCGGTCACATCTGTGAAGCTATTTGCTACTAGTTCCCACAAATCATTTGCTACAAGAATGGTTTTCATTTTCTTTGCCCATACGTCATAAATTTTTCCATCAAAAATAGGTGGCTACTGCCAACTCCTACTGTCTCCTCCAACCATTTTGCTAAATGGGGGAAACTACAAATACCCAGAAAAAACTAAAGGGTTTTTCTTCACTTCCTAGAAAACTAGGGCTTTCACAAAATACCCAGAAGCAAGGCTTCTGTCACAACACGCCTAGGACTACAGCTAGGGCTTTCCAAAACTAAATGCCCAAAAAGCTTAGGGCTCTGATACCAATCTGTTGGTAAATGAAACCCAACTACAGTGGGCAAAGAAGAAAACCGGAAACAAAATAAAATGGATAGCAAGAAGAGGAGCAAAATATTTTCTTGTTTCATTAACTTAACCAAAAATATTACAAACTTCAATGCTTACATACAAAAACTCAGAGCTATGCTCTGTACATTCTTCACACAAAATACTGTGCATGTTCTGGAGCAAACTGGTTGCTGCTACATGTTGGAGATATTCCAGAGCACTGCTCTCTATCACTATTCTGGAGCACTTTCCTCAGTTGCTGCAGGTTCACCTGAACATTCCTCCTTCTATTCTTCTACTGCTCTCTATCTTTTGTCTCTAACTTCTTCTTCTTCTCTAATAGAAAAACATTTTATTCTGTTCTTTTGTCTTTCCCAGCCTTTTCCAAAATTGGTGCTCAATTCAAATTCACCTACCAAGAATTAATTTTCTGCCAAAATTAATTGGCCAACATAGGACATGGCAGGTGGAGGATCCCAATGGATCATATCAAGTTGTGCATTAAATTCACTCTTTCGTGGCAGTTCAAGATTAGTTTTTCCAACAATGCGCACATGAGAGACAAGCAAAGTGCTCCAGACTAAATCATATATTGTTCTATCTTTTCTATCCAGGCCGCACCCTAAGCTCTCCTCACGGGCATTTTTGGAGATAGCTGGATAAAGTTTGACAAACCAAACACTAAGTCTCCCTTCCCACGCATCTCATGGAGTTAAGCAGCCTCCAATAAAATTAGACAAAACCTCTCCTCTCTCCTGGCCGCATGTGGGATGTTAAGAAGAATGAGAATGTTGAAAAACAAATCAAATAAAACTCAAGACTCCTCTACTCTGGCCGTGCCTCACCATCCCTTCCTCTAGCTGCGCATAATGGAGATATATATATCTTCCCTCCCACACCTATGATAAGCAGAAGTCCCCTAAACTTATAAACTGAAGTTGTATATGCTAGCTCCCTGACCGCGCATGGGGAAATAAGGAGAAATAGAAAGAAACCATAAAAAAATAAGAGCTCTCCCTCTATTTTGGTGCTTGGAAAATGAGCAGATTGACCATTATAAAAATAAAAATAGCAGCTCTCCCCAAAAACAGATTTCCTCTTTTCTCTCTAATCAGATGAATCCCTTGCAAAGAATATAATAATACTGTGTCTTTTTTTTCTGTTCATTGCTCAAAAACAAATTTTTTCACTCCGTTCTTCTCAAATTCGAATTTCCTAACTGAGTGATTTTTCTCATGCATTGGTGATGGAGTTATTCACAAACCCAGATCCACTTTTCGTGTTTGATCTCCAATTTAAATTTATCAAACTCCAAGTTTAAATTTTGATTGCTTTTAATTTGATTGAAATATATTTTCTTTTCAATTTGTTAACTGTTGATTTGAATTCAATTTCTTATTTTGAACGCATTTGTTTTTCCAATTTTGTTTTCAAATAACTATTTTATATTTTAATAAAAATTTCACAATTAAAAATGTATTCCAAAAATTTGAAATAACAACATTATTATTTTTAAGTAATAGTAAAATATTGACACAAGGAATTAAATTATTCGAATAAAATCAATTTCCTCACAAAATAATCAAATCGCCATTTAAAACAAACATATATTGTTTCACATATATTTGAGAAATCAATTAAACTTAATTTAAAATTTCCCATAATAATAATCACAAAAATACGTTAAAATAATAACTAAGTGTGTGTGTGAGATTCCATCATCCTCATAAATGCCTAATGGCTAAAATGACTCTACCTGATCAATGTTCTCACCTTCAATCACGTTCACCTGTTCCTGCGTTCACTTGCACTCAAATTTTCATCAGCAATGACAAACCCAAAATTTAATAAAAATGCATTTCAAATCATTTCAATTGTATTTAAATTTCAATTTCAATTTACATTCCACTTTCAATTTCAATTCAAATTTCACTTCAATTTAAATAATCATTTAACATAATAATTGACAAAATCAATACATGACAAAGGGTAAGTCAGCTGCCATTTTTCAATTTACTGATTGATAGTAATAGACATCAAAAGACATTGAAGTTGTCATTCCACCGAATTAGATTAAACAAAAAAAGATGCAAAATTATAGTACATTCTCCTAATTGTATTCCTCAAAAAAAAATTTGAAATTCACCTTGCAAACAACTTCTATATCACAATGGTATAGGATTTCTGAGCAATGGATAACAAGATGTAGAAATAGTTCCATTCCCCTGCTTCCTTTCCCAAGGTCTTGAGGAAATGGAATTGCTTCTTCTCCAGGTAACTATTGTGGATCTTCTAAAGCCCACCACCATTGGATGCATCTGTCACAACCAACCAACTCCATAGGGTCAATAATAGCCACATTTGATGTATAATGATGTATACATTTGATCAACATCAAATTAAGTTAAATAAAGTTCTTTACACAAAAAAAAATATCATTCTTGCTCAACTAATTGAGGCTTTCTCAGGCTATTTATTATGTCTTCATTTTAGACCAGGTGCTACAATGGTAGTCCAATTCTATGATGATGGTCTCCCTATAATTCGTTTAACATTTTGCAGGTTCAAATCAGTAAATATGATATTATATTAAACTAAATCAGTTAACCAAAAAAAAACGGAGGACCATCTATCAATGGGTGCTCCAGATTTTTTGGAGTATGTAGTAGTTGTAGGAAAAGTTTAACAACATTTGGTTCAGGACAAGTTTTGCATTTGTAAACATATTATCATGTACAAGATGGTTAGCTTTCAAAGCAACTAATAAAACACCTAGTATGCCATTTGAATATATAAATGACAACTATTAGCATTTTGACACATTACGAAGTTAGTGGTTATTATGTTTTTTCTAACATATCATGAAAAATGTGTGGAGACACCCAAGGTGTAGGCCCTCAAAATAAATTGTGCCCTCAAGGAATGTGCACACTAAAACAATCTATGTGTCTGAGAATTGGTGCACACAACTTCAATAGTCAATGCACCCATACAATTAAGTCTCAAAACAAAGAAACCAATGCACACATCAAGAACCTGTGTGCAAAAGACGACAAAGAAAATAGAACAATGCATGAAACCAAAACTTGTGTACCAAACATATTCTGGATGATGCAAGATTGGCCAACCCTTGAGATGAATGTGCATCAAATTTCAAGTGAGTTTGTGCACCCTAAGTCTCAACCTTGAGTTATCAGGTTCTTCTATTGAGGTACATGTATTGCAAAAATCCAATTCTATTACAGGTGCAAGTCCTGAATGGCCCCATGTTCATTCTAGATTTTGCAATTACAAAGCTGCCTTAAACCCTCAGTTGCATGATTTTCAAATCTTTTTCTAGTGTCTTAACCTTAACCACATGGTTTCATCATCATTGTTATTGTTACACATATTGCACAACTTATAGTCCTTTTCCACTCATCTCAACTTTTGTTGCCCAATTTACTTTTTTCGACCAACAACCTATAACAAGGTTGCATGATTCTAAGTTCCTTGGCATCATCTAATGATCAAGTCACATAGTTAGTGGCTTGATGTCACTTAAACCAGCTTGTCATGCATTTTCACTACTTGACAACCTTTACACTTAAAAATGTGTGGTTTAGAAACTTTTTCCAACTTTGGAGCTTGAAACAAGTGACTTCGATTGCTATTTACAGTTGAAAATGATAGTGATGTCCATCTAGAAAGGATGACCATATTATTGATATTATTACATGGCTCATTATTAATATTATTGTCAAGTTGCTAGGTTATTTATTATTAATCAATTTATTATTTATTTATAGTTTATTAAGTAAAAGATTATTAATTTTTTATTTATTTATAATTTATTTAAATATATTACAAATAAAAATTAATATTTATATATATATATATTAATTATTATTATATAATTATTCAAATATTATATATAATTTTTAATGTTTTGTATATGTATATATACTATACCATTGTACACATCTGTATCAAATCTTAGAAAAAAAATTGTGATATTGTGAATCCAAACTTTGAACCCATACCCAAATCTGAACATGAATTGACAACTTAAGTAGCAATGCATTATGGTCTATATAGTAATTTGGGATTTAAGTGAAGAGGCATAACCCTTCATTAAGATTGTAACTTTACTTAACTAATAGATTTGTTATCTTAAATTAGTTATATGAAAATAGTAAAAATTAAGGGAACTTTAAACAGTTAGATATAAATTTAAAAAGTGTGGTTATTAAAATATTTTCAAGTAGAGTTTAAAAGTCAAAAAATAGCAATGAAGTTGACATAAGACTTCTAATTGATTCCTTGTCAACTTTCTTGATAAGGAGTCAGCTTTATTGAAATCATAGTAGAAAAATTCATTTGTTGAGAAAATTAGGAAAAAGATAGAGATTTTTTAAAAATTCTAATTTAATTAGAGAGAGTTAATCAAAGAGAGATTAGATTTTTGAAAAACACTGAAAAATGCAAAAAAAAAGAGAAAAACTTATTGTAATTTAAATTTAAAGATATTTTAATAACAGAGAAATATACAATATTATGAGTTTTGATATTTGTTGGTTAATGAAGCTTCAAACTTTATTTGAAATTGACAAAAACATAAATGAAGTACCTGTATGAAATAATTTGAAGGAAAACATTTCCTACTCAATGTCCATAGTTTACAGTCTTTTATGAAAAGTAGGAACAAATCTCAGTTTCTTGCATTTATCAAGGTTTCTATTTGTACAAATCCAATTTAGTATCTCTCTACAAACTTGCAAACTATAAAATTTTATTGTTTGAAATATTTCTCAAGGTAGATCTCAAAACATTGAGAAAATTCAAGAGAAAAATCCTTGGGAAACAAATTAATAGCAGCTTATTCTAGACTTTAAGCACTCCAAATGGCTTTGCTAGTTATTGCAAAACCATACTCTGTTATTTTGAATCAACAAGGTAGACATGCAAAGGCATTGAACACTGAATGGTAACACGTTATTAAACAAACAAAATAATCAGACTTTACAAATATGGAAAAGGCCTAAAGAAGAATGGGAAGAAAGGGTGTGTATTTTTGTACTACTGGTGAAGTGGAATCATAAAAACGCTTTGTTATGGAGTGTGATGCCTCTTGGAACATCGGGAACAAACATGCCAATATCTTAATAGTTGTTTCTTGGTACAGTTAATTCAGTTAGGGGACTGCTGAGAACTTTGGGGAGCTCATCATCACTTTGAATAGGAAAAGGATTGTAAAATCCCTAACTTGGATTTTGTGAAACAATCTCATTTTTTTACAGTGAGCTGGCAATTTGTCAAACACTTTGTAATATGCCTGCCAATGTGAATTTCTGAGTGTGAGAGTTATAGGACAGCTTGTTGCAATATTTAGATCATTAAACATTCACCATTGCATATAAAATTATATGGATAAGATGGACACTTAGTCAAATAGTTTGCTGCACTTCATTATCATTAGAAACTAATATGATAACAATTGATAATGTTGAAATAAATCAGAAAATAGGAAATATTAACAACTCAAGAAATCCAACCTTTCAAACACCATATACAATGCAGTGGATGATCCATAACCCTTGAAATGGCTGGGCATAAATATAAAGTTGCAGAATTAAACACTCCTACAACAAAAACTACTATGAACAGCTCCAAATCACCTCCCAATGGGTGGATAGCTCCAAGGACTCCATAAATGAGTTTTGGAAGTGGTGCCACACTTCCTAAAAGCATACCATGTCTCAACAAAAACCCACACAACTTTTCCAATGTGAAACATGTGACCATAAAAGGCAGTGGCCAACCCTTGTTTATTCCAATGCCCCTACAACAAATTAAACCATGTTCATTCACCCAAATCTACCCCATACTTAGATACCTCCCTTCAACATCCCTTCCAAAATCTTCATTAAGATGTTCATAAATTCTCAAACAATTGTATTTGTTCACAAATATTACAAATTATTTAAACCATTTGTCTAACAAAAATAATCCCTACAAAACCCTTATTTGATCACATGGCATCTAGACATAAGTTTCTTGAAAAAAATTCAATCACAACAACAAACTTGAAAATTATCTTTTCAAAGTCTTCATTAATTTCATACCATCACCATTGAAGTAATGATGTGAAATCTGAGTGACTGCCAATCACCAACTAGGACGGAATCTTCCACCACCAAAACTAATCTTCCCAAGAGGTTTTTCGTCCTCTAGAGGTTGAGATGAACCAAGTTCGATCTCCAAAACCACAAGGGTTTCAATCAGACAAAGAGAATAAATTCAACATATCAAATGAGCTCTCAATTCCCCTTTTTATAAGTTTTTTAGGGAACTTTCTAGAAAATCGTTTTTTAAAATCCTGTGTTACACGGGGATGCGTCCCCACCCCTAAACCCTACATCCCCATCCCCTGAGGCGTTTCAGGGATGGGAGGACATCAAGGGATGTCCCCCAACCATCCCCTCTGATTTTGCATTTTTAGGAAACGCGTCCCCAATTCAGGAAATGTCTTCAAAACTAAAGGGAATGCCTAGGAATGGCTAGGAATCCAACGACTATACTGGAAACGTCCAAGCATCCCCCACAACATCACTTAAAAAATAAAAGTTAAAATTTAAAACATTTGTTTTAAATTTTTTTTTATCGATTTGTCTTTAGCGTGGAGATCCCATAGATCCTCCCACGCCTCTCATATACCTATTTGTTGGGAGCCATTTCTAACTTATTGTTGTTTATACTTTATAGTGTATATTGTTGTTATACTATTGTTATACTACTGCTGTTATTATTTATGCCCGTATTGATATTGTTGCTATGATGCTATTAGTGATCAATGTAAATTAGTTTCTCTTGGTTATATATATATATATATATATATATATATATATATATATTAAAAAAATCATATATCACCATCCCCTTGTTGTCCCCAAAAATCGGCCCTCAAACTGCCATCCCTAAAACGCTTCCCCCGCCATTCCCCTGTCCTCGCCCTGAAACGCCCAAACCCAAAAGTCAGAAATAACATCTAAAAGCATCTTATGACTCCTCTAAACCTCAATGGTATCATCAATTTACCCCTCTGAATGTGTTGACACAAACTTAGAAATTTAGCACCATCTGCAAAGCAAGAGAACACGAAAAAGAGGACATTACAAGGATTGAAATGAAAAAGTTAAAAATGGCATGGTTGGTTGTCCCATAGGCTAGTTTTAGCCACATGGATGTTAAAGTTAATTCATTTATTCATTCATTCTTTCTATTTTTTCAGGTGTTTTCTTCAATGATTGAAACCATGATGTTCTTTGATATTATCGACCCATTGCTTTTACAAGAAATGAAGATGACAAGGCTTGGTTGAGATGATTTGAATAAAAAATAACTTTTGAAACTAAAATATTTTCCTATCTGAAAGATAAGGCCCAATAATGATAATGTTATACTGTTGATTATAATTTAAAAGTAAAATAATATTGCATCAACTTGAGAAAATCTTTCTAGAATGATGGTCAAATGAAGCGAAATTTAAATATCAAATTCCAATATTTAAGAGAAAATTAAAATACCAAGGTGATGAATTCTTGAAATTAAAAAGAATAATAAAAATACTCTTTGATATTGTATATGAAAAACAAGGAAAGATGCACCTTCGTAACTGCAATCAAAATCTTCTTTCTTGTGTGTCTTGGGTTTACTAAGTTATCCTAGCTGAGGTATGGTGAGATTTCATGCCAAAACTTGCATAGGAGATGGTGAAGCTACTAGATAAAGACTGGGCCTGTGATTGGAACACCATTATTTGGGTTGAAAGTAGAGGTCCAAGGCTTCATGAATGAATCTAATTTGTTCATGAATCATGGAGTTCCTTAAAATACAACCTTCTCCAACTAGTGGCAAAGATCTCTAGGAAATAACCTTTGGCCATTATTAATCTGTTGATAGATCCTGTTGGATTTTACTGTTTTTATAGCCAAGATCTCGGAGATTGGGACCCAAATTCTTGAAAGATGCCCACCTTCATTCTTCTCCATACCTTTTTGCAAGAGACTGATAAGACTATATATCACATCATCCTGATTTTCCACAAAGATGTCAATAGCTTTACCCTCTTGTGAATGGCAGAAGGGTGCTTCTAAATAAATTCTACTTAATAGTTAATATTGATCTTAATCCTCTAGTATTTTAGGCCAGGTATATCTTAGATACTATGCATTCATTTTTTCTTTCAGGAAATCACTTTTGCATTTCTTGCATGATTCCATCATTTCTATTACCTGCAAACATAAATTGGTCTATTTAAGGATAACCTAGAAGATAAATTTTACAATTAAAATTACAATTTTTTTATATGTTTTTTAGAATTCTAGCTATCTTGTTTATGCTTTGCTAATACCAACTTTTTTTCAACAGTTGGCTTTTTGTGATCCTTCAGATCCACTCATCAAGCATGAAGATGTCTATGACTTCTTGGAAAATATTGGTATAATACCCCATGGAAAAGATGGATTATCCTTATAAAATTATCTTGATGAAACTTTATGTGGTGAAATGGATGATGCTAGTGAGTTTATGTCTCCAGATGTCATTTTTGTAGATACCTCAAGAGAAAAGGGGATGGCTAATTTCATTGGCAACGATTCGACACCTCTATGTTATTTATCTGCTAAATCAACACATAGAATCAATGGTAATAATAAGAATAACAACTTATCTTGTTGGGAGGCATCAACAATATCACTTACAAACAGATGGTCGGGCTTGTGGTGATCTGGAAAACAAGGAAACTGGTGATAAAAAATTAGGCAGTCAATTAAATATTGCTACAGGGTGGGACACCAACTCAACTTTGGTTGATGACTGTGCCAATGTATTTATTCTTGATGGACAAAATTCCATTCTTTGGGTAAAAGAAATTCCAAAATTTACATTCTTTGGGTAAAAGAAATTCCAAAATTTGTTGCTTAGAAGATAGAAATGCAGATGTACAAGATCAAAAGTTGAGATCAGATGCCACATGGAAAGTCAATTGGACAGGTGATTGCAGGAATTATGAGATTTATAGGGCAAGGAAAGATGATCACAGTTCTGTGTTAAAGCTTCAAAATAAGAGTAGGTGGAAGAGTGTTTGGCAAAAAACAGAGGTAGGGAATTTGCCAGGTTTGAAGACAAATGTAGAAATTTTAGGAATCAAATGCAAGAACGAAAAGGAACAAGAGATGGGAAAGTCACAAGCAGATGAGCTTACAAATCCGGATTTTCCTCCAGAATTTTCTTCTGTCAAGGGCAGTTATAAAGAAGAGACAGTTTCGTTGCAACAGATAGATACTGAAACCAGTTTTCCTTTTGGTACTGATATTTTGAAGACCTTTAGATGGAAAGACAATGCAGATGAACAAGATCAACATCATCTGTTCTCTTGTGATATCAAATATGATAACACATTGAAAAATAAGCTGACAAGTGCAAAT
Source organism: Sequoiadendron giganteum (assembly GCA_007115665.2). NCBI lineage: Eukaryota > Viridiplantae > Streptophyta > Pinopsida > Cupressales > Cupressaceae > Sequoiadendron > Sequoiadendron giganteum. The sequence goes on along the minus strand of CM021110.1, from coordinate 269,165,053 downwards.
ATAACCCTTGGAAAAGGATCACATAGTGGAATTCAGTGGGAAGCACATAACAAAAATACTTCACAATATGTCGAACATAGAAAAAGAATAATCTGAAGGGGCTCAAGCTATTGGGTGGAGTGTGGATTGGCAAGCAGATGTTTCAAAAACAAGCTGGACAATTCCAGAGGGAAGAGTAAAAAAACCACAAGCTCCAAGGTGGAGTGTTGATCAACATGCAGAAGATCCAAAGACAACCGAGACAATGCTAGAGACAAGGGTAGAAAGACTCGGCAAGGACAAATCTTTAGAGAAAAATGAGTTTGAACAGGAGCAGGTAGGTTATGATAATACGAGGGATCCTTTGAGTGTTGCTAATCTGGCAACCTCTGTCTGGAGTTGGACTAAACTTCTCAAAGGAGAACAAGATGAATGGAAACTCTCTTCCTCCTATAGAAGCCACAAATTTAGGCCAACAGGTGCAAACCTAGTCGCACTTGGGACAAGATCACACAAAAGAGCTCAATCAAAATCATATGAAAAAAGTCCTATAGGGGAGAATGTGCAGGATCAAGCAACACCTAGAGAGATGCAACAAAAGGACCGTGGATTAAACTGTCATGTGAAGGAAGATAGTTGCAAATCTTTCATGGCTGGAGAATCTGATGGAAAATGCAAATATTCAGAGACCAGTGCTCAAAATGCATTTCTTTTGGGAGAAAATTCAGTGTTAGTGTAGATATCCACACACCAAGAAGATTTGGTGAGGATGTACTCATGAATAGTAGTAGCAATTTGGAAACAAAGAAATATGTTGTAATAACTGAGAATATAACTGTGAGATCCAGCTTGGAATCATCTGGTTGAGAATTAGAAAAACAAAATGACTCTACTACATCTGGTTGGGAATTACCAAGTCAGAGTAACCCGTCTCCAATATCTAGTTGGGAATTATCAAATGAGAGTGACCCTCCTACAATTTCTAATTGGGAATTACAAAATCACATTGTGTAGAGACCAAATAAAAAGATTTGCATGATGAAAAGCATGGAAGATGTAAGTCCCAACAATGAAAAAAGTGTCATTTCTTCTTCGAGGTCCACAAAAATGGATTGGGTGCATCTGACCCATAAAAATGGGAGTGTCAGATGTTCAAGAAAGACTGAAAGTCTTACAGGAGGAGTAACTGATAGATCTTCCAAACTGCGGGAAATTTTTCATGAAATTAATCCATTATTGCATTCAATGAGGATGTTTCTTCATTATGACAGGTAGTAAATTATGTATCTTTAGTTAGTGCATTCCTCCTAAATGAAATTTCTAATTCATTACACTTCTATTGCTATTACCCAATCCAATTGTATGTAAAGCTTTTAAATCGGCTGATGAGGCTTGATTTATCTAGTTTGGTAAAAGAATTGAAGCTTGAATACATACAAATTTGGACACTATATAAGGTGAGTGGTAAAACAATCTCCATGTAGGCTTATACAAGGTGGATCTCATACACCAAATTGGTGTCTCGCTTGGGGATAACCTAAAAAAGTACCTTTACCTTTCACTTTACTAGTGTTCTTGTCTTTCAATGAATCAATATTATTAGCCTAACAATATTGGCATATAATCTCTATCATCAACGGTACCATTGGCATATGTGGGCATGAATTTCTGAGGTGCTATGCAAGCTTTCTACAAATTTTATAGCATCTTTGATGACCTTAAGGAAATGAATTAAATGTTTTTATTCATTTAGGAAAGAACTTTAATTTCTATCAATACTGAATGTTGTCTTACACCTTAGACAAGTAGGTTTTGAAAAAGTAGGCTGGAAGATACACATTTTTCCTGACATCAACTTTGATAATTATGATAGCTACAACAGTGGGGATAGACTACGACCTGAAGATGAAAGGGACGTTCACCATCCAGAATCGGAAGCAAAGATAGGATGTGGTGTTGACTTCACAATTTATTTTCTTGCACAATCTTCTGAACCCTTTCCTGTTTCATCTGGTGTGAGTCTTAGGTAACAATAAATCCAGATTGCTTTCTATATCTTTATACAAAAACTTTTGTGATGCCAATGTGTCTTTAGCATTTCATGTAAACACAGGGATACAAACTAACCCATGTAAAGGACTTGCAATCTTTACTGTAAAATTAAGTAACCTGAATGTGCAAATGGACAACTTTTTGAAGCATTTGAAGTTCTGTAAACATCAGTTTCCAAAAAGTTTGGGAGTCCCAGAAATTCATCAGTTATGTATTCATGTGTTAATGTTTTGAAATTTCAGTTCTCAGAATCTTTTGGAGACACAAAGAACAAAGAAGATAATAAAAATATATTCAAAATGTTTAACTTGGAATTTACATTAGTGTGTCTCAATAAAATATATAATTATTACAGTATCACTATTATGTTTTTTCTTTTCTTTTGTAAATAAGAAATATAATCAAGATTCCAAGATACACAATCAACCCAACCTCTACAACAGGGGCAAGAACTATTTCAAAATTCTGAAGATGTACCTATTATTTAATGAGGGTTGTTTGAGAAATCAGTAACGTTAAGCACTTATAGAAAAACCTCTTTGGAGACACCTAATATGTCATGGTTATTTTCTCTGGTCTGAAACTTTATTTCCTCATGCTGCTTTCAGGTTGACAACCATGAACAATTTTCTTCAACTAGGTGCTTCTACATTGTAAGGAAGGATGGATAAAAAACAGATTTTTCATATTTGAAGTGTTTGAAGGGCCTTGTTGAGAAGAAGTTTCCAGATTCTTCCAAGGATTTCATAATGAAGTATATCAAAAGAAACTAGAAATGGAGACTGAGAATGCTATGATCATAAGGTTTATGACTATTAGATGTGGTGGCCAAATTTTCTTCCACTGGTAAATGTGAGAGGGTTATTAGTCACTTAAATATTTGCAGACATTTTTAGGAAATAAGTGGAGAACATTATATGGTGTACATCTTTGAGAAGAAAGGTATATTTTGAGGTACATGGATAGAAATGTACAAAGACAGTTGAAGTCAGCAATGGAAAGTAGATGCTGACAAATCAATCAATTGTTGGACTATTGCACATGAGAGAAGTTACTAATGTCAAAGAAGACAAGGAGAATAGAGATCATTCAAGAATGAAGTAAAATGTTGTAGAATATTGAAAAGCATCAAGTAGAAAGAGGGAAAAATATGTTTAGGTTTGAATTTAGAGTCTATAACCAACTTTTGAAAATACCAAAAGTTGTAGATTTGATTTAACAAAGAGAATATGGTGAATTTTGATTCAATATTGCTGTGAATTATAGGTTTTGTTACAGATTGCGGTCCTATATAATAGGTGAAAAGTGCAAACAAATTTTTAGGGTTTGATTCCAATAGCTTTCATAAGTGCAGTTGTATATAAGATCAAATTTATATTATATATTTGCATCAAGGTGTGCACCTACTGAAAGAGGGAATGTAACTTTGGAAAAAATGTTGTTTAGTGTGTATCAACATGTGCCAATGTAATGAGCAGGTAGATTTCCAAAGAAAGATTCTTTATTTTCCACTAAGGTGTGCATCAAATAATAGGAAAAACAAAATTTGGTCAAATTTTGCAATGACACTGTAAGGGTGTGCTTCTCTTAAGGTAAGAGTGTAAATAAATGTTATATGTATAGGGGTGCACTCATATATGGAAGGTGAATGATCAAAAAGTCGAGAATCAATTGTGAGGGATGCACCTTGATGAAGGGGAAGATGTATCTAAGTTAAAAATTGAAAAATTGTGTTGATAGGTGCACACTTGGGAAAGGGATTATTATAAGATTTTTCCATCCGAAAGTGCATGCATTAGTATGGATTTCCAAACAAAAAATTTAGTTATGAAGTGCACACTTTTTCATAGGAGAAAGTTGTTTCAAAACACAGTCTAAGATGATTATGAGAAGAGCACGTTTGAGAGATGTAAATTTGAGATTCAAACCCATTCATAAGTGTATGCTGTAAAGAATATAATTTAGTAAGAAAAATCAAGAATCATAGTTTAAGGTGTGCACTAGGAAGCAATGAAATTCAGAAGAAAACATACTTTGTTAAGGTGTACACTAACGAGAGTTCAAAGGAATGCTTCTTAATGGTTTTATTACAAGTTTAAAAATACTTTCTCCTATTTGCACATGCTTGATGATAGGATTTGGGTGCACTTCAATAAATCGAATTCAATCCAACAACATATTCATAAGTGCATATGCCTCAATAAGCAAATTCAAAATCCAAAATCCTATGGAGAAGTTTACATTTGAAAATGCAAGTCCAAATTGTAGAATTTTGTTAATAGCACAACCAATTATTGTAGTTTTTATGCTTAATTTTAATTTTGAGGGGTACCACAAAGACATTTGAATTTATTTTTTATGGGGTGTACACCTATGTAAGGCATAGTTCAAGGTGTGAATTTAATGTCTAAAATTATTGTAACAGGGTGCACCTATGAATAGGAGCTAAGTTGGAAAAGCTTATGTGATATATGTAGAGGCGTTTGCTCATGAACCAATCATGTAAAGGGGTGTGTTTACAAATAGGAAAAGGTGTCTTTTTATATCTATGCCTTTGCAAACTCAAACCTATCAATTATAAATAAAAGTGCAATTCCAATATTCATAATGAAGCCTTCAATAATAAATTAAAACACCAAAATACCAATTTCAAATATAAAAATTAGATTTGCTAGTTTTCAATTGATAGGATTCAAATTAATAGTTTATCATTAATTTTGTAACTAAGATGACAAAGTCTTTGATAACATATTTCAAAGCATCATCATTACCGACATGTCTAAAAACATTATACATTTCATATTCACAAGATTACATATTTCAAAGAAGGGATAGATCTTGGAATTCACTAAAGAAGAAATGGTCATCATCCATGGTGTCTATTTTTGGTAACCTTCAATCACTTTTCAATGAATTTTATTTGCAAAGGTTTTACTTGAAATTAATGAGTTTCCATCAATTGATTTAAGCAAAGACTTTGGAAAGACTTTGGATTCAAACAATATGGATTGTCTCATTTTAATTTTAGATTTTCAAACATATTATGTACATCTAAGGTTTTTATTAACTTATTATAATTTCACATTTAAAACCCTTAGACCATTTTCTATTGTTAAGTTGGTATAAAAAATCAAAAGAACAAAGGATTTATCATATTTAAGTATTAAAATTTGGAAGCTTTTAGAAAATATCCAATGCTACAACTAGCTAGGTTTTGCTTAAGAAAGGTTTTCAAAGTTTTCATAGGATTTTCATATCATAACAAAGAGTTTTTAAGGAATCATCATTTAAATTTGTATTTCTAGATTTTCTATTTTTAACTCACATTAAATATCCAATGTTATTTTAAGCCCTCATCATTTTCAAAGAGGAGCATATTTGAATTTTTTTATTAATAGTTGGTATTATTAATAGCCCTTGCTATTTTTAGTGATCTTTGTTTTTAGCATGATGTGCTACTTTGTATATCATCTATTTTTGAAACACTCATCATGCAAGAGATGTGACTTCTACAGGTTTGTTTGTAGTATTCTTTATCAATAGTTTCATTGGAGTTTTGTGGATTTTAGTTTTAGAATTAGTGTATAGGATTTTGTAAGCACTTAGATTTGTTGTAGTAATTTTTATCAACAATTTAATTGGAGATTTGTGGAGTTTATTTTTAAAATTAGAGGATGGGATGAAAGGTATCTCAACCTTTCTCATTATGTTGAGTATATAAAAATTACATTTTTTGGATTATGGAACATAAAAAACTAAATTCTAGGCCATAAAATTTGTTTTTGAGAAAAATAAAATAAATGGTTTGTAGATCTTTTTAAGCTCTACAATTTAAGAGAAGATTCTTAATGGCCTCTTAAATAAAAAGTTAGACCTTTGAAAGTTGATTCTTTTGCATTGGAAATGTAAAAACATAGCGAATATATAAAAAATTTGTAAGAGAGTTACATTTGTTGATCAACTTATGGTGCATGTTACAACACACCATAATACATCTTTGAATAGAGATAATCAAGTCAAAATGGAATGCCTAGGTTGGTGAGTGGATTATAAAATGCTTATAACAAGTGGAAGGACTATGTTATTTTTAGTCTATGAACTCATTTTGGGATTTGGGTGTTATTTTTTGGGTATTTTTAGCTTATGGTTTTGTAATTATCATTTGATGGTTTTGCATACCAATTTTTCTTATTTATAGGATGCTTGAGATGGGGTATAAGTAGTGAGTTTGTAGGTCTAGTTATGTTGTCAAAATTACTCCAAATCTCTAGTTAGTGATACTCTTGTAAAGGCTTGCTTTGCAAGTGTATTGAAACTATATTTAGATTATTGAATAATAAACTAAGTTGCTTTGAAGGTTTTTTTTGCCAAAAGGAATTTTCCCATGCACACCTGTGTTGTATGATTTAATTTGTGTTAGATTTAAATTTTTTATTTTTTGTAATTTGAAATATCTAAAATATATAAGGTACTTCTAATATTAGTTTAGGAAGTGTTCCTACGTACCTTGTTTCCTTTCAATTTCTAGAGTCAAAATGCATTTAATTAATTAGTTAATTTATATGCAATGTCTTGTAAAAGCCCTAGAAATGTCATTTGCACTTAGATTTTGAATGGTGAATAACATGTCTACTTGTTTTTGATAAAGTAAGCAGCATTTATAGGGTGTTGTACCCTTACACAATGAGCTTCATGGGCCAAAAAAGATTAAGTCAAGGACATACCAAAAAACTTAGCCAAAAAGAACAGAAACAACAAAAAAATAGTACTTCGACTACAGACTGACAACAAAAACACAAAACATAGACCCAAGCAGTAGCTAACTAGAATTGTCCCAGTTTTTAGACAGGAGGTCCATGACATCGTCCCTAACCCACTCTTGATTCTCTTGAGCATTATTGTCCTCTAGCTCATCTTTAATCACTGTGGACAAAGTGTTGGTGATGAAATGAACCAGCTTCACAGTGAAGTGGGTTAGGCCTCTAAATCTTTTGTCCAGTTTGTCCATCTTTCCTTTCAGCGCACGAAACTCCTCACCCTCATCAATGATCTTCGGGGCCTCACCAAGCTCAGCTTCCAGTGGGTGCAAAGATTGAGAGGCCAAGTTCTTTTTCAACACATTACTGTTGTCAGAGATAGTATGGGGTCCTTCCATATTTTCTTTATCTTCCTCCTCCTTATACTCTTTACTATCCATCTTCTCCTCCTCCGAGTCCACAACAATCTACCTTTTTGTGTTAGTTTTTTCCAATCTCCCAGAGCTTCGAATAGTGGTCTCCCCACCTATCATAACCGTAGCCTCCACAACTGTATCAACTTTGGAGTCCTTCCCCACAACATTTTTCCCTCTGCCCTCTTTCGCCATCAGCTCCAATAAGCTTTTTTTGTCGTCTTTACCCTTTTTCTTTGGAGTGGCTCTGTAAGAAGTTTTGGCCAGAGTGGCCTTGAGCTCACACAGGCTAGCCGTGATGCTCGTTTGTGCATTACCCACACCACCTTTAAGTTTTTTAGCAACATGTTTGGGTTTGGGGTTTTTGACAGTACCCAAATTGGGTTTTCGAGAAGGGCTTTTAGATTTAGCTGGGGAGATATTAGCAACAATAAGGGGTTCAACCTCCTCCACACAGATAGCAGCAATGGCCCTAGGAGGACATAAAGCTAGATGAAAATGATAAAGCCTCATGATAAGCCATTTATGGAGAGGCAGAGGAGGAATTTTGTTCGGGTTAAGGCTAGCCATTTCTATACATTTTTCTACCAATTTTTCCAAGTCCATAAGCAGAAAAAACATAAAACTAAGCAAAATTTTGTGCCTAAGATGATACAGCAAAGGGAAGTGGTAGAAAAAGTAGGTTTTAAATCTACCTTCAAGCGTTACATACTTCATGAGGGAAAAACATACTTGGTCCCAGCGCTGTGGAAGGGCCTCTTGTTCGAAGCCCGATTGGTTGTGGATCGAATCCTCACTCCCCACGAAAAAAGATTTCATACTATCATTGTATTGAGTCAGAGTATGCCTCAAATATTTTTTCTCGGTGCACTGCATCCTAGTAGCTTGCACAATCAGCTCTTTGTTGTCTTCAAAATATATACCACCCAACGTCACCCTTCGATCCTTTCAGGAATTTGCAAATTGGCCAGACAGGTTAGGATCATGGCCCACGAGATTCTCCATGAGGGGAGCTAGGCCACCCTCAACACATATATGCCACACCAATAGATTTTTACGGAATTCTCTGCGATTATCAGGCTCGGTCCAAACACAATCACCACCTATGATATTAACCTGCACAAGAAACCAAAGAACTTGCAAAAGTAAAATGTTAGATAAACCAAGCAATAGGCTTTCTTCACATGATAGATATTTAGGCGAATAAGGCATCATTGGTTAATCATGCCAGTGTACAAATCACACGTGTGAAAAGAAAAATCACCTATCATAAGTTTAGCAATGTCATTAATTTGGATCTTAAGGTGATTGTGGCTAGCTAAGAAAGATATGATGGGTGAGCAGGGTTCATTGGCCACGTTGCCTTTGCGCAAAAAACTAGGCATGATGGCCATTTGGAAAAATTTAGTAATGTCAAGGTAAGCAGGTTTAGAATGCAGGGTTAAATTAGTGGGAGTGAAAGAGCTAAAAGGGAGCTTTCCCTCATAATGAGCCGTCACATTGAAATTTAAATCCACATGCCTAAGGATGACATGATAAATTAACACAATCCCAATGAGGAGATATCACAATATATGACCCTTTAGATTCATTATTGCATAGCACATGTCAAATTCCTTAGTAGAACTGCCTCCATTTACCACGTGACTATCCCTAAATTTTGAATTTTACCACTTGTAGGCCACCTCAACATTACTACCCATCCACCAAGCCCAAGGAACAACCATGTGGACCCCCCAAACGACTCCCATAAATTGAAGATTTGAAGTCATCATATTAAATGAGTGTTTTGTTCCTTCAAGACAAGGTCTTGAATCCTCGACGATAAATTCCCTATATTTCTCCAACACTTAGAGTAACTCCAAAAGGTGCCATAGTTAGCCAAGGCATCTACCACTTGGTTACCCTCCCTAAATATGTGCATCACCTTTTTTAACCTTAGCTTGGATAAAAGGAGTCTTATATCCAACATAATATCCTTCGTACTCCATCCAATCAGTCTGCTTGAGTTCACATCATTGGTAATGGACTTAGAGTCTGTAATACCCCTCCATTTTGCTTCTTGTTCGGTTTGCTTTATGCTATGTTTGGTTGCGGCTACTTTGATACTGGATACATTTTGTTATGATGTTTTTATCGCTACTATTGAGCGACAACTATTATTGTGTGATGTGTTGATCTTATTATTGTTTCACATGCGTTAATGGTTTAATGATGTTAGCAGAGTTAACATGAGATTTTATTATGAGATTATTGATTATGATGTTAATGTCAGTCTTTGATAGTGTATTGGTGAAGAAGACGGTTTTGCATCACTCGCTTGCGAGCGCCCTGTGAATCCGTGATTTCTTCTTCACGGTGTGTATTATATGCTAGATATACTATATTATGTTATTTACTTGGTTTTAGGTTGCAGGCACATGACATCGACTCCACCTGGTTTCACCGGTTTGAGCGTGTCGATCCAATGGTTAAGTTGAATGGGAAATAGTAGCTAGGTAACATGTGTCAAGTCTACGCCCTAACCTTAGTGTGTCGTTAGTCTTGTTGTTGAGTTATGGTGTACCTTATTTTAATGTTATTTGATTTTGAAAGGTGCTTGCTTATTAAATGAATTTTTAGAATATTTGCATTGGTTGAAAGTGATGATTATTTTATATTAAATTAAAGTTATGCTTAGATGTTATATTTAAAGTTATTAATAGAATTTAATTTAATTTAATTTAAATTATTTAATTAATTAAATTTAATCTCAAAAGGGTTGAATTTAGTTATTAAATAATTTAATTAATTAATTAAGTTTAATTTTGGATTAAATTAAATAAAAGCAAAAATTGAAAGATATTTGAAATTGCATTTTAAATTCAAAGTGTGTTTTCGAAAATGGAATTAGGTTAATATTGTAATTGTCAATATTGCATGCAAAAGATTAGATTTGGTGGTCTAAGATATTTTTATTAAAGGGGATTGCACGTTGAATTAAGAAGAGGAGTTTTTGGTTGAAAATTCATTCTGGGAGAAGATCTTGGAAAGGAAAAACTTCTTGAAGGCAGTGAAGAATTTTTGGGAAAAGAAATTGCACAGAGAATTGATTAGAGGAAAATCTGTTACATTGTTTGAGTTTTGGATTGGTTGATTGCTTGGGTTTATTGCATGATTAAAGAAAATTTAGGAGATCTTTGGAGGAAGCTTGCATCAAAAATTCATCTTTTACTATAGCTTCGAATTCCAGGTTTTGATCTATGTATTTATGGTTCTTGTTTTGTTTAAAACAGTATAAATTGTTTATGAATCTGTTGTTGAAATCATTGTGAGTTAGGATTTGTTAATTGAATCTAGATTTAAATTAATCTAAAATTTGGGGAAGATTGTTTAAATTTACTGTAGGATTTAATTCAGTAAATGGAGAAATTGTTGAAACATTGTTTAATTTAAACCTTAGATTGTGCTTCAACATTTAGATTGTTGCAAGAAGGTTTTACCCTTTAGAAAACAATCTGATATGGATTTCAGAACAAACCCTATTAGAAAACTTTCAATGGAAAAATCAAGATCCGTTTAATTTTCCTTCTTTTATATTATTTGCAAATTTGAAGGAATGGTTTAAAAAAAAAAAAAATTTAAAACCTCTTGAATTTAGGAAGATATTTTGGAAAAAAATATCAATTTCTTTTATTGGTTTTTTTTTATTATTTTCTCAATTATACCAGTAAAATTATCTGTATAAATATATCTATATATTCACATGTATATACATATGAAATATATATATATATATATATATATATTTAAGTTTACTATTTGAAACTGAGTTTATTATTTATGATTTAGTCGTCCATACGATGGACGAAATATCGAAATGTTGTGTAAAAAAAAAAAAATTTAGAAATGAATCATGATTTTTTTGGCGACCTCGTCTGCCACTCTTTTCAGTTGAGGGTTTGTGTTTGTTAATGGGGAATGGGGAGGAGCTACCTCCCCACCGCCGCCCCCATATGGGAGCAGCTTTGTGGAGGGAGACCTCCTTCCGCAGCCCCCTCTACCCTTCAAAGCTGCCACCCTTTGCATTTGGGAAGAGGGTCAGTGGGGTTTATTCCGCTGCCCCTCCTCCCCAAATGCATTGGGGTTACCAAATTCGCTACCTGCACACAAATCTGCCGGTGGTAGCCTACGATTTGGGGGCATTCAGATTGGATTTGGTTTTATTTTAATATTCTTTCTTTTAATTACTTTTGTTATATTTACATTATCATTTATATGAATAAAACATGTAAGGTATATATGTGATTTATGTATTGATATTTATGGAATTAATATATATTGTATATATATATATATATAAATGCAGACTAATTATATGTATATATATATTTGGAGTTTATTAATATAGTTGTATTGTATTTTGACTTTCACAATTTGAGTATTTTGTTGAATGATGGAAAATATATTTAAAATACATATATACAATGAATAAATATAATTATTTATTGTATATATTTGGTGAATATATATATTACAGAGCATTTATATATATTTAGGTGTAAATTTAATATTGTATTTTATTTCAATTTAATGCATGCAATTTAGTATTTAATGGATATTTTAAAAGAATTGATTTGCATGCATAGATGAATGAAATAGTGAAATTTAAGTGAATTGTAGAAATTAGATGAGTTAGTTGTGTATCTGAAAGAAATATTTTCTTGCAACTGTGTGATATGATATAAATGCAATGGAATATCTTGTTTTGCTAAACTTAGAATTTATCCTTTCTTAAGGAAGTAAGGGTAATTATTTTAGTTTATTATTTATCTGATTGAAGTATTTGGCTATTTACTGAAAAGAATTAGTTGAGGAAATGGATTTAATATATCCAAAAATAGTGTACTCCCTTGTCATTGCTTGTTGTTATTACTTTTCCTTATGTTCATGATTGGAGAAAAAGGGTTTTATAATTATTTGAGTTAACCCTGTTATTGAGTCTTTGATTTTGTCAATGTTACCTAATTGATTGAGGATGGATTTAAGAGATCCAAAGGTTAGATTTGATTAATGACTTGAATGCTTTGTTAGCTATTTCGTCAAGCTGCATTGTGGGATATGGGATTACGTGTTAGTCCAATTTTGTAAGTCTTCCAGAAGAACTTAGAGGATCTTAGAGGGTTGTCGAATCTTTATGTCAACTAGTTGTTTTCCGTTGGGTAGTGCATGCTAAATTTTCAATTTTTACCTGATTTCCACGAACGGGGATGTTTTTGTACCTCCTGTGAAAGGAGTGGACTATGTGTCTCTTGCCTCCAAGATGTTTGGAGTGAATTTTATTATTTGTTTCCTCCTTGAGTTGGAGTGGTTGTTTAATCATGTTTGTATGCACTTGGGTTTCCCTTGGAGTATGGATTTTATGGTGTGTTGTCTATTAGAAGAGTGGCTTTTATTAGGTGTCAGAGCCCAAAGAGGTAAACCGGGTAACCTTCAGAAGTTATTTAAACAAGTGATAATTAAAGTAATATACTTAGAAGATTAGGACTAACTTCTCACTAATCAAGATAATTTTACCTCACTCATAGACACAAGGGCTCGTTTAGACTTGGGATGAGTGAGAAGGCCTAAAATGGCATAGTCATCTACCTTGTCAATACGAGAGGTATTTGATGCCGCATGAGTGAGTATGAGGGTTGGGATTCGGTTGAGGTCACCAGGATTACCGAAACCTATGAAGAATGCCCAGAGGAGATCTCATGACTACTATGCAATGACACTCTATCTAGGATAACTGTTATTTATTGTTTTATGTGTATGGTTCTCTAAACATACTTGATCTATTTTATGTCTAGAAGCAATGTGACCTATGTCTGTGATGTGAGAGTTGTACTTGTGTTGAGCATTTATTTGGTTAAGTCAGTTTGTGTCAATATGAGTCTGCCTTTGGTTAGAGATAGTAGATTCTTTGTCCATGTTGCATTGTTACTATCTCCTAGCATGGGGGGTGGGCCTTCGGGTACCACTTGATTGGATGGAACATGCACCATAAACCGTTGGGTCCCCCATGATCTTCATTTCATGGAGGCGAGACATCCAGTTGGATAGCTCATAGATCTTGTTATTCTTTCCTAGCACTGTTGTATTTCAAATTGTATAAGTTGATTTTACTGCTCTTTTATTTATGAGGTGGATGTATGTAATTGTAACACATATATTTATGACTCATTCTGGGAATGAGTGTTGTAATCAGTTCTTCTTGTAATGGATATATGTTATGGATGTATCTTCTTATCTTGTTATTTAATTACGTTGAATGAATGCTTACTACTTGTGTTATTGATTGCAATGTAATTTAAATGATGTTTGTTAATGGAGATTTAAGTAATCTTGGTTATGTAGCCTTAGGGGATGTTGTCAATAATAGATGAACATGTATGTTTAATTCACTTTAAATAAAATAAAAAATTAGTATGTTTTATCGTGAATTGAAACTTCCTCTAGGGTTGCGTGGCGGGGCATTACAAAGTCTCCTTCAATGTGGAGGTTCTCTATCCCTAGAGAAACAAAAACTTGGAGGCCCTTTAGCAGTGCAAATGCCTCCACGACCATGGAAGATTGGAAGCCAATACCACCCACAAAACCAACAACAAGTTCCCCCCTGGAGCCTCTAATCACCCCTCCAATACTAGCTTTGTCCAGGTTGCCCTTTGTAGCCCCATCAAAATTAAGTTTAAACCAACCTCTGTCTGGAGGCTCTCATTTTTTGTTTTTCTTAGCTAGGGATTTGGAGTTGTCAAAGGAGTTAGCATCTAACTTCTAGTGCTAGTCCTTTTCCATTCTAATTTCATATTCAGAAGGTCCCTTCTCCGGAAGTTTCCCATTGAAGAGGGAGATGTTTTCCTGAATAAGATGGGAACCAATACCAAAAACCTTCCTAGGACTCCTCTTAGTATTCCTGAATATCCTATTGTTCCTTTCCTTCCATAGACACCAACCGATGATAGGAGAGACCTGGTTCCAAATTTCTCTAGGCAAGCGGTGAATATAAGGACTACACCAGCCCAAAATAAAGGATTTGATATCCTTATAGATGGTCCAATGAACTCCCAATCTTTCAAAATCCATACCCCAAACTTCAGCAACAAATAGATAGTGTAACAATAAGTGGTCAATAGTTTCCTCACAACATTTACATAACAAACATCTATTGGGGATATAAAATCCCCGTTTCCTCAAATTATCTTGAGTAAGGATCCTATTATGACAGACAGTCCACCAGAAGAAATTGATTTTAGGGATCATATGATAGTTCCATATCTTCTTCCAAGGATCAATTGCAACACCTTGGTTTTTTAGCAGATTGTACACTGACTTAACAAACAGATCCCCCTGTTTGTCATGGGTCCAAAAAAATTCATCTCCCCCACCATATGAGGGAAGCCTAGTAAGAGAGAGTAAATTATGGAGAGACCTAGCCAAGCTACAAAGGTCTTGTCAAAGAGGACAACGAAGAGCTAAATCCTTCCACGCTCTAGCCCTTGGAGGCCCATAAACATAAGCACTAATATTGATACCAAAGTACCTCTGGGCCAACCTCTTGAGGTTCCTAAAATTAGAACTTTCCAGAGGGGTATCAATTAACCATGGATCTTCCTAGAAACTGATCCAATTACCATTTCCTATCTTCTATTTAATCCCACTTCTAAGAAGACTCTGTGTGCTACAAATGCTCCTCTAGGCTAAGGAGCCCTGGGGGTGAACCTCAGAGAGGTAGCTGATTAAAGGTCTGTTATGAAGATATTTGGAATTTATGAAGATATTTGGAATTCATGATTTTGCACCAATCCTTAGTATTCCTTATTTGATCCCAGCCTACCCTAGCCATCAAGGCCTTGTTAGTGTCGACAATAAACCTAATCCCAAGACCACCATATTGTTTGGGCTGACAAACCTTTTCCCATTTAACTAGAGAAAATTTATTTTTGTCCTCAGTCCCAGACCAGAGGAAGTTCCTTTGAATTTTTTCAAATTTATCAGCAATATACCTAGGTATCTTGAAAATAGAGAGGAAATAAATTGGTATCCCTTGGAGAGCAACAGTGAGAAGTTGAAGCTTACCTGTGTGGCTTAGAATGGAGCCTTTCCATCTAGCAAGTTTCCTCTGAATTCTTTCAAGCACTGATATCCAAAAGTCGGGGATGATCTCCATGACAGTGAGAGGGAGCCGAAGGTAAATATAAGGAAGAGTCCCACTCTAACATCCCAACACCGCAGTCACCTTAGCTTGAAAGTTAGGAGTGTTGTTAAAGAAATAAATCATGCTTTTATTATAGTTAATGCATTGACCATAGCATACATCATAATTTTTAAGGAAGCTTTTCCATATCGTAACTTCAACCACTAAGGCTTTCCCAAAGACGAAAGTGTCATCCACAAATTGTTGTACCACAATCAGGTCCAAAGTAGAGGCAACTTTGATTCCCTTTATAGAACCCTCGACAACACACCAACAAAGTTTCTGCTCAAAACATCGGCTATCATGATAAAAAGGTAGGGTGAGAGGGGGTCGCCCTGTCTAATCCCTCTACCATCAGAGAAAAACCCAAAGGAGGTCCCATTGACCATAACAGAGTACTTGATAGTAATAACACATTCCATTATGAGTTTAACCATCGAATGGTTGAGTCCAAATTTGGTCAAAACTTTAGGGATGAAGTCCCATATAACTTTATCATAGGATTTTGAAATATCTAATTTGAGAGCCATTCTCGCATAGTTACATCTATCCATAGAATGGAGGAGCTCATGAGTGGTAAAAGTAGCATCAAGAATATGACGTCTAGGGACAAGTCCTTTTTGGGTTGGGCTAATGAGTTTATCAAGAAGGGGCTTGATTCAATTTACTAAGATCTTGGAGATGATTTTGTAAAAGGTATTGCATAGGATAATAGGTCAAAAATCAGTCATAGATTAAGGTTCACCTATCTTAGGAATTAGAGAAATAAAGGTGTGGTTCAGTTGTTTGAGAATTTTGTCAGTTTTGAAAAAATCACGAGCAGCCAGAACAAGGTCCTCGACCACAATCTCCTAGAAGATATGAAGGAAAATAGGGGGAAAACCATCAGGGCCCGAAGCTTTGAAAACCCTCATACTAAACGTAGCCAAGCAAACCTCTTTCAGAGTAATAGCACTGAGAATCCCAAGATTATCGTCATGGGTAATGATGGTCAAAAGGTGGTTTAACAATAAATTATCTATAGTCGGGTTGGGTGCCTCAGCAGGAGCCGAGTAGGTCTTCTAAAAGTAATCAACAACCAGAAGGCCAATCTAGGTAGGAGTAGATATCACCTCACCCATAATATCAGTTAGTTTAGAAATTTGATTCCTTTTCCTATGCTTGATGGCTGACACATGAAAGAAAGAGGTGTTCCTATTGCCCTCTTTCAACCATTGGACCCTAGATTTCTGCTTCCAAAAGATTTTCTCTTTTTTGAGAATTTTTTCACATTCCCTCCTATTTTCCATTTCTTGGTTGTGAGTCTACTGACTATCATCCCCTTCCTCCATTTTCCTTCTTAAAATTCTCAATTTCTCCTCTATAATCTTCTTTTTTTGATTTTTTTTTCCAAATACACTCTTGTTCCAGACTTTTACCATGCTTTTAATATGTTTGAGTTTGAACAAACTCCTGAACATGGGGGAGCCACGAACAGGGATGTTCCACCATTCTACAATTTTATTATTGAAATCAGGATGGGAGTTCCACATTATCTCGAAACAAAACGGGATAGGACCCACAAAAGAATGGACATTAGAGGTCAACAATAGAGGATTATGGTCAAACACCGTTCTAGGTAGGCCTTTCAGAGTGACATTTATAATTTTAGTCTAGTGGGAGGAACAAAGGAACCAATCCAACTGAACCTAAATCAAGTTTTCACCTAAGCATCTGTTGGACCAAGTAAAGGTTTGATCGATAAGATCAATATCAATCAACCCAGAAGAGCTCAAAAAGTTGACCAAGTCAGACATGTTGTTAGAGTAATCCACTAGACCACCACTTTTATCTGAAGGGTAGAGAGGAGAGTTGAAATCCCCAACCACCATCCAATGGGCACCCATATTGTTTTTAATCTTAACAACAAGATCCTACCACAAGGTAATCCTAGTGTTCCTCTGATTAGGAGCATAAACATTGATAATGGACCAAGTTTCACCTAGATTGGAGAAAGATGCTCCCACATAATTCTTGCAGTGGAAAATTTCAGATCCCTTAAATCTAGAGGGGTTCAAAAGCACTGCCAGACCACCCAACGCCCCATCAACATCAGTATAGAAGTAGGACACACTCGACCAAATAAACTTAGCTATCTTGTCAAAAATTGTCTTCTTCATTTTGGTTTCTTGTAATAGGCACACATCAATCTTACGTTGAAGAACATAGTTCTTCAGAGCAAGTTGCTTGTGGGAGCTATTGAGCCCACAAACATTCCATGACATGACTTTCATTTTTGACCTTTCTTTGAGGACACGCCCAATGTCCTATGTTTACCTAGAGCAATCTCATTTGTAGTCTCTCTTAGCCTAGTGTGTCTCTAGTTGGGTCTACCTGGTTTAGAGTCTCCTCCCACATTCACCTTCTTTTTCCTCCCTCTTTTCTTCAGAGTTGTCCAAATCTCTTCTTCTACGGTTTTCTCCAGCAACAAGCCCTCCACATTCTCTACAGATTCATCAACAACTCCAATGCTCTCCTCTTCCCATATCTCACCTTCCTCACCCATTGTTTCACTTGTCCCAGTAGAACCCACCTCCAACAGTGGGCCAACAAAAACCACATCCAAGATTGAACCAATACTAGGGGCCAAATGGACATTAGAGGAAATTGTTGATGAAATTGTTGTTCACTATATTATTTCTTTGAAGTTAATTGTTTTGTGAATAAATACAATAATTAAGAAAGTTTTGCACTATAAATAACATTAGAGGAAGTAATGTTTCTTTTCACACAATCTTTCATACTTCATATTCCAAGTTATTTTATATCAATCCAATCATGTTTCACTCATGACTTTCAATTTTTGTGTTTAACTGTAAATTATAAGTATTATCTCATTACAATGAGTCAATTTTTTAATAGCTAGTTTTTATTTATGAAATTTCATCTATTGCCTTGTACCTTAGTCTAAGAACTAAAAATAGGTTTTAATCTTAATGTGTTTGCATTGCATACACAATTTTTTTTGGTTTTATGTTGAAAATGGAGCTTTTCCTAATAGTTTGAAAAATATTATTTTTTGTGCATGTTTTATTTTGTCACACAAAAACACGTGAATTAAAATGTTAGTAATTTGTGGTGCCCACTATAGGGCATAAATTTTTTTTTATTAATATGTGTTGCCTAATCATGCTCTAGGTTAAGATGTTGTCACTTTGCCAACACAATTTTCTCCCAAATCAATTAACGGGGAGTCCACAACCAAGTTTGGGGGCAAAAATTCTCATATTTTATAAAAATTCTCATTGAAATTTAGTTGAAAAATGATTTTCAATTGTCCAAAATAATTAACTGTTTCTTATTGCATGAAACTCAAGAGTTGTGACAAAGAGCATGTGAGTTAGAGAAGAATCCCACAATGAAACACCGCATGAGAATGTGGATAGTCACACAAAAAAATTTTGGTGGTTGCAATTTTGGTTTTGACCACACACAATAGTGCATGAAGAAGATAAAACACACTCATAGAAAGATTGTAAAGTGTTGTGAGTTGTACACAACAGTTTATTTTTTCTAATGGATTGTAATATGAATTCTTTGTTTATGAATTTCGTTCCTCTATTTTTTAATTTTGATTTGCATTATAATTTTTTAAATTCATTTAATTTATTTCTTCAATCTTGCTTGACATCCCCGACAATTGGTATTAGAGTAGTGGTGTTGGATAGTTTGGCAGGGAAATCTTACAGTTGAGTGGAAGCAATGTCAAAAGAGGGGAAATTGAAGGTCGAGAAATTCAATGACTAGAATTATCAATTATGGAAGATGTAGATGGAAGATTATTTGTATCAAAAATATTTGTGTATAGCCATTGCAAGGGAAAGCAAATAAATTGTCAACTGTGATGGATGAGGAATGAGAAATTATGGATAGAAAGGCACTAGGAAGTATTCAGCTATTGTCGACACCATTGGTGGCATTTAAAATTTCAAAAGCGAAGACAATGGATGAATTAACTAAATGTTAATGAGATTGTATGAAAAGCCCTAACTTCAATTAAAGAGTCAATTTTTTGCATTCTTATATGTTGAGATAAAGCTTTATAAGTACTAGACTAAGGTATCATTAGTTTTTTCATATTTTTAATAGAAATTTCTAGTTAGAAGTTGATTTTACCTTGATTGTTTTGATAGGTTATATTTTTTTAACCTCAATTTGTCTAATTTTAGACTTCTTATAGGTGATGAAGAGAATTTTCTAATAACTTCCTATTGGACTAGGTTTGGAATGATTAATATGTGATTTGTTCACTCAATATATCTTTGAGCTATATCTGGGTTCCTTTGATTGTGATAATTTATGAGTTTGCAACAAATTAAGTTTAAAGGTGATTTGGTGTTTGAGTCATAAAAAACTTACATATTTATCTCTAGTTTTCTATGTTTGACATGGTTACTAATGCAATGTTTAATTTGTATATTACATTGTGAGATCTATAAGTTGTGAAATTTTATAGGCTATCTATAGCTATAGGTTTCATATATTACTCAAATTTGGATAATTTATACACATATATATTTCAATGTTGATGTAGATTCTATTGTTTGGGTCTAATTTGGTTATAGGGTTTAATTGGTTTTCTTGTGATTATGAGTTAGAGAGATGGTGTTACCTAATATTGTTATGTTGTGAGACCTAATTTTTGTTTTACTATATGGTAAAAACATGTGGGACTCAGTGGGAGTTTGGTGTAGGTACATTAGGTGGATATCATGGTGTCATGGAGGTTCTTTGTATGCTTGGATATTTTACATGACATGGTTATTTTTTTAATACATTGGGTGGTTGTCATGCCTAAAATTTTCACAAGAAAATGCAACAATTTTTTTTTTTAATGACCATTATCTCTAACACTATACTATTATTACTTCTAATATTATCTTTAACAAGATTAAGTATAATGCGTATATTAATTTTTATACCATACTATAAACTCATATATATATAATATTATTAAATCCAAAATTGACTTCTTCATAGGTACAACAAAAAATATTACCTAATTAATTGTAATATTAATATTACCATTTTGTATAATTAAAAATGTGTAATAATATATTTTACATGTGAAATATTATTATTCTACCAACATTTTTTTATCATTATTTAATCAAAGTTAAACCCAAAGTAATAAACAATATTATTGCTTAGTGAATAAATCAATAATCATTAGACCAACCATTTATGCCAAGATAATAGTAAAGTATCATTTAAAGAACACTTATAGTAAATTGGCATTTAACTAACACTTGATAGTAATACATGTTTTTAATTTAATTTTTCCACATTTATTTCTCTATTTAATCTATTTAATTGTATGTAATTGTTTTAGGGTTATAATTTATGTTTTACATTGTGAGTAAATTTCTTTATCTAGTTATTTGTACATGCATTTATCTCACGGTTATAATTTACTATTTTTTTTGCATTGTTAATAATGATTATTAATAAAGGCGGGTTAACTATTTAGAATTACAATAAATAAATTAGTAATAATATAATTAAAAGGTGAATTTAAGATAGTGCACAAGTTAATAGAATTTACAAAGATGATAAACATTTATTCAAAATACTATTTCAAGAACTAAATTTTATTTACATTTGAAAAAATTAAAGTAATAATTATATCTTACTTTGGTCTAAAGCCCGCTTGACCTTTTGCTCTCTTTCCCTTTTTTTCTGCCCAACTACTAATCTGATGCTCAACCATGCTCCCAAAGAGTTTACCAAAGAGCGGGTTAATCATTATAGTGTGGTAATTTGAGGGGTTGTTGATATCTCCAATTTTGTGCAAGGGGATGTTGACACTAGTTGTCCAATTTGTTGGAAATCCATATTGAATAACCCTATATTGAATTTTTTATGATGTGTGGTGTGAGGGCATCCAATTGATTTTAACGTCGCCCGGTAAGTCATTGATCGAAAAGTGTTGATCTCAGCAATATATTTTATTCTTGTATTAGAGTCTGATAATTTTATTTGTAACTCGGAAATTAGAGGGTGTGTTTTCAAATGTTTTGACTTTTCTTGAGCCCAGTTTTTGGTCTTTTCTTTCATTTTGTGTTGTGTTCTCTCTAAACCTTGGAAGTAAGTTGTTGGATCTTGGTATTTCTTTCAAAATTTAATATCAGAAAGTGTCAATCTCGGTGCTCATAAATTGATCACATATATTTGAGGGCCCATGCCTAGCCGATGATCGAAGCGACACCAGAATGCCACGTATAATCACTGCAACTTTTTTCCCTCTAGTAATGAGCCCACACATAAACCTAGGTGTTCATAATTTGAACCCTAATTTGTAATGATTGCACCTTTATTCGAGAAATTAATGCATTGCAATAGGTTATTAATGAAGGTGGTGAACTACTCATGTACTTGGCACCACCTTAAGCATAGAGTTACTTTTGTAGCACCCTACTTCGCATCATGCTGCAACTTTACAAAGGACATTGAAAGAACAAAATAATTATGGCACACTAGGAAAGGTAAAATTTGAGAAACCAATAAAAAACACAACTACTGCGGATTTTGGAGTTCCATTTCAAAAGATTATCATTATCAACCAGAACCAAGTATGTTTTGAATAATTGATTTTATGCTAGTTGTTTTCATGCTCAAAGATCTCGAAAGATGTTTTCCCTTAAAATGTTCAAAATTGAAATGATGATTATTCTCTGACTTTTGAATTTAATCGAAAGATGAATGAAAATGTCAAATAATCGTAAGAAATTTTTGGTTAAATTTAACCCTAACTCACACACAAGGCACACATTTGAAAATGAAAAAAATACCAGTAAAAATGAGTACTTCTGGCCCAAGAATAGAAGATGAATTAAAGTATTGTAAATCATAGGCCATACCAATCAATATGGTAGTTATAGGCACTCATATGGGGTATCTTCTGATGTTGAAATCCACACTCGGGTACGACAAGAAAATGCTTCTCAATGTACCAAAAATGTTATAGAAAGTGGGTTATTCTCCGCTGTAGCGTTTCCATCAGCAATGGAGGCCCCTAAATTGGTTACACATTGTATGAATTATTATAACCTTGATAAACGAGTTCTTGAGAAGGAAGGAAGAATTTATGGTGATGTCATGTTGAAAGGAATTATGTACACATTTGGGATTCCTACTTTCACTAAGATGTACAACATTGATATAAAAGCTAAAGCTGGGACATATCAAAATGCTAAAGCTCACAATAAAGAAATTATGAGTGGCCAATGGTGCCACGATCCAATTCCACCATAGGCCAAAGTACTTCAAAGGTCTATATTCAACCAAGAAATTCAAGAAATTATTACTCTGCTAAGCAGGATGGCTGGTTTAAGAGATTCCAGTAAATTTGAACCTTGGATGTTTGTAATAATATCGAGATTGATGGAAAAACCCATGTAGATGCACTGGAGAAAGTTTAGTAGTGACAAATTATGTGAACAGATAAAGGAATTTTCCAAAACCAAGTGTTTTTATTTATCTTCATATGTGATTTATTCGTGTGCCATGAGAGCAAGAAAACAAGGGTTGAAAAGGGTTGGTACTCTGGGCAGGGAGGTTGGAAATAGTTAGATATATGCTCATTTACACCAGATCATTATCCATGGGAATAAAGAGAGTTATAGAAGATTTAATGATGTGTTTTCCATGAAGTTGGGTAGAACGATGAAAGGTGATAAGGCCAAAAGATTGTCCTTGGAAGCACAAAGTGTTATTAGACTAATGGGAGGCTGGTATATTCAGTTCCCCACATTCTCCTACATCAAGATGGAAGGGTTTGATGGAAATCCATTTATGTTGCCCAGGTACCTAATAGATAATATTATTTTATTAGAACCGGTGAGACAGTTAAAACCATGCCAGTCCATTTATAACAATTCTTGCAAGAAGGCCTCTTTCACATTTCCTATAATATTACGGAATCACAAATGCAATGCAATAAGGTTGTCTAACGTGTGTGAGGAAGAATTGAAAACATGTAATTTTGAGTTTTTTCCACTTCAGAGAATATACTATGATCCTGAAGGGAACATTTCCAAGACTATTGTTGGTTATCGTGCCCATGTCCAACATTTAAAGGATTATTGGCTTAATTGTGAAGATGAGTATAAAGTAAGGTTAAGAAAATATGAAAGATTGTCTTTAGAATCTACTCGAATTCTGATGCTTCATGATATTCCAGATCAGCTGGAAAAAGATGATGGATAAGTGTTGAATAAAGCCTACAATGAAAATAGGGTGTATGATGAACCTATTCCGGACCTAGATTATGAAGGTGGAGAAATGATGTCCATTGATGAGTTCTCTACACCCATTTTATTACATACTCAATACTGGATAAATGATTTTTTTAAAGCTTTGAGAGAAAAAGGAATTAAAACCACATTCTCAGAAGATAAGAAGAGAAAACAAAGAAATGAAACTGCATTTGAGAGGGGGATTTTCTAAAAATGAAAGGAGAACTAGTAAAGTGGCTCCTACTATAAGAATTAAAGAGAAAAATACAGAGGTTTCAAACCTGATATTTGAATGAAACCATCTAATAAACAGAGGGATGTAGAATCAAATAAAGATAAATAAAAAGTAAGAACTAATGGTGCATCCTCCTCTACAACAAAAACAAGAAATAATTTGGTTATTGAAGAAGAAACAAGAGTAACAAAAAATGTTGGTACACAGACAAGGTTTGCATCTCAGAGAGCTACAATATTGTTTACTTCTCCTCCATCTATTAACATGGATAATATGAAATAAACATTGGGAGGAACTCTTGTGGCCTTGGATGAAATTTTTGAGATAGATGAAGCCAAAATTAAAGAACAAATGGATAAATGGGGTGTCATGTGGGAGAAAGTGAAAGAAAAGAAGTCCAAAGATAAACCCATGGTACAATTAGTGTTGGAAGAAATTACTGATACAAGGTATGCTCCTATAAATATTGAAGAAGAAGAATTCATATAGGGAATGCTCACTTTAGAAGCAGGGAATCCTGATATTCTTGAGATGGAAACATAGGAGATTGCAAAGAAGGGTCCTATTGATGAAACAATTGTTGAAGATACTTTTGACTCCCAACCTTTACTTGGGAATGTGCTAAATGATAATGAGAAATTAGAGGTCTTTGGAAAATTAGAAGAAGACTTGGTTGAAACTAAAGTTGAAAAAGAAACTACACATATTCAGGGTGATGAAGTCAAAAATGAAGAAGATAATTCCCAAGAAATTAATATTGAATTTTCAGCTAGATAGATAGTAAAAGGTAAGTCTCTAAATAGAGGATGCAATCCCAAATCTTAGAAATCCTGACTCAATGCCAGAAATTTCTAAAGAAGTTCCTATTTCATAAGAAATAAGAGAAGAAATTCTTGAATTCAATGAACATCAAGAACAAAGGAATGCTACAAAGGTATAGTTAGAAAATGATGCACCTGATTGGCTGATCAAGGAATTAGCTTCCTCGATGGAAGTAGAAGTATTGCCTCTAGATCTTAATAGTTTTGTACAGGAAACAAATACTCCAAAGCCTAGGCGCAAAGCTAAAGCAAGGCATGTCATACAAAAGAATGTAGATGGTAACAAGACCATCCATATAGCTACTCCAATAGTTGATAAAGACATACATGAAATAATGCCTAAGGAGTATAAGATAACAAGTATTAATCTTGGACACTCATCTTGGAAGCAAGAGTTGGATGAAATAAAAGTGAATTTCGATGCCACTGTTGCTAGAGTACAAAATTACAAAAACAAGAAAAGAGAATTGAAAGAAAGGTAACCCTATCCAGTCAAGCACAAACAAAATTTCCCCAACATCCAGTATTAATGTCACAAGAGTAGGTGGATGCAATTACAGTGGTTCACCATAAAATGAATGTATTTGAAGAATGGATTGAGTGTTGGGTAAAGCAAGGGGGAGAATTTATCATAGAAGCAATAGGGAAATATAAGGAAGCATACCATTGGTTTGAAAAACTCAAGAGCTTTGAAAGTGAATGTAGGGTTTGTGAAGAACAAATTAATATTGAGAAGCAAGATATTGAAATTCTCATACACATAGATGACCAAGGTTTAATACAAGGAAATGTAATGTTAGAGTAAGAAGCTCTATTTCCAGAAAAATAGAAGAAACAATTAAAGTGGGAAGGTGACATGTTAATACAATGTGTTAAAGGATTTGAGAAAGTCACCAAGGAAAGTAAAATATTGCTTGATAAATATTAATATTTTATTGAATTGTTAGCACACCAAAGGTGTGATCCTCATACATTAGGAAAAGAAGGTAAGGAAGCTCAAGATTTCAAAGAATGGATCGAAAGAATAAAAAGAGACCCTATTTAGTTATTAACTTGGGAAGTTATTGATGAGATCATACAGTGTAGGAACACCATAGATAAATATGCAATAGATAGAGTGCAAATAAATGATATAATACTTCGAGTATCAGAAGAATATACCAGGCTTAAACACACTTGGAAGGCTATACAGGAAGTTTTGAAGGATTGTAAGCGTCAAGCATTGGGAGATTTTCGAGAGTATCAAGAAAAGAGAGATAGAGAAAAGAGTCCAAGACCAAGTCTTGAATGATAAAAGATATCAGATACCGAAGGTATTATGATAACATTTTGTTTTATAATTTTGTAGGTTGTTGTCGGTTCCGATGGATGTATTGTGTCCAGTATTTGGAAGAATGTTCATAGCCTTGGTTTATGTGGAGTATTGTGTACCAAAGTAAGGAGTGAAGAGTGTTGTTTCTGACAAAGTCAAATCTTTGACTTCATCTAGAATGTTCCAAATGAAAACTAGTGTCTACCACGTGCTGCCTTTTGATTTGTTGTTTCTAATTCTCTAAAAGACTTTAAGTTTAAAATATTGCGTCCTTGTCTCTAGAAAAGGCCATTTGTTGCTTTATTTTTAATTTAAGTTTAGAATTTATGGATGTCGGAAGAGCCAAAACTTCTTTAAGTTTTGTTATTTTTTCCTATTTTTTGGATCATTCTGATCTAAAAACTTGTATGCACATAGAAATTTATTAATATCAGATCCAATTCGATAGCTACCTATCTCATGAATATTTTGTAGCTAGTTTTATTAGTTTAGTTGAACAAGCCTATATGTCACATCGTTTAAGGGTGCATATAGAAACTACTTGGTGTCCAAACCAACCCCTCTCTTTAAAATCTGACACCATTTTGTATGTAGCTATGAAGAAATCTAGTAAAGTATAAAGTGTTGCTTTGATTTAATTAATTCTTTGGGGCATGCATGGAGAATAACCAAGAGAAATTTTAATTTCAGTATTTTTATGCTTTATTTTAGAATAGATGTTTAAATTCTTTGAAAATTTTCCAAAAAATAGATAAATGGATGGAAACTTATTGAAAATATTTCAATTATATAAAATTGTTGAATGCTTAGAGCTAAATCTACTTTAGTTATAGCAAATGAAATTTTTGATATTCATGAAATATTATTTCAAATCTTTTGATTTCATGATGTTATTTTTATGAATGAATTGGAAATGTTTTGTAAAAAAAAATCTTATGACCTTTGATAAAATAAAAATAAATGAACATATTCCCTTTGAGATGAACAAAAAATTCACATTCATACCCTGAAGTGAACCTAGTATGATCATGAGCTAATTACCGGAGACATGGGATTGAACTGAGTCAATCTTTTTGTTCTGTTTAGGCAGATTCCCCCTTTGAGATTGTCTTGTTCCATATCTTTCAAGAAGAATAGGCTTCTTCGTGGTTTGTCTGTGGAGTTTTTTATTCGACACTGCTAATGTGAGTGAAATCGTTGTCAACAAATGGTAACACTAGTATCTAGTTCTTTCACAACATTTTGTTGAATATTTTTCTTTTAGTTAAGTTTTGAAGTAAAACCAAAAATAATTTAGACATAGGTTCACCTTGGATCGCATAAATTTTTTGGTATGTATTGAAATTCAATATTTTTTTGGAATGAGGACATTAATACCTAGTGCGTATATATATTTTTCAAAAACAATTCCTCAAATTTATTATTTTTCCAGAATGATTTTTCACTGAACTTGATGCTCAACGAAAACCTATGTTTAGTAAAACTAAAAATAAAAATAAAATATATTAAATTTATAGAACTATTAGAAAGAAAATTTCAAGAATTTTAGCCCTCCAACTTGGTTTATCAATTTGACTCCATTTGCAACTCCTTCCCGAGCTTCAATAGTAAAAAAAATGCACAAAATTTGAAATGGTGGAGGGGAAGGTGAAAAATGGGGGGTTCATTCAAACCCCCTTTCTAATGAATCTCCTTCATTATAAGGGGGTTCGAATGAACACCCCCTATATGGTGCAAGTGGGGGTTCATTATAAGGTGGATGGTTCACTCGAACCCCCTTCATTAGAAGAGGTATGCCATTTTAACTTTTTTGATGGGAACTTCTAATTTTCCTTCATACAAAAAATTGTAACTTGTTATTGTGGGTTTACCCAGGGCATGGATAATAACTAAATATTCAATCCATATGAGTTCATTGATTGTGCATAGGTTGGGTTTTGGATGTTGTCGTAATTGAGTAATTTTTTCTTAAGTTATTGTTACCAAATTTTACTTACAACTCAATTAGGTAGATCTTGTAATGCCCCGCCACGCAACCCTAGAGGAAGTTTTAATTCACTAAAAAAGCATAATTTTTTTTTATTAAAGTGAATTAAACATACATGTTCACCTACAAATGACAACAACCTCTAAGGCTACGTAACCGAGATTAGTTAAACCCACACATACATTTACGTAAACCATAACATTAATTGCTTTATGAAATAAGAATTTAAACAACACCAAGATACAACATATCATAATGAGATAAACATCCAAGACATAAATTCATTAACTTAATCAAATAGTTACATCTCTCATTCCCAGAATGAGGCAATAGTACAAATGTGTTACAATTACATAAATGCACCTCGTAAACATAAGAGGGGTAAAATAATTTATTATAAATTGAAATGTTACAATGCTTGAATTAAAACATGAACTACTAGATGTCCCATTGGATGTCTCACCACCAAGTACTAAAGATAAAGGGGGACCCAACGGTGTATGGTGCATGTTCCACCCAACCAAGTGGTACCCAAAGGCCCACCCCCCATGCTAGGAGATAGTAACAATGTAACATGGAAAAAAACTACAACCTCTAACCAAAGGAAAACTCATACTGACACATACTGACACAACCAAACAAATGAACTTAACAAGTACAACTCACACATCAGTGACATAGGTCACATTGCTTCCAAAAATTTAATTGATCAAGTATGATAAGAAATCCATACACATAAAATGAATACCAACTATTGTCCTAGACAGAGTGTCATCACACAAATTGTCATGAGATCTCCTCTGGGCATTCTTCATAGGCTCCAGTCATCCTGGTGACCTCAATCGAATCCTGACCCCCATACTCACTCATGCGGAATCAAATACCTCTCATAAGGACAAGATAGATGACCTTGCCATTTCAGGCCTTCCCACTCATCCCAAGTCTAAACGAGCACTTGTGTCTATGAGTGAGGCTAAATTATCTTGATTAGTGTGAAATGCATCCTAGTCATCTAAGTACATTAATTTAGTTATCACTTGATTAAATCACCTTTGAAGGTTACCCAATTTACCTCTTTGGGATTCGGTGCCTACAGAAGCCACTCTTCTACTTGACAACACACATACAAACCAATCAGCAAGGGAATCTCAAGTGCACACAAACTAGATAACATAACCACTCCAACTCTAGAAGGAAACATAAACTGAAACTCACTCCAAACACTGGAGGCAACAAAACATATAGCCCACTCCTTCCAAAGGAGGCACAAAACATCCCCATTCGTGGAAACCGGGTAAATTACTGAAAAGACTCCATGCACTACCCAAGGGAAATACAAGTGGTTGACATAATAAATTGGCAACCCCCATCTTCTAAGATCCTCTGGAAGACTTACAATATTTAAGACATAATTAACCCATTTCCCCAATCATGAACACCGAGGAAATAATCATCTAAAGCAAAAGCAAGGAAATAATCTACCTTTGGATATACTAAATCCATTTCCCCTTTGAATACATTTCATAGTAAATAAAATAATTTCCTTAACAAAATAATTGAATAAAATAACTAATTGCCTCATTCAAATTAAGAGAAGGAAAACACCAATTTTTATCAAAAACAAAACCTTTGATTAATTTTAGAAACAACATAAATCTACTATAAGTAATCTTTCAATTTTCCAATTAAAACATGTAATTTCTTCCATTTATATAAAATATCCTTCTCTATCAATTTATCCATGCATACAAATTATTTTTTTTTAAATCTCCATTCAATACTAAATTGCATGCAACAAAATATTAAATATATACTTAAATATATATGCTCATGCTATATATACATTCAATATATATTAACATATTTAACTATATATATAAAAATACATATACATTAAATATATCTTCTATCATTTAACAAAAAAAATATCAAATTGATTTACTCAAAATAAAATACATCTTTATTAACCCATTTCTAAAATATAAATATATATAAATATTATATACATATACATATATATATTAAATATATTATATATACACATATATATAATATATTTAATTTTTAATGAAAAGACAGAGTATTGAAAAGAGGTTCGGGTGGACGAGACGGTACTGCCAGTGGGAGTAGTTCAAGGTTCGCTAGACTGTACATTAAGTACAACCAGCCGCTAAGAAGTACGAGGAGGCAACACTCCCTATGGGGTAGTGCATCCCCCTATAAGGTAGTGTGTCCCCCTAGAAGGTTGGCGCACTGCCTCATAGGCAACACGTCCCTCCCAAAGCAGAATGTGGGCGGTGGGGAATATAACCGCCCCCACCAACCACAGTACAAAACATTTTTTTAACTTTAAAAAAAATTTAAACTATAACAAGCGGAATTCAAAAATTCTAAAAAACGCATTTCTAGAATACACACAAAAAAATTTGTCGTACGACGATTCAACATATCTTCAATTAATTTAAATATATATATATATATATATATATATGAGTAATCAAATATATATATGTATATATATGTATATATTTATATATATAAATAAAGATTTCAACATGGAAGACAAATTGAAGGAATTATTTTGAAACATTCACCTACAGGTGAAAATATAAAATTTTCTAGAGAACATCCCAAATTTATAGAGGGTTTAAAATGAATCTTTTAAATAACTTTCACAAATCTAAATCTAGGCAAAGAGACTACCATTTTCCAACAAACATTTACAATTTAAAACCTAATATCCTCTGGGTTTCTCCACCACAAAATGTATAGAGGTTTCAAAGAAAATTTGTTTTTCTACAGAGGTTTAATTTTCTAAAAATCTTCACGGCAACAACAAAAGCTGAAAAATTTTCCTTTCTCTAAAATCAAATCCTTTCCTAAATGGATCTAACAATACAATTCATTGAACAAAACAATTTCTAATCTAGATTTTAGACAATAAAATATCACAAGTAAAGAACCTGTATCAAGAAGCTTTAGACAAGATGAATCTTTGATGTTGAGCCTCCTCCAAAGCTTCCACAACTTCTTTCCAACAATCCCAGTAATTCCAACACCAAAATAGTATCCAATAATCACAACAAATGCAAAAGAACAATTCTTTAACAATTCCTACAACCAAGAAACTCTACAATCCTCTGTGTATTTTCAATTTTTCATTCTTCTCCCAAAAAATATCTCCCTTCAAAAATATCCTCACACTCCCGTGAAGAAGCTTTCCTCTTTCTTCAAAATCCCAAATTCTCTCTGTGAATAAATTTTCAACAACCTCTTCATTAATTTAACTACCACATGCTGGCAAAATTAAAATATCTTCTAACAACCAAATCTAATTTCCATTTAATTTAATAATTCCAAATACTAATTTAATTCCAAATTGAAATTAATTACCACTAATTGAAATTGAAATTCCAAATTAATTAAATTCCCCTTTTCTTTTAATTTTCTCAACATTATATTTAATTAATTAATTTTAATTATTTAATAACTAAATTCAACCCATTGGATTAAATTTAATTAATTAAATATATTAAATTTAATTAATTAATTTAAATATAAAATTCTATCCACAATTTCAATTTTAATTAAATAAATAACAACATTAAACAATGCAATAATTCTAAATATTTATTTTCATAATCAAGAACCCTTCAGAATTAAACAATATTAAAAACAAGGCAACCAATGACTCATCAAACATGACTGACGACACACTATGGCTGGGGTGTAGACTTGACACAAGTTACCTAGCTACTATCTTCCGTTCAACTTAACCATTCGATCGACACGCTCAAACCTATGAAACCAGGTGGAGTCGATGTCATGTACCTGCAAACCTGAAAACAAAGTAACCAACATCATATATATAAGCAACATAAAATACACACAGTGAAGAGGAAATCACAGAATTGTTGGGCGCTCGCAAGTGAGTGATGCGATCCCGTCCCCTTCACCAATACACTCATCATAAACTGGCATTTCCATCATATTCCAATAATCTCATATGCAATAAACATGTTATATCAACTAACATCATTACACCAATTAAAGCATGTAAAATAAAACATCAGATAAGATACACCACATTACACAAAATAGTCTATCGCTCTATAAATAGCGATCAAATAACACACACACAAGATATAGTATTTGAATATCCAAAAGCACAAATCAAAGCAGCACAAGGACACACTGTCCAGTCCAGAAAGCAAAACAGAGGGGTATTACAGATCTTGTTATTTTTAAACTAAGAAAAATGGTACATTTTAAATCTTTCTTTCATTACATTCATTTTCTCAAATGAAATAATCTAAAAGATTACATTTTACATTACTGCATCCATACATATGCATGTAATAGAAGAAGGATTTACACAAGTCTTTCTGAATAGAATAATAATCTTTATTGAATGTAGAAATGTACATTGTCTCACACAAGCCGTGAGACTGACCATAAATTATTCAATGCAAATAAAGGAAAATTTATACATGAATAAGTAAAATGGGCATGTAAAGAAAGGAACCAATCATTGCCTGGAATGATTGGTTTTGGATGTGTCATTTTGTCTACTACTACCCCGAGCTGCTTGTGTCCTTCCTAGCTTTGTGTTACTCCTAGTTCTACATCTGGCAAAAGCAATGGTGTTAGAGCAATGCTCTAAGCAATGAAAAGTTCTCAACTTTA
Organism: Sequoiadendron giganteum; assembly: GCA_007115665.2. NCBI lineage: Eukaryota > Viridiplantae > Streptophyta > Pinopsida > Cupressales > Cupressaceae > Sequoiadendron > Sequoiadendron giganteum. Next base: position 269,132,317 of record CM021110.1, on the reverse strand, counting down.
CATGAACAAATACCTATGCATATATAAACTAGTATCTATTTGCATTGAGCAAGAATGCAAATCTTGGATGTCCCAAAAAACCATTAAAGTCATTAAAAATATATAGGATATGCATTTATTTCACTAACATATTTTCTTCATGTGCAGATACAGGTGCATTTGTATTTTTGTTTCGTTTTATCAAATTTCAGCACGTGGGGTAAATGTGGCTCCCACAAGGGTTGAGCCCAACGTGCATATGAAGGGAAACAATAAAAAATGATTGTGACTTGTAGATTGATAGTGTATAATATCATAATGGAATTCAAGATTATAGCCTTTTTGAGTCAGCATGCTATCAAGTTTGTTTTGACAAGGCATTGAACTGAGTTAATCACCTCATGATATACTTGAATAATTATACATCACCCATGAGAGTGTATTGTTGATCACTCTCATAGAGTACATATCATCAAACAAGTAGATCATGGATGGTTGTCCCAACTCAGTTGCAATCACAAGTTTCAAATTTATCAAGATTCTGTCAGGACTTATTAGAATCATGCATGAAAGTTAAATTTGAATTGTTTGCTGAAATTCATATGTTTTGATAGTCATTTAAGTCTCTAGATGCAAATGCAATCATGGTAGGGGTCACAATGTGTAAATAATTTCCACTGTTTCATGAGAAAATATAATGACTTATTGAACAGTTATGTTGAGTCAAAGTTGCAATAATCAAGACAAGAATAACATTCATAATCATAATTTAGAAGGCAATCACAGGGATGGTAATAAGATACAAAAGTGGCACAACTTATTCAAGAAGGCACAATGCAAAGATAATGGATGACGAGTACATAGTTATCTTAGTCATTGACATGGGTAAATGGTTGTTATTTGTGGAATAAAATAGTGGATTTTAAACTGGCAACTACCATTCATATATCAGAGCTCGTAGGAATGAAAACATAACATTCATAAGGGAAATGAATGCCAGACCTGATTAAAAAGAGTAGTGAAAAGAATAGAAAAGTTGGACAACACAGAACAAAGAGAAGTTTAGAAGCCAATACAGTGATCTTATACTAACAAGAGCTTGCATTTTTTAATCAAAGGTGCTTTATAGCTTGCATAATTTGGACAAGTCAGATTTTAGATAATAGTCCTGTACATCTTGAAGGAAACAATTAAGTTGATCATTCATAAATTATAAAGACTAAAGGCAATGGCCAGGAGGATGTTTGAATAGATTATTCAGTTTATATCTATATGCAAGTTAATAAGTTTTGAGTTGAGGTTATGATCTGTAGGATTATGCAGAATGTTAGAGATTTCTTAGATCACTACTAAACTTAAAGGAGGGTCTGCCAAGCTGCTCTCAGAAATCTAATGTTGGTGATTTACAAAGATTTATTCATCACCATCATAGAATCCTTTGAAAAACTATACATGTTAATAGCTCACTTTTTTGTGCAATATTAAGCCATGAAATAGATAAATGTCATGTGAATGTACATGAGATAATAGCAATGAAATATGGAGGTGAGACTCTTTTTTATTAGCTTGGTTTTGAAATAAAATGAGTGCGGCCATAGCCTGCAAAGATTTATTGTCTTATGTTAAGAGGTAAAGCCTCATAAGAGCATAGCTAATCTCAGTTTTGGGGTTTTGGAGTAAGAACCCAAATTGGAAAAAATAGAAAATTGAAGAGTTTGGCCTTTTGAGGAAAAGTCTTCAATACAAAGACAATATGCAAGCTACAAAAATATACTTTTGCAAAAATGGAGAAACAAAAAGAGTTTTTTGTGTATACATGATTTTTCTTTAAAATCATCATGCTACAGGTAGAAGTTCTTCTTGAAAATGAAATACCCATAAGTATATATGTTTGTGGCCATGGTGCATAAAAATTTCCCCAAAATAGTCCCCAGAAGTGTAAAGTGAAGTACAAAATTTTTACTAAGGAGAAACTTGCCCAGGCTCGATGTTGCCTTTTGAAAAGGAGTTTTGTGAGGAATAGCATTTGTGTTTTCCAGAAACCATTATGAGATCTTGCTACAGTGCTCCATGAAAACCCTAAGGGTCAACGATGGCCAAGCTTCTTCAAGAAGCTTCATGAGAAATGAAGTGGAAATATTTTATTCCTTGCTTTTGTTCATTAGGGTTCATAACCCTAAGCAAATGCTGATAGGAATTTGGGCATTTTTCCCAAGTTTTTAAAATATGTGATGCTACTGTATCTCGTGGTCAAGACTTCATGTCTTGTGTTACTTTGTTTTTGCCTTGTATTTTGGCATTTAGTATATGTTTTTTGACTTATCAATTTTTTTTACTAATGGCTATGGTCTATACATGGAGGTAAATCCCCTTTATTTTTGCATATGCTTCATATTGTAAGTGATCTAAATTTAAATGATTTTATAAATCATTTAAATTTGATCATTATCTTTTAAAAGGTGCAAAAATAAAGGCATATGTTATATGGAGAAAAATAAGTCTTGATTTATGACTTGGACGGCAAATAGGAGAACATGCTTTCAAGACCAAGTCATGAGGGGAATGGATATGTATTTGTATTTATGATCATGGAGAGCAAATTGAGGGAGGTTATTTTCAGTTGGAAGACATTGGGAGGAGATTTAGGAGTGATTCATCACTTTTTTGAGAGAATATAGACTTTTGTTTCCATTTAGAGAATTTTTAGAGGTGTTTATGGTTTGATTAAGTCTTGCATGAATTTTTCATCCATCATGAGCTCTTTTTGAGAGAATATAGGTGCTATATTTTAGGCTTTTGAGGGGCATCCGAACCAAGGTTTTATTTTCCTTCTTTGGTGGAACCACTTGGATGTTGCCTACTTAGTATATTTTGCTACTCATTATTGACTTAGTTCTTGATTATGCGGATTTATCCTTAGTGACTTTTGGGAGTCCTTTGTCAAAATTTTGGCATGCTTTTGTAACTTAGTCTTTTGGGATATGAAATACAGTGAAAGCCTTTGATGATTTTGATATAATTTTTTTTCCTTCTTATTCAATGCATTATCATGTGTTTCATGTGATTGATCAGATTACCAGCGAGAGATTCTTCATCTCCTCGTAATCGTGTCTCATGTTTTTGATGCCTTTATGCATAGTTATGTTAATGCATGTTACACATTATGTCATAACAATGCAAAATGACTTCTAGCTATGAGGTTACCCTCCCCCTTGAGGTTTGAGCTTTAGGGCCCTTTTGTGAAATATTTATGTAGAAAACATACAGTAGTAGGTAGTGCAAACTCATTTTCTATCATTGCAAAATAAGTGTTATGCAAGTCTGAGTTTCATAGTCCTTGCAGTTTGGTGTATCACCCAATAATTTCATTTTCAGAAAATCTTTCTTCCCTTTTCCTCATCAGTGAGTAGTTTAGGTGATATAACTAGCTAGGAAGCCAGCCTATCCAGAGGTTCATTCTCATTTTGGGTGACCCACAACCCGAGAATGCTCTCATGTTTCTCTAAAATGCTAAGTTCTACAACTTAGCTCGGGTGCAATTCTAGGAGATAATAGTTATGTCTTTCAATTACATAAACCTCAGTCAAGTCAAGTTAGTTTCCTTCTAGAAGATTATAGTGTGATTGATGTTTTCTATTAATATATTATGCATGCATATATATATATATATATATATATACCATTATTTCCAAAGTGGATTTAGTATCTATATTTTCTTGATGATATTTATATTTGGAAATGATAGTGTATATATTAGTATGTGGGTTATGTCGTAACAATGCAAAATGACTTCTAGCTATGAGGTTACCCTCCCCCTTGAGGTTTGAGCTTTAGGGCCCTTTTGTGAAATATTTATGTAGAAAACATACAATAGTAGGTAGTGCAAACTCATTTTCTATCATTGCAAAATAAGTGTTATGCAAGTCTGAGTTTCATAGTCCTTGCAGTTTGGTGTATCACCCAATAATTTCATTTTAGCATTTCATTTTCAGCAAATCTTTCTTCCCTTTTCCTCATCAGTGAGTAGTTTAGGTGATATAACTAGCTAGTAAGCCAGCCTATCCAAAGGTTCATTCTCATTTTGGGTGACCCACAACCCGAGAATGCTCCCATGTTTCTCTAAAATGCTAAGTTCTACAACTTAGCTAGGGTGCAATTCTAGGAGATAATAGTTACGTCTTTCAATTACATAAACCTAAGTCAAGTCAAGTTAGTTTCCTTATAGAGGATTATAGCATGATTGATGTTTTCTATTAATATATTATGCATGCATATATATATATACCATTATTGTCAAAGTGGATTTAATATCTATATTTTCTTGATGATATTTATATTTGGAAATGATAGTGTATATATTAGTATGTGGGTTATGTCGTAACAATGCAAAATGACTTCTAGCTAAGAGGTTACTCTCCCCCTTGAGGTTTGAGCTTTAGGGCCCTTTTGTGAAATATTTATGTAGAAAACATACAGTAGTAGGTAGTGCAAACTCATTTTCTATCATTGCAAAATAAGTGTTATGCAAGTCTGAGTTTCATAGTCCTTGCAGTTTGGTGTATCACCCAATAATTTCATTTTCAGAAAATCTTTCTTCCCTTTTCCTCATCAGTGAGTAGTTTAGGTGATATAACTAGCTAGGAAGCCAACCTATCCAGAGGTTCATTCTCATTTTGGGTGACCCACAACCCGAGAATGCTCCCATGTTTCTCTAAAATGCTAAGTTCTACAACTTAGCTAGGGTGCAATTATAGGAGATAATAGTTATGTCTTTCAATTACATAAACCTAAGTCAAGTCAAGTTAGTTTCCTTATAGAAGATTATAGCATGATTAATGTTTTCTATTAATATATTATGCATGCATATATATATACCATTATTGTCAAAGTGGATTTAATATCTATATTTTCTTGATGATATTTATATTTGGAAATGATAGTGTATATATTAGTATGTGGGAATGCATCATGGATATATTGTTTAATAGTTTAAATATGAATATACATATATTAATACACACACATATGTGAGGAATAATATTACAAGTATATATCAATTATTTAAATATTACAAAGAGATAATTAGAATTAATAAAGTTGAAAAAGTCAGGAGGCTTAAAAATCCAAATTAATAGGACAATACATGGGGCCATATTTTAGCTAATAAGTAGCATGTAAAATTGCAAATAAATTATGGAAAAGTGATTAGCCACGAATTGGCTGTTAGTAAAGCTTAATTCATAATGGACTGCAAACTTTTCATGAAAACATAGTTCAAAATGGTCTATGAAAGGGGCACAATACTTGGTTTAAATAGCTACAAATAGTAACCTTTTAAATCTTCTATCATTTAGCAACATGTGCATGAGAAAAAGAAGGCTTATGTGCCTTTAAAAAGGCAGATTTATCTGCTAACAATAATGAAATATGAATAAATACTATGTGGTGAATTATATTCAACCTTTAAGGATTTGAACAAGCCAACAAGTGGAGTTTTATTTGAAAGAAACTAAAATGAGTTATGGAGGAAGTTTATAATGCCTATATGAGGGGTATTTTACTTCACCAACATATGCCAATTTCCAGCCAGTTGGTGGTAAATGTTTTCTATTTAAATAGACACTATATGAGTTGATAAAGAACATATTTCTAACATTGGTTTTGAGAAGACTTTGGAAGTTTAATTTCTATTTCATTTTCAACCATATCAACGTGGGAAAATCAACCATGAAGACTCTTTAATCTGATCATTAAATGTTTGTTAAACTATTTTTACATTATGGTCAATTGATAGAATTTAGTTATCAACATTATGGTAGTTTAATTTTACATTAGTGAGGAGTCA
>CM021110.1:269059577-269126393 GCA_007115665.2 Sequoiadendron giganteum | reverse complement strand
AAAGGGCCCTAAAGCTCAAACCTCAAGGGGGAGGGTAACCTCATAGCTAGAAGTCATTTTGCAGTGTTACGACACAATGTGTAACATGCATTAACATAACTATGCATAAAGCCATCAAAAACATGAGACAAGATTACGAGGAGATGAAGAATCTCTCGTTGGTAATCTAATGAATCACATGAAACACACGATAATGCATTGAATAAGAAGGAAGAAAAATTATATCAAAAGCATCAAAGGCTTTCACTGTATTTCATATCCCAAAACACTGAGTTACAAAAGCATGCCAAAATTTTGACAATGGACTCCCAAAATTCACTAACACTAAATCCGCAGAATCAAGAACTAAGTCAATAATGAGTAGCAAAATATACTAAGTAGGCAACATCCAACTGGTTCCACCAAAGAAGGAAAATAAAACCAACTTGGTTTGGATGCCCCTCAAAAGCCTAAAATATAGCACCTATATTCTCTCAAAAAGAGCTCATGATGGATGAAAAATTCATGCAAGACTTAATCAAACCATAAACACCTCTAAAAATTCTCTAAATGGAAAAAAAAGTCTATATTCTCTCAAAAAAGTGATGAATCACTCCTAAATCTCCTCCTAATGTCTGCCAACTGAAAATAACCTCCCTCAATTTTCTCTCCATGATCATAAATACAAATACATATGCATTCCCCTCATGACTTGGTCTTGAAAGCATGTGCTCCTATTTGCCCTCCAAGTCATAAATCAAGACTTATTTTTCTCCATATAATGTATTCCTTTATTTTTGCACCTTTTAAAAGATAATGATTAAATTTAAATGATTTATAAACTCATTCAAATTTAGATCACTTACAATATGAAGCATATGCAAAAATAAAGGGGATTTACCTCCATGTATCGACCATAGTCATTAGTAAAAAAAATTGATAAGTCAAAAAACATATACTAAATGCAAAAATACAAGGCAAAAACAAAGTAACACAAGACATGAAGTCTTGACCACGAGATACAGTAGCATCACATATTTTAAAAACTTGGGAAAAATGCCCAAATTCCTATCGGCATTTGCTTAGGGTTACGAACCCTAATGAACAAAAGCAAGGAATAAAATATTTCCACTTCATTTCTCATGAAGCTTCTTGAAGAAGCTTGGCCACTGTTAACCCTTAGGGTTTTCATGGAGCACTGTAGCAGGATCTCATAACGGTTTCTGGAAAACACAAATGTTATTCCTCACAAAACTCCTTCTCAAAAGGCAACACCGAGCCTGGGTAAGTTTCTCCTTAGTAAAAATATTGTACTTCACCTTACACTTCTGGGGACTATTTTGGGGAAATTTTTATGCACCATGGCCACAAACATATATACTTATGGGTATTTCATTTTCAAAAAGAACTTCTACCTGTAGCATGATGATTTTAAAGAAAAATCATGTATACCAAGAAAATATCTTTTTGTTTCTCCATTTTTGCAAAAGTATATTTTTGTAGCTTGCATATTGTCTTTGTATTGAAGACTTTTCCTCAAGAGGCCAAACTCTTCAATTTTCTATTTTTTTCCAATCTGGGTTCTCACTCCAAAACCCCAAAACTGAGATTAGCTATGCTCTTATGAGGCTTTACCTCTTAACATAAGACAATAAATCTTTGCAAGCTATGGCCGCACTCATTTTATTTCAAAACCAAGCTAATAAAAAGGAGTCTCACCTCCATATTTCATTGCTATTATTTCATGTACATTCACATGACATTTCTCTATTTCATGGCTTAATATTGCACAAAAAAGTGAGCTATTAACAACATGTATAGTTTTTCAAAGGAGTCTATGACAGTGATGAATAAATATTTGTAAATCACCAACATTAGATTTCTGAGAGCAGCTTGGCAGACCCTCCTTTAAGTTTAGTAGTGATCTTAGAAATCTCTGACATTCTGCACAATCCTACAGATCATAACCTCAACTCAAAACTTATTAACTTGCATATAGATCTAAACTGAATAATCTATTCAAACACCCTCCTATCCATTGTCTTTAGTCTTTATAATTTATGAATGATCAACTTAATTGTTGCCTTCAAGATGTACAGGACTATTATCTAAAATCTGACTTGTCCAAATTATGCAAGTTATAAATCACCTTTGATTAAAAAATGCAGGCTCTTGTTAGTATAAGATCATTATATTGGTTTCTAAACTTCTCTTTGTTCTGTTTTGTCCAACTTTTGTATTCTTTTCACTACTCTTTTTAATCAGGATTTGACATTCATTTCCCTTATGAATGTTATGTTTTCATTCCTGCGAGCTCTGATAAATGAATGGTAGCTGCCAGTTTAAAAGCCACTCTTTTATTCCGCAAATAACAACCATTTACCCATGTCAATGGCTTAGATAACTATGTACTCGTCATCCGTTATCTTTGGATTGTGCCTTGTTGAATAAGTTGTGCCACTTTTGTATCTTATTACTATCCCTATGACCGCCTTCTAAATTATGATTATGAATGTTATTCTTGTCTTGATTATTGCATCTTTGACTCAGCATAATTGTTCAATAAGGTCACTATATTTTCTCATGAAACAGTGGAAATTATTTACACATTGTGACCCCTACCATGATTGCATTTGCATCTTGAGACTTAAATGACTATCAAAACATATGTATTTCAACAAACAATTCAAATTTAACTTTCATGCATGATTCTAATAAGTCCTGACAGAATCTTGATAGATTTGAAACTTGTGATTGCAACTGAGTTGGGACAACCATCCATGACATACTTGTTTGATGATATGTACTCTATGACAGTGATCAGCAATACACTGTCATCGGTGATGTATAATTATTCAAGTATATCATGAGGTGATTAACTCATTTCAATGCCTTGTCAAAACAAACTTGATAGCATGCTGACTCAAAAAGGCTATAATCCTGAATTCCATTATGATATTATACACTGTCAATCTACAAGTCACAATCATTTTTAATTGTTTCCCTTCATATGCACGCTGGGTTCAACCCTTGTGGGAGCCACATTTATCCCATGTGTTGAAATTTGATAAAACGAAACAGAAATACAAATGTACCTCTATCTGCACATGAAGCAAACATGTTAGTGAAATACATGCATATCTTGTATATTTTTAATGACTTTAATGGTTTTCTGGGACATCCAGGATTTGCATGCTTGCTCAATGCAAATAGAGACTAGTTTATATATGCATAGGTATTTTTTCATGTAAAGTTGAGAAGTTTTCATTGCTTAGAGCATTGCTCTAACACCATTGTTTTTTCCAGATGCAAGACTAGGAGCAGTACGAAGATAGGAAGGACACAAGCAGCTCAGAGCAGTAGTAGACAAAATGACGCATCCATAACCAATCATTCCAAGCAATGATTGGTTCCTTTCTTTACATGCGCATTTTACTTATTCATGTATATATTTTCCTTTATTTGCATTGAATAATTTATGGTCAGTCTCATGGCTTGTGTGAGACAATGTACATTTCTACATTCAATAAAGATTACTATTCTATTCAGAAAGACTTGTGTAAATCCTTCTTCTATTACATGCATATGTATGGATGCAGTAACGTAAAATGTAATCTTTTAGATTATTTCATTTGAGAAAATGAATGTAATGAAAGAAAGATTTAAAATGTACCATTTTCTCATTTTAAAAATAACAAGATCTGTAATACCCCTCTATTTTGCTTTCTGGACTAGACAGTGTGTCCTTGTGTTGCTTTGATTTATGTTTCTGGATATTCAAATACTATATCTTGTGTGTGTGTTATTTGATCGCTATTTATAGAGCGATAGACTATTTTGTGTGATGTGGTGTATCTTATCTGTTGTTTTATTTTACATGCTTTAATTGGTGTAATGATGTTAGTTGATATAACATGTTTATTGAATATGAGATTATTGGATTATGATGGAAATGTCAGTTTATGATGAGTGTATTGGTGAAGGGGACAGGATCGCATCACTCGCTTACGAGCACCCTGCGATTCTGTGATTTCCTCTTCACGGTGTGTATTTTATGCTGCTTATATATATATGATGTTGGTTACTTTGTTTTCAGGTTTGCAGGTACATGACATCAACTCCACTTGGTTTCACAGGTTTGAGCATGTCGATCGAACGGTTAAGTTGAATGGGAGATAGTAGCTAGGTAACTTGTGTCAAGTCTACACCCCAACCATAGTGTGTGGTCAGTCGTGTTTGATGAGTCATTAGTTGCCTTGTTTTTAATATTGTTTAATTTTGAAGGGTTCTTGATTATGAAAATAAATATTTAGAATTATTGCATTGTTTAATGTTGTTATTTATTTAATTAAAATTGAAATTATGGATAGAAGTTTATATTTAAATTAATTAATTAAATTTAATATATTTAATTAATTAAATTTAATCCAATGGGTTGAATTTAGTTATTAAATAGTTAAAATTAATTAATTAAATATAATGTTGTGAAAATTAAAAGAAAAGGGAATTTAATTAATTTGGAATTTAAATTTCAATTAGTGGTAATTAATTTCAATTTGGAATTAAATTAGTATTTGGAATTATTAAATTCAATGGAAATTAGATTTGGTTGTTAGAAGATATTTTAATTTTGCTAGCATGTGGCAGTTAAATTAATGAAGAGGTTGTTGAAAATTTATTCCCGGAGAGAATTTGGGATTTGGAAGAAAGAGGAAAGCTTCTTCACAGGAGTAAGAGGATATTTTTGAAGGGAGATATTTTTTGGGAGAAGAATGAAAAATTAAAAATACACAGAGGATTGTAGAGTTTCTTGGTTGTAGGAATTGTTAAAAAATTGTTCTTTTGCATTTGTTGTGATTATTGGATACTATTTTGGTGCTGGAATTACTAGGATTGCTGGAAAGAAGTTGTGGAAGCTTTGGAGGAGGCTCAACATCAAAGATTCATCTTGTCTCAAGCTTCTTGATACAGGTTCTTTACTTGTGATATTCTATTGTTTAAAATCTAGATTAGAAAATTTTTTGTTCAATGAATTGTATTGTTAGATCCATTTAGGAAAGGATTTGATTTTAGAGAAAGGAAAATTTTAAAGCTTTTGTTGTTTCCGTGAAGATTTTTAGAAAATTAAACCTCTGTAGAAAAATGAATTTTCTTTGAAACCTCTGTACATTTTGTGGTGGAGAAACCCAGAGGATATTAGGTTTTAAATTGTAAATCTTTGTTGGAAAATGGTAGTCTCTTTGCCTAGATTTAGATTTGTGAAAGTTATTTAAAGATTCATTTTAAACCCTCTATAAATTTGGGATGTTCTCTAGAAAATTTTATATTTTCACCTGTAGGTGAATGTTTCAAAATAATTCCGTCAATTTATCTTCCATGTTGAAATCTTTATTTATATATAAATATATTTTATATATATACATATATATATATATATACATATACATATATATATATATATACATATACATATATATATATATATACATATATATATATATACATATATATATATATAAGATATATATATACATATATATATATATATGTATATATATATATACATATATATATATATTTGATTACTCATATATAATATATATATTTAAATTAATTGAAGATATGTTGAATCGTCATACGGCAAATTTATTTGTGTGTATTCTAGAAATGCGTTTTTGGGAATTTTCGAATTCCGCTTGTTATAGTTTAATTTTTTTTTAAAGTTAAAAAAATGTTTTGTACTGTGGTTGGTGGGGGTGGTTATATTCCCCACTACCCACATTCTGCTTTGGGAGGGACACATTGCCTATGAGGCAGTGCACCGACCTTATAGGGGGACACACTGCCCCATAGGGAGCATTGCCTCCCCGTACTTCTTAGTGGTCAGTTGTACTTAATGTACAGTCTGACGAACCTTGAACCATTCCCACTGGCAATACCGTCTTGTCTGCTCGGACCTCTTTTCGATACTCTGTCTTTTCATTAAAAATTAAATATATTATATATATGTGTATATATGATATATTTAATATATATGTATATGTATATGTATATGTATATAATATTTATATTTCAGAAATGGGTTAATAAAGATGTATTTGATTTTGAATAAATCAATTTGATATTTTTTTTGTAAAATGATAGAAGATATATTTAATGTATATATAGCATGAGCATATATATATTTAAGTATATATTTAATATTTTGTCTTATTTTATTTTGTTGCATGCAATTTAGTATTGAATGGAGATTTAAAAAGAAATGATTTGTATGCATGGATAAATTGATAGAGAAGGATATTTTATATAAATGGAAGAAATTACATGTTTTAATTGGAAAATTGAAAGATTACTTACAGTAGATTTATGTTGTTTTTAAAAGTAATCAAAGGTTTTGTTTTTGATAAAAATTGGTGTTTTCCTTCTCTAAATTTAATGAGGCAATTAGTTATTTTATTCAATTATTTTGTTAAGGCAATTATTTTATTTACTGTGAAATGTATTCGAAGGGGAAATGGATTTAGCATATCCAAAGGTAGATTATTTCCTTGCTTTTGCTTTAGATGATTATTTCCTTGGTGTTCATAATTGGGGAAATGGGTTTATTGTGTCTTAAATATTGTAAGTCTTCCAGAGGATCTTAGAGGAGAGGATGGGGGTTTCCAATTTATTATGTCAACCATTTGTATTTCCCTTGGGTAGTGCATGGTGTCTTTTCAATAATTTACCCAGTTTCCACAAACGGGGATGTTTTGTGCCTCCTTTGGAAGGAGTGGGCTATGTGTTTTGTCGCCTCTAGTGTTTGGAGTGAGTTTCAGTTTATGTTTCCTTCTAGAGTTGGAGTGGTTATCTTATCTAGTTTGTGTGCACTTGAGATTCCCTTGGTGATTGGTTTGTATGTGTGTTGTCAAGTAGAAGAGTGGATTTTGTAGGCATCGGAGCCTAAAGAGGTAAACTGGGTAACCTTCAGAGGTGATTTAATCAAGTGATAACTAAATTAATGTACTTAGATGATTAGGATGCATTTCACACTAATCAAGATAATTTAGCCTCACTCATAGACACAAGTGCTTGTTTAGACTTGGGATGAGTGAGAAGGCCTAAAATGGAAAGGTCATCTATCTTGTCCTTACGAGAGGTATTTGATTCCGCATGAGTGAGTATGGGGGTCGAGATTCGGTTGAGGTCACTAGGATTATCGGAGCCTATGAAGAATGCCTAGAGGAGATCTCATGACAAGTTGTGCGATGACACTCTGTCTAGGACAATAGTTGGTATTCATTTTATGTGCATGGATTTATTATCATACTTGATCAATTATATGTTTGGAAGCAATGTGACCTAGGTCACTGATGTGTGAGTTGTACTTATTTAGTTCATTTTTTGGTTGTGTCAGTATGAGTCTTCCTTTAGTTAGAGGTTGTATTTTTTGTCCATGTTATGTTGTTACTATCTCCTAGCATGGGGGGTGGGCCTTTAGGTTCCACTTGGTTGGGTGGAACATGCACCATACACCGTTGGGTCCCCCTTTATCTTCAATACTTGGTGGCGAGACATCCAGTGGGATAGCTTGTAGTTCTTGTTTTAATTCAAGCATTGTAACATTTCAATTTGTAATAAATTATTTTACCCCTCTTATGTTTACGAGGTGGATTTATGTAATTGTAACACATTTGTACTATTTCCTCATTTTGAGAATGAGAGATGTAACCATTTGATTAAGTTAATGAATTTATGTCTTGGATGTTTATCTCATTATGATATGTTGTATCTTGGTGTTGTTTAAATTCTTATTTCATAAAGTAATTAATGTTATGGTTTACGTTGATGTATGTGTGGGTTTAATTAATCTCAGTTACGTAGACTTAGAGGTTGTGTCATTTGTAGGTGAACATGTATGTTTAATTCACTTTAATAAAAAAAAATTATGCTTTTATAGTGAATTGAAACTTCCTCTAGGGTTGCGTGGCGGGGCATTACAAGATCTACCTGATTGAGTTGTAAGTAAAATCTGGTAACAATAACTTAAGAAAAAATTACTCAATTATGACAACATCCAAAACCCAGCCTATGCACAATCAATGAAATCGAATGGATTGACTATTTATTTATTATCCATGCCCTGGGTAAACCCACAATAACAATTTACAATTTTTCGCACGAAGAAAAATTAGAAGTTCCCATCAAAAACGTTAAAATGGCATACCTCTTCTAATGAAGGGGGTTCGAGTGAACCATCCACCTTATAATGAACCCCCACTTGCACCATATAGGGGGTGTTCATTCGAACCCCCTTCTAATGAAGGGAATTCATTAGAAAGGGGGTTTGAATGAACCCCCTTCATTGGAAGGGGGGTTCAAATGAACCCCCCATTTTTCACCTTCCCCTCCACCATTTCAAATTTTGTGCATTTTTTTTACTATTGAAGCTCGGGAAGGATTTACAAATGGAGTTAACTTGATAAACCAAGTTGGAGGGCTAAAATTCTCAAAATGTTCTTTCTAACAGTTCTATAAATTTAATATATTTTATTTTTAGTTTTAGTTTTAGTAACATAGGTTTTCATTGAGCATCAAGTTCAATGAAAAATCATTGTGGAAAAATAATAAATTTGAGGAATTGTTTTTGAAAAATATATATAGGCACTAGGTATTAATGTCCTCATTCCAAAAAAATATTGAATTTCAATACATACCAAAATTTTTATGCGATCCAAAGTGAACCTATGTCTAAATTATTGTTGGTTTTACTTCAAAACTTAAATTAAAAGAAAAATATTCAACAAAATGTTGTGAAAGAACTAGATACTAGTGTTACCAGTTGTTGACAACGATTTCACTCGCATCAACAGTGTCGAATAAAAAACTCCACAGACAAACCACGAAGAAGCCTATTCTTCTTGAAAGATATGGAACAAGACAATCTCAAAGGGGGAATCTGCCTAAACAGAACAAAAAGATTGACTCAGTTCAATCCCAAATCTTCAGTAATTAGGTCATGATCATACTAGGTTCACTTCAGGGTATGAATGTGAATTTTTTGTTCATCTCAAAGGGAATATGTTCATTTATTTTTCTTTTATCAAAGGTCATAAGATTTTTTTTTACAAAACATTTCCAATTCATTCATAAAAATAACATCATGAAATCAAAAGATTTGAAATAATATTTCATGAATATCAAAAATTTCATTTGCTATCAGTTAAGTAGATTTAGCT
Source organism: Sequoiadendron giganteum (assembly GCA_007115665.2). NCBI lineage: Eukaryota > Viridiplantae > Streptophyta > Pinopsida > Cupressales > Cupressaceae > Sequoiadendron > Sequoiadendron giganteum. The sequence goes on along the minus strand of CM021110.1, from coordinate 269,117,196 downwards.
TTAAGCATTCAACAATTTTATATAATTGAAATATTTTCAATAAATTTCCATCCATTTATCTATTTTTTGGAAAATTTTCAAAGAATTTAAACATCTATTCTAAAATAAAGCATAAAAATACTAAAATTAAATTTTCTCTCAATTATTCTCCATGCATGCCCCAAAGAATTAATTAAATAAAAGAAGCCACTTTATACTTTACTAGATTTCTTCATAGCTACATACAAAATGGTATGAGATTTTAAAGAGAGGGGTTTGGTTTGGACACCGAGTAGTTTCTATATGCACCCTTAAACGATGCGACATATAGGCTTGTTCAGCTAAACTAACAAAACTAGCTATCAAATTGGATCTAATATTAATAAATTTCTACGTGCATACAAGTTTTTAGATCAGAATGATCCAAAACATAGGAAAAAATAACAAAACTTAAACAAAAATTTGGCTCTTCCGACATCCATAAATTCTAAACTTAAATTAAAAATAAAGCAGCAAAATGCCTTTTCTAGAGACAAGGCCCCAATATTTTAAACTTAAAGTATTTTAGAGAATTAGAAACAACAAATCAAAAGGTAGCATGTGGTAGACACTAGTTGTCATTTGGAACATTCTAGACGAAGTCAAAGATTTCACTTCATCAGAAACAACACTCTTCACTCCTTACTCTAGTACACAATACTCCGCATAAACCAAGGCTATCAACATTCTTTCAAATACTAGACACAATACATCCACTGAAACCGAGAACAATCTACAAAATTATAAAACAAAATGTTATCATAACACCTTCGGTATCCGGTATCTTTTATCATTCAAGACTTGGCCTTGGACTCTTTTCTCTATCTCTCTTTTCTTGATACTCTCGAAAAGCTCCCAATGCTTGACACTTACAATCCTTCAAAACTCCATGTATAGCCTTCCAAGTGTGCTTAAGCCTGGTATATTCTTTTGATACTCAAAGTATTATATCATTTCTTTGCACTCTATCTATTGCATATTTATCTATGGTGTTCCTACACAGTTTGATCTCATCAATAACTTCCCAAGTTAATAACTAAATAGGGTCTCTTTTTATTCTTTCGATCCATTCCTTGAAATCTTGAGCTTCCTTACCCTCTTTTCCTAATGTTTGAGGATCACACCTTTGACGTGCTAACAATTCAATAAAATATTAATATTTATCAAGCAATATTTTACTTTCCTCGGTGAGTTTCTCAAATCCTTTGACACATTGTATTAACATGTCACCTTCCCACTTTAATTGTTTCTTCTATTTTTCTAGAAATAGAGCTTCTTACTTTGACATTACATTTCCTTGTATTAAACCTTGGACATCTATGTGTATGAGAATTTCAATATCTTGCTTCTCAATATTAATTTGTTCTTCACAAACCCTACATTCACTTTCAAAGATCTTGAGTTTTTCAAACCAATGGTATGCTTCCTTATACTTCCCTATTGCTTCTATGATAAATTCTCCCCCTTGCTTTACCCAACACTCAATCCATTCTTCAAATACATTCATTTTATGGCGAACCACTGTAATTGCATCCACCTACTCTTGTGACATTAATACTGGATGTTGGGGAAATTTTGTTTGTGCTTGACTAGATAGGGTTAGAAATTTTATAAAATGTTCTAAGGTAGCAACCCTTTCTTTCAATTCTCTTTTCTTGTTTTTGTAATTTTGTACTCTACCAACAGTGGCGTCCAAATTCACTTTTATTTCATCCAACTCTTGCTTCCAAGATGAGTTTCCAATATTAATACTTGTTATCTTATACTCCTTAGGCGTTATTTCATGTCTGTCTTTACCAACTATTGGAGTAGCTATATGGATGGTCTTGTTACCATCTGCATTCTTTTGTATGACATGCCTTGCTTTAGCTTTGCGCCTAGGATTTGGAGTATTTGTTTCTTGTACAAAACTGTTAAGATCTAGAGGCAATACTTTTGCTTCCATCGGGGAAGCTATGATCAACCAATCAGGTGCATCATTTTCTAACTCTACCTCTGTAGCATTCCTTTGTTCTTGATGTTCATTGAATTCAAGAATTTCTTCTCTTATTTCTTATGAAATAGGAACTTCTTTATAAATTTTTGGCATTGAGTCGAGATTTCTAAGATCTGGCATTGCCTCCACTATTTAGAGACTTACCTTTTACTGTCTATCTAGATGTTCAATATTAATTTCTTGGGAATTATCTTCTTCATTTTTCACTTCTTCACCCTGAATATGTGTAGTTTATTTTTCAAATTTAGTTTCAACCAAGTCTTCTTCTAATTTTCCAAAGACCTCTAATTGCTCATTATCATTTAGCACATTCCCAAGCAAAGGTTGGGAATCAAAAGTATTTTCAACAATTGTTTCATCAATAGGATCCTTCTTTGCAATCTCCTATGTTTCCATCTCAAGAATATCAGGATTCTCCGCTTCTAAAGTGAGCATTCCCTATATGAATTCTTCTTCTTCAATATTTATAGGAGCATACCTTGTATCAGTAATTTCTTCCAACACTGATTGTACCATGGGTTTATCTTTGGACTTCTTTTCTTTCACTTTCTCCCACATGGCACCCCATTTATCCATTTGTTCTTTAATTTTGGCTTCATCTATCTCAAAAATTTCATCCAAGGCCACAAGAGTTCCTCCCAATGTTTGTTTCACATTATCCATGTTAATAGATGGAGGAGAAGTAAACAATATTGTAGCTCTCCAGATGCAGAACTTGTCTGTGTACCAACATTTTTTGTTACTCTTGTTTCTTCTTCAATAACCAAATTATTTCTTGTTTTTGTTGTAGAGGAGGATGCACCATTAGTTCTTACTTTTTATTTATCTTTATTTGACTCTACATTCCTTTGTTTATTAGATGGTTTCATTCAAATATCAGGTTTGAAACCTCTGGATTTTTCTCTTCAATTCTTATACTAGGAGCCACTTTACTAGTTCTCCTTTCATTTTTAGCAAATCCCCCTCTCAAATGCAGTTTCATTTCTTTGTTTTCTCTTCTTATCTTCTGAGAATGTGGTTTTAATTCCTCTTTCTCTCAAAGCTTTACAAAAATCATTTATCCAATATTGAGTATGTAATAAAATGGGTGTAGAGAATTCATCAATGGACATCATTTCTCCACCTTCATAATCTAGGTCTGGAATAGGTTCATCATACACCCTATTTTCATTGTAGGCTTTATTCAACACTTATCCATCATCTTTTTCTAGCTGATTTGGAATATCATGAAGCATCCGAATCCAAATAGATTCTAAAGACAATCTTTCATATTTTCTTAACCTTACTTTATAATCATCTTCACAATTAAGCCAATAATCCTTTAAATGTTGGACATGAGCACGATAACCAGCAATAGTCTTGGAAATGTTCCCTTCAGGATCATGTATATTCTCTGAAGTGGAAAAACTCAAAATTACATGTTTTCAGTTCTTCCTCACACAAGTTAGACAACCTTATTGCATTGCATTTGTGATTCCCTAATACTATAGGAAATGTGAAAGAGGCCTTCTTGCAAGAATTGTTATAAATGGACTGACATGATTTTAACTATCTTACTGGTTCTAATAAAATAATATTATCTATTAGGTACCTAGGCAACATAAATGGATTTCCATCAAACCCTTCCATCTTGATGTAGGAGAATGTGGGGAACTGAATATACCAGCCTCCCATTAGTCTAATAACACTTTGTGCTTCCAAGGACAATCTTTTGGCTTTATCACCTTCCATCTTTCTACCCAACTTCATGGAAAACACATCATTAACTCTCTTTATTCCCATGGATAATGATCTGGTGTAAATGAGCATATATCTAACTATTTCCAACCTCCCTGCCCAGAGTACCAACCCTTTTCAACCCTTGTTTTCTTGTTCTCATGGCACAAGAATAAATCACATATGAAGACAAATAAAAACACTTGGTTTTGGAAAATTCCTTTATCTATTCACATAATTTGTCACTAATAAACTTTCTCCAGTGCATCTACATGGGGTTTTCCATCAATCTCAATATTATTACAAACATCCAAGGTTCAAATTTACTGGAATCTCTTAAACCAACCATCCTGCTTAGCAGAGTAATAATGTCTTGAATTTCTTGGTTGAATATAGAACTTTGAAGTACTTTGGCCTATGGTGGAATTGGATTGTGGCACCATTGGGCACTCATAATTTCTTTATTGTGAGCTTTAGCATTTTGATATGTCCCATCTTTAGCTTTTATATCAATGTTGTACATCTTAGTGAAAGTAGGAATCCCAAATGTGTACATAATTCTTCCTTCCTTCTCAGCAAATCATTTATCAAGGTTATAATAATTCATACATTGTGTAACCAATTCAGGGGCCTCCGTTGCTAACAGAAACCCTACAACGGAGAATAACCCACTTTCTATAACATTTTTGGTACATTGAGAAGCATTTTTCTTGTTGTACCTGAGTGTGGATTTCAACATCAAAAGATACCCCATATGAGTGCCTATCACTACCATATTGATTGGTATGGCCTGTGAATTAAAATACTTGAATTCATCTTCTATTCTTGGGTCATAAGTACTCATTTTTACTGGTATTTTTTGCATTTTCAAATGTGTGTCTTGCATGCGAGTTAGGGTTAAATTTAACGAAAAATTTCTTACAATTATTTGACATTTTCATTCATCTTTCAATTAAATTCAAAAGTCAGAGAATAATCATCATTTCACTTTTGAACATTTTAAGGGAAAAACATCTTTCGAGATCTTTGAGCATGAAAACAACTAGCATAAAATCAATTATTCAAAACATACCTAGTTCTGGTTGATAATGATAATATTTTGAAATGGAACTCCAAAACCCTCAATAGTTGTGTTTTTTTTTTGGTTTCTCAAAGTTTACCTCTCCTAGCGTGCCATAATTATTTCGTTCTTTCAATGTCCTTTGCAAAGTTGCAGCATGACACGAAGTAGGGTGCTACAAAAGTAACTCTATGCTTAAGGTGGTGCCAAGTACATGAGTAGTTCACCACCTTCATTAATAACCTATTGCAATGCATTAATTTTTCTAATAAAGGTGCAATCATTAAAAATTAGGGTTCAAATTATGAACACCTAGGTTTATGTGTGGGCTCATTACTAGAGGGAAAAAAATGTTGCAGTGATTATATGTGGCATTCTGGTGTCGCTTCGATCACCGGCTAGGCATGGGCCCTCAAATATATGTGATCAATTTATGAGCACCGAGATTGACACTTTCCAATATTAAATTTTGAAAGAAATACCAGGATCCAACAACTTACTTCCAAGGTTTAGAGAGAACACAACACAAAATGAAAGAAAAGACCAAAAACTAGGCTCAAGAAAAGTCAAAACATTTGAAAACACACCCTCTTGATTTCCATTACAAATAAAATTATCAGACTCCAATACAAGAATAAAAGATATCGCTGAGATCAACACTTTTCGATCGATGACTTACCGGGCGACTTTAAAATCAATTGGATGCCCTCACACCACACATCAAAAAAAATTCAATATAGGGTTATTCAATATGGATTTCCAACAAATTGGACAACTAGTGTCATCATCCCCTTGCACAAAAGTGGAGATATCAACAACCCCTCAAATTATAGCACTATAATGATTAACCCGCTCTTCGGTAAACTCTTTGGGAGCATGGTTGAGCGTCAGATTAGTATCTGGGCAGAAAAAAAGGGAAAGAGAGCAAAAGGTCAAGCGGGCTTTAGACCAAAGTAATATATAATTATTACTATAATTTTTCCAAATGTAAATAAAATTTAGTTCTTGAAATAGTATTTTGAATAAATTTTTATCATCTTTGTAAATTCTATTAACCTGTGCACTATCTTAAATTCACCTTTTAATTATATTATTACTAATTTATTTATTGTAATTCAAATAGTTAGCCCGCCTTTATTAATAATCATTATTAACAATGCAAAAAAAAAGTAAATTGTAACCGTGAGATAAATGCATGTACAAATAACTAGATAAAGAAATGTACTCACAATGTAAAACATAAATTATAACCCTAAAACAATTACATACAATTAAATAGATTAAATAGAGAAATAAATGTGGAAAAATTAAATTAAAAACATGTATTACTATCAAGTGTTAGTTAAATGCCAATTTACTATAAGTGTTATTTAAATGATAATTTACTATTATCTTGGCATAAATGGTTGATCTAATGATTATTGATTTATTCACTAAGCAATAATATTGTTTATTACTTTGGGTTTAACTTTGATTAAATAATGATAAAAAAATGTTGGTAGAATAATAATATTTCACATGTAAAATATATTATTACACATTTTTAATTATACAAAATGGTAATATTAATATTACACTTAATTAGGTAATATTTTTTTGGTACCTATGAAGAAGTCAATTTTGGATTTAATAATATTATATATATATATATATATATGAGTTTATAGTATGGTATAAAAAATTATATACACATTATACTTAATCTTGTTAAAGATAATATTAGAAGTAATAATAGTCTAGTGTTAGAGCTAATGGTCATTAAAAAAAAATTGTTGCATTTTCTTGTCAAAATTTTAGGCATGACAACCACCCAATGTATTAAAAAAAAAACCATGTCATGTAAAATATCCAAGCATACAAAGAACCTCCATGACACCATGATATCCACCTAATGTACCTACACCAAATTCCCATTGAGTCCCACATGTTTTTACCATATAGTAAAAAAAAAATTAGGTCTCACAACATAACAATATTAGGTAACACCATCTCTCTAACTCATAATCACAAGAAAACCAACTAAACCCTATAACCAAATTAGACCCAAACAATAGAATCTACATCCACATTGAAATATATATGGGTATAAATTACCCAAATTTGAGTAATATATGAAACCTATAGCTATAGACAGCCTATAAAATTTCACAACTTATAGATCTCACAATGTAATATACAAATTAAACATTGCATTAGTAACCATGTCAAACATAGAAAACTAGAGATAAATATGTATGTTTTTTATGACTCAAACACCAAATCACCTTTAAACTTAATTTTTTGCAAACTCATAAATTATCACAATCAAAGGAACCTAGATATAGCTCAAAGATATATTGAGTGAACAAATCACATATTAATCATTCCAAACCTAGTCCAATATGAAGTTATTAGAAAATTCTCTTCATCACCTATAAGAAGTCTAAAATTAGACAAATTGAGGTTAAAAAAATATGACCTATCAAAATAATCAAAGTAAAATCAACTTCTAACTAGAAATTTCTATTAAAAATAGGAAAAAACTAATGATACCTTAGTCTAGTACTTATAAAGCTTTATCTCAACATATAAGAATGCAAAAAATTGACTCTTTAACTAAGTTAGGGATTTTCATACAATCTCATTAACATTTAGTTAATTCATCCATTGTCTTCGCTTTTGAAATGTTAAATGCTACCGATGGTGTCGGGCACAACCGAATACTTCCTAGTGCCTTTCTATCCATAATTTCTCATTCCTCATCTATCACAGTTGACAATTTCTTTGCTTTCCCTTGCAATGGCTATACACAAATATTTTTGATACAAATAATCTTCCATCTGCATCTTCCATAATTGATAATTCTAGTCATTGAATTTCTTGACCTTCAATTTCCCCTCTTTTGACATTGCTTCCACTCAACTGTAAGATTTCCCTACCAAACTATCCAACACCACTGCTCTAATACCAATTGTCGGGGATGTCAAGCAAGATTGAAGAAATAAATTAAATGAATTTAAAAAATTATAATGCAAATCAATATTAAAAAATAGAGGAATGAAATTCATAAACAAAGAATTCAGATTACAATCCATTAGAAAAAATAAACTGTTGTGTACAACTCACAACACTTTACAATCTCTCTATGAGTGTGTTTTATCTTCGTCATGCACTATTGTGTGTGTTCAAAACCAAAATTACAACCACCAAAAAAAATTCGTGTGACTGTCCACATTCTCATGCGGTGTTTCATTGTGGGATTCTTCTCTAACTCACATGCTCTTTGTCGCAACTCTTGAGTTTCATGCAACAAGAAACTGTTAATTATTTTGGACAATTGAAAATCATTTTTCAACTAAATTTCAATGAGAATTTTTATAAAATGTGAGAATTTTTGCCCCCAAACCTGGTTGTGGACTCCCCGTTAATTGATTTGGGAGAAAATTGTGTTGACAAAGTGACAAAATCTTAACCTAGAGCATGATCAGGCAACACATATTAATAAAAATTTCCATATGCCCTATAGTGGGTACCACAAATTACTAACATTTTAATTCACATGTTTTTGTGTGACAAAATAAAACATGCACAAAAAAATATGTTTTTCAAACTATTAGGAAAAGCTTCATTTTCAACCTAAAACCAAAAAAAATTGTGTATGCAATGCAAACACATTAAGATTAAAACCTATTTTTAGTTCTTAGACTAAGGTACAAGGCAATAGATGAAATTTCATAAATAAAAACTAGCTATTAAAAAATTGACTCGTTGTAATTAGATAGTAGTTATAATTTACAATTAAACACAAAAATTGAAAGTCATGAGTGAAACATGATTGGATTGATATAACATAACTTGGAATATGAAGTATGAAAGATTGTGTGGAAAGAAACATTACTTCCTCTAATGTTATTTATAGTGCAAAAATTTCTTAATTATTGTATTTACTTATTCACAAAACAATTAACTTCAAAGAAATAATATAGTGAACAACAATTTCATCAACGATTTCCTCTAATGTCCATTTGGCCCCTAGTATTGGTTCAAGCTTGGATGTGGTTGTTGTTGGCCCACTGTTAGAGGTGGGTTCTGCTGGGACAAGTGAAACAATGGGTGAGGAAGGTGAGATATGTGAAGAGGAGAGCATTGGAGTTTTTGATGAATCTGTAGAGAATGTGGAGGGCTTGCTGCTGGAGAAAACTATAGAAGAAGAGATTTGGACAACTCTGAAGAAAAGAGGGAGGAAAAAGAAGGCGGATGTGGGAGGAGAGTCTAAACCAGGCAGACCTAGCCAGAGACACACTAGGCTAAGAGAGACTACAAATGAGATTTCTCTAGGTAAACATAGGACATTGGGCGTGTCCTCAAAGAAAGGTCAAAAATGAGAGTCATGTCATGGAATGTTTGTGGGCTCAACAACTCCCACAAGCAACTTGCTCTGAAGAACTATGTTCTTCAACATAAGATTGATGTGTGCCTATTAAAAGAAACCAAAATGAAGAAGACAACTTTTGACAAGATAGCTAAGTTTATTTGGTCGAGTGTGTCCTACTTCTATACTGATGTTGATGGGGCTTTGGGAGGTCTGGCAGTGCTTTGGAACCCCTCTAGATTAAAGGGCTCTAAACTTTTCCACTGCAAGAATTGTGTGGGAGCATCTTTCTCCTATCTGGGTGAAACTTGGTCCATAATCAATGTTTATGCTCCTAATTAGAGGAACACTAGGATTACCTTGTGGTAGGATCTTGTTGTTAAGATTAAAAATAATATGGGCACCCATTGGATTGTGGCTGGGGATTTCAACTCTCCTCTCTACCCTTCAGAGAAATTCGGTGTTCTGGTAGATTACTCTGACAGCATGTTTGACTTGGCCAACTTTTTGAGCTCTTTTGGTTTGATTGATATTGATCTTATCGGTCAAACCTTTACTTGGTCCAACAGATGCTTAGGTGAAAACCTGATTTAGGTTCAGTTGGATCGGTTCCTCTGTTCCTCCCACTAGACTAACATTCTAAATGTCACTCTAAAAGCCCTACCCAGAACAGTATTTGACCATAATCCTCTATTGTTGACCTCTAATGTCCATCCTTTTGTGGGTCCTATCCCGTTCTATTTCAAGATAATGTGGAACTCCCATCCTGATTTCAATAATAAAATTACAGAATGGTGGAACATCCTTGCTCGTGGCTCCCCCATGTTCAGGAATTTCTTCAAACTCAATAATATTAAAAGCATGGTAAAAGGCTGAAACAAGAGTGTATTTGGCAAAAAAATTCAAAAAAAGAAGATTATAGAGGAGAAATTGAGAATTTTACAAAGGAAAATGGACGAAGGGGATGACAATCAATAGACTCACAACCAGGAAATGGAAAATAGGAGGGAATGGGAACAAATTCTCAAAAAAGAGAAAATATTTTGGAAGCAGAAATCTAGGGTCCAATGGTTGAAAGAGGGCGACAGGAACACCTCTTTCTTTCATGTGTCAGCCATCAAGCATAGGAAAAGGAATCAAATTTCTAAACTAACTGATATTATGGGTGAGGTGATATCTACTCCTACCCAAATTGGCCTTCTAGTTGCTGATTACTTTTAGAAGGCCTACTCGGCTCCTGCTGAGGCGCCCAACCCGACTATGGATAATTTGTTGTTAAACCACCTTCTGACCATCATTACCCATGATGATAATCTTGTGATTCTTAGTGCTAATACTCTGAAAGAGGTTCGCTTGGCTACATTTAGTATGGGGGCTTTCAAAGCTTCGGGCCCCAATGGTTTTCCCCTTGTTTTCTTTCATATCTTCTAGGAGATTATGGGCGAGGACCTTGTTCTAGCTGCTCGTGATTTTTTCAAAACTGACAAAATTCTCAAACAACTGAACGACACCTTTATTTCGCTAATTCCTAAGATAGGTGAACCTCAATCTATGACTGATTTTTGACCTATTAGCTTATGCAATACCTTTTACAAAATCCTCTCCAAGATCTTAGTAAACCGAATCAAGCCCCTTCTTAATAAACTCATTAGCCCAACCCAAAAAGGATTTGTCTCTAGACGTCATATCCTTGATGCTACTTTGACCACTCATGAGCTCCTCCATTCTATGGACAGATGTAACTATGCGAGAATGGCTCTCAAATTAGATATTTCAAAAGCCTATGATAAAGTTATATGGGACTTCATCCCTAAAGTTTTAACCAAGTTTGGATTCAACCATTCTGTGGTTAAACTCATAATGGAATGTGTTATTACTATCAAGTAATTTGTTCTGGTCAATTGGACCCCCTTTGGGTTTTTCTCTGCTAGTAGAGGGATTAGACAGGGCGACCCCCTCTCACCCTACATTTTTATCATGATAATCGATGTTTTGAAAAGAAACTTTGTTGGTGTGTTGTTGAGGGTTCTATAAAGGGAATCAAAGTTGCCTCTACTTTGGACCCGATTGTGGTACAACAATTTGTGGATGACACTTTCCTCTTTGGGAAAGCCTTAGTGGTTGAAGCTAGGAAATGGAAAACCTTCCTTAACAATTATGATGCCTGCTGTGGTCAATGCATTAACTATAATAAAAGAATAATTTATTTCTTTAACAACACTCCTAACTTGCAAGCTAGGGTGATTGCAGTGTTGGGATGTTTGAGTCAACTCTTCCTTCTGTTTACCTTGGGCTCCCTCTCTTTGTCAAGGAGATCATCCCCGACTTTTGGATTTCAGTGCTTGAAAGAATTCAGAGGAAACTTGCTAGATGGAAAGGCTCCATTCTAAGCCACGTAGGTAAGCTTCAACTTCTCACTGTTGCTCTCCAAGGGATACCAATTTATTTCCTCTCTATTTTCAAGATACCCAGGTATATTGCTGATAAATTTAAAAAAATTCAAAGGAACTTCCTCTGGTCTAGGACTGAGGACAAAAATGAATTTTTCTTTGGTTAAATGGGAAAAGGTTTGTCAGCCCAAACAATATGGTGGTCTTGGGATCAGGGTTATTGTCAACACTAACAAGGCCTTGATGGAAAAGGTGGGATGGGATCAAATAAGGAATACTAAGGATTGGTGCAAAATCATGAATTCTAAATATCTTCATAACAGACCTTTGATCAGCTACCTCTCTGAGGTTCACCCCTAGGGCTCCTTAGCCTAGAGGAGCATTTGCAGCACACAGAGTCTTCTTAGAAGTGGGATTAAATAGAAGATAGGCAATGGTAATTGGATCAGTTTCTAGGAAGATCCATGGTTAATTGATACCCCTCTGGAAAGTTCTGATTTTAGGAACCTCAAGAGGTTACCCCAGAGGTACTTTGGTATCACTATTAGTGATTATGTTTTTGGGCCTCCAAGGGCTAGGGTGTGGAAGGATTTATCTTTTTCATTGTCCTCTTTCACAGGACCTTTGTAGCTTGGCTAGGTCTCTCTAGAATTTACTCTCTTACTAGGCTTCCCTCTTATGGTGGGGGAGATGAATTTTTTTGGACCTATGACAAACAGGGGGATCTGTTTGTTAAGTCGGCGTACAATCTGCTGACAAACCAGGGTGTTGCAGTTGATCCTTGGAAGAAGATATGGAACCGCCATATGATCCCTAAAATCAATGGTGGACTGTCTGTCATAATAGGATCCTTACTCAGGATAATTTGAGGAAACGGGGATTTTATATCCCCAATAGATGTTTGTTATGTAAATGTTGTGAGGAAATTGTTGACCACTTATTGTTACACTGTTTGTTTGTTGCTGAAGTTTGGGGTATGGATTTTGAAAGATTGGGAGTTCATTGGACCATTTGTAAGGATATCAAATCCTTTATTTTGGGCTGGTGTAGTCCTTATATTCACCCCTTGCCTAAAGAAATTTGGAACTAGGTCTCTCCTATCATTGATTGGTGTCTATGGAAGGAAAGGAACAACCAGATATTCAGGAATACTGAGAGGAGTCCTAGGAAGGTTTTTGGTATTGGTCCTCGTCTTATTGAGGAAAACATCTCCCTCTTCAATGGGAAACTTCTGGAGAAGGGACCTTCTGAATATGAAATTAGAATGGAAAAGGACTAGCACTAGAAGTTAGATGCTAACTCCTTTGACAACTCCAAATCCCTGGCTAAGAAAAACAAAAAATGGCAGCCTCCGGACATAGGCTAGTTTAAACCTAATTTTGATGGGGCCACAAAGGGCAACCTAGGAAAAGCTAGTATTGGAAGGGTGATCAGAGGCTCCAGGGGGGAACTTGTTGTTGGTTTTGCGGGTGGTGTTGGCTTCCAATCTTCCATGGTCACGGAGGCATGTGTGCTGCTAAAGGGCCTCCAAATGTTTTTTTCTCTGGGGATACAGAACCTCCACATTGAAGGAGACTCTAAGTCCATTACCAATGATGTGAACTCAGGCAGACTAATTGGATGGAGTACGAAGCATATTCTATTGGATATAAGGCTCCTTTTATCCAAGTTAAGGTTAAAAAAGGTGACGCACATCTTTAGGGAGGGTAACCAAGTAGTAGATGTCTTGGCTAACTATGGAAAATTTTGGAGTTGCTCTAAGTATTGGAGAAATATGGGGAATTTATCGTTGAGGATTCAAGACCTTATCTTGAAGGAACAAAACACTCATTTAATATGATGACTTCAAATCTTCGATTTATGGGAGTGATTTGGGGGGTCCACATGGTTGTTCTTTGGGCTTGGTGGATGGGTACTAATGTTGAGGTGGCCTACAAGTGGAAAAATTCAAAATTTAGGGATAGTCACGTGGTAAATGGAGGTGGTTCTACTAAGGAATTTGACATGTGCTCTGCAATTATGAATTTGAAGGGTCGTATATTGTGATATCTCCTCATTGGGATTGTGTTAATTTATCATGTCATCCTTAAGCCTGTGGATTTAAATTTCGATGTGACGGCTCATTATGAGGGAAAGCTCCCTTTTAGCTCTTTCACTCCCACTAATTTAACTCTGCATTCTAAACATGCTTACCTTGACATTACTAAATTTGTCCAAGCGGCCATCCTGCCTAGTTTTTTGTGCAAAGGCAACATGGCCAATGAACCCTGCTTGCCCATCATATCTTTCTTAGCTAGCCACAATCACCTTAAGATCCAAATTAATGACATTGCTAAACTTATGATAGGTGATTTTTCTTTTCACATGTGTGATCTGCACACTGGCATGATTAACCAATGATGCCTTATTCACCTAAATATCTATCATGTGAAGAAAGCCTATTGCTTACCTGGTTTATCTAACATTTTAATTTTGCAAGTTCTCTGGTTTCTTGTGCAGGTTAATATCATGGGTGGTGATTGTGTTTGGACCGAGCCTGATAATCACGGAGAATTTTGCAAAAATCTGTTGGTGTGGCATATATGTGTCGAGGGTGGCCTAGCTCCCCTCATGGAGAATCTCGTGGGCCATGACCCTAACCTGTCTGGCCAATTTGAAAATTCCTGGAAGGATTGAAGGGTGACGTTGGGTGGTATATATTTTGAAGACAAATGAAGAGCTGATTGTGCAAGCTACTAGGATGCAGTGCACCGAGAAAAAATATCTGAAGCATACTTTGACTCAAGACAATGACAGTATGAAATCTTTTTTCATGGGGAGTGAGGATTCGATTCACAACCAGTCGGGCTTCGAATAGGAGGCCCTTCCATAGCCTTGGGACCAGGTGTGTTTTTCCCTCATGAAGTATGTAACGCTTGAAGGTAGATTTAAAACCTACTTTTTCTACCACTTCCCTTTGCTGAATCATCTTAGGCACAAAATTTTGCTTAGTTTTCTATTTATTCTACTTATGGACCTAGAAAAATTGGTAGAAAAATGTACAGAAATGGCTAGCCTTAACCCGAACGACATTCCTCCTTTGCCTCTCCATAAATGGCTTATCATGAGGCTTTATCATTTTCATCTAGCTTTATGTCCTCCTAGGGTCATTTCTGCTATCTGTGTGGAGGAGGTTGAACCCCTTGTTGTTGCTAATATCTCCCAGGTGAATCTAAAAGCCCTTCTCGAAAACCCAATTTGGGTACTGTCGAAAACCCAAAACCCAAACATGTTGCTAAAAACTTAAAGGTGGTGTGAGTAATGCGCAGACGAGTGTCGCGGCCAGCCTGTGTGAGCTCAAGGCCACTCTGGTGAAAACTGCTTACAGAGCCACTCCAAAGAAAAAGGGTAAAGACGACAAAAAAGGCTTATTGGAGCCGATGGTGAAAGAGGGTAGAGGGAAAAAATTTGTTGGGAAGGACTCCAAAGTTGATACGGTTGTGGAGGCTATGGTTATGACAGGTGGGGAGACCACTATTTGAAGGTCTGGAAGATTGGAAAAAAATAACAAAAAAAGGCAGATTGTTGTGGACTCGGAGGAGGAGAAGACGGATAGTAAAGAGTATAAGGAGGAGGAAGATAAGGAAAATGTGGAAGGGCCCCATACTATCTCTGACAACAGTCGTGTGTCGAAAGAGAACTCGGCCTCTCAGTCTTTGCACCCATTGGAAGTTAAGCTTGGTGAGGACCCAAAGATCGTTGATGAGGGTGAGGAGTTTCGTGTGCTGAAAGAAAAGATGGACAAACTGGACAAAATATTTAGAAGCCTGACCCGCTTCACTGTGAAGCTGGTTCATTTCGTCACCAACACTTTGTCCGTAGTGATTAAAGATGAGCTAGAGGACAATAATGCTCAAGAGAATCAAGAGTGGGTCAGGGACGATGTCATGGACTTCCTATCTAAAAACTGGGACAATGCTAGTTAGCTACTGCTTGGGTCTGTGTTTTGTTTTTCTGTTGTCAGTCTGTAGTCGAAGTACTATTTTTGTTGTTGTTTATGTTCTTTTTGGCTAAGTTTTTTGGTATATCCTGGACTTAATCTTTTTTTCCCATGAGGCTCGTTGTGTAAGGGTACAACACCCTATAAATGTTGCTTACTTTATCAAAAACAAGTAGACATGTTATTCACCATTCAAAATCTAAGTGCAAATGACATTTCTAGGGCTTTAACAAGACATTGCATATAAATTAACTAATTAATTAAATGCATTTTGACTCTAGAAATTGAAAGGAAACAAGGTACGTAGGAACACTTCCTAAACTAATATTAGAAGTACCTTACATATTTTAGATATTTCAAATTACAAAAAAATAAAAAATTTAAATCTAACACAAATTAAATCATACAACACAGGTGTACATGGGAAAATTCCTTTTTGCAAAAAAAACCTTCAAAGCAACTTAGTTTATTATTCAATAATCTAAACATAGTTGCAATACACTTGCAAAGCAAGCCTTTACAAGAGTATCACTAACTAGAGATTTGGAGTAATTTTGACAACATAACTAGACCTACAAACTCACTACTTATACCCCATCTCAAGCATCCTATAAATAAGAAAAAATGGTATGCAAAACCATCAAATGATAATTACAAAACCATAAGCTAAAAATACCCAAAAATAACACCCAAATCCCAAAATGAGTTCATAGACTAAAAATAGCATAGTCCTTCCACTTGTTATAAGCATGTTATAATCCACTCACCAACTTAGGCATTCCATTTTGACTTGATTATCTCTATTCAAAGATGTATTATGGTGTGTTGTAACATGCACCATAAGTTGATCAACAAATGTAACTCTCTTACAATTTTTTTATATATTCGCTATGTTTTTACATTTCCAATGAGAAAGAATCAACTTTCAAAGGTCTAACTTTTTATTTAAGAGGCCATTAATAATCTTCTCTTAAATTGTAGAGCTTAAAAATATCTACAAACCATTTATTTTATTTTTCTCAAAAACAAATTTTATGGCCTAGAATTTAGTTTTTTATATGTTCCATAATCCAAAAAATGTAATTTTTATATACTCAACATAATGAGCAAGGTTGAGATACCTTTCATCCCATCCTCTAATTTTAAAACTAAACTCCACAAATCTCCAATTAAATTGTTGATAAAAATTACTACAACAAATCTAAGTGCTTACAAAATCCTATACACTAATTCTAAAACTAAACTCCACGAAACTCCAATGAAACTATTGATAAAGAATACTACAAACAAACGCGTAGAAGTCACATCTCTTGCATGATGAGTGTTTCAAAAATAGATGATATACAAAGTAGCACAACATGCTAAAAACAAAGATCACTAAAAATAGCAAGGGCTATTAATAATACCAACTATTAATAAATAATTCAAATATGCTCCTCTTTGAAAATGATGAGGGCTTAAAATAACATTGGATATTTAATGTGAGTTAAAAATAGAAAATCTAGAAATACAAATTTAAATGATGATTCCTTAAAAACTCTTTGTTATGACATTGAAAATCCTATGAAAACTTTGAAAACCTTTCTTAAGCAAAACCTAGCTAGTTGTAGCATTGGATATTTTCTAAAAAAATCCAAATTTTAATGCTTAAATATGATAAATCCTTTGTTCTTTTTATTTTTTATACCAACTTAACAATTGAAAATGGTCTAAGGGTTTTAAATGTGAAATTCTAATAAGTTAATAAAAACCTTAGATGTACATAACATGTTTGAAAATCTAAAATTAAAATGAGACAATCCATATTGTTTGAATCCAAAGTCTTTGCTTAAATCAATTGATGGAAAACATTAATTTCAAGTAAAACCTTTGCAAATAAAATTCATTGAAAAGTGATTGAAAGTTACCAAAAATAGACACCATGGATGATGACCATTGCTTCTTTAGTGAATTCCAAGATCTATCCCTTCTTTGAAATATGTAATCTTGTGAATATGAAATGTATAATGTTTTTAGACATGTCAGTAATGATGATGCTTTGAAATATGTTATCAAAGACTTTGTCATCTTAGTTACAAAATTAATGATAAACTATTAATTTGGATCCTATCAATTGAAAACTAACAAATCTAATTTCTATATTTGAAATTGGTATTTTGGTGTTTTAATTTATTATTGAAGGCTTCATTATGAATATTGGAATTGCACTTTTATTTATAATTGATAGGTTTGAGTTTGCAAAGGCATAGGTATAAAAAGACACCTTTGCCTATTTGTAAACACACCCCTTTACATGATTGGTTCATGAGCAAACGCCTCTACATATATCGCATAAGCTTTTCCAACTTAGCTCCTATTCATAGGTGCACCCTGTTACAATAATTTTAGACATTAAATTCACACCTTGAACTATGCCTTATATAGGTGTACACCCCATGAAAAAAAAATCAAATGTCTTTGTGGTACCCCTCAAAATTAAAATTAAGCATAAAAACTACAATAATTGGTTGTGCTATTAACAAAATTCTACAATTTGGACTTGCATTTTCAAATGTAAACTTCTCCATAGGATTTTGGATTTTGAATTTGCTTATTGAGGCATATGCACTTATGAATATGTTGTTGGATTGAATTCGATTTATTGAAGTGCACCCAAATCCTATCGTCAAGCATGTGCAAATAGGAGAAAGTATTTTTAAACTTGTAATAAAACCCTTAAGAAGCATTCCTTTGAACTCTCATTAGTGTACACCTTAACAAAGTATGTTTTCTTCTGAATTTCATTGCTTCCTAGTGCACACCTTAAACTATGATTCTTGATTTTTCTTACTAAATTATATTCTTTATAGCATACACTTATGAATGGGTTTGAATCTCAAATTTACATCTCTCAAATGTGCTCTTCTCATAATCATCTTAGACTGTGTTTTGAAACAACTTTCTCCTATGAAAAAGTGTGCACTTCATAACTAAATTTTTTGTTTGGAAATCCATACTAATGCATGCACTTTGGATGGAAAATCTTATAATAATCCCTTTCCCAAGTGTGCACCTATCAACACAATTTTTCAATTTTTAACTTAGATACATCTTCCCCTTCATCAAGGTGCATCCCTCACAATTGATTCTCGACTTCTTGATCATTCACCTTCCATATATGAGTGTGCCCCTATACATATAACATTTATTTACACTCTTACCTTAAGAGAAGCACACCCTTACAGAGTCATTGCAAAATTTGACCAAATTTTGTTTTTCCTATTATTTGACGCACACCTTAGTGGAAAATAAAGAATCTTTCTTTGGAAATCTACCTGCTCATTACATTGGCACATGTCGATACACACTAAACATTTTTTGCAAAGTTACATTCCCTCTTTCATTAGGTGCACACCTTGATGCAAATATATAATATAAATTTGATTTTATATACAACTGCACTTATGAAAGCTATTGGAATCAAACCCTAAAAATTTGCTTGCACTTTTCACCTATTATATAGGACCGCAATCTGTAACAAAACCTATAATTCACAGCAATATTGAATCAAAATTCACCATATTATCTTTGTTAAATCAAATCTACAACTTTTGGTATTTTCAAAAGTTGGTTATAGACTCTAAATTCAAACCTAAATATATTTTTCCCTCTTTCTACTTGAAGCTTTTCAATATTCTACAATATTTTACTTATTCTTGAATGATCTCTATTCTCTTTGTCTTCTTTGACATTAGTAACTTCTCTCATGTGCAATAGTCCAACAATTGATTGATTTGTCAGCATCTACTTTCCATTGCTGACTTCAACTGTCTTTGTACATTTCTATCCATGTACCTCAAAATATACCTTTCTTCTCAAAGATGTACACCATATAATGTTCTCCATTTATTTCCTAAAAATGTCTGCAAATATTTAAGTGACTAATAACCCTCTCACATTTACCAATGGAAGAAAATTTGGCCACCACATCTAATATTCAGAAACCTTATGATCATAGCATTCTCAATCTCCATTTCTAGTTTCTTTTGATATACTTCTTTATGAAATCCTTGGCAGAATCTGGAAACTTCTTCTCAACAAGGCCCTTCAAACACTTCAAATATGAAAAATCTGTTTTTGATCCATCCTTTCTTACAATGTAGAAGCACCTAGTTGAAGAAAATTGTTCATGGTTGTCAATCTGAAAGCAGCATGAGAAAATAAAGTTTCAGACCAGAGAAAATAACCATGACATATTAGGTGTCTCCAAAGAAGTTTTTCTATAAGTGCTTAACGTTACTGATTTCTCAAACAACCCTCATTAAATAATAGGTACATCTTCAGAATTTTGAAATAGTTCTTGCTCCTGTTGTAGAGGTTGGGTTGATTGTGTATTTTGGAATCTTGATTATATTTCTTATTTACAAAAGAAAAATAAAACATAATAGTGATACTGTAATAATTATATATTTTATTGAGACACACTAATGTAAATTCCAAGTTAAACATTTTGAATATATTTTTATTATCTTCTTTGTTCTTTGTGTCTCCAAAACATTCTGAGAACTGAAATTTCAAAACATAAACACATGAATACATAACTGATGAATTTCTGGGACTCCCAAACTTTTTGGAAACTGATGTTTACAGAACTTCAAATGCTTCAAAAAGTTGTCCATTTGCACATTTCAGGTTACTTAATTTTACAGTAAAGATTGCAAGTCCTTTACATGGGTTAGTTTGTATCCCTGTGTTTACATGAAATGCTAAAGACACATTGGCATCACAAAAGTTTTTGTATAAAGATATAGAAAGCAATCTGGATTTATTGTTACCTAAGACTCACACCAGATGAAACAGGAAAGGGTTCAGAAGATTGTGCAAGAAAATAAATTGTGAAGTCAACACCACATCCTATCTTTGCTTCCGATTCTGGATGGTGAACGTCCCTTTCATCTTCAGGTCGTAGTCTATCCCCACTGTCGTAGCTATCATAATTATCAAAGTTGATGTCAGGAAAAATGTGTATCTTCCAGCCTACTTTTTCAAAACCTACTTGTCTAAGGTGTAAGACAACATTCAGTATTGATAGAAATTAAAGTTCTTTCCTAAATGAATAAAAACATTTAATTCATTTCCTTAAGGTCATCAAAGATGCTATAAAATTTGTAGAAAGCTTGCATAGCACCTCAGAAATTCATGCCCACATATGCCAATGGTACCGTTGATGATAGAGATTATATGCCAATATTGTTAGGCTAATAATATTGATTCATTGAAAGACAAAGAACACTAGTAAAGTGAAAGGTAAAGGTACTTTTTTAGGTTATCCCCAAGCAAGACACCAATTTGGTGTATGAGATCCACCTTGTATAAGCCTACATGGAGATTGTTTTACCACTCACCTTATATAGTGTCCAAATTTGTATGTATTCAAGCTTCAATTCTTTTACCAAACTAGATAAATAAAGCCTCATCAGCCGATTTAAAAGCTTTACATACAATTGGATTGGGTAATAGCAATAGAAGTGTAATGAATTAGAAATTTCATTTAGGAGGAATGCACTAACTAAAGATACATAATTTACTACCTGTCATAATGAAGAAACATCCTCATTGAATGCAATAATGGATTAATTTCATGAAAAATTTCCCGCAGTTTGGAAGATCTATCAGTTACTCCTCCTGTAAGACTTTCAGTCTTTCTTGAACATCTGACACTTCCATTTTTATGGGTCAGATGCACCCAATCCATTTTTGTGGACCTCGAAGAAGAAATGGCACTTTTTTCATTGTTGGGACTTACATCTTCCATGCTTTTCATCATGCAAACCTTTTTATTTGGTCTCTACACAATGTGATTTTGTAATTCCCAATTAGAAATTGTAGGAGGGTTACTCTCATTTGGTAATTCCCAACTAGATATTGGAGACGGGTTACTCTGACTTGGTAATTCCCAACCAGATGTAGTAGTCATTTTGTTTTTCTAATTCTCAACCAGATGATTCCAAGCTGGATCTCACAGTTATATTCTCAGTTATTACAACATATTTCTTTGTTTCCAAATTGCTACTACTATTCATGAGTACATCCTCACCAAATCTTCTTGGTGTGTGGATATCTACACTAACACTGAATTTTCTCCCAAAAGAAATGCATTTTGAGCACTGCTCTCTGAATATTTGCATTTTCCATCAGATTCTCCAGCCATGAAAGATTTGCAACTATCTTCCTTCACATGACAGTTTAATCCACGGTCCTTTTGTTGCATCTCTCTAGGTGTTGCTTGATCCTGCACATTCTCCCCTATAGGACTTTTTTCATATGATTTTGATTGAGCTCTTTTGTGTGATCTTGTCCCAAGTGCGACTAGGTTTGCACCTGTTGGCCTAAATTTATGGCTTCTATAGGAGGAAGAGAGTTTCCGTTCATCTTGTTCTCCTTTGAGAAGTTTAGTCCAACTCCAGACAGAGGTTGCCAGATTAGCAACACTCAAAGGATCCCTCGTATTATCATAACCTACCTGCTCCTGTTCAAACTCATTTTTCTCTAAAGATTTGTCCTTGCCGAGTCTTTCCACTCTTGTCTCTAGCATTGTCTCGGTTGTCTTTGGATCTTCTGTATGTTGGTCAACACTCCACCTTGGAGCTTGTGCTTTTTTTACTCTCGCCTCTGGAATTGTCCAGCTCGTTTTTGAAACATCTGCTTGCCAATCCACACTCCACCCAATAGCTTGAGCCCCTTCAGATGTTCTTTTTCTATGTTCTACATCTTGTGAAGTATTTTTGTTATTTGCTTCCCACTGAATTCCACTATGTGATCCTTTTCCAAGGGTTATATTTGCACTTGTCAGCTTATTTTTCAATGTGTTATCATATTTGATATCACAAGAGAACAGTTCATGTTGATCTTGTTCATCTGCATTGTCTTTCCATCTAAAGGTCTTCAAAATATCAGTACCAAAAGGAAAACTGGTTTCAGTATCTATCTGTTGCAACGAAACTGTCTCTTCTTTATAACTGCCCTTGACAGAAGAAAATTCTGGAGGAAAATCCGGATTTGTAACCTCATCTGCTTGTGACTTTCCCATCTCTTGTTCCTTTTCATTCTTGCATTTGATTCCTAAAATTTCTACATTTGTCTTCAAACCTGGCAAATTCTCTACCTCTGTTTTTGCCAAACACTCTTCCACCTACTCTTATTTTCAAGCTTTAACACAGAACTGTGATCATCTTTCCTTGCCCTATAAATCTCATAATTCCTGCAATCACCTGTCGAATTGACTTTCCATGTGGCATCTGATCTCAACTTTTGACATTGTACATCTGCATTTCTATCTTCTAAGCAACAAATTTTGGAATTTCTTTTACCCAAAGAATGTAAATTTGGGGTCCACCTTGAGTCTTGTCCATCAAGAATAAATACATTGGCACAGTCATCAACCAAAGTTGAGTTGGTGTCCCACCCTGTAGCAATATTTAATTGACTGCCTAATTTTTTATCACCAGTTTCCTTGTTTTCCCGATCACCACAAGCCCGACCATCTGTTTGTAAGTGAAATTGTTGATGCCTCCCAACAAGATAAGTTGTTATTCTTATTATTACTATTGATTCTATGTGTTGATTTAGCAGATAAATAACATAGAGGTGTCGAATCGTTGCCAATGAAATTAGCCATCCCCTTTTCTCTTGAGGTATCTACAAAAATGATATCTGAAGTTTCATCAAGATAATCTTATAAGGATAATCCATCTTTTCCATGGGATATTATACCAATATTTTCCAACAAGTCATAGACATCTTCATGCTTGATGAGTGGATCTGAAGGATCACAAAAAGCCAACTGTTGAAAAAAAAGTTGGTATTAGCAAAGCATAAACAAGATAGCTAGAATTCTACAAAAATATATAAAAAAATTGTAATTTTTAGTTGTAAAATTTATCTTCTAGATTATCCTTAAATAGACCAATTTATGTTTGCAGGTAATAGAAATGACGGAATCATGCAAGAAATGCAAAAGTGATCTCCTGAAAGAAAAAATGAATGCATAATATCTAAGATATACCTGGCCTAAAATACTAGAGGATTAAGATCAATATTAACTATTAAGTAGAATTTATTTAGAAGCACCCTTCCCATTCACAAGAGGGTAAAGCTATTGACATCTTTGTGGAAAATCAGGATGATGTGATATATAGTCTTATCAGTCTCTTGCAAAAAGGTATGGGGAAGAATGAAGGTGGGCATCTTTCAAGAATTTGGGTCCCAATCTCCAAGATCTTGGCTATAAAAACAGTAAAATCCAACAGGATCTATCAACAGATTGATAATGGCCAAAGGTTATTTCCTGGAGATCTTTGCCACTAATTGGAGAAGGTTGTATTTTAAGGAACTCCATGATTCATGAACAAATTAGATTCATTCATGAAGCCTTGGACCTCTACTTTCAACCCAAATAATGGTGTTCCAATCACAGGCCCAGTCTTTATCTAGTAGCTTCACCATCTCCTATGCAAGTTTTGGCATGAAATCTCACCATACCTCGGCTAGGATAACTTAGTAAACCCAAGACATGCAAGAAAGAAGATTTTGATTGTAGTTACCAAGGTGCATCTTTCCTTGTTTTTCATATACAATATCAAAGAGTATTTTTATTATTCTTTTTAATTTCAAGAATTCATCATCTTGGTATTTTAATTTTCTCTTAAATATTGGAATTTGATATTTAAATTTTGCTTCATTTGACCATCATTCTAGAAAGATTTTCTCAAGTTGATGCAATATTATTTTACTTTTAAATTAAAATTGACAGTATAACATTATCATTCTTGGGCCTTATCTTTCAGATAGGAAAATATTTTAGTTTCAAAAGTTATTTTTTATTCAAATCATCTCAACCAAGCCTTGTCATCTTCATTTCTTGTAAAAGCAATGGGTCGATAATATCAAAGAACATCATGGTTTCAATCATTGAAGAAAACACCTGAAAAAATGGAAAGAATGAATGAATAAATGAATTAACTTTAACATCCATGTGGCTAAACCTAGCCTATGGGACAACCAACCTTGCCATTTTTAACTTTTTCATTTCAATCCTTGTAATGTCCTCTTTTTCGTGTTCTCTTGCTTTGCAGATGGTGCTAACTTTCTAAGTTTGTGTCAACACATTCAGAGGGGTAAATTGATGATACCATTGAGGTTTAGAGGAGTCATAAGATGCGATGTTATTTCCGACTTTTGGTTTGGGCGTTTCAAGCATTTCAGGGATGGTAGTTTGAGGGCCGATTTTTGGGGACAACAAGGGGATGGCGATATATGAATTTTTTAATATATATATATATATACCAAGAGAAACTAATTTACATTGATCACTAATAGCATCATAGCAACAATATCAATACGTGCATAAATAATGACAGCAGTAGTATAACAGTAGTATAACAACAATATAAACTATAAAGTATAAACAACAATAAGTTAGAAATGGCTCTCAACAAATAGGTATATGAGTTTATTTTTTATGTTTTTAGGTATACGAGAGACGTGGGAAGATCTGTGGCATCTCCACGCCAAAGACAAATCGATAAAAAAAAAATTTAAAAATGAATTTTAAATTTTAACTTTTATTTTTTAAGTGATGTTGTGGGGGATGCTTGGATGTTTCCAATATAGTTAGGAGATGCCTAGCCATCCCTAGGCATTCCCTTCAGTTTTGAAGACATTTCCTAAATTGGGGATGCATTTCCTAAAAATGCAAAATCATAGGGGACGGTTGGGGGGCATCCCTTGATGTCCTCCCATCCCCGAAACGCCTCAGGGGATGGGGATGTAGGGTTTAGGGGTGGGGATGCATCCCCATGTAACACGGGATTTTAAAAAAGGAGTTTCTAGAAATTTCCCTAAAAAACTTATAAAAACGGGAATTGAGAGCTCATTTGATATGTTGAGTTTATTCTCTTTGTCTGATTGAAACCCTTGTGGTTTTGGAGATCGAACTTGGTTCATCTCAACCTCTAGAGGACGAAAAACCTCTTGGGAAGATTATTTTTGGTGGTGGAATATTCCTTCCTAGTTGGTAATTGGCAGTCACTCAGATTTCACATCGGTACTTCAATGGTGATGGTATGAAATTAATGAAGACTTTGAAAAGATAATTTTCAAGTTTGTTGTTGTGATTGATTTTTTTCCAAGAAACTTATGTCTAGATGCCATGAAATGAATAAGGGTTTTGTAGGGATTATTTTTGTTAGACAAGTGGTTTAAATAATTTGTAATATTTGTGAACAAATACAAATTGTTTGAGAATTTATGAAAATCTTAATGAAGATTTTGAAAGGGATGTTGAAGGGAGGTATCCAAGTATGGGGTAGATTTGGGTGAATGAACATGGTCTAATTTGTTCTAGGGGGATTGGAATAAACAAGGGTTGGCCGCTGCCTTTTATGGTCACATGTTTCACATTGGAAAGGTTGTGTGGGGTTTTGTTGAGACATGGTATGCTTTTAGGAAGTGTGGCACCACTTCCAAAACTCATTTATGGAGTCCTTGGAGCTATCCACCCATTGGGAGGTGATTTGGAGCTGTTCATAGGAGTTTTTGTTGTAGGAGTGTTTAATTCTGTAACTTTATATTTATGCCCAGCCATTTCAAGGGTTATGGATCATCCATTGCATTGTATATGGTGTTTCAAAGGTTGGATTTCTTGAGTTGTTAATATTTCCTATTTTCTGATTTATGTCAACATTATCAATTGTTATCGTATTAGTTCTAATGATAATGAAGTGCAGCAAACTATTTGACTAAGTGTCCATCTTATCCATATAATTTGATATGCAATGGTGAATGTTTAATGATCTAAATATTGCAACAAGTTGTCCTATAACTCTCACACACAGAAATTCACATTGGTAGGCATATTGCAAAGTATTTGACAAATTGCCAGCTCACTAAAAAAAAAAATGAGATTGTTTCACAAAATCCAAGTTAGGGATTTTACAATCCTTTTCCTATTCAAAGTGATGATGAGCTCCCCAAAGTTCTCAGCACTCCCCTCACTGAATTAACTGTACCAAGAAACAACTATTAAGATATTGGCATGTTTGTTCCCGATGTTCCAAGAGGCATCACACTCCATAACAAAGTGTTTTTATGATTCCACTTCACCAGTAGTACAAAAATACACACCCTTTCTTCCCATGCTTCTTTAGGGCCTTTCCATATTTGTAAAGTCTGATTATTTTGTTTGTTTAATAAAGTGTTACCATTCAGTGTTCAATGCCTTCTCATGTCTACCTTGTTGATTCAAAATAACAGAGTATGGTTCTGCAATAACTAGCAAAGCCATTTGGAGTGCTTAAAGTCTAGAATAAGTTGCTATTAATTTGTTTCCCAAGGATTTTTCTCTTGAATTTTCTCAATGTTTTGAGATCTACCTTGAGAAATATTTCAAACAATAAAATTTTATAGTTTGCAAGTTTGTAGAGAGATACTAAATAGGATTTGTACAAATAGTAACCTTAATAAATGCAAGAAACTGAGATTTGTTCCTACTTTTCATAAAAGACTGTAAACTATGGACATTGAGTAGGAAATGTTTTCCTTCAAATTATTTCATACAGGTACTTCATTTATGTTTTTGTCAATTTCTAATAAAGTTTCAAGTTTCATTAACCAACAAATATCAAAACTCAGAATATTGTATATTTCTATGTTATTAAAATACCTTTAAATTTAACTTACAATAAGTTCTCTTTTTTTTTGCATTTTTCAGTGTTTTCAAAAATCTAATCTCTCTTTGATTAACTCTCTCTGATTAAATTAGAATTTTAAAAAAATCTCTATCTTTTCTTGATTTTCTCAACAAATGAATTTTTCTACTATGATTTCAATAAAGCTGACTCCTTATCAAGAAAGTTGACAAGGAATCAATTAGAAGTCTTATGTCAACTTCATTGCTATTTTTTGACTTTTAAACTCTACTTGAAAATAATTTTAATAACCACACTTTTAAAATTTATATCTAATTGTTTAAAGTTCCCTTAATTTTTACTATTTTCATATAACTAATTTAAGATAACAAATCTATTAGTTAAGTAAAGTTACAATCTTAATGAAGGGTTATGCCTCTTCACTTAAATCCCAAATTACTATATAGACCATAATACACCGCTACTTAAGTTGTCAATTCATGTTCAGATTTGGTATGGGTTCAAAGTTTGGATTCACAATATGACAATTTTTTTTCTAAGATTTGATACAGCTGTGTACAATGGTATAGTATATATACATATACAAAACATTAAAAATTATAAATAATATTTGAATAATTATATAATAATAATTAATATATATATAAATATAAATTTTTATTTGTAATATATTTAAATAAATTATAAATAAATTAAAAATTAATAATTTTTTACTTAATAAACTATAAATAAATTATAAATTATAAATAATATTTGAATAATTATATAATAATAATTAATATATATATAAATCTAAATTTTTATTTGTAATATATTTAAATAAATTATAATTGAAATAAAAAAATAATAATTTTTTACTAAATAAACTATAAATAAATTATAAATTATAAATAATATTTGAATAATTATATAATAATAATTAATATATATATAGATATTAATTTTTATTTGTAATATATTTAAATAAATTATAAATAAATAAAAAATTAATAATCTTTTACTTAATAAACTATAAATAAATAATAAATTGATTAATAATAAATAACCTAGCAACTTGACAATAATATTAATAATGAGCCATGTAATAATATCAATAATATGGTCATCCTTTCTAGATGGACATCACTATCATTTTCAACTGTAAATAGCAATCTAAGTCACTTGTTTCAAGCTCCAAAGTTGGAAAAAGTCTCTAAACCACACAATCCAAGTGTAAAGGTTGTCAAGTAGTGAAAATGCATGACAAGTTGGTTTAAGTGACATCAAGCCACTAACTATGTGACTTGATCATTAGATGATGCCAAGGAACTTAGAATCATGCAACCTTGTTATAGGTTGTTGGTCAAACAAAGTAAATTGGGCAACAAAAGTTGAGATGAGTGGAAAAGGACTATAAGTTGTGCAATATGTGTATTAATAACAATGATGATGAAACCATGTGGTTAAGGTTAAGACACTAGAAAAATATTTGCAAATCATGCAACTGAGGGTTTAAGGTAGCTTTGTAATTGGAAAATCTAGAATGAACATGGGGCCATTCAGGACTTGCACCTGTAATAGAATTGGATTTTTGCAATACATGTAACTCAATAGAAGAACCTGATAACTCAAGGTTGAGACTTAGAGTGCACAAACTCACTTGAAATTTGATGCACATTCATCTCAAGGGTTGGCCAATCTTGCATCACCCAGAATATGTTTGGTGCACAAGTTTTGGTTTCATGCATTGTTCTATTTTCTTTGTTGTCTTTTGTACACAAGTTCTTGATTTGTGCATTGGTTTCTTTGTTATGAGACTTAATTGTATGGGTGCATTGACTATTGAAGTTGTGTGCACCAATTCTTAGACACATAGATTGTTTTAGTGTGCACATTCCTTGAGGGGACAATTTATTTTGAGTGCCTACACCTTGGGTGTCTCCACACATTTTTCATGATATGCTAGAAAAAACATAATAACCACTAACTTCGTAATGTGTCAAAATGCTAATAGTTTTCATTTATATATTCAAATGGCATACTAGGTGTTTTATTAGTTGCTTTGAAAGCTAACCATCTTGCACATGATAATAGGTTTACAAATGCAAAACCTATCCTAAACCAAATGTTGTTAAACTATTGCTACAACTACTACATACTCCAGCAAATCTAGAGCACCCATTGATAGATGGTCCTTTGTTTTTTTTTGGTTAACTGATTTAGTTTAATATAATATCATATTTATTGATTTGAACCCGCAAAATGTTAAATGAATTATAAGGAGACCATCATCATAGAATTGGACTGCCATTGTAGCACCTGGTCTAAAATGAACACATAATAAATAGCCTGAGAAAGCCTCAATTAGCTGAGCAAGAATGATATTTTTTGTTGTGTAAAGAACTTTATTTAACTTAATTTGATCTTGATCAAATGTATACATCATTATACATCAAATGTGGCCATTATTGACCCTATGGAGTTGGTTGGTTGTGACAGATGCATCCAATGGTGGTGGGCTTTAGAAGATCCACAATAGTTACCTGGAGAAGAAGCAATTCCATTTCCTCAAGATCTTGGGAAAGGAAGCAAGGGAATGGAACTATTTCTACATCTTGTTATCCATTGCTTAGAAATCCTATACCATTGTGATATAGAAGTTGTTTGCAAGGTGAATTTCAAAATTTTGTCTGAGGAATACAATCAAGAGAATGTACTATAATTTTGCATCTTTTTTTGTTTAATCTAATTCAATGGAATGACAACTTCAATGTCTTTTGATGTTTATTACTATCAATCAGTAAATTGAAAAATGGCAGCTGACTTACCCTTTGTCACGTATTGATTTTGTCGATTATTATGTTAAATGATTATTTAAATTGAAGTGAAATTTGAATTGAAATTGAAAGTGGAATGTAAATTGAAATTGAAATTTAAATACAATTGAAATGATTTGAAATGCATTTTTATTAAATTTGGAGTTTGTCGTTGCTGATGAAAATTCGAGTGCAAGTGAACGCAGGAACAGGTGAACGTGATTGAAGGCGAGAACATTGATTAGGTAGATTCGTTTTAGCCATTAGACGTTTATGAGGATGATGGAATCTCACACACACACTTAGTTATTATTTTAACACATTTTTGTGATTATTATTATGGGAAATTTTAAATTAAGTTTAATTGATTTCTCAAATATATGTGAAACGATATATGTTTGCTTTAAATGGCGATTTGATTATTTTGTGAGGAAATTGATTTTATTTGAATAATTTAATTCCTTGTGTCAATATTTTATTATTAGTTAAAAATAATAATGTTGTTATTTCAATTTTTTGGAATAAATTTTTAATTGTGAAAAAAAATTATTAAAATATAAAATAGTTATTTGAAAACAAAATTGGAAAAACAAATACGTTCAAATAAGAAATTTAATTCAAATCAATAGTTAACAAATTGAAAAGAAAATATCTTTCAATCAAATTAAAAGCAATCAAAATTTAAACTTGGAGTTTGATAAATTTAAACTGGAGATCAAACATGAAAAATGGATCTGGCTTTATGAATAACTCCATCACCAATGCATGAGAAAAATCAGTCAATCAAGAAATTCGAATTTGAGAAGAACATAGTGAAAAAATCCGTTTTTGAGCAATGAACAGAAAAAAAAAAGAAAAAAAAAAGGACAGTATTATTATATTTTTTGCAAGGGATTCATCTGATTGGAGAGAAATCCGTTTTTTGGGGAGAGCTGTTATTTTTATTTTTATAATGGTGAATCTGCTCATTTTCCAAGCGTCAGAATAGAGGGAGAGCTCTTATTTTTTTATGGTTTCTTTCTATTTCTCCTTATTTCCCCATGCGCGGCCAAGGAGCTAGCATATACAACTTTAGTTTATAAGTTTAGGGGACTTCTGCTTATCATAGGTGTGGGAGGGAAGATATATATATATATCTCCATTATGCGTGGCCAGTGGAAGGGATGGTGAGGCACGGCCAAAGTAGAGGAGTCTTGAGTTTTATTTGATTTGTTTTTCAACATTCTCATTCTCCTTAACATCCCACATGTGGCCAGGAGAGAGGAGAGGTTTTGTCTAATTTTATTGGAGGTTGCTTAACTCCATGAGATGCATGGGAAGGGAGAGTTAGTGTTTGGTTTGTCAAAATTTGTCCAGCTATCTCCAAAAATGCCCGTGAGGAGAGCTTAGGGTGCGGCCAGGACAAAAAAGATAGAACAATATATGATTTAGTCTGGAGCACCCTGCTTGTCTCTCATGTGCGCATTGTTGGAAAAACTAATCTTGAGCTACCACGAAAGAGTGCATTTAATACACAACTTGATATGATCCGTTGGGATCCTCCACCTGTCGTGTCCTATGCTGGCCAATTAATTTTGGCAGAAAATTAATTCTTGGTAGGTGAATTTGAATTGAGCGCCAATTTTG
This sequence comes from Sequoiadendron giganteum, assembly GCA_007115665.2. Classification (NCBI taxonomy): domain Eukaryota; kingdom Viridiplantae; phylum Streptophyta; class Pinopsida; order Cupressales; family Cupressaceae; genus Sequoiadendron; species Sequoiadendron giganteum. The sequence goes on along the minus strand of CM021110.1, from coordinate 269,085,578 downwards.
GAAAAGGCTGGGAAAGACAAAAGAACAGAATATAATGTTTTTTTGTTAGAGAAGAAGAAGAAGTTAGAGAAAAAAGACAGAGAGCGACAGAAGAATAGAAGGAGGAATGTTCAGGTGAACCTGCAGCAGCAAAGGAAAGTGCTCCAGAATAGTGATAGAGAGCAGTGCTCCAGAATATCTCCAGCATGTAGCAGCAACCAGTCTGCTCTGGAATGTTCGTAGCAGCACAAAGAAGCAACCAGTTTTCTCCAGAACATGCACAGTATTTTGTGTGAAGAATGTACAGAGCATAGCTTTGAGTTTTTGTATGTACTTGCATTGAAGTTTGTAATCTTTTTGGTTAAGTTAATGAAACAAGAAAATATTTTGCTCCTCTTCTTGTTGTCCATTTTATTTTGTTTCTGGTTTTCTTCTTTGCCTATTGTAGTTGGGTTTCATTTACCAATAGATTGGTATCGGATCCCTAAGCTTTCTGGGCATTTAGTCTTGGAAAGCCCTAGTTGTAGTCCTAGGCATGTTGTGATAGAAGCCTTGCTTCTGGGTATTTTGTGAAAGCCCTAGTTTTCTAGGAAATGAAGAAAAACCCTTTAGTTTTTTTTGGGTATTTGTAGTTTCCCCCATTTAGCAAAATGGTTGGAAGAGACAGTAGGAGTTGGCAGCAACCACCTATTTTTGATGGAAAAATTTATGATGTCTGGGCAAAGAAAATGAAAACCATTCTTGTAGCAAAGGATTTGTGGGAACTAGTAGCAAATGGCTTCACAGATGTGATTAACCCAAATGCATATGCAGCATTAACCAATCCCTAAAAGAACCAGTTGAAGGAGACAAGGAAAAATGATGCAAAAGCCCTCAGTTTGACTGAGGCAGCCTTAACAAAGGCTATTTTACCTTGAATAGCAGCAGCTTGCTATGCAAAAGAGGCATGGAAAATACTTCAAACCACCTGCAAAGGGACTGAGAAAGTCAGGTCTGTAAAACTCCAGCTGCAAAGGAGAGAATTTGAGACCATGCAAATGAGGGACAATGAGTCCATTTTAGATTTTCATACAAGGGCCTCAACCTTGAGTAATCAGTTGAGGATAAATGGAGAAACCATGGTAGAACAGAAGATTGTGGAGAATATTCTCAGAAGCCTACCTACAAAATTTGACCTGGTAGTTATTTCCATAGAAGAGGCAAAGGACCTTTCAATATTATCAGTTGATGAGTTAATGGGTTCACTTCAAACCCATGAGAAGCACCTAAATAGGTCTGCAAATTCTTCCTAGGAACAAGCCTTCAAAGTACAAATGAATGTAAGAGGCGGAGGAAGAGGAAGAAATGGTAGAGGAAGAGGTCAAAGAGGTAGAGGTAGAAGTAGCTCTAGAAGAGGAAGCTAGCACTTCCCAATCAGACTTCCAAAACACAAGGAATAGCAGCTCAAATCAGAGGAAAGATAAGAGCACTATGCAATGTTACTACTGTCACAAATATGGTCACTATGCAAATTAATGCAGGAAGAAATAACATGACCAAGGTAGTCAAAATGCAAACATGGCGAATGAGAACAAGGCTAAAAATGAAAAACTATCACAAGTTTTCATCGCATGCAATCTAGCAGAACAAGGCAGCACTGAAGTTTGGTACTTGGACAGCGGTTGTAGCAACCACATGAGTGGTAATAAAAAAATATTTTCCTCCATTGATAGCAGCATCAAGTCTGAAATCAAGATGGGAAACAATGAGAAGGTTTTAGTCAAGGGCAAAGGCATAGTGTGCCTACAAACCAAGCATGGTGAAGAAAGACAAATTAATGATGTATTTTATGCCTCAGGAATGAACATAATCTTTTGAGCATTGGACAGATGGTCCAAAATGGCTATAGAGTGCTGATGGAGAAAGGAGAATGCATCATCTATGACATGGACGGAAGCAAGAGAGTTATGGTAGTGGTTCAAATGACAAAGAACTGAATGTTTCCCCTCAAAATGCAAATCTCAGCACAGTCAAAAGGCTCGCAGTAGTCAACCTTCAAATCGGTCATCCAAGACCCATCCAAGCTTTGGCATTTGAGGTATGGGCATTTAAGTTATTATAGTTTAAGTCTTTTAGCTAAAAAAGGCATGGTTAGGGGCCTACCAGCAATTGTAGAGCCCGATAGAAAGTGTGAAGCATGCATCCTAGGTAAACAACATAGGCAACCCTTTCAATCAGGGCATTCTAGGAGAGCAAGAGCACCATTAGAGTTGGTGCATTCTAATTTGTGTGGTCCCATGAAGACCCCAACACTAGGAGGAAATGTTTATTTCATGACACTCATAGATGACTATAGTAGAAAAATTTGGGTGTATCTTTTGAAGAACAAATCAGAGGCATTTGATAAATTCAAAGAGTTTAAGGCCTTGGCTGAAAAGAAAAGCAGCCATTATGTCAAAGTCCTCAGAACGGATAGAGGGGGAGAGTATATCTCTCAAGAGTTTATGAAATTTTACAAGTCTCAAGGCATTCAGAGACAACTCATAGCCAGGTATACTCCATAGCAAAATGGAGTGGCTAAAAGAAAAAATAGAACAATCACGGAGATGGCAGCAAGCATGTTGAAGGCAAAAGGTTTGTCAAATGAATATTGGGGTGATGTTGTAGTAACAACAGTTCACATCTTGAATAGGTTCCCCACAAAGGTTGTTCATGATAGGATTCCACAAGAAGCGTGGACAAAATGCAAATGGAGTGTTGAGCATTTGAGAATATTTGGATGTGTAGCATATGCTCTTGTGCCAAAAGAGAAAAGGCAGAAATTTGATGAAAAAGGTGAAAAATGCATTTTCATGGGCTATAGTGAAGAATGCAAAGCCTATAGATTGTACAATCCCATCACCAAGAAAGTGGTGATCAGCAGGGATGTTGAGTTCATTGAAAATGAATCATGGGATGAAACAGTTGATAGCAAAACGGGTATTTTTGTTTCAATACCTTTTGAGGATGAAGAAGCTGCAAAAGGAAGGTGCTCTGGAACCTTATAGCAAGGTGATAGTTCAGAAAATAGCAGCAGCAACTCTAGAACCTTTCAGTAGGGCGGATGCTCCAGAACTGTACAACAACAGTCTTCTTCATCAGAACAACAGTTAAGCAGCTCCAAAAATTTAGACCCTACGCTTGCATCATTGATGCCATGGAAGACAAGAAGCATGAGGGAAATTTATGACAACACAAGGTATTAAGATTTTGATGAAAATTTGGATTTTGCTTTATTTTCTCATAGTGATCCAATGTATTTTGAAGAAGCTGTGAAAGAAGAAAAATGGTTTAACGGCATGGATGAAGAGCTGGATGCTATAGTGAAAAACAAAACATGGGAGCTCACTGATTTACCCAAAGGGAAATCGGCCATTGGAGCTAAGTGGGACTATAAGATCAAATGCACTGCTAATGGTAAGGTTGAAAGACATAAAGCAAGGCTGGTTGTTAAGGGATATAAACAAAAGCCTGGAAGAGACTATGATGAGACCTTTGCACCAGTTGCAAGGCTAGAAATAGTGCGGGTAGTCCTAGCAATTGCAACCCAGCACAAATGTAAAGTACTACAAATGGATGTAAAGTCAGCCTTCTTGAATGGAGTGCTGAAAGAAGAGGTGTATGTGGAGCAGCCACCTGGCTACGAAGTTCCAGGGAAAGAAGAAAAAGTCTATAGGCTCTAGAGAGCTCTCTATGAGCTGAAACAAGCACCACGAGCATGGTACAATAGAATTGATACGTACCTTTTGAGCAATGGCTTCAACAAAAGTGGCAGTGAGCCCAGACTCTACATCAAGGCAGCCAATGGTGAGATACTTATTGTTGTTTTGTATGTTGATGATTTAATTTTCACAGGTAATAGTAATCTTTTCATTGTTGATTTCAAAGAGGCAATGAGAATGAGTTTGGAATGATAGACCTGGGTTTGCTAAAATATTTTCTAGGCATAGAGGTCCAACAAACAGATGATGGCATCTTTATTTGTCAAACAAGTTATGCTAATCAAATCTTGAAAAGATTTAGAATATTGGACAGCAAACCAGCCCAAACTCCAATAGCTACAAGTCTAAAGTTAAGCAAAGAGGACAGCAACAAAGATGTGAACCCAACCCTCTATAAGAGCATGGTTGGAAGCCTCATGTACTTGACAGCAACAAGACCGGATCTGATGTACGTGGTAAGCCTGATTTCTAGGTTCATGGAGCAGCCTAAGGATGCACACTGGTAAGCAGGAAAAATAATTTTAAGGTATGTCAATGGCATGAAAGGCTATGGCATTATGTATACCACCTCTAATGAGTTTCAACTTGTTGGGTACAGAGATAGTGATTGGGTAGGAAATGTAGATGACAGAAAAAATACTTCGGGATATGCATTCCACATGGGTTCAGGAGCAATATCATGGGCATCAAAGAAGTAGCCCATAGTTTCTCTCTCCACGGCTAAAATGGAATATATTGAAGAAAATGCAGCAGCATGCCAATATATTTGGCTTAGAAGAATCCTTGCAGATTTGAATGAGCAGCAAGAAGATGGTACAACCATATTTTGTGACAATGTATCTTCTATCACCTTAACCAAGAATCTCGTCTTTCATGGATGAAGCAAGCACATAGAAATTCGCTACCACTTCATAAGAGAGTTGGTGGAGCATGGAGAGATCGAGCTTCATTATGGTAGATCTGAGCAGCAGCTCGCTGATATTTTCACAAAGGCATTGTCAAAAGACTCCTTTGAATGCCTAAGAGATAGGCTGGGTATGCAGAAATGCACCGAAACTTTGGTTCTGGTAAACACAGAGAGATTCTCTGGAACCTTGGTTCAAAAAAACATAGAGGAGCGCAAATGCTCCGAAACTTGGGGCAGATGCTCCAGAACTTGGCGTAGGTGATCCGAAACTTGTGTTCTGGAAAACACACAAAATGAAGATGCTCTGGAACTTGGGATAGATGCTCCGGAACTTATGCTCTAGAAGTTTTGAATGGTGATGCAAATCAGAAAGACTCAAGATTAAGGGGGAGTGTTGGAAAAACTAATCTTGAGCAGCCATGGAAGAGTGCATTTAATGCACAACTTGATATGATCCATTGGGATCTTCCACCTGTCGTGTCCTATGCTGGCCAATTAATTTTGGCAGAAAATTAATTCTTGGTAGGTGAATTTGAATTGAGCGCCAATTTTGGAAAAGTCTGGGAAAGACAAAAGAACAGAATAGAATGTTTTTCTATTAGAGAAGAAGAATAAGTTAGAGACAGAAGACAAAGAGTAGCAAAAGAATAGAAGGAGGAATGTTCAGGTGAACGTGTAGTAGCAGAGGAAAGTTCTCTAGAATAGTGACAGAGAGCAGTGCTTCGGAATATCTCCAGCACATAGCAGCAACCAGTCTGCTCCAGAATGTTCGTAGCAGCACAAAGCACCAACCAGTTTGCTCCAGAACATGCACAATATTTTGTGTGAAGAATGTACAGAGCATAGCTCTGAGTTTTTGTATGTAACCATTGAAGTTTGTAATCTTTTTGGTTAAGTTAATGAAACAAGAAAATATTATGCTCCTCTTCTTGCTGTCCATTTTATTTTGTTTCTGGTTTTCTTCTTTGCCCACTGTAGTTGGGTTTCATTTACCAAAACGCATGTGAGAAAGGAGGGAGTCGGCAGAAGTAAGGAGAAGAGGAGAACAAAAGATAAATACTCAAGTGAAGAACTAAATAGGAAAGCAGTAGGTGAAGAGGTGCGGCCTGGATAGAAGTAGTTATCTAAACAGAAAGAAAATTAAGTGAAGAGGTGTGGCCTGGATAGAAGTAGTTATCTAAACAGAAAGAAAATTAAGTGAAGAGAGAACTTGGAGGGTGTGCCCAGGAAGAGAGGGAGAAGATAAAAAGAAGGAACAGCTACAGGGAAAATTTCCTAGAGGAACCAAAACAAACCATAAAATGAAATTACCAGGTAGATTTAAAGAAAGTATTATTTACCAATTAACAATCTTAGTATGTTTAATTCGAATCATTTTCTTTTATTTATGTATTTTATAAAATGAAAGTCTCTCATTGTTTTATCAAATTTAGTAAATTGAAAAGATGCAAATAGAAAATAGTATGTTTTAGATCTATTAAGATTTAGAAAAGCTTCAAAATCAAAACTATCAGAAAGATAAATTTTCAAAACAAAAATAACAGAAAAGATAGGGAAACTTTTGCGGAATTAAACAACTGAATGATTTTGGTTTAAATAAAAAGTAAAAAGATAAGATTAAATAATCCAGTTTATTTAAATGTGCTTGAAAAAGTGAAGTGAAATATGATAATTACCTTGGAATGATATTAAATTGCTTAGAAATAGAAGAAAATGAGAGGGGTTTATGTTTTTTAAAAGATAATATTTTAATGGAAATATGAAAAATAGAAAAGAAAAGAAAGTAAAATTAAAATATAATTACTTCGAAAGGAAACGAATTAGAAAAAAATTATATTGAAGAATAGTTAAATTATATGAGTAAATGAACCGAAAGAATGTGTGCTCATTTATTCATTTCTTGTTTTATATGTACTTAGTTACATACTTGAGATACACCTTCTTTAATTTATTTATTTTAAATATGAACTTAATGTTATTTGTGATTTAAATCTGTGAAATGACTGCAATAAAACTGTGTATGCTTGATATGGAATGCGCATGACATGTGTTGGGAAATATTATTTATTTATTTTGAATGGAACCATACATACTTGATAATTGAATGTGCATGTCATGTGTATGGAAAGTTACCTTCCGGGACGGATGCCGAATATGGGTTTATAGAGAGCATAGTTTTGCTTTTCCAAAACCACTATTATTTGTCATGCATGACATTTTACTTGGCCAAGTAACTTAAGGACCATTGAAACAAATGGAATATTTATAAATCTCTACCATATCCTAGTATTGAACTTGCTTGTTTCTTAAATGAATTTGAAAAATGAAAATTCTTGTGGTATTATTAGTTATACTAGGCACGCACCAGATTCCATCTTGCTTGTCGATTAATTTTTGCTAACCGATTCGTGCAGGGTCGGGTATTCTTTGAATGACTAAGGAATTCCAGGGAAGTGTAAGCTTCGAGGTTGGGTGGAAAAAGTGCCTGATTCTTGTTCTCGTCTTCATGTTTGAAGATAAGCTATTGGATTGAAGATCAAAGGATGTTTTCTTCATTTATGTATTCTAAAGCTTAAGGCGACAAAATGCCTAAGTCCTGAAATGTAAACTTATGTTACATATACCTTTGTATTATTATCAATTTTGTGTAAGATGGCATGTGTATAAATTTAACTAGAAGTATTATGAATCTATTTGTCGACTTTAAGTCATTGTTTTGAAGTTGTTTTGATTGTATGAATGTTAATGAATGAAGTGTCGACGTTATTTTGAATATAAATGAATTTATTTAAAGTATTGTTGATTCTTGGAATTAAAGAGTTTAATAATTTACATTTGGTATCAGAGCAACCAGATTCTGCACTGCAACCTATGAGCTCATTATGCAATAATATGTAAACCTTATCAGAAGATGAAGGTTGAAAAGTTCTTGTGCCAGAACAACAAGAGAAAAGAACTTAAGGAAGTAAAAGGAAGATGTAAGCATTAGCAGCTTGTGTAAATTGGAGCTAGTTAAAGATTCATCCCTAGAATCAGAATTCCTAAACCAACAACTTATGATGAAACCTAGGATTGTGAAAGATTATGCAATCAGGTTATGTAGGAAGGTTAGGAAGAATAACCTGTACATGCATGACTCTAAGAAAAAGAGAATGAGTAGGAATGAGATAAATTGAATTGTAGTAACCTACAATTGTGAAAGAGTCAGGAACTCTTGGATTAGTGTAAACACTACGAATCTACGTATGCAAAATCAACATAATTTAGATTGTTCAAAGTAGGATTTGAATGAAGGAAGTATCCTTAAGGGTTGGGGAACTCATGACTTGAACTCTTGTGTTAAGATAAAGATCTTGTTAGAAAAGAGTTAGTACCGAGGAATTGAGAAAAGACCAAAACGGTCAGAGGAAACAATCAATTACATGAGCAAGGTTCCTCCAACCAAAATTAATGAGGTTATTGAAGTGTTTGGAATCAAACAACTTAAGAATAATGGTTCCAAAAGGGAATAGGAATGCAACATGACTCTATGTGTCAGGACACTAGAAGTTGCAAGGAAAGCAGCACTTTGAGTTGAGAAGTACATCAATAAAAGAGGTTTGTGAGCATGGATATTCCTCCATTAAAAATGATATTAGAAAGAAGATGTAATATTAATAATTCTTCTTAAAATCCTAAAAGTGGCTGATTATTCATTGGATCTCCTACTGAATGATCCAATATGCTGAATCTGTGAGTTAAAAGAAAAATCAATGAAAAATCTAACTTTGAGAAAAGTGTATTTAAGGTATGCCATGAGGTAAGGGAAGGAAGAGAGTGAATTGACTCAAGCTAAGTACCCCACCCAGCAAAAAAATTGGTTATGACATCCTTGCAAGTCATAAGAACAACTAAGCCATACATTTTATGACCACAAAGGAAAAAGTACAAATGGAAAGGTTATGAAATTTATACCTTATGATTATCTGATCTAAAGATCAAAAGATATTTTTATCAATGCCTTAGAAAAGGATAGGCAGATAACTTGAGCATGATAAAGAAGATCATTTTCTATGGGATTGACAAGGAAAGATCTAAGAGACTCGTGATTGGAAGAAAGTGTCTCTATACTTCTATATACTTTATATAGAGAATTTAAATAATGATGTTATTTCTATATGAAATATACCCATGTCATGAAATGACTTGACACTGAAGCTTACTATGCTAAGAAACCTATGGACAATAAAAAGGTTGGCTGTTTAAGCCATTGAGATTAAGTGAAAAATAAAGTAAAATGTGACATTATGTGAATCACACCAAAATCTCTTAAATGAGAATGATTAAATCACTTAATCACTACATTACTCTTGAATGAAACCTTGGGTAAGGATAACCTAATTGGGACAAGAAGTACATTCAATAAAGAGAGAGACCTTAATATGAGACTAAAACCTATTAAGATGGATTACGTATTGGAATTACTCTTTAACACCTATAAGTAGGAATTAAACTTGAGTGAGTTGTACATTAGGTCTTGACTATAGCCATATAAAGTGGAGAAATCTATAAACAATGAGACTAGTCAAAAATTAAGGATTCCATCCTAAGAATTGGAAGGGAATATTGGGTTAAGATTTTCCCATGCAATTGAATATCATTGGAGTTAATGAAACTCTAATAAGGATAGAAGTATAGGAGGGATGCCTAGTAGCTTAAAGGAAGTCATATTATTGAAAAGACTTTACTTTAAGTAGCTCTTATATTAAAAGAGAAACACTCTCAAAAGGAAGCATCTATTGTCATGACAGAACATCATAGAATTTTCACTTAGCAAGAAATGTTGAAAACCTTACGAAGAAGAACATCAGAATTGTTACTTGTGCTCAAAATGAAATATTGAAGTTGAGACTCTCCTATAATTAAGAAATCATGGAGTTTAATTCTTATTCTTGATGATTAGGTATGCAATTAAATTTGTTATTATCTAGAGATCAACGTGATTGAACAAGGATTAATACTCAAAAAGTAGTACCAGATTAAATCAGGAAATTAGATTGAGTTAAAGGATGAAATGCATCTTTAAAAATAATCCAAGGAAAAAAGAAAATCCACGGTATGGATGTCTTGAGATAAATGGAAATTATCTCCATAAAACCTATAACCATTTATAGGAAGATTAATAATGGTGTAAGATTAAATTAGGTTATCACTTAGTCAAAGGATAGACTATTGCTGGATATAAAAGAACCTATGTGTCAAAAATTTGTAAGATTCAAGAATGGAACGAGTTAAATAATATCAGGGTTAGGACATTGGATAGACAAAAGGAATTATTGGATAAGCATCCACTTTTATCTGGAAGAAGACAGAATAAGAAGTTGCACGGAATGTAGTAAGGTAATGTCTTGTATGCCAGGAAATGAAGACCAGAAGTCATCATTAGTAGGACATGTAGCTCTCTTGATATTCTAGAAGGAAAATGGTATAACACAAGACAAATTGATCTATCGATGTTAGTAGAATTAACATAATGCTTTAGTGGCTAGGCTCATCAATGAAACCAACAGTTTTTGGAAACTCGACCTATAGGATTTTGGTCCTAAATAATATATTGTGGGTATGTAGTTGCTTAGTAAACCTGAAAGGTTATTTCAGTTTAGCAAATAATGATAGGGTGGTTTAAACCAAAATCATACCATGAGACATTCATTTGAATAAATGTGCAATGTATTATTTTAGTCAAATAAGTAAAATGGTGGACTAAATCTTTAATGATTTGTAAAATTGAAGTTTGGACCATTATAGGGAAAGAAAGGAAACTCTATTAGAGCTGAAAAAGGCTTGGATATAATCATAGACTTAATAAATTTCAAAAAGGAGTAATAGATCGAAGTGATCGATGAAACTTAATTGATAACAAAGCTTAAGTGTGGAGAGGTATCAAAATTGATAAGTGTCTAAGAGCAAGGTTATGCTCGAGATAGACAAGCAATTAAGGGAAAGTACTTTATGGTAAGGATAATGAATGTGTAAGTGGCGGATGGACTCAGGTTATGAGTTGTCTACAAGTGTAAGTACAAAGGAACATGATTGGACCCATGATGTAGTGTACAATACATCAACATTCCTCTTCCATCTAGGTTATACTAAGGATAAATTCACGGACCAATGAATTCTGATCACTAAGTATAGTTATTATTATATATTGGATGTATTTATTGAATAAAGCTCTTTGGGAGAGTAAGTATGTGTGAAGCATACAAAATTTCCCTATGTGATAGTAAAGACTCTTGAAGCAAGGTCTAGAAAGGACAAGAGCACCGCATAGGATGAATGTTTTGTAAATCTTACGTATTTTGGGAAATCATCAAAGTTGGCTCCGAGATTTGTGGGATCCTTTGATGTACTGGAAGTCATTAATCTAGTTACTTATAGACTAGCATTAACAGGGATATTACTCAGTACAAGGTCCAATGGGACTAGTACACTGAGGATAGTGCTATATGGGAGGATTTAAGTTGAAGTGAAATTTAAATTGAAATTGAAAGTGGAATGTAAATTTAAATTTAAATTTAAATGCAATTGAAATGATTTGAAATGCATTTTTATTAAATTTGGGGTTTTTCATTGCTGATGAAAATTCGAGTGCAAGTGAACGCAGGAATAGGTGAACATGATTAAAGGTGAGAACATTGATTAGGTAGAGTCGTTTTAGCCATTAGACATTTATGAGGATGATGGAATCTCACACACACACTTAGTTATTATTTTAACGCATTTTTTGTGATTATTATTATGGGAAATTTTCAATTAAGTTTAATTGATTTCTCAAATATATGTGAAACAGTATATGTTTGCTTTAAATGGAAATTTGATTATTTTGTGAGGAAATTGATTTTATTCGAATAATTTAATTCCTTGTGTCAATATTTTATTATTAGTTAAAAATAATAATGTTGTTATTTCAATTTTTGGAATAAATTTTTAATTGTGAAAAAAATTATTAAAATATAAAATAGTTATTTGAAAACAAAATTGGAAAAACAAATACGTTCAAATTAGAAATTCAAATCAACAGTTAACAAACTGAAAATAAAATATATTCCAATCAAATTAAAAGCAATCAAAATTTAAACTTGGAGTTTGATAAATTTAAATTGGAGATCAAACACGAAAAGCGGATCTGGCTTTGTGAATAACTCCATCACCAATGCATGAGAAAAATCAGTCAGTCAGGAAATTCGAATTTGAGAAGAACAGAGTGAAAAAATCTGTTTTTGAGCAATGAACAGAAAGAAGAAAAAAGACAGTATTATTATATTTTTTGAAGGGGATTCATCCAATTGGAGAGAAAAGAGGAAATCCATTTTTGGGGAGAGCTATTATTTTTATTTTTATAATGGTCAATCTGCTCATTTTCCAAGCGCCAGAATAGAGGGAGAGCTCTTATTTTTTTATCGTTTCTTTCTATTTCTCCTTATTTCCCCATGTGAGGCCAGGGAGCTAGCATATACAACTTCAGTTTATAAGTTTAGGGGACTTTTGCTTATCATAGGTGTGGGAGGGAAGATATATATATCTCCATTATGCACGGCCAAAGCAGAGGAGTCTTGAGTTTTATTTGATTTGTTTTTGAACATTTTCATTCTCCTTAACATCCCACATGCGGCCAGGAGAGAGGAGAGGTTTTGTCTAATTTTATTGGAGGCTTCTTAACTCCATGAGACATGTGGGAAGGGGGAGTTAGTGTTTGTTTTGTCAAACTTTATCCAGCTATCTCCAAAAACATAAGTGAGGAGAGCTGAGGGCACAACCAAGATAGAAAAGATAGAACAATATATGATTTAGGGTTGAGCACTCTGCTTGTCTCTCATGTGCTCATGTGAGAAAGGAGGGAGTCGGCAGAAGTAAGGAGAACAGGAGAACATAAGATAAATACTATGGTGAAGAAGTAAATAGGAAATCAGCAGGTGAGGAGGTACAGCCTGGATAGAAGTAGTTATCTAAACAAAAAGAAAATTAAGTGAAGAGAGAACTTGGAGGGTGCGCCTAGGAAGAGAGGGAGAAGATAGAAATAAGGAACAACTATAGGGAAAAATTGTGAGAGGAAACAAAACAAACCATGCCAGGAAATTACCAGGTAGATTTAAAGAAAGTATTATTTACAAATTAACAATCTTAGTATGTTTAATTTGAATCATTTTCTTTTATTTCTGTATTTTATAAAATGAAAGCTTGTCACTGTTTTATCAAATTTAGTAAATTGAAAAGATGCAAACAGAAAACAGTATGTTTTAGATCTATTAAGATTTAGAAAAGCTTCAAAATCAAAACTGTCAAAAAGATAAATTTTCAAAACAAAAAGAACATAAAAGATAGGGAAACTTTTGTGGAATTAAACAGCTAAATGATCTTGGTTTAAAAAAAAATTAAAAGGATAAGATGACATAATCCTGTTTATTTAAATGTGCTTGAAAAAGTGAAGTGAAATATGATAATTACCTTGGAATGATATTAAATTGGTTAGAAACAGAAGAAAATGAGAGGGGTTTATGTTTTTTAAAAGATAATATTTTAATGGAAATATGAAAAACAGAAAAGAAAAGAAAGTAAAATTAAAATATAATTACTTCGAAAGGAAACGAATTAGACAAAGATTATATTGAAGAATAGTTAAATTATATGAGTAAATGAACCGAAAGAATGCGGGCTCTTTTATTCATTTCTTGTTTTATATGTACTTAGTTACATACTTGAGAGACATCTTCTTTAATTTATTTATTTTAAATATGAACTTAATGTTATTTGTGATTTAAATCTGTGAAATGACTGTAATAAAACTATGTATGCTTGATATGGAATGCGGATGACATGTGTTGGGAAAGATTATTTATTTATTTTGAATGGAACCATGCATGCTTGATAATTGAATGTGTATGTCATGTGTATGGAAAGTTACCTTTCTGGATGGATGTCGAATATGGGTTTATAGAGAGCGTAGTTTTGCTTTTCCAAAACCACTATTATTTGTCATGCATGAAATTTTACTTGGCCAGTAACTTAAGGACCATTGAAACAGATGGAATATTTATAACTCTCTACCATATCCTAGTATCGAACTTGCTTGTTTCTTAAATGAATTAGAAAAATGAAAATGCTTGTGGTATTACTAGTTATACTAGGCACGCACTAGATTCCATCTTGCTTGTCAACTGTTTTTTGCTAACCGATTCGTGTAGGGTCGGGTATTCTTTGAATGACTAAGGAATTCCAGGGAAGCGTAAGCTTCGAGGTTGGGCAGAAAAAGCGGCCGATTCTTGTTCTCGTCTTCATGTTTGAAGATAAGCTATTGGATTGAAGATCAAAGGATGTTTTCTTCATTTATGTATTATTTATTTCTTGAATTATGTATTGTAAAGCTTAAGGTGACAGAATGCCTAAGTCTCAAAATGTAAACTTATGTTACACATACCTTTGTATTATTATCAATTTCGTATAAGATGACACGTGTATAAATTTAACTGGAAGTATTATGAATCTATTTGTCGACTTTAAGTCATTGTTTTGAAGTTGTTTGGATTTTATGAATGCTAATGAATGAAGTGTCGACTTTATTTTGAATATAAATGAATTTATTCAAAGTATTGTCGATTCTTGGAGTTAAAGATTTTAAGACTTTACACCCTTATTTGATTGGACATGGTTGAAAGCAAGGTTGAATTCTATGGTTGGTTTATTATGATCTATGATGTGTGCTTTGTTGTGAATCCAAGTAATGCAAAATAAGGCTGACCATGCTACTTCTAGTTATGACTTGATGCTTAATCTATTTTTCCACCTTGAGAGTTGGATGGATTTTGACATAGTGGCAACATTATATATTCCTTTAGCAGATGTATTATTAAACAATTTCTTTGTACACCATCGTAGAACCCTTGATTGTATTTCTTGTTAGACTTTTGAATCATATTATAGTTTTTCTATAGTTAATTGGAAAACCTTGAACATTCATTTTGTGGATAGTACTTAATTTTATGTCTTCTTAGATATTTTCAATATGGTAGAGCTCCAATGAAATACATAAACACTTATTTGTAGAGTCCAATGATATACAAAACATGGTGTTCGTTTCCATGGCCGAGGCTTCTGGTCTTGCAGAGGAGGTTGTCTCTAGTCTTTTTCAGCGGCCTACCCCTAGTACCATGCACTAGCCTCCCCCCAGTACTATGCAGTGGCCTACCCCTAGTACTATAAAGAGGATTGATTCAAAAGAACAGATTTTTAAATATGGGAAGAACACAATACCTCAACAATCAATGCATACACAAAAATCATGAGTAGTGATTTATTCTCTTTACCAATTACTTCCAATATATTTCAACTTTTTTTTAGAAATGTTCATCTCATGATTAAATAGTAATGCGTCTCATGTCACAGCATTTAGCCTGTAAAAACTTCAACAAACAATACTTGTTAGATAGACACGACAAATAAAAACAAAACCGTTCTTGCACATTTTGGCAAGAACTTCACTGCTCTGCAGCTCTTGTTAAAATTATTAGAGACCTAATCATATTTGAATGCCCATTAGCATCTATGCCATAGGGGTATCGGACTAGAAAACAAGAGGACAGTTAGGTCAATAATTATTGTTTTGAGACACTTGTTGTTCCATTTGATTAGAATTAACTAGACGTTGGTAATTGTACTCACACTTTTAACAGCAGTATGATTCTTATTGCTTTAATTTTACCCAAATAAAATCAAGAGTTAAGGAATGAATTTGTCTTTAAATAGCCTATTTAGAGATAACTTGATCACTCAAATCTTCAAATGAAAGAATCAGAAAAGTACTGATGGAGAACCTCCTTCTTCTCCGCTATGCATGTCGAAGATTTTCCTACAGGAAAAATCGACTTGAGATTGACCTCGACTAGGATATTAAATGTTTTAGGAAGTATATTGCAAGTCAATAATAAGTATAAATTACATGCCAAAAAAGGAATCTTGGCTACTAAGTTCATATTGAGGAATAATTCATTTGAAATCAATCATTCAAAGGAAAGAGCTCTAACTAGCCTGAACTAACTATATAACTAGATTTCAAATTACTATATAATAGCAGAGAAAACTAGAACCCGATTTCTTCTCTAGAGACATATCAGAGAAAATAATATGTGTAGCCATTAGGGAATATTAGCATGGATGGTAAACAATTTAATAAATCAAGGTCCAATATACAGGTAGGGCATACTACCTGCGAAGATAAGGAATTGGGCATTAAGAATAACAATTTTACAAACAAGATATAATTGTGCAAAATGAATATCACATAGGATGGATTTTAACACCTACTAAACATATGATACCAAACTCAATCCTTGCAGGCCGATTACAATCAGTGCAGTCTCTATAGCATTATTTACATAGATGGTTTTCATGAGAAGTTCCAAGTTTAATTAATCTACTGGCTTTATGTTATATATCAAATAAGCTACCATTCTTATTGTAACACCCTGCCACGCAACCCTAGAGGAAGTTGCAAACAACTACTTAAACGGACCAATTTTTTTTTTGTTTAAGTACAATTAATAAGTAAGTTCACTAACTAATTCCAACAACCTCTAAGGTTACGAGACAGAGGTTATATAGAACCTCAACACAAACATAAATAAAACCCATGACAATTATTTAATTAATGAAATAACACATACATTCCAAGTAAGATGATTTTACAACAAGCATAAGAGATAACTTTCAAATTCATTAAACCATTCATTTAAACAGTAGGGTTACAATTCTCATTCCCCGAATGGGGCAAGTTCAATAAATAAGGTTACAATTACAACCTCCACCTCGATAACAAATGAGGGGAAAAATAACACAAGATCAACTGAAATAACAAGGCACGAAATGAAATTGGATCATACGAGCTCTCCAATTGGAAGTCTCATCCACACAAATATGAAGGAAGCCCAATGGATAAAGGTGCATGTTCCACCCAACCAAGTGGAACCCAAAGGTCCACCCCCCATGCTAGGAGATAGTAACAAGAATTTCTATCCAAGGACGTCTACCTCTAGACATAGGCTAACACAACCACACTGAAATAAATATAGTGACATCACTATCACAATGGTTACATGCTTCCAGAATTAACATAATCAACTGCATCATTGATGCGAACATACTATCGACCTAGGAGAAGTGTCATCACAATGTTACATGGGTTACCCTGGGGAGTCTTCCTAGGCCTTGGGCCCCATCTCGGGTTATCCTGGTAACCTCTAATGACTTCCGGCCCCTCATGTAAACCAATGTGGAATCAGTTATCTTTCGTAGAGACAAGATATAAATCTTGCCATTCCAGGCCTTCTCGTCTCAACCCAAGTCTTTACAAGCCCTTGTGTTCATGAGCGAGGCATAGTTATCTTATTAAGTGTTTGATACTACATGATACTCTAATCAGTTAATTAAGTTATCGGATTAACTAACTTACAACGAGTTATCCTGGCACCACTTCGTGTGTCGGCCCTCGTTACTAGCCACTCCTCTAAGACGACACATGGAACAACTCCACAACCCAAGGGTACACAAGTGCGACATAAGGGTACCACATCCCTAACCATGGCATACAATCAAGACACTCTTGTTTGTGATAACCAGGGAACAAACTGGTGAAACGCACTATCCAAGGTAATCCAAAGGTTGACTACATAGTACGACAACCCACAAACTTGAAAACCCAGCTGGAAGACTTGTCAAATGCTAAGACCCACACTTCTCGAATGGCCATATGAATAGCTCAAAAATAAGGAAAGAATCAAATCTACTTTGGGTTCACTAAACCCGTTTCCTCACTAGCATTCAGTAATCAATGCATCAGATAAACTTAATTAAAAATATCATTTCAAATAAGGGGGAATAATACTTAATCATAAATTTCCACATTAACATTCGAATACAAGAAACATTTACCAATACATCAACAATTCAAAATCCCATGATTAAATAAAATTTTGTTTCCCATATTCAATAAAACCCAGAAGAATAATATTCTCATTTAAAAAAATAATAATAAATGAAATTCTCCATTTAATATGTTAATATAAAAAAAAACTTAATAATATTATTATTATTTTCCTCCTCATAATATTATAAAATCATAATATTATTCTATCAATGCATTTTAATATTTAATACATTATAATATTAAAATAATAATAAATTACAATATTGAAATATCATAAAAATTATAATATTAAAATATTATAAAAATTATAATATTAAAATAAACCAGAATATTATTATTTTATTTTTATTCTATATATATATTTTTTTAAATTTAAAAAGTCCAAGGCATGAGCCTCGGTTCGCACGCCAACCCCTAGGGTTGAGTCGCGCGACCTCGGGCTTCGTGCATAGGTTAGGGCTGAGGAGGTCGTGGTTTCCATGACTGACGGTGATTTAACATAGGGCGGCCGCAGTGGCGATGCCATCGGGAGTTGGAAGGCGCGGGTGGAGGAGCACGGGTGTGGACGACGTTGGTCCACAGTGGTGGCGCGGGCTGCACAGTTCATGCGGGCCGCAAGGGTCACTGGGTGCGCTCCCCCACACCGCTTCCCATGGGGGCGGCGGTGGGGTGAGCCCCAGCCCCCAACACATTTTTTTTTCTTTTTTTTTTAGGGACTGTCTTTTTTTATTTTATTTTATTTTCTTACAAAAAAAACACAGACCTCTTTAAAATTTTGAGTTTGGCAAAATTTATAAAAAATTTGCCAGCATAACCTTATAAAATAGAATTTATAAAAATATACATATATATGTAAAGAAGTATATGCACATATATATAAGGATATATATATAAATACACATAATTCCCATTCATCCAAGCTTGAAACTTCAAACAAATTGAAGAACAAATTGAGATAAAACAGTATTGAAATAATACTTTGCAACCAAGAATTCATTTCCAACTTTGAACAATCTTTCTCAAATTATGAAAGTAAGGTTTCCAAAAAGTTTTGCCATCCACACAATGCCATTGAATTAAAAAAAAAATTAACTAAATACAAGATGAGGACCTGATTTTTTTGAAGTGTGATGAAGATCCTAATGGTGCCTTGAATCCCTTTTAAGCTCCACAAATTCTTTGAGCTTTTTATCCAAACCCACAAAATTGAACAATCCTTCCTCTTCTCTTTTCAATTTTTCTCCAAAAACTCCATTATCAAGACTTGTGAGGAAAATTCATAATAATGCAATTTTTTCCCCAAAAATCCTACAACCACCCTCATAAATTCCAGAAAATAGAATAGGAAACATCTCATTTTTTCAAATTTTTGAATTTTCAAATTTCTAAATTGACTTTTTAATCATTTACTTAATTTTCAATTCCAACTCAAATATGCATGCATTTCCAAAATAAATAATGTAATTCATTTCAACACAAATAACTTAATCAATTAATAAAATAAATCTACTACAAGATTAAATTATTTATTAATTAAATTAAATTACTCACTAATTTAAATCACATTTCTAACATTATTCTAACTTCCTAAATAAACTGAAACCAGGCAAATTGAACAAAATAGAACAACTGGGCCACACTAGGATTGACGACACACTATGACTAGGGTGACGACTTGGCATGGAAATTCTAGCTACTATCTCCCAATCAAATTTCATTGGGCAATGGACATGCTCGAACCTGTGAAACCAGGTGGAGTTGATGTCCTATACCTGTCAACCTGCGAACAAAGAATATATCCACATGCGATAATATGTCATAAATAAGGCCCACCGTGAAGAGGAAATCATGAAATCGTAGGGCACTCGCAAGCGATTGATGTGATACTGTCCTCTTCACCAATATATTAGTACTAATTGATGCATCTAACATAGCAGGATAATCGAAAGCATGAAACATCATAATTTTAAATATCCACTTATGCTAATTACAAACATGCCATAATAAGCACATCAAAATATAGTATCATCACATCAAGATACATCACGATAAAATAGTGATCAACTGTAACCAAGTACAATGTCAAAGTACAACACAATACTAAAGCATAAAAGAGGAAACAACATAGTTCGCACAATAGAGAAAAACGGAGGGGTATTACACTTATCTTGTGTATGGTCTTTTTCCTTAGTTCCAAAATTGTTGATTTAGTATCCTCATCCTCATTAGGTTGTCTCATGGAGATGTTTGTACTTTTTGAGACTCTTTTATCATGAGATTATTCCCAACCATAAATGTTGTTCTACAATTTAAAATATTAAAAAGAAAATGTCAAATAAATGGAAATCCCTCTCTTCCCCATGTTTTAGAAAGGTATCATTTTCTACAATGTATTGTTTGTGCAAATTATCATAGCCACAAAAACTGTAGAAGATAATGTACAGATCTATAATCCTTGTAATCCCAAAATGTAAGGAGGTGCAAGTGCATACCTTGTATGGCTTTTGCAAAATTTGAATTTTTAAGATCTTGAAAACAATACCATACACAATGAGAGTGTGTGGTTATCAATCAATATTTCCCATTCCTGCTTGGAAAAAATGTGTCTAACAACAATAAAGCTTGATACGATGAAGACCATATTGGATGGATGAGCAGGTGGATTCTTTAATCAAAAAGATTGCTTCTACACCCATGCCTTGCCTATGTTAAATCACTCCCAATGTCTACATCCAGAAAATATTCATTGGAGGGATTACCAATAAATGCAGTCATGTAGTAAATCCTACAATATAATTTGCATATTCATGAGCTTTAAATTTGGAATCTAGAATGAAAATTAAATATTGGGGGTTTGTTATTTTCCTTACCCATCAGAATAGAGATTTCGTTGAATGCTATATATGGTAGTCTTAGTTGTTGCTTGCAATCTCCTACACCCATGTTCTACAAACCCACACAGAGAGAAGTAAAGGAAAACAAAACTGATAGAAAATAAGGGCACTAGAAATAGATTTTCAGAGGGCTTAACATTGGACTCTGTGAATGCAAGAATGAAAGTAGTAAAGCAGACTTGACACCATATTAATAGCCAACTGGCATACCCTGTCAGCTGCAAATAATTTATCGTGCACTCTCTTTCCTTGAAATGCTACAATAGCTCTTGACAACCTATGCAGCACCAACCACTTTTGCATCACTCCCACAGCCTTTCCTACTATGAACATGGCATCCCAAATCTTCTTGTCTTAAAAATTTATGGCCCACTCTCTGCATCTCTTTACCAGCACATCAAGCAATGTGCAATTACGTCTGCAAAGGACTCGTACAAGTAGTCCATCAACTCATTTTCATTGTTAAAATGGCAGCCGATAATGAGTTGACACACTCTATATTTTTCATAACTAGCTTCTATTGAACTCCAATCCCTTGAATCACAATCTTCTTCCCCGACATTTTGTTCTTATTTGTTTATAATTATAAGCTTCTGCCCCTTGAGTTTCTCCTCAACATTTTTTAGTAGTTCCAAATGAGATCTTCAAATAAATTTGTGTGTTCCATCAAATCTTGTCAAAACTTGTACCATTTTCTCTTCTATGATATAGAATTGACTCTTCAATTCCTGCAACCCCCTAGGCCTTTGATCCAAATCAGCAAGGTCACTTTGCTCATGTGTTTCTTCTTTGACTTCTAAATAGGCTTTTCTACCTTTTGGATCATCTTGGAGCTCTTTCTCACTTGATTTTGTTTGGGAATCATTCTTGAACACTTTCTGCATGGGAACAACCCTCTCAACTTTTGAATTGTCATCACTAGAATGATCAATGGGTTCATCACTAATTGTTGTTATGAATTTTTCAGCTAGATCAACTTCATCATTAACAACACCTTCAATAGATTCATTTCAAGATTTCATGTCATATGCCTCTAGAGATGTGACATTTTCCACTACATAAAAGGGTTTGAAATGTTCATCTTGCCTGCATTTTAGCTCTACTTTAGAAATTTATGTTGTGAACTTCTCTTCCTCCTCCTCATGCTCCACTATCAGAGATGGCTTCAACTTTTCTTTACATTGAATAACAACCATTTCAACTAACACATTTGAGACTATTAAGGAGTTTTGGTCATCCTTCCTCACTTTAGACAATAGAACTGATAAGAGTGGATAGAGAATTCTATCACTCTCACTGACCATCAATGAAAAATATTGTGCATGGATGTTATAATGTTATCATGATAGATCTTTTTGATAATAGAAAAGAAATATTTGAATATTTGGAGTATTAGATCATCACAGTCAAGATCAATCATCAACACACAAGATCTAATCTTTCCAACAGTTTCTATAATTCTTACTCTCTTGGAAAAAGAAGGATGTCTGATATATTTCAAACCATGGAAAACCTCTACCATTAGCTAAAAAAACTCCATTGTGTCATCATTGTACAAAACTTTAGGATTTGTTATTCTTGCATATTCACCAATGCAAGAAATAATTGCAGCTTTATATTATTCACCTACATATCTCATAAGCTTAGGCTTAACCTGGAATGCATTCATAGCCAGAGCCACAACGATATTCAACTTCATACAATCTAGATGTTACATCTTCAAGAAACAACTCTCCATAGTAGCCAAAGTGTATAGTAATTCATCCCTTTACTAGAAGTAGGTGGTCAAGTCTTATTTCTGCCCTATAAATTTTCTCATCAAATTCAAATGTCATGATTCACAGGAAGGTGCATACAAATTTTTGAATTTTATTTTGTCACAGTTGGATGGAGTAATGAACTCTACACAAGCAACTATTGAAACAATGTTATGCAATTGAAAATCTACAACAAGATTTATCTTCCCAGCAGACTAGCAAGATAACTTGGCTTTGATACTATTGTAACAAACACCCTCAATTTTATTTTATTTTTGAAATTTGGATTAGATCAACTATAAAAAAATGCATAACAACTTACTTTCCAATTTTTGATCATCTAAATCCAAAAAAGGGCAAGGTGAGAGCATATGGTGTCAGGATTACAAGTAAAGTGAAATCAACTGAGCTGAAAGGAACCATCAAGTGGCAAGACAACCAAACCCTTCATCCGATGGAATGTGCATGCAAAAAAAAAGGTGCACCATCCGCTTATTCAATGAGAATTACAAAATAAACCATTCATCTATTCTACAGGAATTACAATTGCACATCCACTTTTTTAGTGGGAAAGCTTATTTAAAACTAAAAGTAAATATTAAAGCTCTTGCCACTTATCTAGTGGGGGTGATTACAAACCACTTGTGCAATGGGATAAGTATCAAAATTAAGTAAAATATATTTACTGGTAGTACTTCCAACATATATTACAAATCAAGTACTAAAAAGAATGACTATGGTGGCAAGACCATCCAAAGCACTACAACATTAATTTCATGAGCATTTTAATCATCAAATGAAGTGGGTTAGCTATTGATATTAACTGGTCATAGCAATAGCATTTATCATCTCCATTTCAATCTAGTAGCATAACACTGTAATAAATCTTTAATATGTGAGAAATGGTAGTCCCAAACCTCCTTTTATAGTGTTTTGTTTCTTTTTTGAAAAATCATTTTTTTGTTTTTTTCCCAAAAAAACACTTTTTTGCTTTCTTTCTTTTTTGTTTTTTTATTTTATTTTTCAAGTTAAATTAAATGCAAAAGACTCTTAGGTGTATATCTTAAATACTCAACCTAAGTTGTGGAAAGCATTTCCAAAGCTTTGGAAACCAATTATGATCATGTCAAGATGTAATTGAAGCTAAGGGATGATGACATGTGCCAACTTGCCTTACAAAAAATAGACATGCTCTCCAAGAAGTTTGGAGAACACCCCAGGAGGCCAAAAACACTTCTAAAAGCATTGGTGTGATCCATAACACCCACTAAACTCAATTCCACAAATAGATGCCAAGAAAACCCGAACCAACACACTCCAAGAACTTTGGAGTCCCCTTTCTCTTTACCAATCAACCTACGAGACTCGAGAATTGCACTAAAATATCATAAATCAATTCGGCTCAAATTGGGTACACTACAAAGACACATGTTAGAGACACCTTTCCTATTGAGGTATAAATTAGCACTGCAAAAGGATTCAAGAAGTTGCTCATTTGGAGACACCAACGCATAGTGATATCAAAGTAGTGCAGCAAAAGCGTAGTGGTGAACTCATTTTTCTTACAAGGCAACCCTTTGCCTTGTAGGGGTTTGAGGGTGTATTCAAGAATTTGGGAGAAGCCACCATTCATCAAACCAAAGAGTAGCATATTGAGATTTGGTTGCATTACTTGTCTAATCCAATTCAGATGTATAAAGGCATAATCATGAATCTCATCACAAGCCTCCCTGAGGTACACAAAAAGAGTTGCATTGATGTTGTTGTGAATAATATAACCTATCATGCATAACTTATCATTTCTCTTCAAGTGGCCAATTTTTTAAAGTTACATTGCATAAAAATATTGTGGATGGAGATAAGAGATCTCATAGTGCTTTATGTCTAGAGTTGTTTCACTTGACAAGCACAAAATCTAAAATCTACAAATATTACAACATGCTTCATAATGTTGGCACCATCATACTTCAACATCCCAATCTACAATTGCTTGAGGGTAAGAAATTGTAAGAAGCATAGACTATCATGTCTCCTTTTGAAAAACTAAAGGAATATATAGAGGACACATAGCTTATTCTTTATTTTTGATAGGCTAAGGGATAAAATAAGGGAAATAATAATATTTTGAGTTAAGTCCATTCAATTTATTTTCAAAAGGGTGATTGAAATGTTATAGGGTCAATATGTAATATTTAAAAAGTTTTTTTAACACTTCCTTCAATGTAATTCAATCAACATTTGATATAATTTATGAATTATTTTAAAAAACTAGAGGGAAAATTAAATTCAAATGGACGACTTGAAAAAGGAAACTATAAAATAAAGTCATTTCCTCAAAGAAAATCATCCACATGTCTTTTCACTATTCTTTCTGATTTGGAGTTAAGGATGAAATTCCTTAGCATAGGAGAACCAAAGGACAAAAACCATGTTCAATATTTGGATTTAAGGACAAAAACCCTCTTATCCATTAGAGGTGATTCTAGCCAAAAATCATAAACTGTATTTGATTTGTTGAAGATTGATTCAAGATTTGAAGTAATTTTAGTCGCTATAGTGGCACTATTGCATGAAAGGGTTAAATGTGCTAATTTTGACTTTTTTAGTAGTGTTGTCAGCATATCATCTTCACATTATTGGTTTTTATAGTTTAGGGTTATATTTGCCAATTATTTTTGATTGAAAAGGGTCATAGGCCTATTTTACTTATTTTTTATACCATCATACAACACTTAAGGAAGCTTGCAAACATTGGTGAAGGTTTTCAAGTATTTTCCATAGGCTTGCTACCAAACTTTGTCACTACCAACATTATTAATAAATGCATAATCTTTGCAATCAATTGTGGTTGTTACAACATTACTTTTATCCTATTCCATCATTAGCAAATATGCACAACAACCCTTGTTCCACCTTTTGTGGACTACTATCGATTTTTACAATTATACAAAC
Source organism: Sequoiadendron giganteum (assembly GCA_007115665.2). NCBI lineage: Eukaryota > Viridiplantae > Streptophyta > Pinopsida > Cupressales > Cupressaceae > Sequoiadendron > Sequoiadendron giganteum. Next base: position 269,060,394 of record CM021110.1, on the reverse strand, counting down.
TGTTGCAAGTGGGGCTTTTACCATTGGTGAGCTGCAATTAATTGTTGCCAATCTATTTATGTTTTATTCAAGGATCTTGTTGGGACTCAATTTTACCACCATAGTTATTCTTGAGTTCCCTTCAATTTTGGGTGTTTTGACATGTTTGGCCCCCATTTATAATCGATCTAAGAATTCTTGTGGTCCAAATTGCATGTGTCGTTCATTATTTTTTACATGTGCTTATATTATGGTTTGCATCCCTATCTGCATCCCCCTACCCACCCCCCTCTCTCCCATCACCACTCCCACTCCCACTCCCCCCTCTCTCCCCTCTCTCCCACTCCCTCTTTCTCTCTCCCACCTCCACTCCCCCTCCCCGAGTCCCCCTCTCCCCCCTCTCTTTATACCACTCCCACTCCCTCCCTCTCCCCCTACCACTCTCACCCTCTCCCCCTCCCCCCTCACTCCTACTCATTATCCCACTCCAAATCCCACTCCCCATCCCCATCCACCTCTCCTTCCCTCTCCCACTCCCACTCCCACCCCCCTCCACCTTCTCTCCCACTCCCACTCCCCCACCCTCTCTCCCTCCCTCCCACCCACCACTCCACTCCCACTCTCTCCCACTCTCTCCACTACTCCTAATCCCACCTCCTCCCCCTCCCCCTCTCTCCCATCACCACTCCCACTCCCCCTCTCTCTCCCCCTCTCCCTCTCCCTCTCCCACCACTACTCTCACTCCCACTCCCACTCCCACTCCAACTCCCTCTCCAACTCCCCCTCTTTCCAACTCCCTGTCTCACTCCAACTCCTCCTCCCTCACTCCCACTCCCAC
>CM021110.1:268832370-269059557 GCA_007115665.2 Sequoiadendron giganteum | reverse complement strand
CCAACTCTCCCTCCCTCCCCCTCTCTCTCCCTCCCCCTCTCCTTTCCTCTCCCTCCTCCCCTCTCTTTATCTCCCACTCCCACTCTCTCTCCCTCCCCCTCTCTCTCCCTTGATACTTATATCTATATTTACATTTGTATTTGTATATATATATTTATATATACATTTACATATATTTATATATACATATTTATTATACATATATATACATAATAAATATATACATATACGTATATATATATATATATATCTATAATAAATATATGCATATACATATATATATGTATATATATATATATATATGTATATGTGTATATATATATATATATATATACACAAATACAAATGTAAATATAGGTATAAGTTTCAATGGCAGTAAAATATGCAAAAGTTCATGGACAGTAGAAGCAACTCTGAGGGATTTTAACAGTGAAAGCAATGAAGGAATATTCGTAAACTTTTTGAAGCTTCATTGAAAATGACATGCAAGTGGAAGTAATTTATGTGTAGAGTTGATATTTTTATTTTACTGAAAGAACTATTTTTAAAATAGGTTTTATTATAGCATCAATAAAATAATAAATTATACATAAATATATAATATTTATTATACTTTTATAAAAAACAAAACAAAATAAAACATAGAATAGTAAAAATATTAATTTTTTAAAAAAATTGTTATGTAATATGAAGTGTTTTTCCTACTGTTTAATAAAATATTTTTAAATCTAAACTAAAATAATATAATACATTGAAAACTAAAAAATAGACTTAATACATTTTATATTTTTATAATACATTGAAAAGAGTGCATAAGATGAAAAAAGTTTTCAAAAATATTTTATATTTAAAATTTAAAAACAATGTTAAGTAATGATAACTTTCAGCATTTTTTTATATATATTATTAATTAATATATGTATACTAGTAAATATATACATATACATATATGTATATGTATATGTATATATATATATGTATATGTGTATATTATTATATATATATACAAATACAAATGTAAATATAGATATAAGTTTCAAGGGCAGTAAAATATGCAAAAGTTCATGGATAGTAGAAGCAACTCTGAGGGATTTTAATAGTGATGAGTGCTTGGTTGAAGATTCTTTTTCAAAGCATACCTATTCAAGGGTTGATGGTTAAACTGTTTGTTAATATTTTTTATTTTTTTCTATACAAGGGAGTGGGCCCTAGTCCATAATTAACTTATTAATATATATCCCCTATTGTTGTCAAAATTTCAGAAATTTTGTTGCCAAACCCATAAGCCCTTCCTTGTTGCCATGTGCTTCCTATCCCACAAACTCAGAGAAACACTAGAAAAAACTGTATAAGATATATTACACATTTTTTTTCAGAAAGTTCCTGTTATGATATTTGCCAAACTCAGAAACATTGGAAAAAAAAAGAGAACAGAGCATAAGGATACTGACAACGTATTGAGTTGAGTCCATAAATTCACTCTCTGAAAAGTCTACTACCCGATTGGATATTGTGTCTATTCTTGGCCACTTGTAGATACTGGTATAATAATTTCCTAAGTCAAAGGAGTATATTAAAATTTGCTAGAAACCTAAAATTGAGACATTGAGAGGCCATGAGCCTGCAACTTGAAACTGTCTAATTAGAAAATACCTTAACCTGTTTGTCGAATCACTATGCACCAGTATTTCTATTTAGTGCAATCCTCATATCTACACCTTTACACATAGAAATTCTAACCATTCTAATTTTTCCTTGAAATATTAGCTCACAAAATTATAGAGAATTTTACAAGTTGGCATCAACAAAACTATCAAAGGGGAATAACAAAGCATGATAGTCTAAAACGAAATGACTGAAGTCAAAAGCATTGAAAGACATCTCCATAGAATTAAGAAAGCCTGATCCAGATCCAAGGAGCAGATGAAGGACATCAATGTTGTCATTGGTGAAAAACATCTATAGAGGGTGAAATCCATAATGCAGAGATTTTGGACAAGATTGTGTACAATTTAGTGAGGGCAACTTTGAATGGACAGCTTTGTGAACAACATAATGAAACACAAACCATGCAACTTATTATTGATAAGAAATGCATTACATCCCCAACAAACAACTTTTAGACCTTTCTTTTCAGACATCATGCATTGATGCTATGTTTCAAGTATAAATCTGCCAAGAATTAAAAAAGAAAAATTGAAATCCCCCAAAAAATGCAAGCCGGTGTAGCGCTTTGCAAACTATTTAGTATTTTCCTATCAAATATGAGTTCTAACTGGGTTTTGATTGAAATTCAACAAAGCTTGAAAATTCTTATTTTTATTTATTAATTGTATCGAACATTATGGTCATGGAGAATAGGCTAATTGTACAAATATTTAGGTGAGCCACAAGATAATAATATAAATCCTATCAATTATAGTCATGAAATTCAAATCCATACCTCAGGACCTATTACCATTTTGGAACTAGCAGCCATAGAAAGAAGAATGTGTCACTCATTGTATGTTTCTCCTGTTGCTGTTGAAGTGCAATTGCAAGTTGAAGATCGGAACTATAACTTTGTCATAAATTAGACCTTCAAGAAAGGATACCTACTTTATTCTAAAACCTGTGTTTGGGATACAAAGAAAATGTTGTAAGAAAATTTAAAAATAGTTTATGATAGATCGTATAAGTTGTTTAGTTCCTAGACCATATCTTTGGTTTTACGTGAATTTATATTTGAATAGGCTTTCAGATTTATCCAAGGATGGAAAACACAAGTCTAAATGGCAAAAGAAATTACAGTAGGAAAAGAGACCTATTAAAAGGAATATTATCATCATAATCTCAATGGTCTTTGTTAAATGAAATTGGAGATCAGATATAGCAAGGGATTTTAATGTGATGCCATAAACACTCTCTCCATATTGAGAAAAGACCCTAAGACACGAAAAAGTGAGAACATGAAGCATGCAATCACATTTCCAAGGGAGAATTTTCCAAATCCATTCACATGCCTATCTCCCCTTGCTTAGCTGATCTTCAGTTTCAGAACTTCCAACACCATATCACCCCATCCCTAATTTTTGAATGTGTCTCACGCTTACTTGTACCTCCAAATTTAAATAGGGTTTTAGGTTTAATACACTTGAAACAACTTCTCTCTTCCATAATACCAAAATTCAGAAATAATTCGATGAAGAAAACAAGTTTGGCCAATAAGAATGTAACAAAACATTATACATACGAATCTCAAACTCATATGGCAGTTTGATTCAAAAATTATTAATAGAATTGCAAAAGGAACCTATACTATGATGAAGCTGAAAAAGTATTCCACTAAAGAAATGAAGCATAAGGCCCAGTCAAGACATACTATCAGAAGACAAACTAAATATAAAAATGTTTGAAGAGGAGACAGAACTAGAAAGGGCAATTAAGGACCCAAAAGATGAGGAAAATAAGAATTTTCAGAAACACAATAATCAAAGGTGTTTATAAATATGTAAATTTACAGCAGCATATAGTGAAATTACATTTTGTATCAAAAAATATGATAATGTGTCTATAAGGTTAATATATATGAATTGAAAAGAAAAATCAACACAAGGAAAGAAACATGGCTGTAATGATATAATCCAAAATATTTTAATAATTTTTTTTAGGAAAAGAGAGGACTAAATGTTGGATTAATTTCCTAAGACAAAAGCTCTATTCAATATCATTTATTAATATGAAACCTGCCAGCAACACTAAATAGAGTTTTCTCAAAATCTCATAAATAATTTGTATATGAATCAATTTTGTTTTAAGTAACCCAAGTGTTTTGACAACACTGAGGATATTATAAAACATAATAGATGAGCCTCTTCTTAAAATTCAAATAGCATGTACAAATATCCAAATGCAAATTTTTATTTTTTTTAATTAATGGTTAGGTCACACTCAAAAAGTTCTCATGCCTTTACTAAGCTAATGTTACATCCTCTTTTAAGCCCAAAATGTCAATAATTCTAATACCATCACAAATTATGACTCTTATCTAAAAACCAACAATCCTAAGGTATGAAAGTGCAAGACTAGATAACATTCAGAAAATATTAGATTATACATCTTGAAAGTAATCTAGGGATTGAAAAGAATGCAACACTCTATGATCCATCATCTTTTATCCTTTTTTAATAACAAACAATGATCTTACCAACTAGTTGGCTGCAAGAAATTAAATTGCATGACCATAGGACGAGGCCTAAGATAGAAGTAATGGGAAGACAAAATTGAGAGCACCATCCAATTGAGGGTTTCTTAACCATCCATCATAAGGAGACGCAACCATTCTAGATAATTGGTCATGGAAAATAAAGCACCCAAAACAATGAAAAAATAGATATCTCATACACAATCAATCCAGAGAACTTTGAAAATAGAACATATTTACAACACAAATTTTAGAGTACTCATGATTTATTCTGAATGGCAGGGAAAAATAAGGCTAAATAGGGTTCAAGCATGAATACCTCCATAACAAATTTTGTCATCCATTGATGAAGCTTGTCTGCAATAACAATAACAGCCCAAAACAGATTTTGTTTCATGACAATTGCCATGTGGGTAAAAGCAAGAAGTTGGGTCCATGAAGAGGGGAAGTTTCAGCCAAAAAAATGTGCAACTTTGGCAATATGGTTGATGGACTTTTTTTTTCTGAATCAATCTATGAAATTAAAACCCATTAGAGAATACGATGTTTAGTTTCCAAATATATAATTTTTATTAATATTGGATTATATTTGTTATTTTTAAATTAATTTCTAAGAAAACTAGCCCATAAACTTGAAATATCAGGTTTTTTTTTTTGGTTTTTTAATAAAAAAATTTGGTTAAGTTTCTTGTAAAAACATTATATGACATCAATCTTCAAAAAATTATCTACACAATGAAAAAAAAAAGATTCAAAAAATGTTTAGTTTAAGTACAATTATGTTGTCCGTACACGTTGATTTTTAAAAACAACAATTAAGGCCAATAAAAATTCAATTAAAAAACCAATATTAAAAAAACAATTACAAATAAAATTCCTCATCAATATTCATGTTGTTAGCTCTATTTCACCAAAAGGAATTACCAAAATAATTTTATTCAGGTCAAAAAGTGGTGTTCGTACACGTGCATGGTATGGTAAAAAAAGGGACTTTTAAAAATTTGTTTTTATACATCCCTATCAAAATTTAATTTCTATCATCTAGGTATTTGAATAAATTACATATTTTTAAACTAGATTCAAAATGATAAATTTCATATTACTAGTTTTTTTAAAGATTCATTGTGTAAGTTCCTCAAATTTTTAGTCCAACTGTGACAAATTCTGAAAAATAGAAAAAACACTACCACTTTTTGAGCTTTTTGTGGACCCAACTTCTTGCATTAGCCCATGTCCTTCAGAGCACTATCTACCCTATCTCTTGCATTAATTGCAGCCCAAAACAGAGCTATTGCTCTATCAGGCTCTTTGTTCACCAACTGCAATACACAGAACAAACCCCATCATACATAAAATATTGTAATTTATTCTCTCATTAAATGCATACATTCAACCAACAAAAATCCTAACCAGGGTTAATGCTTCACCATTCATTCAGCCAATCAGATCCAAATATACATTAAAACAAAGCCAAAAAATAAAATCAGAAAGACAAAAAAAATTTCCACCACAAAATTCATTTGAACCAATCAAATCCTACTCAAGCTCAAGTCCAATATCCTAATACACTTTGAATTCCAGCGGGATGTTCCTTTGTAATAACTTTTCTAAATAACTCAAATACTAGCACTATCACAAAAAAGAAACAAGAGTATAACAGAGATTAGAGTAATTTCTTCTCTTTAATGTATTTTTTATTACAAGCTCAAGTCAGAACCTAAACACATTGTATAAGGATATTTTCACATTATCAAGCGGAAGAAACAAAATCTAACATGGGAAATAAAGCATTGTCGTGTTCCAGAGAGGAAATCCATTGCAATCAACACAAAAGAGAAGAAAAAAGTCATTGAAAGCAAGATAAATCCTCATTAATCTCATAAAACCCACATTAGCTAAGCCAGTCTCAATATTTTTTAGAGGCCATATAGCCCTTGAAAACATTCACCAAAATCATATTCTGTAAGATCCCAATCCTTCTTTTGGCAGGACTGTTTTGGTAATGGTTGTTTGCAAAATGAATTTGAGTTAAAAACCAGGTTCAAATGGGACAAAACGCTGATGTGGGTATGTATACTGCATGTTATATGAAGAAAATTAATTCAAATTAAAGCACCTCTGCTTTCAAGCATGTCAACTTGGACTATGGATTAGAGATAGAACATTGATAAGAAAAAGTGTTTATCTAAAGGTCAATGAAATGAAAACTCCTTGGAACATGAATTATGAAGTGAAGAAAATTAAGTCAGATCACAGCACCTCTGCTTTCAAGCATGTCAGCTTGGACTATGGATTAAAGATTGAACATTTATAAGACAAAGTGTTTATCTAAAGGTCAATGAAATGAAAACTCCTTGGAACATGAATTATGAAGTGAAGAAAATTAAGTTAGATCAAAGCACCTCTTCTTTCAAGCATGTCAACTTGGACTATGGATTAGAGATTGAACATTGATAAGAAAAAGTGTGTATCTAAAGGTCAATGAAATGAAAACTCCTTGGAACATGAATTATGAAGTGAAGAAAATTAAGTCAGATCAAAGCACCTTTGCTTTCAAGCATGTCAACTTGGACTATGGATTAGAGATAGAACATTGATAAGAAAAAGTTTTTATCTAAAGGTCAATGAAATGAAAACCAGTGTTCCATGGGAACACGTCCCCCCCAAAAAACCTTGTTTTTCCTAGAGGGGGACGTCTCGGAGACTTGGGGACTTGGGGGAGACGTCCCCCACCAGGCCACCACCAATGCCACCATCCCACCACTAGTGTCGTTGTCTCCAAGATGTTGATAGGACTTTGAGGATGTTGGGGTGTCCTCAAGACGTCTAGGGGACTCCTAGTTGTCTCCAAGATGTATAATTATTATACTTATACATCTTTTTATAACTTTTTTTCCAAGTGCTATATGTATTTCAACACCCTACTGCCCCCTCGCCGTCATCCCCCCGTTGTCCCCCTGTCATTCCCAAAATTAGGCCTCCTGTCCCCACATCTCGCAAACACGTCCCCTTGTCCTCATCCCCAAAACCTCATGGAACACTGATGAAAACCCTTGGAACATGAATTATGAAGTGATACAACTTTCTTGATATAATGCAAAATTAAATATAAAAGACGTGAAAGGCAGTAGTTGTGTAAGGTTGTGTAGGGCTTCTAATCTATCACAGGAATGGAATATGCTAGCAAATATCATCGAATTTAGCTTTAAAATTTCCAATTGCATGTGTTTTAACGTTTCTAAAGCCTTCTCAGAAAATCCTATTTGTGTATGCCCTACAATCTTCACAGTCCATGTGAGCATGCTTTTTTAAGCGATTTTATTAAAATTAGAAAAATCAATTTAATAAATCAACCACTTGGTAGTTAAGAATACTAAACTTAAAAAAAACAATCACTCTTTATGTGCATGCAACCATATTGCGAAAATATTATGATCTCAATAGGAAAAACCTAATGTGCAACAAATATAACACAAAATGTAATTCAACAAGCAATACCACCACAGAATAATTGTGTTCTAAACAAATCAAAGTGCATATAAATTGAGTTGGAATGTAAAATGATGTATCATTTAACTGACTATCAGATCCAACTATAAAGAATTGCACATTTATAAAGAATTGTTTCTTCCTCCCATAAAATGCTATTCTATTCCATAGTTACCTCTTTGTATTTTTGCTTGTGTATATTTATCTTTGCAACTCAACTAGTTACTGAAAAAATTTCACAGAGGTTTTATTACTTGAGAAGTTGCTCAATAGTTCAAAGAGCCCAAAATGATTTAACATGAACCAATCAAAAGAATATTGAAATCTAAATTTTAGTACTTTGGCAATGATTTTAAATCAAATCTGTCACTAGTTGGTCTTAAATGACTATGTATTCTTCAAAGTTTTGATGAGTCAATGGTTGCAAATGGCTTGCACTGCTAGACTCTTCACAGGATCATCATATGTTTTTCCAAATACTACTTCTAAAATAGGGATGAAACATTCCTCATAGCCAACACATACCTGCAAAACAATAACATTACTATTTAGGTTTCTTGCTCTCCTTTCTATATGTTGTATATATTTTTGTCAAACCAAATAAAACAAGATATAAAAACCAATGGCATAACTAGATGTATATCATTAATTATATACCAGAGAAAACTTGAATTGAAAATCAATAATATTTGCAAATTTGTCCCCTCCTTTTCAAAACATGATATATATAATTTATGTCAAACCTTATAAAAAATGAGATGCATACCTTTTTTCCAATGATATTATTGCATGGCAAGAACCATCATAGAATGTTCCACAAGATCCTTGTGGGTTTCCAAAGCTTACAAACTTTATGGCTGATATATGCTACCCCGAAGAACATTGTAAGCTAACTAGTGAGCACATTTGTAGCATAATATGCAGTAGGATTGTCCTGCAAGACATGAGAACAAATAGTGTTGACATGTCTGGTTTTGAATGAAATTCTAGATGGGTCACCACCAATTTCCTCAAGTAATACTAATACATTGTTTGTGGTGTGTAGCTAGGAGCGAGGGACATGGTACCTAATAAATACATCAAATTTGTATTATAAACCATGCAACAGCTATAAAAAAAATGTTTTCTAGTGGTTTCTGGCAACTAATGAATGACAAGGTGCCAAAGCATCTTTTCGATTCATGTAAATCCTATTACCATTCTTGAGATGATTTTCCACAGCTGGCGGGACAGTTGGCTGGGGAATAGGTTCCTCTATGGACAATCGAAACTAAGTCAAAACAATATTGATTTAAAGAAACAACAAAATAATTGCTCAAGGATGTATCAAGCTCTCAATGAATCTCAAGAGGTGTGAGCAGTGTAGTTTAGACTCTAGTTATATAAAACACTAAATGCAATGGCAGGAGGAGTAGGGCCTCATAGAGGCTATTGTACTTGGCTCTAACTTCTACAAAGAAAGAGGATGGAAAAGTGTTGCATTGCTCACATCAAAAAATGTCTTTACCCCATCACTCTTCAAACATGTAATGCTCAATGAAAGTAAAAATGGGAAAGAGGCTAACCAAATTATACTTGTTGAACTCCAGCTTGTTGCAAGGTATTAGGTATCAACAACAAAGAGCACAAAATGAATTATCCTGCTAAACATTAAGCGAAACCTAAACCTTATCATATCTTTCAAAAGAAACTTCTTTTCTACCTACAGTACACATTTTTACATTCTACAGGAGTAAGGCATTCAACCCTAAAATGCTTGAGTTTATAAACTTTAGTTCTGCACACAAATAAAATCTCTAACCTGTTGTAATTCATTTATGTGTAGTGTGTGAGAACCCAGGGAGTATTAAATCATATGGTCGTTCAATTTTAGGCCCCTGAAATGGCCCTAAAAGCCTTGTGCTGCAAAAATTAATTGTAAATCATGGAAAGCTTTGAATGAACATTGAGCTAGTTATCTTAGAAAGCTGCACATTTTTCTACCATCATAATTGTCAAATCCATCTAGATTTGAGTTTTTCAGTCAATCCAGAATTGTCCAATTTAGTCCATACTCTTTAATTCCTAAAGAAATTTTATTGAATTAATTTGAAAATTCTAGATTTCCAATTTTTTTGAGTTAGGAATTATGATTACCACACTTAAACACTTTAGCCTAGTAGTTGGAATCAGATAGATTGATGACAAAGGGTGAGGCACTTCTACAAATTGAAAGAGTATGATGCATACAATCTCAACAAAGAATATTGCTATATAATAGTATAACCAATGGCCAAAGCAGCGCTATGTGAAATTTTGCATCAACAAAATATAATGAAATATAAATATCCAAAAATGATAGCATCTTAGGAGCAACATACAGTAATAGTGTTGTATTAGGACCAAAGGTTATATTCGACCCAATTGCATCTGGTACAGCACAACTGAGTTGATTGTGATCAAGAAATTTGCAGGGACTGAAACTGTAATACCCCTCTGTTTTGCCTTCTGTTTGGATAGTGTGTCCTTGTGTTGTTTTGTTGCTTTGATGTGTTTATGGATATTCAGATACCTTATTATGTGTGTTTTATGTTTTTACTTTGACGTTGGTTTTCGGTTACTATTTGACCGCTATCTATAAAGTGATGTGAATGTTATATTTTGATGTGATGGTATTTTAATCAGATGTTATCATTATGGCATGCTTTGGATTAGCATCGTGAATATTTGAATTAATGATGTTTTATGCTTTGGATTAAATTACTATATTAGATTTATCAGTTAGTTACACTGTATTGGTGAAGGGGACGACATCGCATCACTCGCTTGTGAGCGCCCTGTAATTCCATGATTTCCTCTTCACGGTGTGTCTCATTATGATATATATGTACATGTTGATATACTCTTTGTTCACAGGTTAACAGGTATAGGACATCAACTCCACCTAGTTTCACAGGTTTGAGCGTGTCCATTACCCAAAGGTATTCGATTGGGAGATAGTAGCTAGGTTTTCCATGCCAAGTCATCACCCTAGTCATAGTGTGTCGTCAGGTTTTAGTCTGGTTCAATTGAGTTAACATTGTGCTATTTGCCTTGATCTTATTTAAATTGCAAGTTAGAAAATGGTAATTAATTGCATTATGTATTTAAGTTGTTGGTTAAATTAATCTGGTTATAATGTTAGAAATGTTATTTGATTTATTAATTAATTTAATTTAATTGATAAAATAATTTAATCTTGGATTAGAATTATTTTATTCATTAATTAAATTAATTATATTGAATTAAGTTAAGATATGCATTTTGGAATTTATAGATATTTTGTGTGAAAATAGAAAATTGAAAAGGTTAAATGAGATATTTTGAAAAAGGTTTTAAATTTCATTTTTTTGAAAATTAGAAAATTGCAATTGAAAAAATTGGGATATTTTATGTTTTGTTTCTGAAAATTGATTATGGTGGTTGAATAGATATTTTCTTCTTTTTTTGCCTATTATTTGGATTTTTCATTAAAAAAAAGGAAAAAAACAAGTTTTGAAAAATTGGAAAAAAGAGAGGAAGGGAAGAAAGGAATTTTTTGTTCTGTGGGTTTTTTATTTGGATTTTGGAGAAGCTCAGTTGGATTGTTGAGAAGAAGCTTGAATCTGAGGAGAAGGCTTGGCACCAATTTATCAACTCCTGAAGCTTTTGAAACCAAGTTTTCTTTTATTAAATTAGTTTCATTTTGAAAAAGATTCACAATTTTTTTATGTTGTTGGAAGTTATATGAACTTGGTTTGATTTGCAAGTAACACCCATTTTAGATCTTGCTTCAAAATTGAAAAAAAATTTTTTGTTTGAAAATGAATTTCTTCAAGAAAATAAATGGTGTTCTTGACTGTAAATTATTTTTTTTAGAATAACTTGCTGAATTAATTTTGTAAATTCTTTGTGTGGATATTTAAAAAAAAAATTTATATATATATATATGTATTTTATACATACTTATTTCAAAAATGGATAATATACTGTTAAAAAAAAAAAAACCCCTATTGAAATCGCAAATTAAAAAAATCTGCAGGGTTTTTATATTATTTTTCTTTTTAAATAATAGAAGTCACAAAAATTTGTGGGGGCTAGGGGCTCACCCCACAACTGCCCACCATGGGAGGCACTATGGGGGAGCCACGCCTAGCGCACCCCATGTGGCTGTTGGCACCACTGCCACCAAGAAGGGTGGACGGCTATGCTAAGCACAGTCGCGCCACCATTCATGGTGGTCGGTTGTGCATAGCACAGCCGCCGCCCCAGCCCAAAATTTGCATGCGGCCCTAAATTCCGCACGGCCCAGACCTAAAAATGGTGCGCGGCCCAAGAACAAGGAATGCGGCCCAAGGCAAATCGCCTTTTGATATTTTGTATTTTAGTTTTTTTTGTTTAAAAAAAAAATATAATAATATATATATAATTAATATTTAATATTATATTAAATAATATTAAAATATTATTATATATGAGTGGTAAATATGTATTTAATATTTTATTATTATAATTGTATAATATTAAAATATTAATATATATTAATAATAACTATATATATATATATTTTAATATATATATATTAAAGTGTTGATTTAAATAATGGCATAATTTAAGTGTAGTTGGGGGAAATTTTAAATTACTATGTAATACTTGAATTATGGGATGATTAGAATAATATGTTTTATCAAATCAAGTATTGGATTTAGAAGTAATGTGTTTAATAGCAAGTTTAATTGATCTTTAAATGATGGCTTGATTTAAATGCAATAGAGAAATTTTAAATTAATGTATTATAGTCAAACTGATGGATTTATTTTAAAATAATAGTTTTGAAAGGACAATTATTGGATTTAAAGCAATTTGATTTAATAGTGAAATTAATTGATTTCTTTTAAAATGATTTAGTTGCAAGGACAAATAGCTATTTATTTTAAAACGATATGCTCTGAATCATAGAAGTAATTGCTTATTTTACTTATCATTTAAAGACAATTAAGGAATTAAATGTTTGGTTTAAATTGTATCCCTCGTCTTAAAAAGACATTGTTAAATTAAGTGTTATTGAAGCATTATAATATACTAAATTTTATTAAGGGAAATGGATTTAATATGTCCAAAATTGGTTTATTTCCTCGCAATTCTTTTATGTGATTATTTCCTATGTGCATGAAGTTATGTTAATGTTATTACCGGGTTTCCACGAGCGGGGATGTTTTGTGCCTCCTGTGGAAGGAGTGGATTATGGGATATGTGCCTCCTTGTAAGGAGTGGCTTTGTTATGTGATTTGTTGCTTCTAGTGTTTGGAGTGAGTTTCATTTTATGTTTCCTCCTAGAGTTGGAGTGGTTGTTGATCTATTTTGTATGCACTTGGGTTCCCTTGGTGATTGGTTTTGGTTGGTATGTTGTCAAGTAGAAGAGTGGCTTTTGTAGGGGCCAAAGCCCAAAGAGGTAAACTGGATAACCTTCAGAGGTGGTTTAATCAAGTAATAACTAAAACAATACTTAGAAGATTAGGTGGTACTTCTCACTAATCAAGATAATTTTGCCTCACTCATAGACACAAGTGCTCATTTAGACTTGGGATGAGTGGGAAGGCCTGGAATGGCAAGGTCATCTATCTTGTCTTTACGAAAGGTATTTGATTCCGCATGAGTGAGTATGGGCGTCGGGATTCGGTTGTGGCCACCAGGATAACCCATAGTGGGGGTCGAAGCCTATGAAGATTCCCAGAGGATATCCCATCTTGAGTTGTGTGATGGCACTCTGTCTTGGACAACAGTTGGTATTTCATTCTGTGTGTATGGTTCTCTTAACATACTTGATTTGTTTGATTTCTAGAAGCAATATGACCATGTTAGAGTTGTACTAGTGTTGTACTTGTGTTGAACTTGTGTGGTTCATGTGATTGGTTGTGTCAGTTTGGTTCAGTTATGTGTTAGCCTTTGTCTACAGGTAGATGGCCTTGGCTAGGATTCCTTGTTACTATCTCCTAGCACAGGGGGTGGGCCTTTGGGTTCCACTTGGTTGGGTGGAACGTGCACCTTACTCTGTTGGTTTTTCTCCTTGTTTGTGCGGATGAGATTTCCAGTTGGAGAGCTTGTGGGATCCGGTTTCATTTCATGCTTTATTTATTTCAGTTGATCTTGTGATTTATTACCCCTCATTTGTTATCGAGGTGGAAAGTTGCAATTGTAACCTTATTTATTGGACTTGCCTCATTCGTAAAATGAGAGATGTAATCGTATTGTTTAATTCTGGATAAATGAAATTGAAAGTTATCTCTTATCCTTGATGTATTTTATCTTATTTGGAATGTATGTGTTTAATTTCTTAAGTAAATAAATGACATGGTTTAGATTCATGTTTTTTGTTGAGGTTCTAATTAACCTTTGTCTCGTAACCTTAGGGGTTGCTGGTAATGGGTAAGTGATCTTGCAAATTAATTGTACTTAAACAAAAAAAAATTAGTTCGTTTAAGTTGTTAATTGCAACTTCCTCTAGGGTTGTGTGGCAAGGCATTACAGAAAGATAAGTAAGTTAATTGAAATTTCAATTTAGTGCCCAATGTCAACTAATTATTTTTCCAAAAGCATAATGTCATATTTTGATGGATACTGTTCTTTTTCACTTCTAATTTTCTTGAATATACAGTCTCTACTTTTTTTCTTTTTGTTGGGTTGCATTGCATCAAGATTTGATCTCAATGTTAAAGTGAACTCAAAACCCTGGGCTCCAGTTCACTTTTTTTCTTCCTTCCCATATTCTCAATAGTAGGTAACTTATTAAGATTTCCTTCAATATGAGAATTTACACAATGTAAGGAATTTTTTATACTTCATAAAATGTTAGTGGCACACTCAGATTGGCAACATTTTTCAAAGTGTTTTCATCAATAAGCCATGGTTCTTACAATCTTTGAAGTCGAGGTAATGCTGCAACAGTCTTTATAGTACTGAGATTTAATTTCCCATAAGTCATTCTCTTGTTTAGAGCTTCACGCCACATAATTTTTTTCACTTGGATTACACATTAAATTATTGTTTGTCCTTCAAAAACTTTGATATAACCCATTTCGAAAAAACTGAAGAAAAAGAAACATAATTGCATCTAATTGAAATCACATTAATCTCCTAAAAATGGAAATGAAATAAAATTCAATAAGAGCTCATGGGAAGACAAGACCCTCATGGATCTAGTTGAATTTAGTAATAGTTTATAGATCTCAGAGTCAGGGTTTAGGGTTTTACATTCCATATGCATACATGCTATATCCACATCTCCGAACTTGTCAAGCAAACTCAATAATAACAATAACAATCCAAATGAACACGGTGTAATGGTAAAGGGATGCATTCTAGAAAAGAGTGGCTCTCGATCAAATATCACAGTGGGATAGTGCAACATTTACCTAGCAGAACATGTCAGATAGAAGATGTGGAGTGTGGAAATATGGATGAGAGCGACATTCTCATATTAGAAATGCGACATTGTCATTGAGTATACCACCGGATTCGAATATGTTCCTTGAGTTTCCATTTTGGTTCTGTATTCCCATTCATTTTCTAAGATTTAGTGTTTACTTTTAGGCATCCTATTCCAATATTTCCCCATTCAGCACAAGGGGATTGAGTGGAAAAATGGTTCAACCCAGTCTTCAAGGAAAAGTGATACAATTCTAATTGGGAATAATAAGAGAATGACCTAGATTCACATCTCTGTTGGGCTCATTCAAGTTGGCCAAATCTAAAAACTTGAAATAGGCTTAGATTTACTGATAATTAATTAAAAAGACACTAATACATACGATAGGGAGCAGCTCACCGTAGTGGAGTAAAATCATTCATGTGATTCATCAAGAATAAGATTTGTGGCCTGATCAAAGCCCCTCAAAATTCCTTGCAAATATAATATTTTCAATTCTCAACTATAAATACTAAACACATATTTGAATCATCTTGTTAATGGAAGAACCCAAATAGAGTAAAACCCAAAAAGCATAAATGCATACATACCACTATGTTACGTCCATCATTTGTAATGATGGAGATGACCTCTGAAAAGATCAAGAGACGCCCAAGAGAGCTAGATTAATATCTTAAAAAACTTGAAGTGTAAACACAAAATGGAAATAGTGGATGTTCGCTCTTTGTTGTTAAAGTAAAACCAAAAATATGAACAAAAACTGTACAATCTGGCAAGTTGTCACAAGTTTCTTCCATAAAGGAGGGTACCCAATACTACACAACAAATAGTATGTATACATCAAAGTTTGAACTAATGCATTAATGATGAGTGCAATAATCTACAGAGACTTGTTTGGCTACCTGCTCCAAGGAAAGTGGAAATCAGCCACTTATATTTCCCTTGTTTTTGGATGTACATAATATAACCAAGCTTGACCCAATGCAAAACATTTGAATGAATATTAAAACCCTAGTTCTGAGGACAAGAGATGAATTACCTTTAGTATCTCAACTGGTCTTTGAACATGACATGTATACCCAGAAGAACAGACTAATATTAAAAACTATGGGAACAATCACTTAAGCAAAAAAATTATATGCTAAGGAGGGCACAAATCCTTGCAAACACGGGTCTCTTTCTGAATGTGAGGAGATATGGTGAAACCCTTGAGACAACGATATGCAGGAAAATATTCCCCGATACACTACAACACCATAAAGTGGTGGTGCTCTGTAAACACAAGATTGCTAGTGTCGACATTGTAGAGCAGATTTATGTCATCAGATGGAATAAGCTGTAGATGACTATGGAGGATTGTTTGCGGAACCAAAAACAAGGTTTTAGTGCTGGAAAATCGTACACTGCACATTTGACATTGAAAGGGACATATGTGTGAATTATCTACTTCCACATACCATTCACATGCATGACGCCTATCTTCAAAACTCCTCATAACCCATGTCTTGTTCCTACAAACTTGTCACTTGTAAGTCAATTTTCGTGCGCTCTCTTGTCTCGAAACACTACTATAGCCTCTGACAACCTTCAGAGAAAAATGCAGCACCAATCACAGGTGTACAAAAAAGTTGCATAAATATTTGAGCATAAGAAATGAGCACCTTCGCCTACTAAACTAAGAGTTTAGAAAAATAGAAGAGTTTAGAAAAAGTCCAAGAATCAAGAAAGCTCTAAGATCCCTGGGTTGATTATCCTACTCCCTCTGTCATAGTTTGTGCATTTGTCAGCATCCATATGAATATAAGATCTCAATCCAACTACAACAATAAAACCATAAAACAATCATGCATTTGCAGAGGTTTCAGCGGTGCAACGGCTAGCTAGTTTTTTGAGGTAACCATTGTTCATTTATTTTTTTGTGTTTTCCTTGACCGTTGTAAGTAGTATAGATTTATATAGTATAAATTCAATTAACACACAAATTTAATATAATAACATTATAATTAATATATATTATATAATAAATATGATTAAACTAAAATATGAAATTATTATAATTCATAATTATTACTATTTATTCTAATAGATTATTAATTATATTTATAGTTTAATAATATATATCATGTCATTTAAATTACTTGTATAGTATAAAAGTATTATAATATAAATATAGAAATTTAATATAATTATAATTCATTCCACTTTAGTATTAATTTTTTATTATTTTTATAATTAATTTGACATTTACAAAATTTACTATAAAACATTGCTAGTATTTTTTAAAAGATTTTACGATTTTTTGATTTATCACTATTTTTACTTTTTAAATTACTAATTTTTAAAATAAAATTTTATCATAAAAATTAAAATATATAATCCATGTTAATTTCTTTTTAAATTAATAATTTTCAAAATAAAATTTGAATATAAAAATAAAAATATATAATAGATGTTAGACCTAAGATTAAATCTTACCTATCTTTTAAATTAAATATGTTTTATTATTTTAAATTATTATTTTCAATTAATTAATTTAATCACATAATTAATCATTATGTGATTTCAGAAAATTAATGGTTCACAAAATTTGATAGTTTATTATTACTAAAAATTGGAAAGAATATGTAAAAATCGTTTCTTGTAAAAAACACATACTTCTATTTAAATAATTTTGTACTCTCTTTCCAAATTAAAGATTCTTGTAATTTGATCACAATGACAACTACCAAACAACTTGTAAAAACGAATATAATTATTTAGAAACGAAAAGTTTACCCCAATTATACTAACTCAAAATAATCACATGAAATAACTTGTACAAACAAATATAATTATTTAGAAACGAAAAGTTTACCCCAATTATACTAACTCAAAATAGTAAATATAGTAACTAAAATTATTAATTATATTTAAAACTATAAATTAAAACTAATTATTAGATTGTGAAAAAGTATTAAAATTAAAATATATCTATAAAGGAAAGAACGGATAAAAAAATTAAAAAAAATCCCATGCATTTAAGTTTGTGGAATTTTATTATCTAGGGGTTACAACGCTTGAGTAAATAGGAGGGAAATGAAAGTGAAAATGATAGTTGTCATGATTTGATTTAACCATCCAGATTAATTGAATGGTCCTCCATGCTTTCTACGTAAATGTCAAATGTTGATTTAAATATTTTGTAAATATTTTTCCGTAACACTCCATAGAGGGAACGCCTTCAGCGTACTAACTCATGCATTATCACATATGCATTGTGTGTCTTGCTCATGCATATAACAATGTGAATAACTCAATATCATTATATGTACACAAGTTACCAACCAACAAAAATATGTGGTTAGAACCTTACTACAAGAAACTTCCCCTTTACCTATTTCTCTAATACATAATCCCTTAAATAAATCCCAACCAAAAATAGTATTAATTCATGTTATACTACACTATGGGTCTCGTCATTTGTACCAGTTCACTACCAACTATGAAGAAAAGTTAGCATCCTTACTACTTGTGGTAATCACCAAAAGGAAAAAAGGCATTGCAACAACAAACAACACATTTGGTCATTAATAATATTTTTATAGCTTGTTGAACCATCTGAGTCAATGGATGTTAATATATATTACCTCAATTCCACTAGTGAAAGTCCCACTCAATATGAGTTAGCTCTTGCATTCACCTATATGGTACTATTGAAAGCTAGTTAAGCCATGTCATACCATGAGCGAATATTAGCATTCATCATCTACATTCCATCAATGATAGTTAAACTCTAAGGTATGGAAATTAATCCAAACATATTTCACTTACATGATACTAGTGATATCCAATAAAACTACTTGTGTATCATAAAATACATAGCTTCTAGAAAATTGCATCTCTAGAATATTGGTGAATGACATCTAATCCTTAATATATTATGAATAAATATATAGAATCCATCTCCTACTAGTATTGGTGATAGCTAACTACCCACATGTACCTTTATGAGACTCGGCTCTAACATGTGGGTCCATATTATAATCAAGTATGCATAATCAAGAGATCACAAGGATCCACAAGCACTTGGTAGGTTGTCTTTTTTATATACAAACATAAAGTGATCGATAAACCTATACACATAGTCTCATAGGTTTCCAAAAAGATAAATAATATACCACATTCAATAATGATCACTATTACTTTCCCACTATTTGTAATTGAAATTATAAGGAAATCTATCTTAAACTCAACATATATCCATGCTAATTAATATTTATAGTAACTAGATCATCCACACATATTAAGGGTTGTTCAAACCATTAGATGAGAATGGCTTAATTCAAAATAATCTTAAACACAAAGTTTGTAGGTTTTTATAACTCATTCATAGCAATTCCATATCTAAGTTTATTATGCTCTTATTTCTTGGAAGAATAGAACTCATTAAATCTTGAGCCTAACATATACCTTCCTATACTCCTCATTGAGCCAAGACACATTGTAATAGTGTTCAACACATGTAAATTCTAGTTATTTTAATTCTAAAAAGTCTAGAGGCATTCTCATACTTTCACATTAGAGATAGACCATTTTGATGGTGACTCTAAAAATCCATCCAAGAATAGAGGATAAGTTTGAAAGTAAAATGTACTACAAACCTCCAAGTAGATAAACTAGATGAGGATGGATGCCATTTTTTGGCTCATACTTATATAGTGGGGACATATTAATTGGGAAGATGAATTCACAACTATTCAAGGAAAGTTTTAGCCTCAAGATAGAATGAATACTTGGAGGGAGAAATGATTTATTTAAGTACAATGACCCCAAACCTTGGATTTTCCCCCTAAAAATTCCACTACCAATTTAGGTTCATGTCATCCTTTCACCCAAGGATTGTTTCTATACCTATTTCCAAATGGTATCAATGTCACATGTAGTTCTCCTCACTTTAATCTCTCAAGGATCAAACACATATAATTCTTAAACCTAAGCTTTGATAAAAATTCAAGAAATTTTCCTCATAGAAGTGAGATAGTATATGAGGACGACCATAGAAGGGATTAAAACCATGTAGTACAACAAACCACCATTTAACAATGGCCAATCCGAAATATTCATTGTTCCTAAAGTTTTATTAATTAATAATAAAACTCAAAATTCATAAATTATTATTTCATATCTCAACAAAGATCGTTTAAATGATTCCCAACAAATAAAAATTCTTACTAGTATTAAAAATACAAGCATGTTCCTAGTTTAGCAAACATATCCTAAAGCATTTTCATCCAAGGACATCAAGATCTCAAATTAAACCTTACCCTATCATAATTCATAACTCAACATGAACCTCCTAGAGTCCCTTACAAAATAATAAACAATCAAATTGTGACCATTTCATAAAACTCATGTAATGCTCAAAATTTTAAAGTAATCACTAGTTCAAGTCTCCACACATACCCATTAGGATAGATAGAGTTTTATACTAGATCTCTTTAAACCCTTTCAAATTTCCCACTTGGTATGGAATGTTTCATTTATTTATGTCAAAATTTATGATAATTATTATATAATCCCATGTTAAATATAGGATTGTATAAATATGTATAGCTCAACTAACACTAATACCCACTTTATATGAAAGTCTTATTATAAAAAAAATAGGTTTCATTGTCCCACCCAATTTTATACTTATAATTATTAACCTTACAACAATCAAATCCATACACAAAATTTATGCCTATTAATTGATATAAGATAAGCATGGTCGTATCAAAGCATAGGGGAAAATGAAATAGTCAATATATTGTCACAATATAAAAAGTATGAAAATATGCTTTTATGTCTCCAATTGGAATCCTATTATATTATATATATTTCTTTACAAAGAACATCATGCATCAAGAAGGGCACACAAGAATCATCTAAGGTTCAAGGGACATACAATAGTAATTATAAACTTTCTTTAGACATGAAAGATACTTAATTTATAATAAAGACAGTGGAAAACACTATATCCACTAGATCGTCATATGAAGATATATGCCCAATAATTTTACTAATAATAATATTCTTAACTTTTTAATTTTTTATTTCCCTACGGTGAAACCAAATTATTTTATTGGTATAATTCATCATCTAGATTATAATTGCAGTTGGTAAATATAATAAATGTGATCTTAATGGTTATTACTTGTAATGATTCCATATAATAATGATATATTTATAAATCAAAACATATAATCATATTATTACAATTGAACCCAAATCTTCACGTGCATGGACATAGTAGAATACTATATAGGGATAAAGTTAGTGAATTCTAGTATAAAAGGAATCCTAAGTCAATTATGTACCCTAAATATATATAATTGCTCAATTTCACCAAAATCAACCTTGGCCAAGGTTTAGTGAATAAGACATAATGATTAAATTTTTAATACAATAAATTTGAATGACATAATATTATTTTACATCTTTAACTCATATTTTGAAACAACTCACCTACACATGTAACTACATTACAACTATGCAATAGAATACAAGCACAACTCATCAAATACCTAGAGTTCTTCAAAAATATTATCCCTTAATCTCAACTTTTAAACTCTCTATGCATATATCAAGGATAATAGTAATGCTATCAATTTATAATTCAATGCCATGATCTTGATATAATGTATGAATTTAAATGTTCTACTAGATAGTCACCAATATTCATAAGTTTGATGCTCAAATCCTTATTTAACGTTCTAGAAAATATACAAATTTATTTTCTTTCATTTTAAACATAAACACCATAGTAATAGAGCACCCAAAATAAACATAAGTAGTATCTATAATTTACAACCATAGCATACTATGTACATAGTAGTAAATACATCTCTCTAATAAAATTTTTGTCCTCGAGATAAAAAATATTATACTAACATCTCTCCATTTTAAATAACAAATGTAACATTATTCAAATACAAGATCATGACAAAGATCTACTCATAATCCTAGTGAAATTCATACAACCAAATTCCGTGAGTTTTAACTTAGTAAGACCATCCATAATATTCACAACCTAAAATATTGGTCACATAAAATATAGAGATAACATGAATATGCAATATGTTTAAAGTAGATATGGCCTAAATGAACTAAACCAGATCAATTCTCTTTCACCATAAACATTAGGGAGCCAAAACTAACCATGTAATACTATTTTGTTGTTGTCATCAAAGGAGAACAAAATAGGTTGGTTAGGGTTTTGGTCTCCTTTTTTTTGTGTGTGTGTTTTGATTAAAGGTAAAAAATGGGTTTTGAAGGGGCTCAAAACCCTTTACATCAAAAATTAATTGTATCAAAAGAAAATATCATCAAAAGCAAAAAAACCCACCCACAACAAGACCACAACAAATAATCAATCAAAAAGAAGGAACCCACCCAATGACATTACATATTATTCAGGATATTTGTGACTTCAACATCACAGGCTACATTCTTAACACCTTCATCCCCAGCAGTAGACATGTCATTAGCAGTAGCACCAACCTGAGCCTTGGTCTTGTTATAGGTTTGAACCCCAGATCCACTCGATTTTACCTCCCCAATCAAAACACAGATTGCACCCTTGTCAACAAGCTTCTCGTCATCCATCAGCTTACCATCAACATCATCATCAGCAACATCTTTACCCTTTGTAACATTATCCATAGGGCATGTCATACCAGTAGATTCAACATTAAACCCAACTTTGTTGCCCTCTTTACCTTTCTCCATATTAACAATAATCCTTTCCATGAGATTTTACAAATTAAGGATTCTTCCTTCAAGATTTTAATTCATTAGAATCATTTCCTCTGCCACAATCTTCAATAAGTTCATAAAATCATTGATTTGATCCTGAACAGAAGAATCCTCCATTTTTCTCACGATACCCCTCACTTTCACATTAGTCATATTCATCTCATGGAAAATCCATTTAAAAATATTATAAAAAAGAATAGATCCCTCTTTAGCAGCTCCCAAGACATCCACGATATTATTTTTTTCCTATATAAAAAACCTATTTATCCTCGTCATCCTCTTCATGAAAGGAGCTAATCTTCTTTGTATAAGAAACAATCTCCTTACCTTTTTCAGTAGCAATCAACGTCACAACTGGCGGTTTGATCTTTCAGATGGACTCCACGATCTCAGCTGCAACTGTCATCCTTTTCATTTGTCTCTCCGGGTCCACAACAACATGCCCAACTTGAAGCTCAATAGAAGAAACCCTAGCTTCCTTACCTTTTAGAGACCCCACAACATTCTATTTGCCATCCACTTTAAGAGGAGTATCGAGCTCAAGATTTCCACCTTCCTCATATTATCCCCCACAAGTGGATCCCTATTTTTTAGAGTTGGGGGAGGAGAAGACACCTCCCCAACCAAATCCTTCACATACTTTATGCTTCGGCTAAGCATTTCATCAGTAGGATCGCCGCTGCTGGTCTCATAACCCTTATCATGGATTGAACCCTCTTTTTTATGCTTCATGTGAGTAGGGGATCTCATATACTCATCCACAATAGCAAGGGAGACTGGCACAAAATCCACATCCTCCGACTCTGACTCCTTCTACAAAATAAGCTTCCTTTTCTTCCTATTTTTACATGCCACTTCCTCCTCAAAAACAACTTCATAACCCTTATCAATTTTCACATCCTTAGGCATCAAAAAGGGTCTAACCACCTCAAAGGACTTACAATAATCACAGATAAGGATAATTAACCCCACATGAAGAACAAGGTTCTTTTGATTCTTCTTGTGGTCAATAATACCAGCATCCAACAAAGCCAATAGGTAGAAAGGAAAAGAAATTATTTTCTTGTGATGGAAATGGTTAAGAAGGATGAAGTGATAAGCATTCACAGTAGAATATCAGCCTTCAAGAGAAATATACCTCATTATCTCCTTAGCAACATCCACCCACAGAGCCTTGATGGATTTCCTCTGATAACCCCCGCTCTTCATCGCTTTCAAGTCCTTTGCTTCCTCCCCTTTGAAGAATATTTTCATAGCATTTTGCGACTCTCTCTTATCTGTGTAGAACTTCATGCCTTATGTTGGTAAGCCAATAATATGAGCTATAAGATCTTCAATAATTTCAAACTCTATCCCTCCAAGTTTTAACACCTTGTTGTTCCAATTTTTGGCAACACGAGTAGTCATCTAGGGATTATTCCCATGCAATTTTTTAATATAGGGAGTCAATCCTCCCTTCTCAAGAATCACTCACACCTCCTCATTCTTCTTAACAATATTGCAAGAGAAAGTCTCTGCATAGTTCCTATCACCACCCATGATAGCCAAATTCAAAGAGGCAAGACAATTAACAACTTTCACAGCAGAGACAAAACTTCTCGAGAAACCAACACTAAAGATACCCACAATCCATGTAAGAAAATAGGCGTGGCAGAGTTAATTAATAGACATAGTAATCCGATCCCTACGGATATCCTCCTTAGTACCATTAGAGCAAGTTGAAACCTGAATACCACTCCTGCAAATTATAGCCTTCCATGTGATATAAACCATGCACACCCAGCACCACACATCACCATTATTCCTCTTATATTTGTGCTTCATGATTAATAGTTACAACCACCTTTATAAGAAGAGGGTCACTTAAATCCCAATCTTGGGCCCCACTAACCCCCAAGTTAGCAAAGATATCGACCAAACTATTTCCCTCTCTCAAAATGTGAGAAATATAAAAATCATCAAAGGACTTAAGGATATCAGTGGAATCCTTTATCAAAGTTTCAATAGTCCAAGAGGAGGTGGCACAATTTTTAAAATTATTGATGATATTCAGAGTGTCCCCCTCAAGCCACACTTTCTTAAAACCTTTCTTCCGAGCTAGTTTGAGACCATGATATTGATATGATGATTTATATTGATATTGAGATAATTATTTGTGTGTGTGTTGTTATTGATATGATGGTTTATATTAAAATAAGTAAATTAGGATCAAATGAACTAAGTGTAACAAAATTTCTAAAAATTACAGAACTAAATGAAAGAAATAGAAAGTGGGTCTAGAGAAGAGATACAAAGAGGAATGTGATATTGAAATCTAGAGAGGAATTGGAAAGATGGGGACATTGTCTACCCTAGATTAGAAGTGGTGAAATCTATGGTTTTAGGACCTACACAAGTGTACTAGTGTTTGAAGCTCTCTAACAATTGAAATCATAATTCAAAGCCTGTTTGAGATTGAGTAATGAATGTGGCCTAATTTGTTGATGATGAGTCCTTGAAACATGCAAATTAGGGTTTAGGATCCTTGAGATGTTAAATCCACTTCAATATGTAGCAAGCCTATAAACCTACAAAATAGTTAGAGGGATAAAGGTTGTTCCATATAGGGGCTTGCCTTGGTCAAACCCCTTGTTAGTGTTCCCACCTCCATAATACATGTGTTGATAGATGATAAAGAGTTTGTGCTCTCAAGGGACTAGAGGAAAGATAAAGGAAAACATAAGGGGTGTCTTACCACTCATATTCGAAGCCCCTATTAGATTGATGTAGTTGTATCAATCTCATACAAGGAGGATGAAGGAGTATACTTAATATCCTACATCTATTAGTCCATATATGATGATGCTAATAATTAAGAAGCATCTTATAATCCTTGAACATGAATTTTTATTTAGTTTGTAGACTATAAATTACATAATTATGTTTCTTTTCTTATTCTTTTCTTTCTTTTGATGTTGCATTAATTACTCTAGGGTTGCTAGAGGGAGATTAAGATTGATTAAAATTGTTTAGGGATTAAAAAGGAGGGAATAAATTATATATGTGAATCTAAATATATTTCAAATTATCCATTTTGATAGGCTAACAAATGAATTTGAATTATTAAACATATTGAGGCTAACAATCAAATTTGAATTTTTGGGCATGAATAGATAGAACATGGGTGTTGGGTACCCAGGTCTATAAAAAAAAATTCTCTTTGAAATTTTGACAATTAAGGATGTAATTATGTTTCCCAAAATGGTAGAAAAATAGATACATCACAAACATAATTAGACACATGCACTGAACAGGGAAACAAACCTAGTGTAAAATTGTAAGGGGTGACCATTTACCACACTAGATTTAGTCCCCTTTTTAGTGAGGGGATAGAATTGAATTCATACTAACACAAAAATATCGAGAAGATAGATCACTTTATCAAAAATTTAAAGAGGTAGGATGAATCCAAGCTAGGAGGTGTGATAGCCCCAAGATATAGGATCCTATGAAACATAATATCAAGATAAAAAGGTCACACACATAAATATATCACACACAAGATGAGGAAAAATTCAAACATATATGATGTATACATTGAGAAAACAATAGAGTGGACATAAAGAATACACAAATAATACATGAATCATACCCAAAGTATACATTTGAAGTATACATAAAAGCATAAAACATATGTAAATAATAAATAAAGAGAAAAACGAATACAATAACAATGTCAGTACATAAGTCTCAAGCAAATTTTTTTATTCAACAAGGTAAGGAGACCTCAGTATGAAAGGTTGTCTCAATAACAAGAATCATCCCCTAAATACAAAAAAAACATAGAGGAATTTTAAAGAGAAAAGAAGCATGTAGCATGTTGATTAATTGTTTCGAGGGAAGAATGCATACAAATAGATAAGGAGAAATCAATACAAACAAAGAATGGTACATGTCTCTATAGCTAGATTACTTTGTCACAAGGGGTCATTCACATTACAAATCCCTCATGGATCATAGGTTGGAAATCTTTGCTATGCTAGGTGACCATCGATGAAGAAGGGTACATGACTCAGGCGCTAGCTTGATCTATCGCTAGGGTTCATACACAAACCAAAGCCCCAATGGATCATAGGCTAGTAAGTTGTGCTATTCTAAGTGACCATGGATGTGACAAATTAGACCCTATAAAGCACATAAGATATCAAGTTGTATTATGCTAGACTTGGATTAAATAGAGTACATGGATTAACAGGGTAGCAAGTTGTGTTATGCTAGGTAATCTTGTTTGTTAACGTGTAATAATCCATCCTAAATTATTACTTAAATAATATTATTGTAAATTACACATGAATATATTCAAATTAAAAACACATAACTAAGTAGTTGCGGTCAATCATAACAACATGTAATGCCCCGCCACGCAACCCTAGAGGAAGTTGAAAACAACTACTTAAACGGACTAATATTTTTTTGTTTAAGAACAATTAATAAGCAAGTTCACTCACTAATGCCAACAACCTCTAAGGTTATGAGACAGAGGTTATTTAGAACCTCAACAAAAAACATGAATCTAAACCATGTCATTTAATTACTTAAGCAATTAAACACATACATTCCAAATAAGATAAATTACAACAAAGCATAAGAGATAACTTTCAATTTCATTAATCCATATTTAAACAATATGATTACAAAACTCATTCCCCGAATGAGGCAAGTCCAATAAACATGATTATAATTACAACTTTCCACCTCGATAACAAATGAGGGGGTAATAAATTACAAGAGCCAACTGAAATGAAAAAAAAAAAAAGAGTAACTAGATCCCACGAGCTCTCCAACTGGAAATCTTGGCCACATGAACATGAAGAAAGCCCAATGGATTTAGGTGCATGCCACCCAACCAAGTGGAACCCAAATTTCCACCCCCCGTGCTAGGAGATAGTAACAAGGAATCCTAGCCAAAACCATCAACCTCTAGACATAGGCTAACACAAAACTGAACCAAACTATAACAACTAATCACATGTACCACACAAGTACAACACAAGTACAACACAAGTACAACTCAAGTACAAATCCAACATGGTCATATTGCTTCTAGATATAAGCAGATCAAGTATGTTAGGAGAACCATACACACATAATCAAATACCAACTATGGTCACATCAAGTATGTTAGGGAAACCATACTCACAAAATAAAATACCAACTATGGTCACATCAGGTATGTTAAGGAAACCATACCCACAAAATCAAATATCAACTATTGTCACATCAGGTATGTTAAGGAAACCATACCCACAAAATCAAATACCAACTATTGTCCTAAACAGAGTGTCATCACACAACTCGTCATGAGTTATCTACTGCGGATCTTCATAGGTGTCGCCTAAGCTGGTGCCTCAACGGATCCTCGACCCTCATACTTACTAATGCGGAATAAAATACCTTTCGTACAGACAAGATAGATGACCTTGCCATTCCAGGCCTTCCCACCCATCCCAAGCCTAACCAAGCACTTGGGTCTATGAGTGAGGCATAATTATCTTGATTAGTGAGAAGCTAGTCCTAATCTTCTAAGTATTGTTTTAGTTATCACTTGTTTAAACCACTTCTGAAGGTTACCCAATCTTACCTCTTCCGGGCTCTAGCCCCTACAGAAGCCACTCTTCTACTTGAAAACACACATACCATCCAATCACCAAGGGTACAAAGTGCAAAAAACAAGATATCATGACCACTCCTTTCTCAGGAGGCGACATAAAATGAAACTCACTCCAACACTAGAGGCAACAAATCACATAACAAGGTCACTCCTTACAAGGAGACGCAGATCCCATAATCCACTCCTTTCACAGGAGACACAAAACATCCCTGTTCGTGGAAACTGGGTAAACACTAACTAGACACCATGCACTACCCAAGGAAATTCATAACAGGTTGACAACATAAGACGACAATCCACATAGTAGAAAACCCAACTGGAAGACTTGTCCAATGCTATGACCCAAATTTCCCAAATGATAACAAGAACAGTTCAAAATCAAGATGAGAATTAAATCTGCTTTGGATTCACTAAATCCATTTCTTCATTATCATTCAACAATTTGTAGCATTAAATAAATTGAATTAATTACATCTTTTCAAGAAAAAGAGAAATTAACACTAATAATCTAATTTCCCTACTTGCATTTAAATAATGATAAATTAACCAGATAATTTCCACAAGGCAAAATACATTGCTTTAAAATAATTATTGTTTCTTCAGTTTAAAATAGTCATTTAAAATTTGAAACTATACCGCCTTTGCAATAATGTTTTTAAAAGGAAACAATGATATAATTAAAGTCATCACGTTTTAATTTGTTCAATTCGATTTAAATCATGCCACAAGGAAAAAACAATATTTATGTATACATGAGATAATATATCCATACCCGTTTAATTACATGAGATGAATTATGCAATATTAAATATTAATATTTTAAAATTATAAAATAATAATATAACATATTTTATTATTATAAAATATAATAATAAAATTAATTATTAATATTAAACATATTTTATTATTATTACAAAATATAATAATAAAATATTTAAATGACATATTTTATTATTATAAAATATAACAATAATAATAAATAAATCTTATTTTATTTATATTTTTTTTTTGCTTTTTGAAAACAAAGTCACCGGAGGTTCTTGGGCTGTGCGTCGGTCATGTGGTCGTTGTGCATAGACAGTGGACCACACAATGGGCGGTTGTGTAAACATAGCCGATCCCACTCTGTGGGCGGTTGTGTATACACAACCGACCACTGTGGTGGAGGCTAGGGGGGGTCGCGCTGGGCGTGGCTCCCTCTCCACGTGCCTCCCATGGGGGCGCGGTGAGGAGGTGAGCCCCCAGAGCCTCCCCACAATTTTTTATTAATAAAATAAAAACGGCCGAACAAAAAAAAATGGGGATTTCAATCCGCCTTAGGGATTTTTCAATCAATTTTATTTGTAAAAAATTTTTGCTAGCATAACCTTATGATGGGAAAATTATAAAAACATATATACAAGTATATGTATATATATATATATATATATATATATATGAACACAAATATTTTCATTCACTCAAAAGTGAAATTTCAAATAGATTGAAGAACAAAATTAAAACAATAATTTGGACATAAGATTTCATTTAAAATTTTGAAGCAATCCTTTTTAAATAGATGTTTTCCTTAAAAATTGAAACAACAATCCAATTGGAGGTTTTAAATGATCTTCCACCTGATTTTCAACCACAAGCATATGCAAATTTAACTTCAAAACAAGTAATTTTAAAAGAATCAACATGAACCTGGTGTTTTTGAAGTTGAGGGAAGATCCTGATGGTGCCTTGATTCCCACTTCAGCAACACGGATTTCTTAAGCTTTAATCCAAAAACCCACAAAGTTGAAAAATTCTTCCTCTTTCTATTTTAATTTTTCCCAAAACTCCATGATCCAAATTGTGAAGAACAAAACAATCATAAGGAAAAAACCCTAAAATTCCTACAACCACCCTCATCAATTCTCCAAAAGAGAATAGCAAATATCTTTTCTTTTCTAATTTCCAATTTTTTGAATTCAAATTTACTAGATTGAACTTTTTAAACATTTTCTTTTATTTTCATTTTCAAACCAAATATCCATGCATTTCCAAAATGAATAATCTAATTCATTTCAACACAAATAATTTAATTAATCAATAAAGTAATTCTAATACAGGATCAAATCATTTATTAATAAATTAAATCACATTTCTAACATATAACCAGATAAATTTACTCACTAACTTTACTACAACAGAATTTATTTTAACATTTTTCTAACTTGCAATTATAACCGAAACAAGGCAAATTGAACAAAGTTAAAGAAATGATAACTCGACAACACTTGACGACACACTATGACTAGGGTGACGACTTGGCATGGAAAACCTAGATACTATCTCCCAACCGAATATCGTTGGGCAATGGACACCTCAAACCTATGAAACCAGGTGGAGTCGATGTCTTGTACATGTCAACCCGCAAACAAATATTATATCCACATGCAATAATATGTCATAATTAAGGCACACCGTGAAGAGGAAATTACGAAATCGCAGGGTGCTCACAAGCGAGTGATGCGATATCGTCCTCTTCACCAATACAATAGTACTAACTGAAAAATCTAACATACTAATATAATCCAAATCCTAAACATCATTAATTCGAATGTCCATTCATGTTAATCCAAACATGTCCAAAATGATAACATCATATTAAAATACCATCACATCAAAATATAACATTAACATCACTTTATAGATAAAGATCAAATAGCAGTCGAGTACCATAGTCAAAGTACAAACATAAGATGCACATAATAAGGTATCTGAATACCAGAAACACATCAAAGCAACAACACAACATAAGGACACACTATCCAACCAGAAGGCAAAACAAAGGGGTATTACACAATACATGTCCATTTAAATTGGGTCATGTATTCATATATTCAATTCAAAATTACAATTACAATATCAGGTTTGACTTGGCTCCTAAGGCCAAAAAGTCAAATGTTACATTGTACAACTTTATATCAAATACATCAAGTATTTCATCAAGTTACAACTTAGACTAAAATAGTCTTGTGTACAACTAAGGGTCCTCTTGATGCTCACCTCCAATAGTGGATGATAACATGGTTGAAGTACTTTACTGCCCAACCACAAAGCTTACACTTCCCCGAAATTCTTCCAACTTGAAGAATAACTAACCCTACATGGAAAGTTTAGCAAGAGAACAATCTGCAAGGTCGAATGATAGGGAGGTTGGGTAAATCAATCACTAATTCATGATCTAGGTCCTTCTTGGAAGACCTCTAGGGTATCTTTCTCCACCCCTTGCAACCTATAGGATCTCTTCTATTCCTAGGATCCCTTGGTTCTCTTTGCCAACCCACCTATCACCAAAGTTCTTCTCATCAAGCCATAACTTGATACCATCTTATAACCCTAGCCATTTACCCTTAAGCTACCTTAAAGGTCAATTACCTCCAATTCTTGAAAAGGATTTATAGAGGTGTGGAGGTGTTTCCAAACATTGCATTCCATCCTATTTGGGGCATTAGGGATCCACCAAACTCCATTTGCTGGTCACTTTCACCAAACCCTCTAATTTGGCCTAAAAGGCTACTATCCCTAATTAGGTCTCCTTCTCCGAGAAATCAGGATTTTCCACAAGGTTCTCCCAAATAACCCCCAATATTTTCTTGGGATGCCTGGATCTTATGTCCACCACTCAAAGATTATTGGGGCCTTGGGCCTCAACTGGCCGTACAAAGCTCTAACCTGGAAATGGACACAACTAGGCCTTTTTAAGCCTTTTCCTGACCACACAGCAGACTGTCAAGTCTTTCCCTCACGAGATGGATTGGTGGAGTCTCCTCCTTGTTACCATAGCTTATTAAGCCTCATATCTTCCCTCTCCAAAATGAAAATTGTCTTAAACTAACACCTCTGCAATTTGTAGTGCTCTGCACTTTGGTCTTTCCTAGTCGGGCTCTTCCTTGGCTCGCCTAGGAGAAGACAACCACAGTGGCTTCGGTCCTGTCAAGGACTCCTAACCCTACATTATGTACAACCATGGAATCTAGTCACTATTCCCAAAGGGCCATACAGTTTGTACAATGGGAAAGTGAGCTAACCCTCCATTCTTCTAACACTATCTGGTTCAGGCCAGCAACTATAAAGAAAACTAACTATCTACAAACAATGATTGAAAGCGAACAAACTAGCTATCTACTGCCACACGATGCTTGAATAGAAATTAATCTACATCCTACACAAACTACAATGCCAACATTAATCCATTAAATCACTCCTTCAAGACAAAAACCAGAAATTCACAGAAAATCACCACTGTTTTCTCTTGAATTCAAAAATTCCAAACAATTCAAATGCTTCCAACCTCACTCCCATGTCGAGGTCACCCTTAAATAGTGTCTATAAAATAGTTACCCTCTCCTTTGGACTCTCCTAGGCCACTTGTAGCTTCCATTGAGCTTTATTTTCAAACATTTGAAAAACAACTCCTAAAAGGTCTAAAAAGGTCTTAAACCTCACTTGAGCAAAAACCTTAAGCCTATTCAATGGTCAACATGACCTTCATCTGACCAATACACAATAAAATGCCACTAAGGCACAAACACAAAGGAATTAGAATAGATTGCATAGTTGTCCTAGACAACAGTTGTCTAGGACAACCTCCTAAATAACCTAAGAATAGCGTGAGGCAACCTATGGGTGCTCCTGCACCATTCTCCCCCCTCTGCACAAACACTAGGGAATATGAGGAGAGATCAGAGACAAGTCAATGCCATGCTTCTTGCACTGAGGTTCCTCCACCCATGTAGCTTCAAACTCTGGTTTGTCCTTCCATTTGATGAGATGTTCCATGTACACCCTATGCCTAGTATAATTCTACACCCTTGATTCCAAGATCCTCTCTGCTTGTAGCTTGTCTTTAGGAGGTAAGGCTATGTTACTCACATCCTTCAAGACATCCATACTGTTCTGATCCATGTCAGTGACTGGTCCTTTATACTTGATCAAATCAACCAGATTAAACACTGGTGAAATGCCTAAGTCTGCAGGTAGCTCCACCTTGTAAGCATTCTTTCCATATTTAGCCAACACCTTACATGGTCCCACTCTCTTCATTTGCAACTTAGTTGATATTCCTTTCTACAACCTAGATTTGTTGAGATGGACCATGACATAATCCCCTACTGCAAATTGGAGATCTTTTCTAGACATATCCGCCTTAGCTTTCAACTTGTGAGTAGCCTCTGTGATTGTCTTCTTCACTTGCTCCTAAATCTCCTTCATGGTCTGAGAGAAATCCTCTACATGTCCACTCCTATGCTCCATAGCTCCTAAATCTCTAAGTTCACACACACCTCTTGGGTGCATTCCATACACTATTTCAAGAGGACTTCTACCTATGGTCTGGTTCACACTGTCATTGTAGGCATATTCAGCCTATGATATGACCATGTCCCATGTCTGTCCATATTCCTTGGTTAGGAATCTTAGAAGGTTACCTAACACTCTATTAATCACCTCAGTTTGTCCATCGGTCTAAGGATGGTAGGCTGATCCAAAAGACAAGTTAGTACCTAATCTTCTCCATAGAGTCTTCCAAAAATGACTCATGAACTTCACATCCCTATCTGAGATAATGCTCAATGATAATCCATGGATCCTCACAATCTCTTTGAAGAAAAGATGAGCAACATAGCTAGCATCATGGGTGGTCTTGCAAGGGATAAAGTGACTCATCTTACTGAACCTATCTACCACCACATAGACACTATAAAACCTTGTCTTAGTCTTAGGGAGTCCTACCACAAAGTCCATACTCACACATTCCCATGGTCTGTTGGGAATGGGTAGAGGTTGATACAAACCTACATTGCTAGCTCCCCCCTTGGATTTCATACAAACTACACACTGTTCCACATACCTTCTGACATCCCTTGGCAACTTGATCCAATAATAGAACCTCTGCACTAGTTCCATTGTCTTGTTGATACCAAAATGACCACTAAGACTACCATTGTGCTTCTCCTGGATGAGATTCTCCCTCATTGAAGCTTTTGGAACACATAGCTAATTCCCCTTGAACAAAATTCCACTTTGCAATGTATATTCTGAGAATTGACTATGAAAGTAATTCTCAAAATCAGAACATACCTTGTATGCTTCAGAGAAGTCTTCATCTTCCCCATAAACATCCTTGAAACTCTCTATCCCAATGCTCTTGAATTGAATCTCCTATACTGTCAGCAACCTCCTACTTAGTGCATCTTCCACCCTGTTCAACTGTCCCTTCTTGTGCTTGATGGTAAAGGTGAAGGCTTGAAGGTACTCCATCCATTTCAAGTGTCTATTGCTCAACTTTTCTTGTGTTTTGATGTACCTTAGTGCCTGGTTATCTATAAACACAACAAACTCTTTAGGTAGGAGATAATTCCTCCACTTTCTAAGTGACTGTACTAGAGCATATAGTTCTAGGTCATAGGTAGAATACTTCTTCTTAGCTTCATTGAGCTTTTCACTAAAGAAAGCTATAGGCCTGCCTTCTTGGCTTAGTACTCGTCCTACTGCAATTCCACTGGCATCACATTCCATAGTGAATAACTTATCAAAACTAGGTAACAAAAGGATGGGTTGAGTTGCAACTTCTTGTTTCAACTTCTCAAAGCCTTTCTCTGCTTCAAGATTCCATTTAAACTTAGTCTTTAGGCCACCTTTGATAGTATCAAGTACTGGTGCACAAATGCCACTAAAGTTTCTTATAAACTTCGTATAAAACTGAGCTAACCCATGAAAACTTCTTACCTCTGTTCCAGTGGTTGGTGTAGGCCAACTTAGGATAGCTTCCACCTTTCTTGGGTCCATCTTCAATGATCCTTGGGATACTACAAACCCCAAATACACAAGCTCTTGTTTGAAGAACTCACACTTTTCTAGGTTGATGGCTAACCTCTCCTCCTGCAACCTTTTAAGTACCATCTCCACATGCTTCAAGTGATCCTCTGCTATCTTGCTAAAGATGAGTATATCATCTAGATACACTACCACAAATACCCCTGTGAAATCTTTAAGCACTTCATTCATGAGCCTCATGAATGTGCTAGGGGCATTAGAGAGGCCAAATGGCATAACTCTCCACTCATATAACCCATTAGTTGTCTTAAAATTTGTCTTCCATTCATCCCCATCTTTGATTCTAATCTGGCGGTATCCACTCTTGAGGTCCAACTTAGTGTAGTACTGAGCTCCTCCAAGACAATCCATAAAATCCTCAATCCTAGGAATAGGAAACCTATATCTGATTGTAATCCTATTGATAGCTCTAGATTCAGTGCAAAGTCTCCACTTACCACCTTTCTTGGATGCTAAGACCACTCGTACTACACATGGACTGATACTCTTTCGGTTAGTCCTTGGTCTAATAACTCCTACACTTGCCTAGCTACTTCTAGGTTCTGATCTGGTGTGAGCTTGTAATATGCTTTGTTTGGAAATGAAGCCCCTGGTATGAAGTCAATCTGATGACTGATGGCTCTCTTTGGAGGTAAGGTTGTTGGTGTTCCATCACTAACTATGTCCTTGAACTGTTCAAGCAACTTATGGATTGCTCTTGGTATGACTATATTCTTGGTCTTGTATTCTTCCTTGGGTTGCACCATAACCACATATCCTTCACCTCCTTGTTGTAGAGTGTTGATAAACTCCTTGCCACTACTTAACAAGACACTAGGGGTCTTTAACTGTCCTTCTTCCTCATTTGACAATGACTGCAATTTGAATGTCTTTCCATCCTTCTTGAACGAGATAGTGTTCTCCTTTCCATCATAGATTGCTCCTCTGTCATACTGCCATGGCCTACCCAATAGAAGATGGAATGCATCCATAGGAAACACATCACAAATCAACTTGTCTTTGTACCCTCCTATTGAGAACTCCACTGATGTCTACTCATTCACAAGAACACTCTACCCTTTATTCAACCATGTCACCTTGTAAGGACTAGTGTGGGGTACCTTCTCCAACTATAACTTCATCACTGCTTCCTCTGAGATGATGTTGTCAGTAGACCCTGAATCTACTATAACCTTGCACACCTTCCCAAGTAATTTGCATCTCACCCTGAATAAGGCTCTCCTTTGCTTTGGCTTCTCCTTGACTAGTTGTTTGATTAGAACTCTCCTAAACATCAAGTTCTCCCCCATTTCTGATTCAATGTGACTAACCTCTGGTGACTTGACACTCATAGTGTCTTCTTGAGCATATGATACTCTCTTTTCTATATTAGAAGAAGATGCTTTCTCCGGGCACCTATAAGCTGGATGTCCTACTTGACCATAGTTATAACACTTCATACTAGCAAAGTATGAGTTACTTCTGCCTACTCCTCTTCCTATGTTAGAACCTCCTTGAGATCCTCTACCTCTGCCATAGCCTCCTCTAGAAGGTGTTTCACTTCCATGCTCTGTGATTTTAGACTCTCCCTGACTTCTTTTTTCAGTCCCTCTACCTTGGTATCCACCTCTATGTCCTCTTTGATCTCTGCCTTTCCCTCTACTCTTAGAAGCCTGGTCTTGTTTCCTCTTGCTTCTTTCTTCAATCTTTATAGCCAATTGATAATATTGGTGTACTGTCTTGGGACTTAGAAGAGTCATTTCCTCTTGAATGTTCCACTTCAAGCCATTAAGATGCCTAGCCACCTTAATACTTTCATCTTCTGAAACATTAGACCTCATGCAAAGTTTTTGAAACTCCTCAGTATAGGAATTCACATCTTGGTCTCTTTGTCTCAAGCTCTATCTTTTCTTATGCAACTGAATTTCATAATCATTGGAATATATGCTTCTCTCACTTTGGCAACCATTCCCTTCCAAGTAGAAATAGGCTTCTTGCCTTCCTTTTACCTCTCTTTCTGAATGAACTTCCACCATGTCAAGGCAAAACCTCTGAATCTTAATTTGGCCACTTTTACCTTCTGTGTTTCAGTGACTCCATCACACTCAAAGTGGTTTTCCATACCCTCTATCCAATCCATAACTAGATCAGCTTCCAATTTCCCACTAAACAATGGTATGCCTTCAATGCTTTCAAGAAAGGTTCTTCTTGCAGAACAGGGTCAGGTTCAGGGGTCTTGTCTTCCTCTGCAACCTCTTTACTCTCGGGTTCCCTTCCTTCTAGCTTATCACTGACCTCATCGGTCTTGGTCTGCACATTATTCATTGCTTCCTCAAGTTGGGCTAATCTTTCCCTCAATAGCCTATTGGCTTCCTCCTGATCTTCGACCTTCTTGGCCAATTCTACATTTGTCACCATGATTGTAGAACCACTAGACTCAAGCTCTGACATACAAGATTCTATCCCAAATCTTTTGCTGCTCAGATACCAATCTGATAGGGAGGTTGGGTCAATCAATCATTGATTCATGCTCTAGGTCCTTCTTGGAAGACCTCTAGGGTATCTTTCTCCACCCCTTGCAACCTATAGGATCTCTTCTATTCCTAGGATCCCCTGGTTCTCTTTGCCAACCCACCTATCACCAAAGTTCTTCTCATCAAGCCATAACTTGATACCATCTTATAACCCTAGCCATTTACCCTTAAGCTACCTTAAAGGTCAATTACCTCCAATTATTGAAAAGGATTTATAGAGGTGTGGAGGTGTTTCCAAAAATTTCATTCCATCCTATTTGGGGCATTAGGGATCCACCAAACTCCATTTTCTAGTCGCTTTCACCAAACCCTCTAATTTGGCCTAAAAGGCTACTAGCCCTAATTAGGCCTCCTTCTCCGAGAGATCAGGGTTTTCCACAAGGTTATCCCAAATAACCCCCAATCTTTTCTTGGGATGTCTGGATCTTATGTCCATCACTCAAATTTTATTGGGGCCTTGGGCCTCAACTGGCCGTATAAAGCTCTAACCTAGAAATGGACACAAGTAGGCCTTTTTAAGCCTTTTCCTGACCACACATCAGACTGTCAAGTCTTTCCCTCACCAGATGGATTTGTTGAGTCTCCTCCTTGTTACCATAGCTTAGTAAGCCTCATATCTTCCCTCTCCAAAAGGAAAATTGTCTTAAACTAGCACCTCTGCAATTTGTAGTGCTCTACGCTTTGGTCTTTCCTAGCCGGGCTCTTCCCTGGCTCACCTAGGAGAAGACTTCCACAGTGGCTCCGGTGCTGTCAAGGACTCCTAACCCTAAATTATGTACAACCATGGAGTCTAGTCACTATTCCCAAAGGGTCGTACAATCTGTATGATGGGAAAGTGAGCTAACCCTCCATTCTTCTAACATTGTGTGGTTCAGGCTAGCAACTATAAAGAAAACTAACTATCTACAAACAATGATTGAAAGCAAACAAACTAGCTATCTACCACCACAAAATGCTTGAATAGCAATTAATCTACATCCTCCACAAACTACAATGCCAACATTAATCCATTAAATCACTCCTTCAAGACAAAAACCAGAAATTCACACAAAATCACCATTGTTCTATCTTGAATTCAAAAATTCCAAACAATTCAAATGCTTCCAACCTCACTCCCATGTCGAGGTCACCCTTAAATAGGGTCTCTAAAATAGTTACCCTCTCCTTTGGACTCTTCTAGGCCACTTGTAGCTTCCATCAAGCTTTATTTTCAAACATTTGAAAAACAACTCCTAAAAGGTCTAAAATGTCTTAAACCTCACTTGAGCAAAAACCTTAAGCCTATTGAATGGTCAACATGACCTTCGTCTGACCAATACACAAAAAAATGCTACTAAGGCACAAACACAAAGGAATTAGAATAGATTGCATAGTTGTCCTAGACAACAAAGTTGTCTAGGACAACCTCCTAAATAACCTGAGAATAACTTGAGGCAACATATGGGTGCTCCTGCACCATCGAATCTGGTGTGTGACTATACATCAACATGTAATTTCTATCTACAAGTATGAAAATAAAAAGCAATATCTATGCTAAGAATGGTGGAGAGTGATATCATAGAGTTCATACATACAAATGAACTATATTGCTTGTCCAAGCATGAAAATTGTGTTGCAAAAACAACAAATAATAGGTTCTGGTCAAACCTATAATCTCTGAACAACATTTCAGCACCCATCCCAGAAGGTAACTTTCTACATTACAACATTTCATAACAACTATCTACCCTCTAGCAACATCAACCTTGAGGTGCTCTAGTCTACTTAGGTATCATTGCTCTATTCAATTAAAATATTATTATTCTCATATATGTCTATGAAAAAGAAGAATCAGATTACTAATTTCCTCTCTAAATAGAAATCAAATACATGATTCAAATAGAGCAATTCAACAATTAGTCATATCATTCACATGACCCATGTTTACTTTCCAACATAAGAATTATCCATTTAAAAATGAATTAAGTAAAAAGAATAAAAGAAGCTAGGTCACAAGTATTTGTATGTACATAGACGAAAGTCTATGTGAATACACATATATGTGCCTACTTAAGTTTTTGGTTTGTGCATACATTATGAATTTAAACCATTAAATCAAAGTGCTATCACTTAATAAAGTTTCATTTGATGTTCTCATTTGTCAGAATTCTAAGAATAATTGAATCTAGAATTAAATATGCTCTAGCAGTTTCCCATATACTATTTTTTTGTTTGTTTTATATACAAGTTGTAATATTCAATTATGCAGTTTATGTATGAACATTTTCTCTACTTATAACTGAACAATGATGTTTCCAACTAAGCAGTTATAGAACAAGTATTTTTGTAAAGAATTTTCATGGTTTGAATCTACATAATATTGTTTCATTTAAACAGTTAAAAAACAAGTTGTTTTGTAAATAACGTTCATAGTTTGAATCTACATAATGTTGTTTCATTTAAACAGTTATTGATCAAGACTATTTTCAGTTAAACATACACTTTCATAACATTGTTGTTTCCAACAGAACATTCATTTTTATAATTATACAATGTTTTTTTTAGCTAACAATTACAATTTATGAAAAAACAATCTCATTCTAATAAAACATTCACTATTTATAATAATACTATGATGTTTCCAGCTAAACAAATACAAAACAATATTTCATTACAATTTAATGTTCACTATTTTTAACAGAACGAGGTTATCTTATAATGAATAGATGATGAACAATGTTGTTTTTTCCATTAAAAAATATTATCTACAACTAACTCATCTATCAATATCAAGGAAAAGCCATTAAAACTACATTAACAAAATCAGGCTAGCCTAGCTTTATACATGAGAGTAGAATGCCCATTATTCACAACTTGAATACATCATTATTGAAATTTAATGTGCAACTATATATAAATAAAATGATTCTAAGATCGAAATGCTCATCGCTATGAAACTTAAACAAACATTCGGTTATGAGACAAAATTCAAAATTTTTCAGGGTTCTAAAAAAACTCATGCCTTTTCAAGATTACAAACAAATCATTCACTGGTCGCTTTGGGAATGACTATTTCGTATATTTCTAATGCATTTCTTTCTTAGTAACAAGAGTCATATTCAAGTATTCCCTTAAAGGCATGATGGTTTTACAACATTCATATTTGACATGTAGACTTATATCTGTAATATTTTCAAATAAACAACCCGTCGATCATGTAGATTGAACCACACAAGAGTTTAATGAATCTCAAACTAAGATTACTCCATCATTCCTACTGAAAAATGGTGACATCATAATACATACATATGAAACATTCTCAAGCATTTGTTTTATCCCTTTACTATTATCGGCCCAACTGATAATGGGTATCGATACAATAGAAAAGAAACACATGGTATTATGCCCCTCCCATAGGATCGATAGTCGATCCTCTACAAGATTTAACTATGCTAAAATACACAATAAATTGAAATGAAATTTTGATAGCCATAGTATGGCTAGCACCATCATGCAAGTTTAAGTGATAACCGATTCATTAATGGCTCTAAGACTCAACCTAGCTCTACAAGCTAGCTGATAAGGCTGTAAACTTAGATAATACTCATACAAGGCAGGCCATTTGGCTATGAGACCCAAAAGTTGGTTGAAATTTACACAACACTCACCTCAAGACCGTAATAAACTCAAACAAAGTATTACATTTTTACTGTGCTATTGAGTCATTCAATAGAATGAAAAAAATACCACTAGCATGTTACAGAATGATAATAAAATTGAGCTTATTTATAAAAGAAATCAAATTACCTTAAAATTTGGGCTTTTTGTGAAGCTTCCCTCTGATTTTTCCACTTCCACGAGCTCTTTTTCCTTACCTTTTGCCTTCGAGCTAGTCAAATATATTCGTTGTGCTTTTCCTTGGTCATGATTCAAAATGGAAACAATGTTTTTTTCATGTTGTTGGGGCATTACCATTATGACATTATTGTCATAGTCATCAACCACTATCTTGATTCGAATATTGCCATAATATTTATGGTAGATAACGTCCTTCGTGGGATGCCTTCATGATTTTCATTTGATTTCAAACAATCTAATATGGATAATATCGGTTATCGAATTCAATTTCAAAATAAATATAAATATGTATATAATATATATATATATATATATATATTTATATTTATATGATATTCATTCACATTTACAATATTTGTTCTCCATTATATATATATATGTATTCGTATTTATATACATAAATGTATATATATGTATAGATTATTTGAAGGATTTTATGAGTTTCATATGCTATCACTAAATTAAATAATAACTTTAATTTCACTTCGAGCATTCATATATAATTTCACATAATGAAATTCTTATCCTTTTTTAATCATACTTCAAATACGTACTTTCGTTTTCTTCCAAATTCTCAAAACACAAAATTTAGGTAGACAATTTAATCTACAAGCCATTCATTTTCAATCATTGAGACAATTCAAATCATGTAATTACATTCTTCTATATATTAAAAATAGTTCAAATGCAAGTCATCATGCCATTTGTGGTGAGTGCACCCAAATTCCATCTGGCTTATTGTTCGATTTGGCTAAACAATCCTACTTCAACCATGCCCTCATCCTTCAACCTATCACCCTGCAACAACACATACTTGCACTTGCAAAATTCATTAGTAACGTTCAATTCTAGTCAACATATATAATATAATTTCAAAAGATCGCATAGTCAACATCAGTCAAATTCTTTCAATCTATTTCAAGAATTTCAAAATTTCCATTTAATTCATATTGAATTAATTCAATAATTTTAATTTACCATATTATAAAAATCTGCAATAAATTTGGGTTATGAAATAACACCCCAGGTGGCATATAAATGAACGTCACACGAGATGAATAAAACTAATACCTTGGGGAGTGCACAAATGAAAAATATTGCAAGGGAAAAATTGATAATCACACATCAGAGAGCACACAAATGAACAATGTCTTAAGGGATGAACTAATAGTCATGTCTTAGGGAGTACATAAATGAATATCTCAGTGGATGAATTAATGATCATGTCTTAGGGAGCACACAAATGAACAATATCTTAGGGGATGAATTAATAATCATGTCTTAGGTAACGCATAAATAAACATCATAAGGGATGATTGATAATCATTCCTCTAGGGGCATAGTAAAAAAACCACCATAGATAGGGAATACCGATAAGACACAACTCAAGAAGCATGAATGGATAAGGATGCATATGTGGATGGAAAATTGGATAGGTGATATGCCCCTCTTAAAATAATAACCCATTTACTATGTTGATATTTTAAAGAAAAGAAGGGGTGAAGGAAAAAGAGAGGGGATCCTCAAGAAGGATTCACAATTCCAAAACTAGTTATCCTTGCTCTCCAGTATATAGGTGAGTACAACAATTCTAGAGACCATTATGTTTTTATCATAAAAAAATTATGGTTTCATGTGTGATTGTACCACCATAAATGAAAATGAGAAAACACATGGAGCTACAAATGCCACAAAGTGAGGAGCAACAAATTAGAAGAAAGATTATCATTTAGAATGAATGAGATAAGGGTGAGACCTAATGTCACGTGATGATCCAATAGGTACATTAGCAAATGGAAGAGTGATAGCACCACAGTCAAGAATTTTTTATATTTTAGTTTCCAAGGCATGATATTCACTATTGGAAGGACCAATCACTTGATGATATGCACAAGAAGAAGGATTTTTTATTGTGTTTATAAAAAAAAATTGCGCATTGAAGGAGGAAGAGTAATCAAGTGAGATTTGAGAAGTATCAATAAATATTATCTTTCTTAAATAAAGGATGAGGAG
Organism: Sequoiadendron giganteum; assembly: GCA_007115665.2. Taxonomy (NCBI): domain Eukaryota; kingdom Viridiplantae; phylum Streptophyta; class Pinopsida; order Cupressales; family Cupressaceae; genus Sequoiadendron; species Sequoiadendron giganteum. The sequence goes on along the minus strand of CM021110.1, from coordinate 269,015,806 downwards.
TAGGAAGCAATCATTTCTCTTATGAAGAAAGGTTTGACTGCTTACAATAGGAAGATTCAGATACATAAAACAATGGAGGAGTGGATGTAGAAAAAGGAGAAGGCAGGTAACCTAAACCCTCTTTAGAAAAATGCAATGTAGGTTTCGACTTAAACTCCTTGTTAAATCATTAGCATTGTATCCAAGTTTAGTAATAATATTGAAACCAATCCAATAATGTGTTTCCAAATCAAAAAAATGAGGAGAGGCCACATTTATAGTCTTGTCTAAACGAGAAGTATGATAGCATTTTGAAGAAGCGGTAGAATTGATACGAGAAGAAGAATCAATTGTTTTCTAAGAATGTAGATCCTTGTTGAGTGATGAGATGTTAGGATGGGGAGGGTCAATATTATATTCAATTGGCCCATAAGGGGTAAAAGCTAAATATCCCCATCATCATTGAGATATGTGTTAGAAGAAGGCACATTATTATGGAATAATTTGGTGTTATAGGTTTTTATAACTTCTTTATTGGAATCATGAGTATAACTTGTATTGATCTGATTTTGATTAACATCTATCCTTGGGAGATTCGATGTGAATTTGGACTCTTCATCTATGCATACCATGTTTCCAAGAGGAAGAGAAATTGAATGGCGAACAAGTAAAGTCATGTTAGAAAGGTATTATTGTATCCTCTTGTACCAAAATATCCTCTCAAGTAGGATATATTGGTACACCCCATTCATGAATTACATTTTACTTTTGACCTTATGTTTTTGAAAAGTTAAGCAGAATTTTCAAGGTGTTGTACCCTTCACAACAAGCCACAAGAGAAAAAAAGAACTAGACTAAACAACAAACATAAAAGGAAAAAAACACAGAAACAACCCAAAGACAGCATAGCAACCACAGAGAAACAACCGACAGACAGGCACCAAGAGTAGCTAACTGGCGTTGTCCGAGTTTTTAATAAGGAGGTCCACCACCTCATCACCCACCCATTCTTTGTTTTCCTAGCTGTTGTTCCCCTCCAGCTCCTCCTTTATAGAATTTGATAGGGTGCTCGTAACAAAGTGACCCAACTTCATGGTGAAGCGGGTTAACCCCCAAAATCTTTTATCAAGAGTGTCCATTCTTTTCACCACATCACACAATTCCACCCCAACATCCATAGCTCCTCGAACCTCACTAGACTCATCCACTAGGGGATGCAGAGAGTGAGAGCCAGAGCCATCAAAGGGAAGCTTGTTGTCCATCAACGGAAATTGGTGCCCCTCCACAATATCTTCCTCCACATCATTAGACTCTTCTTCCTTTTCACCTTTGCTGTCAGACTGCTCCTCCTCAGAGTCCTCAATAATAAGCCTCTTCTTGTTGTTCTTGGTCAGCCTCCTGGATCTCCTCCTAGCATTTTCCCCTCTAGCCATGTCCATGTTCCCCACAATCGTATCCCCCCTAGAATATTTCCTAATAGCACTCTTGCCCTTACCATCTTTAGTAGTCAGAGCCAATGTACAAATCTCCTTACCTTTTTTAGTCGGAGTGGCCTTGAAGGCCGAGTCAACCTGAGTGGCTTTTAGCTCATAGAGCCCTTCCGCCACACTAGCATGGGCCTTGCACAACCCACCCTTAATATTTTTTTTGGAAAATTTGGCCTTAGGATTCCTCACCACATCCAAGTTGGACTTCTGAGGAGGACTCTTGGATTCAGTCAGGGAAATATGCACAGTTGAAAGGGGTTCAATGTTCTCGATGTAGACAGTGGTGATGGCTTTAGCCGGACAAATAGCAAGATGAAAGTGATACAGTATAAGGATAAGCCCCTGATGGATCGGGAGCGGCGGGAGATCACAGGGGTTACGGCTGGCCAAACCTTTGCCCTTGTCCATAGAGCTTTCAAGGTCCATTAAAAAGAAAAATGGGAAACTGAGCAGCATCTTATGACAAAGGTGATTTAACAAAAGGAAATGATAAAAGAAACAAGTTTTAAATCTACCTTCCATAGTAACATACTTCATCAACGCCATGCACACCTGGTCCCAGGGCTTAGGGAGCACGTCGCTCTCAAACCCCACCTGGTTCTGCATCGAGGTCTCCTCACCTCTAAAAAAGGCTTTAAGGCTTTCATGGTCCAGTTTTTTTGTGTGTTTAGGGTACTTTTTCCCAAAACATAGCAAACCCGTAGCCTATGCTATAACATCTTCGCTGATTTCAAATGAAATCCCACCAATGGATACCCTTATATCCTTCCACGAACTGGAAAACTGACCCAATAGGATAGGATCATGGCTGACCAAACACTCCATAAGTGGAGTAATGCCTCCCTCAACACAAATGTGCCAGACCAAAGGGTTATTGTGAAACTCCTCGTAGTTGTCAGGTTCAGTCTGCACCCTCTCACCACCCATACTATCAACCTGCATATTAAACTCACAAAATTGCAAAAAATACCAAGTGTAGCAGCTGCAAACAATGATCCCAAAGTGATAGTTAAGACCAAGAATACAGCGGAGGATAATAAATCCCACATACAGATCGCACGCATTGAGGGGAAAATCACCACAAGGTGATATGACACAAAATTTAATGAATTTATGATTACGGCCATGAAGGCAAAAGTTGGCAGAAGTGTAGGGAATGCACACAACCCCATGCGGATAGGCCAAAAAACTAAAAATAGCAACCCTCTGAAAGAAGCCAAAGAGATCCCTAGCTAAACTAGCCGGCTCGAAGCTCCTAGAAGGAGGCCAAATCTCATCATAAATATTTGAATCATTAAAAATACAATCACACCACCAGATGCAATGAGGAGATAAAACAAGAAATCCAACAATTCCCAAGTGGATAGATCACGCAGTACAGTTCCACAGATATAGTGAAGTCACGTCCTTTCGCTTATTTTGCATCAAACCTCCAACACTATACTTGCAACAATCATTTAAATCCCTACTCTGCCACCTCATCAAAACTTAGGACCCATCCCCTTCCACCATGTCCAAAGAACATAGACGTGTATCCTCCTTTACGTGCCCCACACATGCAGCTCTTTGCCAGGAAACCTCCACCTTTACTCCATACCTATGTTGACACTCATCCACCAGATCACCATAAAATTCCAGTGGGCCCCCCAAATAGCTCCTATCATCCAAAGATTAAAAATAATAGCAAACCATGGTAACCTTGTTTGTACGCTATTAAAGCTTGGACATTTGGCAGGAATCTTTCCTTTTTCCTCCAACATCTAGCTGAATCCCAACCCGAATCAAGATTAGCCAAGGAATCCGCCAGACAGTTGTCTTCTCTGAAGATATGAGTCACCTTTTTATCCCTAAATTTGGATAAAAGGAAGTGAACATCCAAAAAAATTTCCTTAGTATTCCAACCAATTAATCTATCTTTATTCATAGCATCTGCCACCAATTTGGAGTCACCTTCAATGTGGAGATAAGATATCCCTAGAGAAACAACAATTTTGAGGCCCATCAACAACGCACGTGCCTCTGCCACTAAATTCGTCTGAACCCCAATACCTCCAGCAAAACTCGCCACCAGAGCACCCATATAATCTTTGATAACACCACCAATACTTGCCCTTCCTGGATTGCCTTTAACAACCCCATCAAAATTAAGTTTGAACCATCCATAATCCAGAGGCTCCCATTTGGTATTTTTCCTAGCTTAAAGTTTTGAATTATCATAGGAGTTAGCCTTTAAATCCTGATGCCATTCCTTAGCCATTTTTATTTCGTAATCCATCGGTCCCATCTCTGGGAGTTTCCCATTAAAGAGAGAGATATTCTCCTCAATGAGCCAAACTCTAATGTCAAACACCTCCTTGGGACTCCTCTTAATATTCCTGAAAACCTAGTTATTCCTCTCCTTCCATAAACACCAGCCTAAGACCGAGGGAACCTGCTTCCAAATTTCACCACGTAGAGGGTGGGAAAATGGTCCATACCAACCCAGAATAAAAGATAAAATATCCTTGCTCATAACCCAAGGGACATCAAGTTTCGCAAAATCCATCCCCCAAACTTCAGTAGCATACAGGCAATGTAATAAAAGATGACTAACTATTTCCTCCCCTTCCTTGCAGAGATTACATCTATTGGGAAAGCAGAAACCCCGAATCCTCAGATTGTCCTAGGTTAAAATCCTGTTACGACAGGTCGTCCACCAGAAAAAATTAATTTTAGGGATCATATGATGATTCCACACCTTTCTCTAGGGTTCCACAATAGCAAAATCGTTAGTCAGTAGTCTGTAAGCTGACCACACCGAGAGATCCCCCTGTTTATTGTAAGTCCAAAAAAACTCATCCTCCCTGTCATAGGAAGGAAACCTGATGTTGGAGAGCATCACCTGAAGGGACCGAGCTAGTCTACAAAGGTCAAGAGAATGGGGGCAACAAAGGGTAAGATCCTTCCAAATCCTCGCTCCAGGAGGTCTAGTCACATAGTCACTGATATGTATACCAAAGAAATGTTGAGCCTCATCCATCACCGCCCTAAATCCAGAGCAAACTAGAGAGGAGTCAAAAAGCCAAGTATCTTCCCAAAACCTGATTTTAACCCCATTTCCCATTTTCCATTTAATCCCTTTCTTTAGCAGGGCTTGTATGCTACAAATGCTCCTCCAGACAACAGATCCTTGGGGTGGGATTCTGAAAGACAATCAATCAAGGGCTTGTTCTGGAGATATTTGGAATTCAAAATTTTACACCAGTCCTTAGTGTTCCTTAACTGTTCTAAACCAACCTTAGCCATCAGAGCCCTATTGGAGATGACAATCTTCCTGATTCCAAGACCACCACAATGTTTAGCTTGACAGACCCTTTCCCATTTCACCAAAGTGAGTTTCTTTTTTTCCTCAGTACCGAACGAAAGGAAATTCCTTTGAATTCTTTCAAACTTATCAATAATGTACTTAGGCATCTTAAAAATGGATAGAAAGTAAGTGGGGATACCTTGTAAAGCCGCAGTGAGAAGTTGGAGTTTTCCAGCATGGCTAAGCAAAGAGCCCTTCCACCCTAGTTTCCTTTGAATCCTTTCCAGTATCGAATTCCAGAACTCCGTGGGGACCTCCTTAACCATGAGGGGGAGCCCAAGATACACAGATGGGAGAGAATCACCAACACATCCCAGAACCGCAGTCACCCTGTTTTCCAAATTTACCATGCAATTAAAGAATTAAATCTTTCTTTTATTGTAATTGATGCTTTGGCCAGAGCAAGAGGCATAGTTGTTAAGACAATTTTTCCATTTCCTAGCTTCCACTTTTGACCTTATGTTAAAAGAATGGATGTTTTGCATAATTATGAATCTTTGAAAGATGAATATTATGATGAAATATATGAGATGCAATGGCTTTATGTATTTAATGGAAATATTGATGAATACACAAAGAAATGGACACAATATGTATGATATGGCTAAGTTCATGTTTTGTTGTCCAAGTGGATATATAGGAATGGATTTTGCACCTCCAATGGATGAGAGGTAGTATCACCCAAGAGAAGGGTATGGATAAATTTTGAATAGTAAAGTCATTTGAGTTCATTCATTGTGCATAGGTTAGGTTTTGGATGTTGTTGAAATTGAGTAAGTTGTTCTTAAGTTATGTCTTTCAGATACATAAACCTAGGTAAATTCAAGTTAGTTTCCTTGTAGAAGACTATAGGGTTATTGATGTTTTCTATTAATATATTGATATAATTATTTCCAAATTGAATTTAGTATTTATATTGTCATGATGATATTCATATTTAGAAATTATAGTGTGTATATCTTGGTATATGGGAATGCATTATGGATATAAGGTTAACTATTTAAATACGAATAATATTGCAAGTATATATCAATTATTTAAATATTACAAAGAGATAATTAGAATTAATAAAGTTGACAAAATCAAGAGGCTTAAAATGCATAAAATAATAGGCCAATATATGGGGCCACATTATAGCTGATGAGTAGCATGCAAAAATGCAAATAAATGGAAAAGTGGTTAACCTTGGAATTTAGTCCATCACACGGGCTGCAAACTTTGCATGAAAATAGAGTTCATAATGGTCTATGAAATGGGCACAAGACTTGGTTTAAATATGTGCAAATAGTAACCTTTTAATCTACTATCATTTAGAAACATGTGCATGAAAAAGGAGGCTTCATGTGCCTTTAAAAAGATAGATTTGCTAACAATAATGAAATATGAACAACCACTACGAAGTGAATTATATACAACCTTTAAGGCATTGGAATTGGCTAGCAATTCAACAAGTGGAGTTTTATTTGCAAAAAACTAAAATTAGTTATGGAGGGAAGTTTCCAATGCCTAGATGAGGGAAATTTTAGTTGGACAACATATGCTAATTCTCAACCACTTGGTGGAAAAAAAATTCTATAAAGACTTCAATTTGATTGTTAAATGTTCTTAAACCATTTTTGCATTATGGTGAATTAATATAAGTTAGTTATCAACATTATGGTAGTTTAATTTTGCATTAGCGAGGAGTCATTAATTTACAATAGTGGAGATAAAGTTGATTGAGTATTTTGTCTATAAAACTAGTACTTTTGTATTGTATTGGAGTCGGTTACCAAGATAGAAAAGGCATAGAGATTGTGTCATATTGCTCTCAAGTTTATAAAAGTCTGAAAACAAGTCTAAAAAGAAGTTTTGTTTAGTTTTGAGTGCATAATAGAGGGTCTAAAAATATTTTTCAGAGCAAGAAGAAAGCTAAACAGGAAGGGAAGATAAAAAAATTGGAAGCTAGACTTAAGGAGCAATTGGTAGCAATTCAAAAGTAGAGACTACAGGCATATTTTATACATTTCTAAACTAGTTTTATTCTTGTTTCCAAGTTTGAGAAAATATTGTTTTGAATGTGAAAATAAAGAGAAAAAAATGAATAATTGAGAATGAGCATATTTAGATGGGTGATAAGAGATCAAAATTTAATAAATTGTTGATGTTGAATCTAAAAATATGTATAGTATGATATTGGTTATGTATTCTAAATGTACTCTAAAATTATATGAGTTTATAACTAGTAATGGTTTAACAACTGGATCAAATGTATCTATAATGTGTATATCTCTAAGAGTGCTAAATAAGAATCCATAGTACATTGTATTTCTTTAGTATGAGCTTATGGGGTTTGAGCACATATTAAATATGCCCACTAACTTGATATCATTGCATATCGAAAACCCCCATTGGCTTTTGTGTTGATTTATGAACCCAACCTTATGAGTCGTATTTGGAAGTTTTAATTCTTGTTTAAAAGGAAGTTGTGTTCTAGTTGTCTTGAACTATGTTGTTTCTATGTATGTGTGATATGATGCCAATGATTTTTGAATGACCATATGTCAAGTGTAACACCCCGCCAAAGAACCCTAGAGGACAACACATCTAAGTACAATAATGACATAAATTTTTTTTTTAAAAGTAAACAATAATGAAATGAACAACATATTTAAACATAACATATAAGCTAAACAATGTCCTCTAGGTTTCCATGAATACATTATGAATGAACCTACTTAACAAGATCTAAACATACATCATCGATTAACTAACTATAAGAGTCCATTTTACATCCATTGCATTAAATGAATAAGCACATACATTTTGTACATAACATCAAATAAATAATAATCAAGGATCATATATATAAAGACCCAATAAGTACATATACAAATTCCCTTACATGAGGGAACAACATAACTGTTACATCTTATATTGTTTACAATAATGCTTCCTGAATACCTTGGAAAGTATACATCAAGGTTACATTACATGATACAAATGATATAAAAATTCAATACGTAACATAAACAACTATCTCCTCAACTGGTACCAAATCTAGGATCTGCTACATGAGGTACATCCATCACACACACAATCAACAACTGGGAAACCTAATGGAGGAAAAGGAAAAAATTCACTAAACCATGTGGAACCCTAAGGTATAACCCCCATGCTAGGATATAACAATAAGGTCCCACCATGAAATAGTCAAGAAGATAGAAGGCTTAACACAAAAGGACAAACCATGGCTCCAACATAACACAGTACAACACCAACATCAAATAACACATACATCGCTTACAACATTGACTTCACTTCTAGAGGCAAACATACAACAAAAGGGGAATAAAAAACTAGGGAATGCTCAACTGCAATAAGGAAGAGTGTCATCACATGGTCCTAGCATGGGTTACCCTGATAGTCTCTCACTAGACGTCTGCCCCCATCTATGTTTTCCCTAGCAATATCTCACTAGACATCGGCCCCATATGATGACACATGCGGAGCCAACATTCCTTTCGTGAGGAAAAAGAAGTTGATCTTTCCAACTAGGCCTTCTCAACCCATCCTTAGCCTAAATGAGCACTACAGGCATGGGTGAGGCATTCATTATCTTGTTTATGTGAATATTACCCATACCACAATTTATTATTTAATTTATCACTAGATTACTAAATTCTCACATGGGTTACCTTGGACACCACTTTGGGTTATGACGTACATTGAGATCCCCACTCTCCCTATATACAACTAGAAGACCCAAAACATCAATCAAGGTAAAGTCATCTTGCACATAAAATGGAATCACATAAATAGATATCTAGAGCAAGGCATGAACCATATCACTCACTAATCACCACCACATTAACGAGTAAAATAGTGCAAGGCTAAAACCCTCGTGTCCATATCTCAAATATAATATCAACCAATTTGAAGGAACACCATAAAATTCAACCAATAAAATACTCCCCTAAGCCTCTAGAAACCATCTTAGCCACTTTGCACAAATGACTCCCCACCTTGACACAATTATCAAATTCACCCTGAATTTCCAATGAACACAATATTCAAATCAAGTAATCATTACATTACAATTATGAATACCCCATAGATAAAACATTACTTCCATTTTGAGCTGTAACCTCACCCAAATTCCACCCATCAATCAATGAAACAATAAGAAAGAGACATTATTTTCACATTTCACATTACTCTTTTACTTAACCACATAATTTACTTAATTGGGTCCCTTACACATTAATTCAAAAATCATATATATATCAGAAGGATACAAATATGATAGTTCCACAACCACAAAATGAAGGTCAAATTTAAATGCAAGAAGACCATTAAGTGACAAGGGTAAATCATCAATGAACTATACAATATTGGAACAATGAGACTTTCCCTCCTATAAATTACTATTCAATATATTATAATACCAAGGTACATTGTTTGTGGAGTCTTCACTTTTAGAAACATGTACAAATCCATAGGAGTAGGGGTACCTAATCTTCTATGATAAGATATAAATAACCATAACATGCGACTTAGTGTTACCTATTTAATTGCAAGTTTCCTCTTTATATTAAAATGTAATGAAAATGATCCCATGGGACATGATAGTTGGCTTATAAATAAATGATATATGACTAACTTCGTAAAACAGATTTTATAAGACATAACTATTCTAAGAAAGAAAAGTTTACTAAGATTATATCTCGACTTTTCCCTTAAAACATATTACTTCCATGCTTAATATTATCTTTCCCTTCTACATAGGTCAACTTATTTCTTTTAAGTCTATGACATGTAAGATTAGATTTTTATCATTCTATTGTTATGGAGGTAACAACTAAAACTTCGCTCAAAATATTCATTTTATTTTATTCATATTACAAACTTTACTATAAGAGATGTATATAGAAATATCTATATTCACTAAAAATGTAAGCATATTTTATTTAGTGATTACTTATTCTAGTTTATTTATTATCAAAAGAAATTATGTTTCCAACAAACGTAAGTTGACACCATTACTATACTATACTTTTTCATTAGTAGATGTATTGAACCCTAGACACAAGATTTTCTATTTAATATTTATATAGCCTCTCATTGTAACTATCCTAATGAGTGTTTAATTATATATAAAACATATATATCTATGTTGACACAATACATAATAGTTTTATCAGGAAACAAATAACTAATTTATATACAATTACCCAAAGTACAAACATATGAACCCACTATATAATATTACTCAAAGTACAAACATATGAACACACTATATAATATTGCTCAAGTCAATTTGAGATGTGAAAAGAAAGTTATTAACATTAGTTTAACCTGAAGCTGACAATACAATCCCTATGTTTCCCCTGGCTGTGAAATGTTCAGCAAATTACAACCAATGCACACTCTCCTACTGCACATCTATGCCTCCTCCTTAGAATACTCAATTAGGTAGTATTATTCTAAAGTTTGATATTCACACTAGTGTATAAGTATTACTAAGTGTTGAATGCAATTGGAGTATGTGAAGAAGTAGAAAGCTATGTTAAACTTAAAGCCATGACTTGGAAGAAAAAACCATAATGAAAGGTTAACACTTGCATTTGGTAAGACCCCCCGAGTATGTTCTGAGAGATGTGAACCATTTCCATCATTTTAAACAACGACAATGTTCTTGTGGAGGATATTGGTGATGCTAAATAAAACAATGTGGAAGATATTGGTGATGCTAAATGAAACAATAAAAAAAATAGGCTTACACTATATTAATTTTCAAGGAAAGGCAGTTGGCAGGTTTAAAGCCAAGTCTACAACCTTTGCCAGCAGCTTCACTGCTTGCCCACGATGGAAGCTTTGAAACAAGGTATTCACATCCCTCAAGGATAATAGATAGGAAAATTTTATGAGATAATGTAGTTGCAACTGCGCTGGTAGACATGGATGCAAAATGTGAAAGCATGGAGAAGGCATGCGAATTGCTTGGCAGAATGCCACAAAGAGATGGATAATTTTGAACGATCTTATCATAGTGGAGGTGATTATGACGCCACTGGCCGTGACTACATGGCTTCAGTCAAGGAAATCCAGAGGCTACGACTCTATGCTGGGACAGATTCAAATGAAGCTGGTAAATTCTTTCTCAAATATTGACACAGCAACAAGGAAATCTATATTGGATGAGAGAAAATTGCAGCCATTACTAGAATAAAGTACCATCAAATATTTCACTGTATGCATTAGGAGGTGACACAAAAGGGACATCGTGGAGACCATTGCACACAACAAAATTCTCACCTAAGCATGGTAAGAAAACTAAGATTGAAGTTACAGTTTAAGACATGCCATCAGATTAAGAGAAAAACAAAAATACATAAAAAGTTTATTAGGCACAAGTCTACCCAAGGTGTCAGGACTCATGAACATATGGAGAGAGGAAAGTTGGGCAGAGGGATTGATTCAAGACATTATTGTCTTTCTTGTGAAAGCGAGAGAAAGTGTTTCATTTTGTAAGGAAATGAAAAGCATGCACAATGATCTATAATCTTGCCAAATAATAAATTCCAATGTATTTATCGAACTTCACGCACTCGACTTGGCAAACTTACCCTAAGATTATAAATTTATACAAATCGAACGTAATACTTGTGGATATGGAAGGAAATCACATGCAAATGAGAGTCAATCAATGTCTATAGGGCTAAACCTTGATGCTTTCTCAACAATAAAACTCCAATATCTAAAGCAACCATTTGTAATTTTCAATGCAATGCATCAATACAAACATGAAGAACATTCAGAGAATTGGGAATAAATTTTTTGGACTAACCCTTAAGGATTAACATGTGATTCAAGATTGATAAGGAACATCTATGCAATAGAGGAATTGTTTATCTACAAAATAAGATATTTTCACTCATATAAAGAAAGCCATTTTATTCACTTATGAAGGAGTTATTCATTTATAAAACATAATGATTTCAAGTTGAGCACTAGAGGAAGCCGATATAGAGAAACATTGAAACTGTGCATGGTTGCATATTCAAAGTGTAGTGCTACCCTAATCTCCCATACATGCCAGGAGATTTTTCACAAAATAGATAACAAGGCTAAATGAAGGCTGAGAAAATTATTGCACCATCTACGAATTCATGCAGTTTGCACTCAGCATAATCCCTGAATACTGATCATAATCACTTGGTGAAACATCCATCAATTGTATTATAATGAATATTAAGCACCTCTGATTGTTTTTTGAAGAGTATTGAAAGAAAACAACTAAAAAATTCCCCCAAAAATATTCCAAAAAAAATTAATCATTTACCAAAGGAAGCTATTTTATTAATTTTCGAAACCCAAAAATATCTTCAAAACAACAAGTTTCTATTCTAAAAATAGTTCAAAACTGTGCATGCCTTTGAAATATTTGTTTTCTATCTTTTATATTATATTTACTATTTATCCATTTTCACAAAATCAATTTTTTTTTTGGATAGGTTAATAGCTGGTATGGCCAGCACCATATATATTATTGATCAAAAATATTACATGGCTGCCTTTCGGCACAGTTTAGACTTTAGCACGACATACATTCCAGGAGGCATACTATATTGCTCCATTCCTACCAGCTGAACAGTAAATACATAGCTAAGCTAACCAATCTTCATGACAACTTGGCACGTCTCCCCTTCAGATTCCATGGCCCACGCAGAGTAGTGAAAAGGGGATTGGTTGCATCATGTCCTAACCCTAGGCCAACGCCTCCTTGCACATTTGTTTTGCATGCACCACACGATTCTTTATTGGGCACTCCATTTTTCATTTTTTGTGGGTAGGGCCATTAGCAATGTCCTCCACGTCCCAACCATCATCCGCTATCCAATATTCCCCTGAATTTGTGAAGATTGGGAGAGCCGGTTTGGAGTGCTCCTCGGCATCGCTGTCCACATCAAAACCCTCCCGAGCCATGTAGATCCCCAGAGCCTATTTTGACATTGGCTCTGTGAGCCCTATCACCATCATGAGGAAACTGAGGTTTTTTTCTATGTCCTCTCTGTGCTCTGTCAGTGCCTTTGGCTCAACCATAGACAAGATAGGAAATTTTGGGACTGGCCTCCCACCGCTCCTCTTTACTAGGTAGTAATATTGCGACATAGGTATATGACCTTGCTCATCTATGTTGTCCAAGACAACATCAATTTCCCCCAAGTAAGCATTCTTGAAAATGCATTGACAAAGATTTTTTACCTTGGCTTTCGACACTCCCCGATAGAGAACAATTGCCAAAATTTTTTTAGGTATATCTATGTTGAGGCAGTGCTTGTGGAAAGACCAAATGAACTCCCTCCCTAGTACCTCTTTTACTACATGAATTACCAACTTATCCTTGACCGTCAGGATTCCATGAAGCCTTATATTTGTTACTTCCCCCTGGAAAGGAACCATGATGGTAGTAGTTTCCAAGCACACCGAAGTATCCATTTCTTAACGCCAACCTTTACAAATGATTTTTCTACTATGAGTTTACCACTATACTAACTCTTCTTATAACCAACTATTTACCATTTTGACCTGCCTTAAAGGCATCAATGCTTCACATGAATGATCCTTTACTTCCGTCCTTCTTTCTTGAGGCCAGCTACCTGATGTGACTATATTTCGCCTTGAGGTGATCTGTAGGATTTTGAAGGGACATTTTGGTTGCCTTTTGTGACAGTCACACAAATCCCTAGGTGTACTTAGCTTGCCATTTGCAAGTTCTGATGCCACTACCAATTCTTCTGCATTGATGATAATGAGACCCTTCCCACGGGGTTGGCTTAGTTGTCTCCTTCCAAGCTATACTCTAATTCCATTACCGATTGCTTTGCCAAGCTATCAACCATGGAATTACCTTCACGGTATACATGGATGACATGAAAATCATTGAAGGATGATGCCAGAGTCTGTATTGGGCTTAACCATCTCCTTAATATCCAATTTGGTGTGGTGTTGCCTCTTATGGCATTCACTATAATTAGTGAATCGCCCTCTAGATGCAATTTTGATGCTCCAAGTTTTTTTCCCAATTCGACTCCATACAAAGCCGCTCTTATTTCTGCCAAATTATTTGTTGCATGGCCTATATTTTTTTCTTTTTGAGTGATCACCTTCCCCTCAGAATCATGTGCCACACAACTGATGCCAGCTGCTCTAGGATTTCCTGAGGAAGCACCATCGAAGTTAATTTTAATCCACTCTAGTTGAGGTTTCTGCCAAACTATTTCGCATCTTATTTCAACCTTCAGTGGGGCCTTTAGAGTGCTTATAATGGGGAAGATATGAAGCCCATCAAAATTATTAGAGAGCTCAATATCTTTGTTGGAGAAAACATTCTTTGGGTAGGGAATTTTTTTTGTTGCGTTGTTTGCAAGTTCTATGATTGCCTTATTCTATCGACCTACTAATTGATCTCTCCCTAGCTATTTCTCCTGAAAGATGCATCTGTTTCGCTCCTTCCATATTTCCCAGTATAATGTGGATGGGATTATTCACCATATGCTGCTGAAAACACCTCTGTGTAGCTTATTTGGCCATGTAGCTAGCTAGGCCCAAAGGTTTGAAGAAATAGGGGTAGGGAAATCCGGATATTTAAGGATGTGTTTCCAACAAGAATCCGCATAGGAGCAGGTAAGAAAGAGGTGGGATGCAGATTCTACCCGATTCTTACACATTACGCATCTGCTAGGTCCTTTGAATCCTAACTTAGATAGCCTATTCTGGGTTAATATCCTTCCTTATGAGGCTAGCCATAGAAACACTCCGGCTTTCGGTAGGACATCTCTCCCCCAACATAGTGAATTTGGCCAAGTTTTCCTCTCCACCCTTTTTTCCTTGATTCTGTAACCTAGTTTTACTTTGTATTCACCATCTATTGAGGCACTCCATCTCAAGACATTTTCCCCATCATGGACAGGGGAATTTATGGCTTCCATTAACCTTTTTAGGGCCTTTTTTTACGTTGCAGGGGCGTTGAGTGTGTCTAGATTTTTCCACCTCCAACTCTTAACACCATTCTCCCATATAACTCCCCCATAATTACTTATCTTGTGGCCCCAAGCGCTGATGGTTTCTTCCTTGATGTCCTTCAATCCCAACATATTGCTTAATTTGGCATGTCTGTCCCATGAGTCTTCCCAAAATGATGCCTTTCTACCATTATGGATTTCCCAAGAAACATGTTTGTGAATAATATCTTTGCATTCAGATATAAAGTTCCAGATTGCTTACCCTTTTGGAGGATTGACTATCCTGACTATTCGTATGGGCTCATTTGAGTCAAGATATTTCTTCCTCAGGATTCTGACCCATTTGTGATTGCTTGTGTACATTTTCTAGACTAGTTTGGCCCCCATAGCCAAGTTCATTATCTTCAACTACCTAATTCCTGCACCACCCGAAACTTGAGGTTTACATACCTTATACCAGGCCAATAAGGGTACTCTTTTTAGGTCCTCCAGACCATTCCAAAAGAAATTTCTCATAATTTGATTAAGTTGATCTATGATTCCTTCTGGGATCTTTAGGCAAGACATTGATTAGATGGGTATTTTTTCCAAAATAGTTTTAACCATGATAAGCCTACCAATTGATGTTAGCCATTTACCTTTCCATAGTTCCATTTTCTTTTTGCAATTTCCTACTAGTCTATCCCAATAGGTGTTGTGATTAGCTTCGGTGAATAATGGCATTCCAAGAAATCTCCCTAGAAGGTTGGCCGGTTTGATACCCAAGATTCTTGTAAGGATGCATTGGAGGCTAGGTTGGGTATTGAGAAAGAAGACTTTTGATTTTCTCCAGTTGATGGCTTGGTCGGAAGCTCTGCTATAATTATTCAAAAATTCTCTGATTTTCTTGCCTCCATTCTCGTGGATAATCCAAAGAGGATGGTGTCATCCATGAATTGCTGGTGTGTACTTGCTCCTACCCTAGGTGCCGCCTCAATTCCTTTCCAAGAGCCTTCCTCTCTGGATTGGCAGATCTTTCTACCCAGGGTTTTTGCCATTATTAGAAAAAGAAATGGGGAAAGTGGGTCACCTTGTCTTATCCCCCGAGTAGAATCAATGAATCCTTGGGCTACTCCATTTATTAGTATTGAAAATATTGGGCCATTTATACAACTTTTGATCCAACCTACTATTTCCTTATCAAAACCAAATCCAGCTAATACATCTAACAAAAATTATCTATCCACCCGATCGTAAGCCTTTAATATATCTAATTTTAGAATCATGCTTGGTTCTTAACTTCCTTGTTGAGTGCATTGTTTCATGAGTCACTATTATCCCTTCCACAATTGACCTACCCAGAATGAAACCACTTTGTTCTTCTGAGATGATATTACTTATTACCTTTTTGAGCCTATTGGAGATGATTTTCAAGATCATTTTGTATATTGTGTTACAAAGGGATATTGGCCTGAATTCCCCCATGCAGTTTGCCTCCTTCTTTTTTGGGATAAGTGCTATGAAGGTATGATTGATTGCTCCTAGCATTGCTTTTTTCTTCCTTGACTCTTCTGCTGCTTTGACCATATCTTCTTTGATTATTTCCCAATAAGTTTGGAAGAAGGATGTTGGGAAGCCATCCGGGCTCGGGGATTCGTTTGCTCCTAGTTGGAAAGTTGTCTTTTTAACTTCCTCCAAACTTATAGATTTAGTGAGTTCTAAATTTTCATTGTGTGAGATCAGTTTTGGTATACTCTTGATGAACTCCTCCCTTACTCCAACATCCCCCTGATCTTCTTTTCTAAAGAGTGACTCAAAGTACCCCACAACTATTTTGTTTACATTTCTTTTAGCCAAGGTTGAGTTATGGAAGAACCTAGTGTTTCTATCTCCTTCTTGGAGCCATTGTTCCTAGGATTTTTGCTTCTAGTGGAATTCCATTCTTGCTAAGGATTCTGATTGGGCTTATAGTAAGACTTTCTCCCTTAGGTACTCCTCCTGCCCCATACCATCCTTAATTATTTTCTCATTTAAGGTTTTGAGCTCATTTTCTATCTTATCACTTTCTTCAAAGATATTTTTCAAATGTTCTTTGTTCCAAATTCTCAATTGTGTTTTGATATGAGCAAGTTTCTTTTGAAGGGTGAAAAGGTGTGAATGGTTACCGACCCAAACCTCTTGTTGCCATATCGAAATTTGTTCACAAAGGCTTTGATCCCTCATCCACATTTTTTCAAATTTGAAGGGGGAACCCCTTTTAAAATTATCTGGCTGCATAACAAGTTGTATTGGGAAATGGTCTGAGCCACTCCAAGGGAGAACACAAGCCTCCAACAAGTTCATCCCTTGATTCCAATCACCCTTCACCAGGAATCTGTCCAGTTTTTCTACTATTCCAGAGTGGCCTGATCTTCTATTGTTCCAAGTATATATTCTATTCCTAGTGTTTATCTCTCTTAACATATTTTGATCTATGAATTCCTAGAAATCTACTTGAGATCTTATCAAATTCTGCAACCCTTCTTCTTCTCTGAGTTGTTTAGAGTAGCATTGAAGTCCCCACCCATTATAGTTTTAACTTCTTTTATTTGACATAGGAAGGTGGAGATTTCTACCCAGAGGAGCCTTTTATCTGCTGGTGCAATAGGGCCATAAACATTAATCAAATTGAATTCTAGATTATCCTGATATAGTCAAACTGAGATAGCTGCCCAATTTTGCTTATCCACCATGGGTTTGCAACATACTGAGGTAGGGTTCCAGAATATCCAAAGTCCCCCAAATGCCTCTATTGATTCTTTGCAAAATCCTTCCCAACCTCTCCACCACTTCAGTTTTATTTCTTGTTCCTCCTTACTCCATTTTGTCTCATGAATTATTAAGATATCTAGCTTATCACTATCTATATGGTGCCTGAAGTGGCACCATTTACTAGGGGCATTTAAGCCCCTAGTGTTCCAACTTAAGATTTTCATGGTTCCCCGGGAAGGGGAAGTCCCTTCCCGTTTCTAAGGATTGTTTGGCCTAGTTTGGTTTGTCCTTTGGCTGCCCGTGCCACCTTTAATTTCTCCTTGTTGGGATTACTTCCTCTTTGGTTGTTTGAGTTAATCCTTGGAGTTTTTCTTATTGAGGGTATTTGCTCGATTTCTCTTTCAGCCAATATACCCTCATGATATTCTTCAAATCTTTCATCATACTCCAATTCTGAGTCCACACTCCTTGTCTCCTGATTTTCCATTGAGCCTTCCTTTGGGACCCTGTTGTTGTTAAGTGATTTTGTGGCTATTGTCTCTTTACCAGCCTCCTTCTATTCTTTCGCTTTATTTTCCTTTGTTATTACTAGCTGATTTTCATGCCTAATGTCTGTGAGATGGGGAAAACCGTCTTCCCCCTAAATTTCGGCTTCCGAACGGGTTCCATGGATATCTTGCACTAACCGCCAAGTTGATTGGTTTGCTTCTTGGCTAATGTCCAGGGGTGACTTCCTACCTAGCTCATACACCAACTATCCTGAATGCATTGAATCCACCATTTCTTTTTCATGGAATTCCACTGCTTGTCCCCCCTCATATTTGTTTCTATTTTTTTTACACTCCTTATTTTGTTTTGATGCCCATGAGTTGTTGATTTCCCATTTTACTGTGCAATCTTCCTTATCATGCTTTACTGATTTGCATTTAGGGCATAAATGCAGGGTGTCCTCCCTCAACACTTCCTGCCTCCAAGAACCTAGTTCAGATATGAGTTCTATCATTCTAGGAACCTCTATACCCTAAGATATTGCTACACAAATTCATAAATAAGGTCCTTTCTTTCTATCCACCTGGATGTTATTGATACTTTGGAGTTTACCTAGAAGTTTTCCTATTCCTTCTAGGGTTTTTTCTGACCAGTACTCTGAGGACAGGTTGTAAAGCCTTATCCATACTACACTTTTCCAACCCATTCTATCCTTGAATCAAAAATTTTCCTCCAATCCAAAGGGTGAACTTGGGCACCATCAAAAAAATAGGGTCTTGATTCTAGAGCCTTATTCTTCCTTTCCTGGCTACGGAACTTAATCAAAAACTAATTATTTTCTAAGGGATTTACCAATGTCTCTTCCACCCAACTTGACCTACACCAATCTTCCATGGCTTTCCAACTTTTATGTCCATCTCCCCCCATTTTGTGAACATTCCAGAATTTTGCAAAATTTCACGAGTTTTCTTAAGTACTTCATTATTGATATTTAGAATCGGTGTGGAGGATGTTATGGACTTACCTTTATTCGTCATTCCCCTACTCGTGCTTGCACTCTCCTCTAATCCTTTGGGTAATCAGGTTTTGGTTGAATCCATTTGGTGCCAATTCTTGGTTAGGTCTCTTTTCCTTCCTTTCTTTTCCCTGAACCACCCTTTTGATTTTGTGGGGTGTTACCTCCCGTCGCTGTTGAATTCTGGATTCCTTCTTTGTGCATAGAGATTGGGTCTCACCCATGGAGGTCCTTGACCTAACCAGGCCATGTTACTCCTACGCCTTTGACCCATCATAGCCTATTCCTATTGTTGATAATAAGGATGACATTTGTCCACCCAAACACCATTCTCCATCACCCATTGAGGCCTATGCATTTATGAACCCTAGATCGAGCTGGAATTGTTGTAAGTCTTCCATCCCTTGTTAATTTTTTCTTTGAATTCTTCAAAGGGGATAGTTCTATCCATTTCCTCGCTCCATTTCTCCTTGTTTCTACCTGCCTTTACTGGTGCCGAATTCTGCTGCTGGCTAATGTCCATCTCTGGCATGTCATGCCTTTGCTTCCTCTCTTGTCATAGCTCCTGATCCTAGCTTATTTGTCTGACCTCCTTCCCAAGTTCACGTGCTTTCTCTTGTTTTGCCACGCCCTCTTGGGCCACTTCGTTGGCTTTTTTCGCATCACCCATTTTTTTCAGTTAGGTTGGTTATATTATTTTTAGTGATTAGAAAAATATAATTATGAGATTGCTCATTTTTTTTAATATTACATTACACTTTTAATTTATAATAAACTACAATTATTGATAATTACATTTACATTTATTTATCATATCACCTTTTATTTAATAACTTATGCTAATGCATTAAATAACTCAAAACAAAATTTATCAAACCTTTGAAAGAGTGAATCATGGATGGGCACTACATCACGATGATGGCATACGAGTCATCATTATCTGTATAAATGGCCAAAGAATAGGTGAATGGTAAACCTTATGGATTTTTAAGGATTTGAATTAAAGGCAACAACCCAGACCCCAAATGTTTCAATAATGTAACAAAGGAGTTCATTGTCTAGGATGATATATCAACCCAGTTATTTGACCACCTTTGTGGGTATTATTTTATGAATATAATCCTTATGTTAGTAGAACCAATTGGTCTATGAAGGTTTTAACCTTAATAAACAAGACTAAAATTTTTACCATGAAAGGCCAAAAATTAAAGCAAGTTATATTCCTATTTAAAGATTTAATCATCACTATGGGAATTAGTATATGAATCAATATACCTTATTATGACCAAATAGGTGAAGTTTTGATTAAAGAATATATTTTGAGAGTAGTATCTCTCAAGGGTTATGGTAAATATTTGAACAAGTGGTTATAGCCAAGACCTAGGTAGTTATATGAAAGTAACTTGGGTGGTTTGAGTCAGGAATTACTAATAACTTAGGTGAGTTATTGAGTATTCATATTCTAAGAAAGGATGCTATATTGGAACTAAACACTATAAATTTGATTTTATAATATGAAGAAGGAATATTTAGCTCAAGATTAAGATTAATTATTTGTATATGTTGAACATTTTTTCAATACTTTTAGTTGTGATCAAGAGAGTCTAGTCAAAGATAGTGGGTCATTAGTATCAACTATATTGTCCATGGAATGAGAGAGTAGATGCTCTCATGTTTAATATGAAGTACTTGAATAAGTGGTAGTTGCTAAGTCCCAAGAAGTTACGTGAATGCAACTAGGGTATTTAAGGTCAAAAAAGTATAAATAGTCAAGTTGTTTATCAAATTAGTAAGTAAGAACTTGAACATATGGCAGTTTTCAAGACCCAAGTTGTTATGTGGATGTAACATGGAAGTTCTAAAGTCAAGAAGACTTATAAAACCTAGATGAAAAATGAATTAACAAGGAACATTAGTATGCTCTAGACTGATAGATGTGAAGAGGTATTACTATACTCGGGATGGACAATAGTCAAGGAGCAGTATTATGCTCAAAATTTCCAAGTGTCTAGGAGTATGACTTGATTAAAGACATCACTTTTTAGATGAAACTTTGTATAAAATTTTAACCAATAATAAAATAGTAAATTTTAATTATTATAAGGTTAGATTAGGTTCTCCAAGTCGATTAGGGTGGATGAACAAATGACTATGCTTGAAGTAAGGAGCAATTGTATATATATAGATTATAAATAACTTTGGACAAAGTGAGTGCAATAGTCCCTACTTGTCTTGTCAGTTCACTGTGTTTCGAACACTTAACACAATATAAGTTTTCATTCATAGTTGGAGGGCCTCCATAGTTTTTTGATGGTATTGGTTGATTAGGAAAAACCACTAAAGCTTAGATGAAAATTATTAGAGAGTTCTTAACTATTCCCTTCATTGAAGGGTAGGGCTACTTCTATAGTTAGGAAGGTGTGCGGGGGACCACTGGTTCATGGTTGGAGGAAAAAAACTTGGGTGATTCTCTCCCTCTTGCATATGACATGCTAAGTATTGGGAGATAAAAAGAAAGAAAAGTATTTAGATAAGGATCTCTAACCTTGTTCCTTAATTATTTATATATTATATATTTGATTTGTTCATGTGGAAAATGTTGAAAAGAAAATAAATTTATACTTTTACTAGTTTGAAAAAGTGAAATGAAATTATTATGCTATGCTTATGTTATCAGTTATACAAATGTACTTTCAATTTTTGAAGAACAATTTCATGTCTTATTTTTATGGAATAAGTACTTTTTAATTTATGGTTAAAATTCCATGTAAACTCCTTGTTATAAGGTTGTGGTTGTTACATGTGGTATCAGAACTCCTAGGTTCCACACTTTGGGCCTATAACCTCACTACATAGATATGAATTCCAACATTGAATGACTAATGTTTGGATATCCTTGAGCCAAATGGAAAGGTTAAAGATGATTTCAAGGAAATTTGTGTGTGGCAATGAGAGCTATCTTAAATCCAAGAAAGAGAGTGAGACTCTAATAAAAATATAGAAGGAAAACAGTCATAGTGCAAGAGAGGAGGACCAACCACTGCAAGGCCCCAAGTCACAAAAGGCCAAGATTGGAAAGGCTGCCATATCTTACCTTAGTTTAAAGGATGGTTGGGATAGAGGGGATGAGAATGATGAGGATTATGCATCCTTCAACCACTCTGCAATCCCGAGAGTTGAAGGGGGACTAGATGAGTCACTTTTTAGGATCAACTCTACGTCTTAGGTAGCTCTTTCCTAGAGGAAAAAAGTGCAGTTTTGGGATAACAACGTGACGCACTGGCGTCTCACAGGTGTACTGGCGTCCATACGGCCAAAAAACCAAAGAGACGAGGTTATACTCTAAAATAAGGATTGGCCACTTAGTTTAAGAGTTTCTAGAATGACAAAATAAGATCAAGAAGTGTGAAATGCATAGACGAATGTGATAAAGGAAATAGATTACTGCAAGGGTGACGAAGATGATTTCTCACAACAATCTTCTTGCAAGCTCTCTCCACCTGCACATAGAAAAAAAGGAGGAATGTTGGGGCTGTTTAGGGGCCTGCCTTAGTCAGACCCCCATTTTGGTGTTTCCACCTCCACAAACAACCAGGTTTGTAATGATAGGAATAAATATAAAGGAAAGAATACAAGCTACATAAACAAAAGACACAACAAAATAGTGCATGCTTACTCAACCAAAGATGATAGAGGAGATTAGAGGAGCTTACCACCTCTGTCCAAAGCACTCAAGGCTTGTGGAGGAGTGAATGAGAGGAACTCAAGCCTCTGCTACAATGGTGTTCGTCTTGTGTTTGCACTATCAAACTGATGGAGTGGTAGATTTCTACAATGGAGTGAAAGGTGTTTCTACAAAGCTTGTGGATGCTTGCAAGAGTGGAGAAAATATGTAGAGATCAACTCAAGATCTCCCAAAAATTGAGAATGGATGGAATGGTCAAGAATATGAAGGAGAGGATGAAAAATGACCATATTTGGGTCAGCCAGCTGAAGGGAGGAATTACTCTTCGACTTCCAATCGAAAGAGTAATGTCTCTACAAACTCCAGCCACAAGAATCTGCCAGGGACATAAGCGCACAATGTAGACGTCTGCATGTCGTGCAGGCGTCCCCGATAGAAATGCTTCCACTAACACATAAATAGATCACCAAGTGTGATGTGAGCAATGAGCTTAAGTGGAATTAAGCCTTCGCCTTCAGTTTTCTAGAGTGTAAGGGGGTAAAAGGGAATTTGTGTTAGGGGTGGAAATTCATGCTTCTACATTTTTCCCTCACTTTAGCAAGCATGAATAATAATGAGTGCTTTGGTAAAGTAAAGTAGTAAGGAAGTAACAGAGTAAGAGATGTATACTTGAACTAACGAGGAAGCAGAGCACGGTTTGGTGAACTCAAAAGTGCAGGAGAGGACTTCATAGTTCTATAGAACTACAAAGTTGAAGTATGAAAGCACCTCACAAGCTCATAGTCATGCAAGGGAGGTATCCTTCAAGAACTCTCACATGAAGGAAACCAAGAAGAGCACCTTACAGACCCGTAGACCTGCAAGGAAGGTATCCTTCAAGAACTCTTACATGAAGTAAACTAGGAAGAGCACATTACAGACCTGCAGACCTACAAGGAAGGTATCCTTTAGGAACTCTCACATGAAGGAAACTAGGAAGAGCACCTTATAGAACCATAGACCTACAAGGAAGGTTTCCTTCAAGAAATATCACATGAAGAAAACCAGGAAGAGCACCTTACAGACCCACAGACCTGCAAGGAATGTATCCTCCAAGAACTCTCACATGAGGGAGACTAAGCCGGGAGACTCCGTAGAGTCAGAGATGGTGACATGTTTACTCGCAGATATAACACATCAGGAAGCGACCATGTAGGCCAGTCAATGAACAGTCACACAAACCATCGCTAAGTTGTAAGACTTTCAAAGGGGTCCCTCAGGAACCCTTCAAAAGAAAGGAGGGTCCACTCAAGGGACGTGTTGTTTGAAAAGTGAAGTTTAGTCAAGCTGCCCCCAAGCTAGATGTAAAGATGTGAAGCTGATCTAGTCGGGTTTCCCCCAAGCTAGACACCATAGAACTTCTTAAGAGTTTTTAAAGGGGTTCCTTGGGAACCCGACGTGAAAAGGAGGGGTCCACTCAAGGGACACACTTTCCAAAAGCTACCATCTTCCTTCTCAAATCGTTTCATCACCAAGGAATCCTTTTGAAAGATGTTCACTTCATCAAGGAATTCAAAAGGAAGGATATGCGCTCTTGCGAGGGGAAGACTAAGACCGTTCCCGCTTTAGAGGAGGGTTTTCAAGTCCTTTCTTTACGAACCCATGATGAAGGAAAAACGTTTTGTTAGGGTTTCAAGTTGAGAATGCAATTCTAACAAAGAAGTATGTGAAGGGTCTTTGAGAAAAGATTCACTTGGAAACAAATGCACTTTATAAAGAACAAGTAATATAGAATAGGCATTGTCGCACATGAAAGGGACAACTCAAGCAAAGAAGAGAGAAAGATAAAGAGAATACAAAGGAAAAGGGATCACACACAAAGGGCATAGGGGAATCTGGTTTCATGGGGTTAGATCTTCCTTTATTTATAAATAGTAGGTAACCATAGTATGAGGCGAAATATCATCAATCCCCAACCAGATTAGGAAGAATGCACGAAAGAAAAATAAAAAATAAAAAAATCGGTCAACATGGAAATAGGCTTAAATGCTCTCGACGCTTTGCATCATCCCTAATTTACTGAAAGTGAATTACAAGCATGGAAGAATAGAGATACATATAGAAGAAGGTTTACAGCACAAAAACCATGCTTGTATCCAAGCACCAACAGGGGTGACGAGGGTCATCTAGGAACATATAGCATGATTACATGGGAACACATCATATAACACACACACATCTAATCTAAAGATCAAGAAGAGGGTATCCCCTTAATAGTGGTCGACCAAGAGGTCATCAAATTCCTATTCTAGATCATCGTAGGGGGAAGGATGATAGTCTTGTAATGGTTTAATGTTAAGAGGAGGATATTTTTATCCTCCCGCAACAAGGGCCAAGGTAGAGGGACCTGTGAGGTCTTCATCGCTCAAATCTTGTGGGGCTAAGGTCAATGACTTTGTGAAGATCATTGACAGGGTCAGAACTTCATCCACCGAGTTAAACATACACTTAACAGGAGTGCCATGCTTCACCTTGGCGGATGTAGGATTTTGCACCTGAGGTTCACCAGTAGGCTCGTCGAGAGACTCAGGAGCGGTGAAAAACTCAGTGGAGGTCAGGATTGGTTCTGTTCCTAGGACAAAACAAGTCAACTTGGGGCCACCTTTCGGAGAAGATGGGTTATTCTTGTGTCCTCCATTGCTAGAGGGGCCACGCTCTACCTTCTTCTTCATCAAAAGAGGTGAACTCCCCACGGACAAAACAAGGAGGGTCGAGGGAGAAGAGGAAAGAACCGCAATGGATACAACCGAAGTGTTCACCATATCCATGGGTTTTGGGAAAGGAAAGACATCTGGGACAAAATTCAACAAGGACAGCTCCAACGAAGGAGCGATGAACACTTGCACCTTTCCAAGCATATGTTTACTCACAATGGTAGCTAAAAGAGATTCAAAGACAGAAGGAGGGAAAGATGAGGACACAACAAGAGGTGTGGTCATCTCCTCCTCCTTCTTCTATAAGGAGGCTTACCCGGCTAGGAGGGAATTTCATTGGTATTTATGCTCGTGCGCAAGGTGGTTTCTATGACTCTTCGAACCGAAAGTGGAGATCTATGAAGGGACACAAGGATTCTATTCAGCCATGGGAGTGTCTTACACAACTGCTTCCAGTGGAAGGGTAGAATCCTGATGGGAGAAGAAGGGGTAGGTTCAAAAATGGCAAGAGGATTTGACTCTAACACCTCGACATCGAGCCTCTTCCCATTCACTATTTTAGGAACAGGGATAGTAGGAGGCCGTGGATGCCGAGACAAAGAGGAATCTCCATGAGAGGCTTTCCATTTTCCATACCGAACAAGCCTAGTATCTGTGGGTAAGACATGAAGCTCAAATCCAAGATGCTTATCCTTTCACCAAGCGGGCACCATGGGATTCTCTCACAAATGTGAAACAAAAATAGATGGTACCATGATAGCATGAGAGGAAGCATCGAGTTGAACGACAAAAGAGGAATAGGGAGGATCTTGAGACCGCTTCTCTTCTTCTCTTCTACATGCCTTGGTGGCATCACTATCATCTTTTAGACAAGCTCTATGTGAAACCGCATAAGGTGACATAGGGTATCTCACTTTTGGCCTAGCACGCCCCTTCTTACAATTTTGATACATGCGGTGTAGGAGGTCCTTCCTAGGTGGGAGAGGACCAAGGCATGTGGGCCAAAAGTAATCTAATGTATAGCTTCTACATGAAATTGGTGGTCTATAACTAATTTCATGGACAATGTGTACCAAACCTCCATGAACAAACTTCAGAAACTTGTGTATAACCGAGGGAATTGCATTCATAACTACTAGCCAGGGGATACCTAGCTTCACTCTAAAGAGTTTGAACCCCAATATGACGTCCAACTTAAGGCTTACAAATTTAGTTCCAACGAGGACTGATAGGACAATACTCCCTATAGGAGGTACAAAAAGTCTATCATGTGTGTGGATGGTACTCTGAGGTGCATCATACCCATCCTTATGCAGGAGTTTATCATCATGATCTCCTTAGCTATGATATTTTGGGATGTTGGATCAATGAGAACACCTACTATAGTATTCCCATTTATCCTTGCAGGAATATAAAGAGGAGATGGCTCTCTATTGAAGCCCATGAGTAGGTCCTATGAAGTGAAGGTTATGCTTGTACCACTACTCATAGTCTTCCCAGAGGGAATAGGTTGATTTAAGAAAGAAGCCATCGTGCACACCAACAATACTTCTATAGAGCCTCCTAAGGTTTATGAGATAAGGTGGTGACCCAATTAGGGTTTCATTACATAATACTTTGGAACCTTCCAACTATGCCTACTAGGGGTCGCAGGTTGGGTTGTGAGGCAAGAGCCTAACAACACCCACACCTAAAACACTCCAAGGATACGAGGAAAGTAACTTTCAATATCGCAAAACGGAACCAAAATGGTTCTGGTTAGGTTCACAAAAAATGTAAGAGAGGGGGACCAACAACTGCAAGGCCTTAGGTCAGGAAAGGCTAAGGGCGGAAAGGCTGCCCTAACTTACCTCAATTTAAAGGATGGTTTTGATAGAAGGGATAAGAATGATGAGGATTATGCATCCTTCGACCACTCTATAATCCTAAGAGTTGAAGGGGGACTAGATGAGTCACTTTTTAGGGTCAACTCTGTGTCTCAGGTAGCTCTTTGCCAGAGGACAAAAGTGTAGTTCTGGGACAATAGCACGGTGTGCTAGTGTCTCACAGGTGCGCTGGCATCCGTATGACCAAAAAACCAGAGAGACGAGGTTATACTCTAAAATAAGGACTGGCCACCTAGTTTAAGATTTTCTAGAATGCTAGAATAAGATCAAGAAATGTGAAATGCATAGATGAACATGATAGATGAAATAGATTATCACAAGGGTGACGAAGATGATTTCGTACAACAGTCTTCTTGCCAGCTTCCTCCAAGATCTCTCCACTTGTACACAAAAAAAAGGGGGAATTTTGGGGTTGTTTAGGGGCCTGCCTCAGTTAGACCCCCGTTTTGGTGTTTCCACCTCCACCAACAACTAGGTTTGCAATGATAGGAATAAAGATAAAGAAAAGAATACAAGCTACATAAAAAAAAAGAGACTGCAAAATAGTACATTCTTACTCAACTAGAGATGATAGAGGATATTAGAGGAGCTTACCACCTTCGTCCAAAGAACTCAAGGCTTGTGGAGGAGTGAATGATAGGAACTCAATCCTCTGTTGCAATGGTGTTCATCCTCTATTTGCATTATCAGAGTGATGGAGTTGTAGATTGCTGCAATGGAGTGAAAAGAGTTACTACAAAGCTTGTGGATGCTTGAAACAGTGGAGAAAATATGTAGAGATGAACTCAAGATCTACAAAAACTTGAGAATGGATTGAATGGTCAATAATATGAAGGAGACGATGAAAACAACCATATTTGGGTCAGCCAACCGAAGGGAGGCATTACTCTTCGACTTCTAATCAAAAGATTAATGTCTCTGCAGACTCCAGTCGTAGAAATCTACCAGGACGTAAGTGTGCCACGCAGGCATCCCTAATAGAAACTCTTCGACTCACACACAAATAGATCACCAAGTGTGATGTGAGCAACAAGCTTAAGTGTAATTAAGCCTTCGCCTTAGGTTTTCTAAAGTGTAAGGGGTTAAAATGGAATTTGCGTTAGGGGTGCAAATTCACACTTATACACATAGTGAGAATATATGGTTTGGTGATGAGGAAACCTTCAACAATGTTATAAAACACATTAAATAAGAAAAAAATTAGATGGAGAAGGCAACCAAGGTCATAGACCAAAAGCCGAGTCATAGTTTAGTTCCATGGGTGCCTTGGGTGGAATTTAGTGTAGTTTAATAATAACCAACCCATGTCTAGTGTTTTTAAAGGAGAGAGAGTACCTCCTAAATCCTAAGACATTTGACAAGAATGGAAAGATACATCCCTGGATAAGAGTTTCATGTGTGGGGAATGAACACTCCTCATTGAGATGCTTGCCCTATGAGGATTTTGAATGGATTTTTGCACATGACTATAAAATCCCTCATTAAGTGATACTTAGGAGAAGCCCTACCCATCTATGGATAGAAATTATGGAGGTCACAAGTGAACCCTTAGTATGTATTCTTGCATTATAATATGGGCATATCATGATGTATTTTATTAGTTACTATGATTCCCATCAGGCATGGTTGAATGAATCTGATGGACTATGTATTGTGCTTGATCATGCTTTCCCTAATGCACTTTGGAAAGGGTTCCCACAAGGTTTCATGTAGCTGCCACTCCCTCTGATGTGGCTAACCATAGTCACACAGTTCATGTATTCTTGTATTCATATTTTGATGCTTTATTTTGGTTATTGATGAATTATCTCATTGGTAATCATGGATCAATATTGATTTTTAAATTTTCTTCATGAACAAATTAGTCACCTAATTTTTCGTCTATTTTTTGTCTTTGGTCACACTTGACTTATCACTTCGTTTCATGCATTTTATGATCCACTATTGGAATTGATGATTCTCTCTCCTGAGATTGTACTTTATTCTGGTGGTGGCTATTCTAAATGTTTGAAAATGTTGATCCTATTATATTTTTTTTTCCCTATCATGTTCGTAATGAACACCCGATAGAATGTACAAGGGATTAGATGGCAGAGAATTGTTAAGTCCTGATGTTTATTTTAATTATAACCTTAAAGATTTAATTTTGTTCTCAATGAAATAAAAGTAGATGTTGAGTGATAACAAAAAATTTAAAGTTCTTGTATGCAAATGCTTCCTATCCTAGGAGTGACTTTGTTGTGTTTGAACATCTAAGTGCTTGGAGTTAAAAAATCAGGCATCAAAGCTGTTAGAAAAATATTTGTAGGGTAAAAAAATGTCATGAGACATTTGATCTTTTAAAAGGGAGTTAATTTTGGCACCAAATTCAAAAGAGGCCAATTTCGAGGGTCAAATTATGATCAAAACATATGCCTCAGTAGAAGGGATATGTGGTGTAATTGTGTAAGAAGGTAGGATATCACCTAAGAGAATAAAAAATTAAAGATATAAGAGCAAGACTATGCTCCACATTAGCTTGAACTAGCAAAAATTGTCCAGTCATTACAAATGTAGAAACATTAATTTCTTAGGAAAGACTTAAGTTAAAATTGAACCATTAAGGTCTTAAGTACTTGTTTAGCCAACTTCAGATAAAGGCTCACCATAGAAGAGGGTTAGAGATAATATAATAGACCATTATTTTTGAGATCAATCACATGAAAGGAAAGGAAAAATTGAGATTGTGGATGCTTTAATTCAATAGAGGCATAACTCCTTGATGATATTAATGGAAAAACTTGCAAAAATCATGTGATAAATGATGCAATATAGGGTGGTTTCCAACTCCTCTAAAAAATCCTTAACTAATTATGACTGATCCAACTTCACAATAGGGTGACTCCCTTCATTAGGACTGTTGAAACTTAACAGCTCAGAAGACACACTTATTCAACTATATCTCCTTATATATTTTTATTCATGAAATTCACAACACACCTTTGGGGACCCATTAACCTGCTCTACAACATGTCAATAGCCTGACCAAGGTTGCTTTGGACTAAACCACTCCAAAATGACCTTCTTCATTCCACCATGGTCTAAATAGGCCTCTTTTACAAAGCAAGTCCCTCAAGGTTCTCTTTCCCGACCTCAAAACCAACATGAAGTTTGAGCATCAGACTTCAAACACAAGAATCTATCACCACTTATCTTGAATCAGTCTTAAAACTAACAAATCTCCACAAAAATTAGGTTTTCCATTAATGGGAAGTCACCCTATCAACCCAAACTATCGTTCCTAAGCTCATCTTGCTTCACCACCCTACCAATAAATGACAAAATAAATTATTCCACACTCCTACAAGCCCATTCCATGTAACTACATTGTTCAATAATGGTGGAATGGCCTTCATTGTCTCGTTTTGTTTACAAACCCTTAAAACACTAGTGGAAGAGAAGTTTTTAGAAAATGCAATAAATCTCCCTTCTTACTAAATGAAAACCTATCTAATATTGATTAAATTGAAGCTAGCTTGAAGGGCTACTTAGTTACCCAAATTTTTCATCAATTAGTGATAGTACAGGTCGTACAAAATAGCAAGAAACTCATGGTTTCATAAACAACACATAAAAAAACAAAACTTTCTTATTCCAACATCAAAATATTCTTGTCTCCAACATATCTCGAGTGATTTTTCCACTCTTTAGCGACTTTACAACTTTCTACATCATTCCAAATGGAATTCAAACAGATTTGACTGTTGGACTTCCAACTATTCCCCTAATTAGACACAAAATACTAACTTATTCCATAATATTGATGTAAATATGAAGTCCTTTCCTAACTCGAACTAGAAGTGGTTTCTACAACATGAAATTAGACACCTTGGCCTTATTAAAAAACACAAAATACCATTTCACAAGACTAGGCCTTAATCACAAGGCAAAACAGACCAAAACTGTGACAACTTAGGAAAACAGTGAAGGTGCTCTGCACCATACACCCAGGGATGAAATGATTTCATTCTCCTGATGAAATGAGATCTTCAACAAAGACTCCGTGCTAAGAAATGTCCTATTCTTTCATCCAGGTTGCATCTTCCTCAGGCAATCCATGCCACTTTACCAAATGCTCTCTATAAACCTTTCTCCTTGTTCTTTTCACCTCCCTTGAGTCCAACACAACTTCAAGTTTCATTGGATGAGTAGGTGGAAGGTCTTTGATCCATTCTCCTTCATCCTGTTCAGGTTCACCTACTTCTTTACCTGCAAAAATAGTTCCCTTGAAGGGATAGAGGTCAGTAAAATTGAAAATTGGTGAGATTGCAACTCCTTGTGGGAGTTCAATCTCATATGCATTGTTGCCATACTTATGGACCACCTTCTAGGGTCCTATCTTCTTCATCACCAGCTTAGTGTACTTCCCTTTAGGTAATATTTCTTTTCTCAAATGTTCCCATACTAGATCACCTAGTTTAAACTGTACATCTCTTCTTTTCAAGTCTGCTTATACTTGGCTGCATGCTTTTCAAGTGTCTCCTTGACCTCTTTATGTATGTCATGCATTGACATAGAAAAATCCTCACCTTGTGCACTTATTTTATCCATTCCAATCAAGTCTCTCAACTCAGAAACACCCCTTGGATGCCTTCCATAAAAAACTTCAAATGGACTTCTTCCCATACTCCGATTGATGGAGTCATTATAGGCATATTCTACCTGTGGAAATATCAAATCCCATGATTGATTATGCTCCTTAGTTAAACACATTAATAGATTTACCAATGATCTATTAACAACCTCAGTTTGACCATCGGTCTAAGGATGGTAGGAAGAGTTGAATGAAAAATTGGTTCCTAAATTTTTCCACAATGTTCTCCAAAAATGGCCAATGGACTTGGCATCCCTATCAGACACTATAGATAATGGTAGCTCATGAATTCTTAAAATATCCTTAAATAATAGTTGTGTAATATGTGATGCATCATTAGTTGATTTGCAAGCAATAAAATGTGCCATCTTACTAAACCTATCAACCACCACATACACATTGTCATAACCCCTAGAAGTTCTTGGCAGACCTAAAACAAAATCCATGCTTATTGCTTCCCATGGTCTGCTTGGTATGGGTAAAGGTTGATACAACCCAACAATAGAACTTGTTCCCTTTTCTCTTTGAAAAATAACACAACCTTCTACATACCTCTTGACATCTAAATGCATCTTGGGCTAGTAGTAAAATCTGTTGATCTGATCCAAGGTATTTTCATGACTGAAATGTCCACCAAGGCTCCCACTATGCTTTTCTCTAATGAAAATTTCCCGCATAGAGCATTTTGGGATGCATAAATAAGCTCCCTTGAAGAGTAACCCATATTCTATCACATAGTCCTCAATTTCTTTATGCAATGAACCTTGAGACTGCTCACAAACTACAAACACATCATGGAAATCTTCATCAGATTGGTACATACCTTTGAGTGGTTCCACACCCACACTATGAAGCTGCACCTCTTGCACTAATGTTGCCCTTCTACTTAAAGCATATGCCACCTTACTGGTCTTTCCTTTCTTGTGTTTTATGGTAAATGTGTAAGCTTGCAGGTACTCCACCCATTTCATGTGTTTATGGTTCAATTTCTCCTGGCAGTTTAGAAAACTCAAAGCATGATTATCTGTGAGCACCACAAATTCCTTAGGGAGTAGGTAGTGCATCCATTTCTTGAGGGATTGCACTATGGAATACAGTTCTAGATCATATGATGATTATTTTATCTTTGTCTCATTCAACTTTTCATGAAAGAAGGCAATAGGCTTCCCTTCTTGGCTTAACACTACCCCTATGGCTAAATTACTATCATCACATTCTATGGTAAACAGTTTAGAAAAATTAGGTAGAGTAAGTATGGGTTGTTGTGCTACCTTTTGTTTCAAGTATTCAAAACTTTGATCAGCTTCCTTCGTCCACTGGAATATACTCCTTTTCTCTCCTTTGATAGTGTCTATCATTGGTGCTATGGTGTGACTGAAGCCCCTTATAAACTTCTGGTAGAAGCTTACCAGGCCATGAAAACTCCTCACTTCTCCCACTATTTTTGGTGTAGGCCAGTTAAGAATTGCTTCAACATTCTTTGGATCCATTATTAGGTTACCTCCTGAGATTACAAAGCCCAAATATATCAGCTCCTACTTCATCCATTCACGCTTCTTGAGGTTAATCATGAGCTTATCTTCATGTAGCTTTCCCAACACTTTGTTCAAGTGCTCCAAGTGTTCTTCCCTTGTTTTGTTGAATATCAAGATATCATCTAGGTATACTACTACAAACTTGTTAAATGAAATCTCTTAACACCTCATTCATGAGTCTCATGAATGTGCTAGGGGCATTTGATAGCCCAAAGGGAATCACCATCCACTCATAAATGCCCTCATTGGTCTCGAAAGCCATTTTCCACTCATCACCCTTTCTAATCCTTATCTGGTGGTAGCCACTTTTTAAATCTATCTTGGAGAATTAGGTTGCCCCTACTAAATTATCCATGAGGTCTTCCATCCAAGGTATAGGAAACCTATAACTAATGGTTATCTTGTTAATGGCCCTTGAATCTATATAGAGCCTCCATTCACCATATTTTTTAGGTGCCAAAATTGTTGGCACAACACAAGGACTGAGACTTTTCCTCACTAGGCCCTTGTCTAAAAGCTCTTGCACTTGTTTCTTAATTTCTTTATTTTGTTGAGGTATCATTTTATAAGATGCCTTGTTAGGAAGTCTTGCACTAGGAACCAAATCTATATTATGACTTACATCATAGATTTGAGGTAAGGAATTAGGAAACTCCTTCACCACTATGTGCTCATACCTATCAAGTAGAGTCTGAACTTCTTTTGGGACTTTTTTCTCAATGTTCTCTCTTGCTACCTCTGAAATTGGTTTCCCAATAATAGAAAACCCAATCTTCTTTTCTTCCAAGTCTTTTAAGAGCTCCTTCCCCTTCACCATCATCACATTAGGTTCTTCATGGACTGTACACTTGTCTTCTTGCAGTGGATCTAATCTAGTTTGCACTCCATCTTTTTCAATATAATACTCATTCTTGAAACCATCATGTTGTTATTTCTTGTCATATTGCCATGGCCTACCAAGAAGTAGGTGGCACACATCCATGGGTACAATGTCACAGAGCATCATATCCTTATAAGGACCAATGGAAAACTCCACATAAACCTGATCATTCACAAGAACTTGTTGTCCCTTATTCAACCATGAAATTTTATAGGGATAAGAGTGGGGTATCCTTTTCAATCTAAGCTTTTCTACCATTTCCAAGGATGCAATATTATCAGTGGAGCCAGAGTCAATAATGACCTTACATACCTTTCCCTGAACTTTGCAAGTTGATCTGAAGAAATATTTCCTTTGAGGTAGGCACTTTGATCAACTTCCTCCTAATCATCAAAGACTCCCCTAGTTCTGGCTGAGCTCAGAGAGTTGAAGGTCCTGCACAAGAAGTTACACTCTTCTTCATGAACAAGTTGAGTTCTCCTTTCCCCACCTTGGTAGCTCAAAATTTGTTTGTTTGGACACTTCCATGAAGGATTCCCATATTGGTTGCAATCAAAACATTTCCCTAAAAAGGAATTAGATCCTCTTACTAGTCCATTGAACCTACCTCTACCTCCTAGCCTTCTTCCCCTAAAGGCTCCTCTTGTTTCCCCACTTTGTTCTTGAGTGGTGCCTTGTTCACCTTGTGTCTTTTGCAAGCCTCTTCCTCCAGGATTAACTCTACCTCTGAAACTTTTACCTTTGCCCCTGGTTTGTTTTTCCAACCTCCTTTTTATCTTCTCTCCAGCTTTGGTGGCCACTTGGAAGAATTCTTCAACTATTCCAAGAGTCATCAAATTGATTTCATCTTGGATTTTTCCCCTCAATCCATTTAGGTATTTAGCCACTATTTCCTTCTCATTCTCCATGTGCCCGGACCTTATGGTCAATTTATGAAATTCCTTTGTGTAAGCAACCACATCCAACTCTCTTTGCCTCAAGCTTTGTAGTCTTCTATAGGTTTGTACTTCTTAGTCAACAGGTAAGAATTGGTGCTTGATATTTTGCACCATCCAATCCCATAAATTAATTTTAGGCTTGAAGTTCTTTACTCTCTCTTCTTGAGTATAATTCCACCAGGTTAGAGCTGGTCCTTTGAGCTCTGTCTTAGCCAATTTAACTTTCCTGTCTTCAGGAATTTGCTTGAACTCGAAGTAATTGTCAAGAGAATCAATCCACTATATGAATTCTTCTCCATCCATCTTTCCTCCATACATAGGGATTTCTATTTTTACTTCTTGAGCCTCTCCTCTTGTTGGCTTAAGCATCTGCAAGAACTTTTTGTATTTAGTCCCCAACTCCTCTTGGGGTTTTGCTTGAATGTTTTCCTCTTCACCCTCCTCTTCAGGGTCACTCACTTCAATGATACCCTTAGTGTAACGCCCCGTCGTGGAACCCGGAAAATGTTATGACAAACACATAAACAACAAAATAAAATAAAAATTATAAAAGAGATAACATGTGACAACAACATCCATAAACATTTCAGGGTTCCAAGACTATGCTACTACCAATGAAAATAACACAATACAATAGCCATATAAAAATAAACTCATGAGAAGTCATGTCCAGATCAATATATCAATAAGAGTTTACATACAACAATCGAGATGTCAAATCTTTGAATAAATCAATATATATGCAGGGCATCTCATGTACATCATGAGTGTGATACAATGAAGAATGAGATGAGGAAAAGAAGATGTCCACGCCATGAATTCGCCAAGGGCACTAAACTCCGCAACCGCTATGCAATCTGGATCCAGCAAAGAAACCCGTCATAAAAAAAATATTTCATGGGGACCCAATGGAGTTGTGGCACATTCCTCCCAACCGTGTGGAGCTCGAAATCCCATCACTTGTGCTAGGAGATAGAATGAGTCCTCAAGTCAATTTGACATCACAAGGAATCAAAGACAATTTAAAAGGTTGACTCACATGACAACTCAAGAACCAGTCAAAGACAACATAAAACTGCAACTATAAACTGCATACTCAAAACTCCATACTAAAAACTACATAACCCAGAGGTGACTCACAATAGAAAACTCACAAGGTGTACTAGGATAAGAGTGTCATCACATGTACGAAATAAGTTACCCTGGGTAGCCTTCCTAGGTTACCGGACCTCTACTGGAGTTACCCTAGCAACCTTTTACAACTCTCGGCCCCTATACGTACTATGTGGCCTCGAATCACTCCTCAAGAAGACGAAGTGTTCAAGTTGCCATTCCAGGCCTTCTCAAATTGCTTTAACCTAAATGAGCGTTAAAAGCCAAGTTGAGGTAAACATTATCTTGTAATGTGTATTATGCTACCCAAACCCCTACCACATGTTTTAATTATCACTTTTTAACAAACTTCCGATAGGTTACCCCTGCAACCTCTTCTGGGTCTGGCCCCTAACGGAAGCCACTCTTCCTAAGGTACAACTCCACAAATTGATTACAAAAAGGAGGCAATAACACATGAACATGATTTTCATTAAACAAGGACCTATAACCAATTGATACAATATATAACCACAGTGACAAGGCATAGCAACAACCTCCACAAGCACGTACTAACATAATATGATACAACATCTGCCCAAACAGTAATACCTAGACATAAAGTGAGAGATCCTCTTTTCCCATAAAGACCCAAACAAGGAAAAATTGAGCAATGATCATATTACCAATAGACAAACAACCAGCATGTCATATCTTAACAACTAAACAAAACCTATGGGAACCACAAGACAAGACCCTTCCATAATCAATAAAATAACACAACATCGGAAAGGCATCGCAATTATAATTTAACTAATTTCAAAATAAGATTATTATTCATACAAAACAATCTCAAAGCTTCAAAACATTGAAACAACATACATAATCTACTATCAACATTCTATTATTGATTTCTTCACCTTTGATATTTAAATACCAATTCCTATTTAGGTTAAATTTATATATTAACATATCCATTAACCGTTCACATATATAATTGCTCATTTACTTAACAACTCAAATAATGTAACATTCATACTTAATAATCTATTAAATTAATATCATATCTCTAATTACCATAAACATTATAACTAAGATAAATTCACCCATTCTTCTAGTATTTTAATCATCTACCAGTATTAACTCTTTTCAATTTAGGATAGAGAACCCCAAAGACAGACAAGCCACAAAAGGTTGAAAACCAAAATATGAAGATGAACTGGATAATCATTAAATAATAAACGTTTATACACAGATGGGCGATGCGGCTAAGCCATGAAGCCGACTAGCTAACGGAAAGATAACCAGACGAAAAAAGAAGAATAGATAGTACATGGCCTCAACAACAGTTACAACACGGGATGGAGGATGCAAAGAAAAATGACATAGCCACAAAGAGATCGCTCACCTACTGAGACATCACTAACAGAAAACCACATCGATGTTCACGGACAACCCCGTACAACTGACCAATAGTAGCGGGTAATGGTGGAAGGGAGAATCCATTGCATGCATAATACATGCAAACCACAACATTATGGAAATAATCTTATTCTAGGGCAGAAAAGTAAGGACACGAGCTCAGATATCTGGAGCCATCAAAATCCTAAAGTAAATAATCAACTTTAACATAAAATGACTGTCGCATTCACACAAGTCTTCCCTCACAGAAGGGCAGTGAAGATCAACAAGAATGGAGAATAGAATAACTGAGACAAAATTGACAAGTTCAATTTATTGACAGAGTGAATAGTTTAATGGCATAATGTGAAGGTATGACAAAAATGATGACCGGACTGATTAGGCGAAATAACCAGTTTAAGACAAAACTACTGAGGGAGATGGTTTACAAGACAATCCCAAGATAAAATTAGGTAAGAAAAGAATCATCACTTTGTCAACATGCCGCAACTGGGAACGAATAGTTCCAATGCAAACATTGAATAAGGGTACGCAAAGGCAGATCTTAAACAATAAAGAAGTCGGTATGTTAACCAAGATTCAACGGTTGCCAAAAGTTTACGCAGTGAAATCTCAGGCCAAGAAATCATAACACATTTCATACAGAAAATAGATAATCTAAAACCATATTCCTCAATGTTATCATTAAAATTTATTTTCAGATTACTCATATAGTATTGTTTATTAATGTTTCTATTTTTTTTTTGTGCATGCAGGTTTGAAGACAAAGTTTTCACAGCAGAATCTAACATGCTCATAACAAATAACTTTGAAAATCAACAAGAAAAGAACCTGAAAATGTTTCCTGGAAAACGAAGAACGAACTCAGCAAAACACCGAAGATTCAAACTTTCCCCTTTCCACAATCAGAACACCGTCTTGAACAAAATTTGTAGCTTCTTTGATCAATTCCACAAACCCAAAAATTCGAGAAAATAACTTTTGAAAACAATCTTTCTGCTTCCTACTGTTCGAAATCAAAATATGTCTCTCCTAGAATGATCTTTTTTCCAGATTATATCCTTTTTATAAATATTCTCAAATTTCAACTTTCACTTTTGTTTCAGCATGCCACGCATGCATTAACTCAATTGACACAACAGATTAACAAGACATTCAACTTAAGATCATAACTCAAAGTTCTATTTTTGAAACGTGAAATTGAATAATGAAATCAATTTACCATTCATTGCTCTTTTTGAAACAAGATATTTTAATATTTAAATTTAATCACAATATAAACTAAAAATAACTTCTTTAATTTAATTACATCATTAAATCAAATAAAACAACATTAATATTAATTAAAACATTATAATAATTCAAATTAACATAATATAAACATTGCGGACTTAATTATAAACAAACAACTGCAAACATGCGATGCACATGAAGAAACACTCTATCACCAATAGAGAATTGGCGATCTACATGATGAGCATCAGTGTACTTCTTTTGTCTGTCTTGTGCCGCAAACAAATGCTCTCCGATATGATCTACCTGCTGCTCCATATCTCACAACATGTTAGGTCCAAGAATTACCCTGTCCTCAAGTCTATCCCAACTCAACGGAGTCCTGCATGGGCATCCATACAACGCCTGAAAGTGAGGCATACCTACGGAACTATGATACCCATTATTGTACGCGAACTCC
Source organism: Sequoiadendron giganteum (assembly GCA_007115665.2). Lineage (NCBI taxonomy): Eukaryota > Viridiplantae > Streptophyta > Pinopsida > Cupressales > Cupressaceae > Sequoiadendron > Sequoiadendron giganteum. Next base: position 268,976,296 of record CM021110.1, on the reverse strand, counting down.
AGCAAGTAGAGATACTCTTCCCATCACGACTGCTGATCCATAACATACATTCTAAGCATATCCTCCAACACCTGATTAACCCTCTTAGTCTGACCGTCTATCTTGGGATGATAAGCTGAACTAAAGTTCAACTGTGTACCTAAGGCATGTTGAAGTGAATTCCACAAGGCTGAAGTGAAAACAAGATCTCTATCTGATATGATTCTACGTGGGATTCCATGCAAACGTACAATATCCTCCATGAAGATCTTTTCCATAGAAGAGGCATTATATGATGAATGGATCAGAGAGAAATGAGCTACCTTAGTCAACCGGTAAACAGTTACCATGATGGCATCATGTCAACGGTAGGACATAGGTAACCCAACAATAAAATCTATAGAAATAATGTCCCATTTCCATTCTGGAACAAGGTGGGCTGCAGTAATCCTGTAGGATGCTGATGCTCAGCCTTAACCCTCTAGCACTCAAGACATTTCACAATGAAATCAGCAATATCGTATTTCATCCCCGGCCAAAAGTACAACTGACGAAGATCTGCGTGCATTTTCTTGATACCAGGGTGAGCTGAATATAGTGCTCGATGTGCCTCAGACAAAACCAAGGTATGAATTCCATCAACAAGTGGCACATTAATATGGCCAAGATGTTGCAACAACCCATCGGTCTCAAAAGTATAACCAAAAAACGTACCTTCCAAAGGCCTACCTGAATCCAACTCTGCCTTCACCTCCTAACATAATCTATCGGTAGGAAGTGTTCCCATTATCTGACTCCTCAAATCAACTGCTCGAGCCACAGTAGATATCTCATGTCTACGCTGACTAAGTGCATCCGCTACCACATTCTCTTTCCCCTGAATATACTTGACCTCATAGTCATATTCACACAAGAATTCCATCCAGCATCTCTTCCTAGCATTCAAATTAGGCTGAGTAAATATGTATTGTAGACTACGGTGATCACTGTGTAACTCAAAATGATGCCCCAACAGAAAATGTTGCCATCGAACCAAGGCATGAATGACCACTGCTAACTCCAGATCGTGCATGGGATAGTTTAGTTCATGATCTTTGATCTTGTGAGACTCATAAGCTATCACACGACCTTCCTGCATCAAAACAACTCCTAGACCTTCCATCCTTTCTCTCAAGGCTCTGATTTCTTTAGCATCTACTGTGCTACCCATCTTTGGATGTATTTTGTATTATTCCTTGTTCACTTTTACTTGAACTTTCAAACTTCTTTTCCAAACGGACCTAGAGCATATGCTTTGATACCACTTGATGCAAGATAGGGTGGTTTCACACTCCTCTAAACACTCCTTGACTAATTATGACTGATCTAACTTCACAATAGGGTGACTCCCTTCATTAGGATTGTTGAAACTTAGTAGCTCAAGAGACACACTTATTCAAATATATCTCCTTATATAATTTTCTTCATGAAATTAACAACACACCTTTGGGGACCCATTACCCTGCTCTACAACATGTCAATAGTCTGACCAACTTTGCTTTGGATTGAACCACTCCAAACTGTCCTTCTTCGCTCCACCATGGCCTAAATAGGCCTCTTTTACAAAGAAAGTCCCTCAAGGTTCTATTTCCCAACCTCAAAACCAACATGCAATTTGAGCATCAGACTTCAAACAAAAGAATTTGTCACCACTTATCTTGAATCAGTCTTAAAACTAACCGATCTCCATAAAAATCAGTTTTTCCATTAATGGACAGTCACCCTGTCAACCCAAACTCTCACTCCTAAGCTCATCCTAATTCACCACCCTACCAAGAAATGACAAAAGACATTCTTCCACACTTCTATAGGCCCATTACACATAACTACAACATTCAATAATGGTGGAATGGCCTTCAATATCTCATTTTGTTTACAAACCCTTAAAACCCTAGTGGCAGAGAAGTTTTTAGAAAACACAGTAAATCTCCCTTCTTACTAAATGAAAACCTATCTAATATGGCTTAAATTGAAGCTAGCTCAAAGGGCTACATAGTTACCCAGATTTTTCATCAATTAGTGACTGTATGGGTCATACAAAATAGCAAGAAACTCAAGGTTTTAGAAACAACACATAAAAAAGTAGAACTTTCTTATTCCAACTTCAAAATCTTCTTGTCTCTAATGTATCTCGAGTGATTTTTCCACCTTTTAGTGACTTTACAGCTTGCTACATCATTCCAAATGGAATACAAATAGATGTGACTATTGGACTTCCAACTACTCCCCTAATTAGACACAAAATACTAATTTATTCCATAATATTGATGTAGATATGAAGTCCTTTCCTAACTTGAACCACAAGTGGTTTCTATAACATGAAATTGGCCACCTTGGCCTTATTACAAAACACAAAATACCATTTCACAAGACTAGGCCTTAATCACAAGGAAAAACAAACCAAAACTATGACAACTTAGGAAAACAGTGAAGGTGCTCTGCACCAATAAAAGTCTAGGGAGATGAATATTTTGGGTAGGTCAACCAAGCTCTCATGGATAAACCCCAAGATTCAAGATATGATGGGTTTAATTTTGAGCTAGATAGGATATTGAGATTTAAAGGAAGAATATATGATTCAAACCTAGAAGAGTTAAGGAATATAACATGGAGGGAGCACCACTCCACACCATATTAAGACAACCTTGTGTAACAAAAACCTGTGACTGATATAAAGCTACTAAATTTATGGAAAGGATAAATAGGGATGTTGCAAGATATGTAGTAGAATGTATAGGATTCCATAGGTTGGAAGTGGAACATTATCACCTGGTAGGATTTTATACCTCATAAGATCCCATAATGGGAATGGCATACCATTAGTATTAAATTTGTGTAGATTTTTCTATGTCTAGGATTAGGCATAATGAAATATTGATAGTGGTGGATAGACTCACCAAGGTAACCACATACCCATGAATTTGAGAGATGGAGCACTAGTCTCAGCTTGTAATTTTGTGGAAATCTATTCAAATTCCATGATGTTCCTAAGAATATTACCTCAGATAGGGATGATTGTATGACTTTAAGGTTTTTCAAAACTTATTTACCTTACTTGTAATTTAGTTGAACATAGGTTCAATATATCCTCCAGAGATAGATGATTGGCCAGATAAAGTAAACTAGGTATTAAAGAAACTTTTGTGAGTGTATTGCATGGGTCAACAATACTAGTGGGATGATTATCTTCAATTGGAGAATTTGCATATAATAATTCATATCATTTTAAAATTTAATGGATCCATTTGAAGAAATGCATGGAAGAAAGTGCCGAAATACTATAAGCTATGGAAACTGAAAAAATAAGATTAGCCTTGGTCCATAAATGCTATTAGAAATAAAATAAATAGATCAAAGTTGATCAGGAAAAGACTAGCGGGAGCCAATGATGGGTAGAAAAATAATGTTGATGTTAAACAAATATCGATACAATTCTTATTAAGAGAAATAATGCTCAAGTCATGCAGGTTCCATCTATATATTAGAAAGGAAACTTAGTGCAAGGTCCAATGGGACTAGATTGTAGAGGACAAGTGTTATGAGAGAAAATTATAATGAGATTAAATAAAAAATATCCCATCTTTAGCTTGAATATTAAAACATAAATTTGAAAATTTTATTTTATTTGTTATATGTAAAGATACTTTAGCTCATCGAGGATGATGACTCTTAAGGGGGGAATATGTTACAACCCATTCATGAATTACAATTTATTTTTCACCTTATGATAAAAGCATGGATGGTTTGCATAATTATGAAGGTTTGAAAGATGAATGTTATGATGAAATATATGAGATGCAATGGCTTTATGTATTTAATGGAAATATTGATGAATATGCAAAGAAATAGATGCAATATATATGATATGGCTAACTACGTATTTTGTTGTCAAAGTGGATATACAAGAATGGATTTTGTGTCTCCAATCGATGAGGGGGAGTATCACACAGCAGAAGGGGGTTCATCCCACAATAATAGGTTACATTTTTTGGCCACACTTGACATTAAAATCAACATTTTCAATAGAAACTTCACTTTCTAACACCTATAGTAGGTAAACTATTAGGAATTTGAAAATGATGTAAACTAGTGATTTGTGAGATCTGTTTTGTAATCTAGATTTTAAATTTATTAAAAAAAAAAAAAATTGTAATTTTTTTGTCTCCTTTGATAACTATTTTTTAATAATAAACAACATTCTACAAAGGATAAAATTCTAATTCTTTTGAATTTAAGTTGGTGTTGTATGGTTTCACAAACACCCCATTTTTCTCTTTAGCAAAATGTGGCCCCCCATTTTGCTCTTTAGCAAAATGTGGCCCCCCATTTTTTCGTGTACCCTTTTGTTTTTGGTTGCGTTGGCATTTTTATGCGGTTTGGTTGGTTCCAGCTCTCTTTTTATCTTTGTTTGGCCTTTTATTTTTTCCCTATGTCTTCTTTCTCACATTTGGTTTTTGATCTTTTTTTATGAAGTTTGATATTTTACTGTAAACTCGAATCTTGGAGTCTTGTGATTGTATCAAAGTAATTTTATCTTCAATTGCTTTTAACCTCGCCTGGTAAGTCATTGACCGAAAAGTGTTAATCTCGGTGATGTCTTTTATTCTTGTATCAAAGTCCAATTATTTTATTTGTAACTCAAAAACCAGAGGGTATGTTTTCAAATGTTTTGAATTTTCTTGAGCCTGGTTTTCGGTCTTTTCTTTCATTCCAATTTGTGTTCTCTTTGAAGCTTGGAAGTAAGTTCCCTGATGCTAGTATTTATTTCAAGAGTTAATACCGGAAAGTGTCAATCCCACTGATCACAAATTTATCACATATCTTTGAGGGGCCATGCCTGGTCAGTGATCGAAGTGACACCATAATACCACGTATAATCACTATGTCATCTTTTCCCTCTAGTAATGAGCCCATGAAAAAACCTAGGTGTTCATAATTTGAACCCTAATCCGTAATGATTGCACCTTTATTCAACAGATTAATAAATTGTAACAAGTTATTAATGAAGGTGACAAACTACTCATGTACTTGGTACCACCTTAAGCATAGAGTTTCTTTTGTAACATCCTACTTCACGTCATGTTGAAACTTTGCAAGGGACATTGAAAGAATGAAATAATTATGGCACACAAGGAAAGGTAAACTTTGAGAAACCAAAAAAAAACACACCTACCAAGGGTTTTGAAGTTCCATTTCAAAATATTATCATTATCAGCCAGAACTAGGTATGTTTTGAATAATTAATTTTATGCTAGCTATTTTCATGCTCAAAGATCTTGAAAGATGTTTTTCCCTTAAAATGTTTGAAATTGAAATGATGATTATTCTCTGAATTTTGAATTTAACGAAAAGATGAATGAAAATATTATAAAATCATAAGAAATTTTTGGTTAAATTTAACCCTAACTCGCACGCAAGGCACGCATTTGAAAATGTAAAAAATACCAACAAAAATGAGTGCTTCTCATGCAAGAATAGAAGATAAATTCAAATATTGTAATACACAGGCCATACCAATCAATATGGTAATGGAAGACACTCATATGGGGTGGTCTTCTGATGTTGAAATCCACACTCGGGTATGGCAACAAAATGCTTCTCAATGTACCAGAAATATAGAAAGTGGGTTATTCTCTACAGTAGGGTTTCTGCTAGAAATGAAGGCCCCTGAATTGGTTACAAAATGTATGAATTATTATAACCTTGATAAAATAGTTGATGATAAGGAAGGAAGAATTTATGTTGATCTCACATTGAAAGGAATTATGTGCACACGTTTGGGCTACATACTTTCACTCATATGTACAACATTGATATAAAAGCTAAAGCCACGACATATCAAAATGCTAAAGCTCACAATAAAGAAATAATGAGTACCCAATGGTGCAAAAATTCAATTCCACCACAGGCCAAAGTAATTCAAAGGTCTATATTCAACCAAGAAATTTAAGACATTTTTACTTTGCTAAGCAGGATGGCTGGTTTAAGAGATGCCAGTAAATTTGAACCTTAGATATTTGTAATAATATCCAGATAGATGGAAAATCTCATGCAGATACATTGGAGAAAGTTAATTAGTGACAGATTATGTGAACAGATAAAGGAATTTTCCAAAACCAGGTGTTTTTATTTGTCTTCATATGTGATTTATTCATGTGCCATGAGAACAAGCAAACAAGGGTTGGTACTCTGGGAAGGGAGGTTGGAAATAGTTTGATATATGCTCATTTACCCCAGATCACTATTCATGGGTATAAAGAGAATTACATGAGAGTTAATAATGTGTTTTCCATGAAGCTGGTTAGAACGATGGAAGGTGATAAATCCAAAAGATTGTCCTTGGAAGCAAAAAGTGGTATTAGACCAATGGGAGGCTACTATATTTAGTTCCCCACATTCTCCTACATCAGGATGGAAGGGTTTGATGGACATCCATTTATGATTCCCAGGTACTCACTAGATAATATTGTTTTATTAGAACTGGTGAGATAGTTGAAACCATGTCAGGCCCTTTATAACAAAGCTCGCGAGAAGGCCTCTTTCAGATTTCCTATAGTGTTAGGGAATTAAAAATGCAATGCAATAAGTTTGTCTGACTTGTGTGAGGAAGAATTGAAAACATATAATTTTGAGTTTTTTTAACTTTAGAGAATATATTATGATCCTGAAGGGAACATTGCCAAGACTGTTGTTGGTTATTGTGATCATGTCCAACATTTAGAGGATTATTGGCTTAATTGTGAAGATGAGCATAGAGTAAGGTTAAGAAAAAATGAAAGATTGTCTTTAGAATTTTCTTGGATTTTGATGCTTCATGATATTCTAGATCAACTAGAAAAAAATGACGAAGAAGTGTTGAATAAAGCCTATAATGAAAATAGGGTGTATTATGAACCTATTCCAGACCTAGATTATGAAGGTGAAAAGATGATGTCCATTGATGAGTTCTCTACACCAGTTTTATTACATACTCAACAGTAGATAAATGATTTTGGTAAAGATTTGAGAGAAAGAGGAATTGAACCCACATTCTCAGAAGATAAGAAGAGAAAACAAACAAATGAAACTACTTTTGAGAGTGCGGAATTTGCTAAAAAGAAAAGGAGAAGTAGTATAGTGGCTCCTAGTATAAGAATTGAAGAGAAAAATCTTGAGGTTTCAAAACTTAATATTTCAATGAAACTATCTGATAAACGGAGGGATGCAGAATCAAATAAAGATAAATCAAAACTAAGAACTAATGGTGCATCCTCCTCTACAGTAAAAACATGAAATAATTTGGTTATTGAAGAAGAAACAATAGTAACATAAAATGTTGGTACACATACAAGGTCTGCATCTCACAAAGCTGCAACATTTTTTACTTCTCCTCCATCTGTTAACCGGATAATGTGAAATAAAAATTGGGAGGAACTCATGTGGCCTTGGATGAAATTTTCGAGATAGGTGAGGCCAAAATTAAAGAACAAATGGATAAATCGGGTGCCATGTGGGAGAAAGTAAAAGGAAAGAAGTCCAAAGATAAACACATGGTACAACCAGTGCTGGAAGAAATTATTGATACATGGTCTGCTCCTATAAATATTGAAGAAGAAGAATTTATACAAGGAACACTCACTTCAGGAGTGGGGAATCCTGATATTCTTGAGATGGAAACATAGGAGATTGTAGAGCAGGATCCTATTGATGAAACAATTGTTGAAGATACTTTTGATTCCCAATCTTCGCTTGGGAATGTGATAAATGATAATTAGAAATCACGGGTCTTTGGAAAATCAGAAGAAGTCTTGGTTGAAATTGAAGTTGAAAAAGAAACTACACAGATTCAGGGTGAAGAAGTTGAAAATGAAGAGAACCTTGGTGTAGTAGAGAATAAAGAAGATAATTCCTAGGAAATTAATATTGAACATCTGGATAGACAAGAAAAGTTAAGTCTCCAAACTGAGGAGGCAGTCCCAGATCTTAGCAATCTCGACTCTATGCCAAAAATTGCTAAAGAAGTTCCTATTTTAGAAGAAATAAGAGAACAAATTCCTAAATTTAGTGAACATCAATAATAAAGGACTGCTATAGAGGTAGAGTTAGACAATGATGCACTTGATTGGTTGATCAAGGAATTAGCTTCCCCGATGGAAGTAGAAGTATTGCCTCTAGATTTTAACAATTTTGTACATGAAACAGATACTCCAAAGCCTAGGCATAGAGCTAAAGAAATGCATGTCATACAAATGCAGATGGTAACAAGCCCATCCATATAGCTACTCCAATAGCTGATAAAGATAGACATGAAATAACACCTAAGGAGTATAAGATAACAAGTATTAATCTTGGACACTCATCCTGGAAGCAAGATTTGGATGAAATATAAGTGAATTTGGATGCCATTGTTGCTAGAGTACAAAAGTACAAATACAATAAAAGAGAATTGAAAGAAAGGGTTGCTACCTTAGAACATTTTATAAAATCTCTAACCCTATCTGGTCAAGCACAAATAGAATTGCCCCAACATCCAATATTAATGTCACAAGACCAGGTGGATGCAATTGCAATGGATCACCATAAAATGAATGTACTTTTGAAGAATGGGTTGAGTATTGGGTAAAGTAGGGAGAAATTTTTATCATAGTAGCAATAGGGAAATATAAGGAAGCATACCATTGGTTTGAAAAAAACAAGAGCTTTGAAAGTGAATGTAGGGTTTGTGAAGAATAAATTAATATTGAGAAGCAAGATATTAAAATTCACATACACATGGATGTCCAAGGTTTAATACAAGGAAATGTAATGTCAAAGCAAGAAGCTCTATTGCTAGAAAAATAGAAGAAACAATTAAAGTGGGAAGGTGACATGTTAATACAATGTGTTAAAGGATTTGAGAAATTCACTAAGGAAAGTAAAATATTAATTGATAAATATCAAGATTTTATTGAATTGTTAGCATGTCAAAGGTGTGATCCTCAAACATTAAGACATGAGGGTAAAGAAGCTCAATATTTCAAGGAATGGGTCAAAAGAATAAACAGAGACCCTGTTCAGTTATTAACTCAGGAAGTTATTGATGAGATCATAAAATGCAGGAACACCATAGATAAATATGCATAAGATAGAGTGCAAAGAAATAATATAATACTTCGAGTATCAGAAGAATATACTAGGCTTAAGCTCACTTGGAAGGCTATACATGGATTTTCGAAGGATCATATATTGGGAGCTTTCCAAGAGTATCAAGAAAAGAGAGATTGAGAAAAGAGTCCAAACCCAAGTCTTGAATGATAAAAGATATTGGATACCAGAGGTGTTATGATAACATTTTGTTTTGTAATTTTGCAGGCTTCTCTCAATTCCGATGGATGTATTGTGTCTGGTATTTGGAAGAATGTCGATAGCCTTGGTTTATGTGGATTATTGTGTACCAGAGTAAGGAGTGAAGAGTGTTGTTGTTGATGAAGTCAAATCTTTGACTTCATCTAGAATGTTCCAAATGACATCTGGTGTCTGCCATGTGCTACCTTTTGATTTGTTGTTTTTGATTCTCTGAAAGACTTTAAGTTTAAACTCTCAGGACCTTGTCTCTATAAAAGGCCATTTGCTTCTTTATTTTTATTTTAAGTTCAAAATTTGTGGATGTCAGAAGAGCCAAAACTTCTTTACATTTTGTTCTTTTTACCTAATTTATGGATCATTCTGGTCTAAAAACTTGTATGCACATAGACATTGATTAATATCATATCCAATTTGATAGCTACCTATCTCATGAATCTTTTGTAGTTGGTTTTGTTAGTTCAGTTGAACAAGCCTATATGTTGTACCGTTTAAGGGTGCATACACAAACTACTTGGTGTCCAAACCAAACCCCTCTCTTTAAAATCTCGAACCATTTTGTATGTAGCTATGAAGCAATCTGGTGAAATATAAAGCAATTTAATTTAATTTAATTAATTCATTGGGGCATCCATGGAGAATAACTAGGAGAAATTTTAATTTAAGTATTTTTATGCTTTATTTTAGAATAGATGTTTAAATTCTTTGAAAATGTTCCAAAAAATAGATAAATGAATGGGAATTTATTGAAAATCTTTCGATTATGTAAAATTGTTGAATGCTTAAAGATAAATCTACTTAAGTGATAGAAAATGAAATTGTTGATTTTCATGAAATATTATTTCAAATATTTTGATTTCATGATTTTATTTTTATGAATGAATTGGAAATCTTTTGTAAAAAAAATCTTATGACCTTTGATCAAAATAAATGAGCATATTCCCTTTGAGATTAACAATAAATTCACATCATACCCTGAAGAAAATCCAGTATGATCATCACCTGATTACTGGAGACTTGGGATTGAACTGAGTCAATCTTTTTGTTCTGTTTAGGCAGATTCCCCCTTTGAGATTTTCTTTTTCCATATCTTTTAAGAAGACTAGGCTTCTTCGCGATTTGTCTATAGAGTTTTTTATTCAACACTACCGATGCGAGTGAAATCATTGTCAACAGGAACTGGCACTAGAAGGCGGGCCTTTTTGTTGTCCTTTTTGGTTTTGTTAGGTCTTTAAGCTAGATTTTGTAAAGTCACTAGATCTTAATCTGGTGATCCTCGTGTGACTCTAGTCAAAATTAGTGGTTGAACATCATCTAGACCTCAAAAATCTGGAAGTGTAAGTGCGATTTCACAAAATCCAATTGTTGTGACACCACTGCCTTCCATAGTGATGGCATTCTTTAACCTAGAGTCACCAATCTGATTTATCGTATACGATGATTTACCGAAAAATCTTGATAAGTTATGTTCCAAATATCACCTCTACAAAGACGTAGAACATATCAATATCTTTAAGGATATGTGTTTTAGATCAAGAATTCAACATGAAGATGTCATATTGAGGTTTTTCCCATACACACTAAGCAATGAAGTTTATCAATGGTATATCAACCCGCCTCATAATTCTATTAGATTTTGGTCAGATATGGAAAGCCATTTTTTAGCCAAATTTAGGACACCTACAGATCCTGCTTTGTAATATCATCAATTTTTTTCAAATTAAGAGGTTCAAAGGAGAACCTATAACTTCTTTTAATGACAAGTTTCAAAAATCTTTTTCTAGGTTGAAAGCACCTTACGTAGTGGATAATTTGTAAGCCATCACGGTTTATTATATAGCAGTAAATCCTTTAATTGCTATGTTTGTGAAGCAAAAGGAAAATCCTCCTACTACTTTACCCAAAGCTTATGCTAAAGCCATTAATGTGAATCTACAAATGAAAATTTTTAGAAATGGATCATTTGCAAATGGTAGAAATGGACTAAACAATTATCCTACCCCAAGTTTAAATGGAGTTCCTCTGAGTCATCCTATAACTCCTAATGTTTATCCTTCAGTGGCCCAAAATGTGGCATTTCCTCAAATACTTTCTTTCAATTAGGAAATAGTGACGCTTCAGTCCCTCACCCTAGTCTAGCTATTATAGAGTTGCGTCCTAATGAAAATTCATTTTTCTCACAGACTTGGGAAAATAAAAATGTTAAAATTTCAGAGGAGAAGGAAGATATAAAAGAAATTAGAGCTCAACTCTAAAGATAAACCACAAAGGTTACACAATTAATAAATCAAAACTTTTATGCTCAAAATAACAATCAGAATTCACAAAATCAAATGTATAATACTCCTAGACCACCTAGACCTTGGAATACACAACCAAATAATGGAGGAGTGTACACACCTTTAGAAAACAATGATCCTAAGTATTAAGGATCCACATCAAAATTGAATTTAGCTGACCTCGCGATGAATAATTGGCGTAGAATCCATAACACAAATGCTCATACCAAAATAGACTATTCACAGTTCAAAATTACTTTAGGTATTTTTCTAGCTGCTACACATTATAATGAATAGTGTGATTCTCATCCTCGCAATGGAAAAGAAATAGTTCCAGTGGGATATTATTCTACTTTAGTCCTTGAAAGCTATGAACGTGTTAAATCACCTACTATTGCTACAAGTTACACTCAAGAGTATGAGGGAGATAATTAAGTTATGACTCTAGAAACATACACATTTCCTTATCAAGACAAAAATGAACCACAAGAAGAAATTGATGAAATTCACACTTTTCAACAATATCAGAAAGGACATACTCATAATCTAAGAAGCAACACCAACAATGGAAATAAATTCGATGGTCCATTAACGACATCGATTCCACCAAATAACTTGAATACTCCACCTGATGACAAATCAAGTAATAACCCAGGTTTACCCAAAGTAACCTCTCATTATAGTTTGTCAAGTGTTTTAAGAAATGAAAAGATAGATTTCACTGATCAAAAAAATTTGACTACCTATTTAGCAGAAGAAATAAAAAAGGTAAAGATTAGTCTTTCTTTGTCAGAATTGCTCAAAACGCTTGTAATTAAGAAATCTTTCTTAAGTTCTCTAGAAGATTTTTCAAAAGAAGGAAAGCTCAAAGATACTCAATTGAAATACAATTAGTTTAAAACAAAATATAAGAACATTTTTCGTATAGAGGATGTGCAAGTAGCCTTTTACAAAGGAAAATTAGAGTCTCCACCATTTTTGCTCACTTTGAGAATATTTGGTAAAAATCTTCATAATTGTTTAGTAGATTCTTGAGCTTCTACTAACGTGATGCCTTTGTCTACCTGTCAAACACTAAGATTAACTCCAACAAGTTCTTTAAAGAAGGTTACTCAACTTGATAAAACAAAAGTAAATGTAGTGGGAGAGTTGACTAATATTCATATGCAATTAGCATCGTATCCTAGAATTCAATATTATATAGACATTCAAGTTGTTGAGATAATTCGCACTTATGGTATGTTATTGAGAAGGGAATGGTCCAATGTCTTGAATGGATATATGGCTACTGACTTCTCACATATGTGGTTACCATGGAAGGGAGTTCCCAATCAAATTAGAATTGAAAGGGAACCACACATGAAGTATATGATCACTGAATATAACCAAAAGAATGAAGTTCTATATATTGATGAAGAACCAAGAGTTTACAAAGTAAAAAAATTTAGAGTCAAAATCGAAGAAATATTTACATGTGTGAAGCTAGAAAAACCAATTAATTGACTCCTGGAACATATATATTAACTGAATTAGATTGTGATTCTTCTAAAGAAGAAAATAGTGCCTATGATAGATTTTGGAAAACTATTATTACAGAAGCTCAGAAGAGTGAAAAAGTTAAACTTTCACTAAAAAGTTTATTATTGCATGGTTGGTGTAGGTTACATGATGTTGCACACTCAGAAAATAGTTGTATGATGTGTCTGGAGATAATTCATAGAATTGAAAATAAATATTTTCCAAAACACGACAAGGTTAAAGGACTTGAATCAGAAACACACATAGATAGAACTCATGTCATACAGATCGAAAGGACTAATCTGACATCATCAAAGAATGGTAAGTTAAAAGTTATAAATGATCAAGCCTGGATTCTTAAATTTTATGGATCTAAATCAAAACAAGGGATTGGAGTTGGAGTCAAACTTATTGACTTGCAAGGTAAATCTTTTCTTGTTGCATATTGATTACAATTTCAATGTACTAACAATGTTTTAGAGTATGAAGCCCTTATACATTGCCTAATCCTTGCAATAAAAAAGAAAGTCAGAATCCTCAAAGTATTTGGTGATTCAAAATTGGTAGTGAGACAAGTTCAAAAATAATATATTAGTCACTACATGTGTTTATCCAATTATCAACATAGAGTATGGGATTTGATAGAAAGTTTTGATACATTCAATATTACTCATATCCTAAGAAGATTTAATAAAAGAGTCAATGCTTTGGCTACTGATGCCAGTACTCTAAAACCTATACATGCCTCTAATTTGAAAAGATTCATAGTTTAGCTGGTGCGGTTACCTTTGGTTCCTAATAATGTTACCAATTTGCAGGTGTTCGAAGATGACCGACATATATTAGATTTCATTACTAATTCTGGTATTTTTAAAGAAAAAATAATCAAAGAAATAGATCACCCTGATTACGAAATTCAAGATGAGGAATTAGCTCAACCAAGACATAATAATATTCCAAAAGGAATGATTGAGTTGGAAAGGATATTTGACATCAATCAAATAATTAGATAGAAATATTTGCCTCGAAGCGACGGGTGACAATCTGAATCATACAATTTGCACACTAAAGAAGATCCTAAGAATGTGTTAATTGGAAAGGTTTAGAGAAGAATAATATCACTTAGGAACTTAAAGATTATTGGAAGGTTATTGCTTGGAAATATGGAGATTTGAAGACGTATGATACTTCCATTATTAGTCATACAATTCCATTAGAGCCTGATGAAAAAAAAAATTGGTAGAAGCAAAGGACAATAAATGCACTCTTAGAACCACTAATTCAAAAGGAAGTCCAAATTTTTTTATCAGCTAAGATAATATTTCCTATCAGACATTCCACTTGGGTGGCAAATTTAGTTCTTGTGAGAAAGAAGAATGTAGAGATAATAAGGCATCCGAGAAATATAATTATCCCTTACCCTCATTGGAAGAAGTGCTACAAATAGTTGATGGTTCACAAATGATGTCCCTTTTGGATGGATTCTCTAGATATAATCAAGTAATGGTAGTCAGTGAAGATCAAATGAAGACAAAACTTACCACAAAGTGGGTAACTTTTGCCTATAGGAGAATGCCATTTGGATTGACAAATGTCGGACCTACATTTCAAAGAGCAATGGATTATGATTTTTGTGGATTTATAGGAAAGTGCATTATTATTTACATGGATGACCTCATAGTATTTTTGAAAGACAAGAGAGATCATGTTCAAGATCTCAGAGCAATATTACAGAAATGTGAACCTTACAAAGTTTCACTAAATCCTAAAAAGTGTGTTTTCAAGGTAACTGAAGGTAATTTATTGGGACATATTATTTCTGAATGAGGTATTTTGATAGCCCTAGACAAAGTAAGCACATTACTCAAGTTACAGCCCCTGGGAA
The DNA here is from genome assembly GCA_007115665.2 of Sequoiadendron giganteum. Classification (NCBI taxonomy): domain Eukaryota; kingdom Viridiplantae; phylum Streptophyta; class Pinopsida; order Cupressales; family Cupressaceae; genus Sequoiadendron; species Sequoiadendron giganteum. Next base: position 268,961,275 of record CM021110.1, on the reverse strand, counting down.
GCAAGAAAGAATTAAAATCCTATTTTGGTAAGATTAATTTCATTCAAAAATTTATTACCGAATTCACATAAATAGTGAAACCACTCAATGATATGTTGAAGAAAGATGCCAAGATAGAGTGGACAAATGAAGCGAAGATCGCCTTTGAAAATATAAAGACTGTTATCACAGAGGCTCCGGTATTGGTAAGTCTGGATTATATGAAACCTTCTTATATTTACTCTTTTGCCTTTGGTCATACTTGTACAATAGTACTAACACAGGAGAGAGAGAATAAAGAAGAAAATCCAATTGATTTTATGAGCACTCCATTCAAAGAAGCAAATTTGAGATATAAAAATGTTGAAAAACAAGCATTTTCTTTGGTTAAAGAAGTATGCAAATTTAGACATTATGTCCTCAGGAGTATGGTTAAGGATATTGTTCTAGATGCTATAGTCAAAATATTATTAACACGGAATGAGCTCGAAGAAAAAAGAGCCTAATGGGTTACCATCCTACAGGAATTTGATCTAGAAATCATACCCATGAAACTAGTTTGAGGACAAGCTTTGGTCAAGTCTATTACAAAAATAGATCCACAAATTTCAAGTCAACAATATACGTTGGATGCAAAAGACCAAGGTGATTGGTATTAAGATATATGGCATTATTTGGTTAGTCATACTTGTCCTTATCACATGCAAAGAAATCAAATAAGAGCCCTCAAGATAAATTCACAAAGCTATATGATCAAAGGAGGTGCTCTATTCAAAAGAAATCATGAAGGAATCTATTTAAGATGCTTGAATAGAACAAAAACATAAAAAGTTTTGCAAGAGTTACATGACAAATTCAGAAAAACTCATGGAGCACCATTAGCTACTGCAAACCTCATTTTAAGAGTTGGTTACTATTAGTCAACGATTTTCAAAGATGCATGCGAACATGTGAAACATTGTCATACATGTCAGACTGCATCACAAAAAGGAAGATTTAATGCACAACAGTTACAACCAATGATGGAATTGCATCCCTTTTTCACATTGGGGACTAGATTTTATTGGAACTATCAATCCTCCATGATCTATAGGCCATAGATTTATATTAACTACTATTGACTATTGTACCAGATGGACAAAAGCTTGTCCCAACAAACAATGCACTACAGAGGTGGTAATCAAATTTTTGGAAGAGAATCTCATTATCAGGTTTGGAGTACCTTATGCACTAGTATGTGATAATGGCCCTATATTTTCTTCATTAAAATTTTCTAATATGGCATTTGAATATGGTATAACTTTGAAATTCTCATCTAATTATTATCCATAGGGAAATGGATTAGCTAAATATTCAAACAAAAATATGTTGGATATAATAAAAATGTTGATTGAAAAGAATCCTAGGGAATGGCATGTTTTATTAAAATTTTCCCTTTGGGTAGATCGCACTAAGATGAAATTTGCATTAGGAAATTCCCCTTATCACTTAGTTTACATAATTGATCCTATATTGCCAATAAATTTGAAAATCCCTACTTGGCAGTTTTCCCAAGAGTATATAGGACTAGATGATCAGACTAAGGCCCGATTATTACAATTGATGTATTTAGATGAAAAGCATACTCGAGCTATAGATCATTCTACTAGACATCAATCTATAGTTAAAAGATGGTTTGATAAAAGGGCTAGATTAAAAACTTGTAGAATATATGATTTGGTCTTGTATTGGAATAAGGCTCAGAAAAGAAAAGATGATCATGGTAAATTTGATAAAATGTGGATATGCCCATATCAAGTTTCTGAAATCTTGGGCGATACCACTTATAGATTAAAGTCTTTGACTATTGAAGATATCCCATTACTTGTTGATGGGAAGTTTCTAAAGCATTATTTCCAGTCATAGGTAATTAATTTTCTTTGTAAATAGTTTTTGTGTCATTTTGTGAATATTTTTGTTGCTTTGCTTCACTTTCTTTTGGGTGTTGTGTTGTTCGAATTTTCAATGATTAACAACTTATGAAGGTGAATAGGTTAATAGAGCATCAATTCTAGAAATTTGATCTATGCTTTGACCAAAAGTACTTTTCTATTTATGGATTATTACAAAATTGTTTCATTCTTTATACTCTAGTTAGCATTAATCATTCAGTTGATGTTGAGATACAAATGCACACATTTAAATGATTCTATTGAAATTTGGGATATTAATTGAAAAATTAAAATACTACCTTTTCTACCACTGTAATTCCCAACCTAATTGTGGGCTTCATTGCTTGCAAGTTGAAAATGAGCCATTATTGAAATATCAAAAAGTTGAAAAATGAGCTATCATTGCTATATATATATAATATCAACTCTTTAGGCTATCCAAATAACTCTATCGGGGCTATAGACGCCTGGCTGGTAGTAGAGATATGTTTGGGGGAGTTACAGAGATAAAATTGTTGGGGCTATGGATGCCTGAATGGCAGCAAGGCTCTATCCCTGGTTGGCTTAAAAGGAATTGTCAAATTATGTAGGTTAATACAAACAATTTTTTTTATAAAGTTTACTGTAGCGAAAATAACCAATTTCACACATGTGAGCTCAGAGATACTTAATTTTGTATGCTAGCTGAAGTGAAATTTGAATTTTGGAATAAGGATTTAGTGATTTATAATTAGAAGACTAAAAACAATTGATGCATTGATGTTGGATTCAGAATTGAATTTCTATTATTTTGTTTAGTTTTTTTAGTTGCTAGTTGTGTGGTTTCACAACACACCCCATTTTTCTCTTTTGAAAAATGTGGCCCCCCTTTTTTTTCCCGTTCCCTTTTGTTTTAGGTTGCTTTGGAATTGTTATGTGGTTTGGTTGGTATCAAATCTCTCTTTTGATATTTGTTTGGCCTTTTATTTTTTCCCTATGTCTTCTTTCCCAAATTTGGCTTTCGATATTTTTGTATTCAAGTTTGATATTTTATCATAAATCAAAATCTTGGAGTCCTATGATTGTATCAAGGTAATTGTATCTTCAATTGATTTTAACATCGCTCGGTAAGTCACTGATCGAAAAGTGTTGATCTCCGCGATATCTTTTATTCTTGTATCGAAGTCTGATAATTTTATTTGTAACTTGGGAATCAGAGGGTGTGTTTTCAAATGTTTTGACTTTTCTTGAGCCCAATTTTTGGTCTTTTCTTTCATTTTGTGTTGTGTTCTCCCTAAAGCTTGGAAGTAAGTTGTTGGATCCTAGTATTTCTTTCAAAATTTAATATCGAAAACTGTCAATCTCGGCGATCATAAATTGATCACATATATTTGAGGGCCCATGCCTAGACAATGATCGAAGCGACACCAAAATGCCATGTATAATCACTGTGATGTCTTTTCCCTCTAGTAATGAGCCCACACATAAACCTAGATGTTCATAATTTGAACCCTAATTTGTAATGATTGCACCTTTATTCAAGAAATTAATGCATTGCAATAGGTTATTAATGAAGGTGGTTAACTACTCATGTACTTGGCACCACCTTAAGCATAGAGTTACTTTTGTTGCACCCTACTTCGCGTCATGCTTCAACTTTGCAAAGGACATTGAAAGAACGAAATAATTATCGCACACTAGGAAAGGTAAACTTTGAGAAACCAAAAAAAAACACAATGACCAAGGTTTTTGGAGTTCCATTTCAAAAGATTATCATTATCAACCAGAACTAGGTATGTTTTGAATAATTGATTTTATGCTAGTTGTTTTCACGCTCAAAGATCTTGAAAGATGTTTTTCCCTTAAAATGTTCAAAATTGAAATGATGATTATTCTCTGACTTTTGAATTTAATCGAAAGATGAATGAAAATGTCAAATAATCGTAAGAAATTTTTGGTTAAATTTAACCCTAACTCGCACGCAAGGCACACATGTGAAAATGCAAAAAATACTAGTAAAAATGAGTACTTCTGACCCAAGAATAGAAGATGAATTCAAGTATTGTAATTCACGGGCCATACCAATCAATATGGAAGTGATAGACACTCATATGGGGTATCTTCTGATGTTGAAATCCAGACTCGGGTACGACAAGAAAATGCTTCTCAATGTACCGGAAATGTTATAGAAAGTGGGTTATTCTCTGTTGTAGGGTTTTCGTCAGCAATGGAGGCCCCTGAATTGGTTACACAATGTATGAATTATTATAACCTTGATAAAAGATTTTTTGAGAAGGAAGGAATAATTTATGGTGATCTCATGTTGAAAGAAATTATGTACACATTTGGGCTTCCTACTTTCACTAAGATGTACAACATTGATATAAAAGCTAAAGTTGGGACATATCAAAATGCTAAAGCTCACAATAAAGAAATTATGAGTGCCCAATGGTGCCATGATCCAATTCCACCATAGGTCAAAGTAATTCAAAGGTCTATATTCAACCAAGAAATTCAAGACATTATTACTTTGCTAAGCAAGATGGTTGTTTTAAGAGATTCCAGTAAATTTGAACCTTGGATGTTTGTAATAATATCAAGATTGATGGAAAATCCCATGTAGATGCACTGGAGAAAGTTTACTAGTGAAAAATTATGTGAACAGATAAAGGCATTTTCGAAAACCAAGTTTTTTTATTTGTCTTCATATGTGATATATTCTTGTGCCATGAGAACAAGAAAACAAGGGTTGAAAAGGGTTGGTAATCTGGGCACGGAGGTTAGAAATAGTTAGATATATGCTCATTTACACCAAATCATTATCCATGGGAATAAAGAGAGTTATAGGAGAGTTAATGATGTGTTTTCCATGAACTTGGTTAGAACGATGGAATGTGATAAAGCCAAAAGATTGTCCTTGGAAGCACAAAGTGTTATTAGACTAATGGGAGGCTGGTATATTTAGTTCCCCACATTCTCCTACATCAAGACAAAAGGGTTTGATGGACATCCATTTATGTTGCCCAGGTACCTAATAGATAAGATTATTTTATTAGAACCGGTGCGACAGTTAAAACCATGTCAATCCATTTATAACAATGCTTGCAAGAAGGCATCTTTCACATTTCCTATAGTATTAGGGAATCACAAATGCAATGCAATAAGGTTGTCTAACTTGTGTGAGGAAGAACTGAAAAAATATAATTTTGAGTTTTTTCCACTTTAGAGAATATATTATGATCCTGAAGGGAACATTGCCAAGACTATTGCTGGTTATCGTGCTCATGTCCAACATTTAAAGGATTGTTGGCTTAATTGTGAAGATGAGTATAAAGTAAGGTTAAGAAAATATGAAAGATTGTCTTTAGAATCTTCTCAGATTCTAATGCTTCATGATATTCCAGATTAGTTGGAAAAAGATGATGGATAAGTGTTGAATAAAGCCTACAATGAAAATAGTGTGTATTATGAACCTATTCCAGACCTAGATTATGAAGGTGGAGAAATGATGTCCATTGATGGGTTCTCTGCACCTATTTTATTACATACTCAATACTGGATAAATTATTTTTGTAAAGCTTTGAGAGAAAGAGGAATTAAAACCACATTCTCATAAGATAAGAAGAGAAAACAAAGAAATGAAACTGCATTTGAGAGGGGGATTTGTTAAAAATGAAAGGAGAACTAGTAAAGTGGCTTCTAGTATAAGAATTGAAGAGAAAAATCTAGATGTTTCAAACCTAATATTTGAATGAAACCAGCTAATAAACAAAGGGATGTAGAATCAAAAAAAGATAAATCAAAAGTAAGAACTAATGGTGCATCCTCCTCTACAACAAAAACAAGAAATAATTTGGTTATTGAAGAAGAAACAAGAGTAACAAAAAATGTTGGTATATAGACAAGGTCTGCATCTCAGAGAGCTACAACATTGTTTACTTCTCCTCCATCTATTAACATGGATAATGTGAAACAAACATTGGGAGGAACTCTTGTGGCCTTGGATGAAATTTTTGAGATAGATGAAGCCAAAATTAAAGAACAAATGGATAAATGGGGTGCCATGTGGGAGAAAGTGAAATAAAAGAAGTCCAAAGATAAACCCATGGTACAATCAGTGTTGAAAGAAATTACTGATACAAGGTATGCTCATATAAATATTGAAGAAGAAGAATTCATATAAGGAACGCTCACTTTAGAAGCGGGGAATCTTGATATTCTTGAGATGGAAACATAGGAGATTGCAAAGAAGGATCCTATTGATGAAACAATTGTTGAAGATACTTTTGATTCCCAACCTTCACTTGGGAATGTGCTAAATGATAATGAGCAATCAAAGGTCTTTTGAAAATTAGAAGAAGACTTGGTTGAAACTAAACTTGAAAAAGAAACTACACATATTCATGGTGAAGAAGTCAAAAATGAAGAAGATAATTCCCAAGAAATTAATATTGAACATCTAGATAGACCGTAAAAGGTAAGTCTCTAAATAGAGGAGGCAATGCCAGATCTTAGAAATCCCGACTCAATGCTAGAAATTGCTAAAGAAATTCCTATTTCATAGGAAATAAGAGAAGAAATTATTGAATTCAATGAACATGAAGAACAAAGGAATGCTACAGAGGTAGAGTTAGACAATGATGCACCTGATTGGTTGATCAAGGAATTAGCTTCCTTGATGGAAGTAGAAGTATTTCCTCTAGATCTTAACAGTTTTGTATAGGAATCAAATACTCCAAATCCTAGGCACAAAGCTAAATCAAGGCATGTCATACAAAACAATGTAGATGGTAACAAGAACATCCATATAGCTACTCCAATAGTTGATAAATACAAACATGAAATAATGCCTAAGGAGTATAAGATAACAAGTATTAATCTTGGACACTCATCTTGGAAGCAAGAGTTGGATGAAATAAAAGTGAATTTGGATGCCACTATTGCTAGAGTACAAAATTACAAAAACAAGAAAAGAGAATTGAAAGAAAGGGTTGCTATCTTAGAAAATTTTATAAAATTTCTAACCCTATCCAGTCAAGCACAAACAAAATTTCCCCAACATCCAGTATTAATTTCACAAGAGCAGGTGGATGCAATTATAGTGGTTCGCCATAAAATGAATGTATTTGAAGAATGGATTGAGTGTTGGGTAAAGAAGGGGGGATAATTTATCATAGAAACAATAGGGAAATATAAGGAAGCATACCATTGGTTTGAAAAAATCAAGAGCTTTGAAAGTGAATTTAGGGTTTGTGAAGAACAAATTAATATTGAGAAGCAAGATATTGAAATTCTCATACACACAGATGTCCAAGGTTTGATACAAGGAAATGTAATGTCAAAGTAAGAAGCTCTATTGCTAGAAAAATAGAAGAAACAATTAAAGTGGGAAAATGACATGTTAATACAGTGTGTTAAAGGATTTGAGAAAGTCACCAAGGAAAGTAAAAGATTGCTTGATAAATATTAATATTTTATTGAATTGTTAGCACGTCAAAGGTGTGATCCTCAAACATTAGGAAAAGAGGGTAAGGAAGCTCAAGATTTCAAGGAATGGATTGAAGGAATAAAAAGAGACCCTATTTAGTTATTAACTTGGGAAGTTATTGATGAGATCATACAGTTTAGGAACACCATAGATAAATATGCAATAGATAGAGTGCAAAGAAATGATATAATACTTCGAGTATCAGAAGAATATACTAGGCTTAAGCACACTTGGAAGGCTATATAGGGAGTTTTGAAGGATTGTATGCATCAAGCATTGGGAGCTTTTCAAGAGTATCAAGAAAAGAGAGATATTGAAAAGAGTCCAAGGCCAAGTCTTGAATGATAAAAGATACCGGATACCGGAGGTGTTATGATAACATTTTGTTTTATAATTTTGTAGGTTGTTCTCGGTTCCGGTGGATGTATTGTGTCCAGTATTTGGAAGAATGTTGATAGCCTTGGTTTATGCGGGGTGTTGTGTACTAGAGTAAGGAGTGAAGAGTGTTGTTTCTGACGAAGTCAAATCTTTGAATTTGTCTAGAATGTTCCAAATGACAACTGGTGTCTACCACGTGCTACCTTTTGATTTGTTGTTTTTTATTCTCTAAAAGACTTTAAGTTTAAAATATTGGGGCCTTGTCTCTATAAAAGGCCATTTGCTGCTTTATTTTTCATTTAAGTTTAGAATTTATGGGTGTCAGAAGAGCTAAAACTTCTTTAAGTTTTGTTATTTTTTCCTATTTTTTGGATCATTCTGATCTAAAAACTTGTATGCACGTAGAAATTTATTAATATCAGATCCAATTTGATAGCTACCTATCTCATGAATATTTTGTAGCTAGTTTTGTTAGTTTAGCTGAACAAGCCTGTATGTCGCATCATTTAAGGGTGCATATAGAAACTACTCGGTGTGCAAACCAAACCTCTCTCTTTAAAAGCTCACACCATTTTGTATGTAGCTATGAAGAAATCTAGTGAAGTATAAAGTGGTTGCTTTGATTTAATTAATTCTTTGGGACATGTGTGGAGAATAACCGAGAGAAATTTTAATTTCAGTATTTTTATGCTTTATTTTAGAATAGATGTTTAAATTCTTTGAAAATGTTCCAAAAAATAGATAAATGGATGGAAATTTATTGAAAACATTTCAATTATATAAAATTGTTGAATGCTTAAAGCTAAATATACTTAAGTGATAGCAAATGAAATTTTTGATATTCATGAAATATTATTTCAAATCTTTTGATTTCATGATGTTATTTTTGTGAATGAATTGGAAATGTTTTGTAAGAAAAAATCTTATGACCTTTGATAAAATAAAAATTAACGAACATATTCCCTTTGAGATGAACAAAAAATCCACATTCATACCCTGAAGCGAACCTAGTATGATCATGACCTAATTACCGGATACTTGGGATTGAACTGAGTCAATCTTTTTGTTCTGTTTAGGCAGATTCCCCCATTGAGATTGTCTTGTTCCATATCTTTCAAGAAGAATAGGCTTCTTCATGGTTTTTTTGTGGAGTTTTTTATTCGACACTGTTGATGCAAGTGAAATCGTTGTCCACACTTGATAACACTAGTATCTAGTTCTTTCACAACATTTTGTTGAATATTTTTCTTTTAGTTAAGTTTTGAAGTAAAACCAACAATAATGTAGACATGGGTTCACTTTGGCTCACATAAAATTTTTGGTATGTATTGAAATTCAATATTTTTTTGGAACGAGGACATTAATACCTAGTGCGTATATATATATTTTTTAAACATTTCCTCAAATTTATTATTTTTCCACAATGATTTTGCACTAAAATTGATGCTCAATGAAAACCTATGTTTAGTAAAACTAAAAATAAAAATAAAATATATTAAATTTATAGAACTGTTAGAAAGAAAATTTCGAGCATTGCATTCTTCCAACTTGATTTATGAACTTGACTCCATTTGCAACTCCTTCCCGAGCTTCAATAGTGAAAAAAATGCACAAAATTTGAAATGGTGGAGGGGAAGGTGAAAATGGGGGGTTCATTCAAACCCCATTTCTAATGAATCCCCTTCATTAGAAGGGGGTTTGAATGAACACCCCCTATATGGTGCAAGTGGGGGTTCATTATAAGGTGGATGGTTCACTCGAACCCCCTTCATTAGAAGGGGTCTGCCATTTTAACTTTTTGATGGGAACTTCTATTTTTTCTTCGTGCGACATTTTTTAATTCGTTATTGTGGGTTTACCCAGGGCATGGATAATAACTAAATAGTCAATCCATATGAGTTCATTGATTGTGCATAGGTTGGGTTTTGGATGTTGTCATAATTGAGTAATTTTTTCTTAAGTTATTGTTACCAGATTTTACTTACAACTCAATCAGGTAGAGCTTGTTGTTTTTAAACTAAGAAAAATGGTACATTTTAAATCTTTCTTTCATTAAATTCATTTGCTCAAATGAAATAATCTAAAAGATTACATTTTACATTACTGCATCCATACATATGCATGTAATAGAATAAGGATTTACACAAGTCTTTCTGAACAGAATAGTAATCTTTATTGAATGTAGAAATGTACATTGTCTCACACAAGCCGTGAGACTGACCATAACTTATTCAATGCAAATAAAGGAAAATATATACATGAATAATTATTATGTGTATGTAAAGAAAGGAATCAATCATTGCCTAGAAAGATTGGTTCTGGATGCATCGTTTTGTCTACTGCTACCCCGAGCTGCTTGTGTCCTTACTAGCTTTGTGTTGCTCCTAGTCCTACATCTGGAAAAAGCAATGGTGTTAGATCAATGCTCTAAGCAATGAAAAGTTCTCAGCTTTACATGAACAAATACCTATGCATATATAAACTAGTCTCTATTTGCATTGAGAAAGCATACAAATCCTAGATGTCCTAGAAAACCATTGAAGTCATTAAAAATATACAGGATATGCATTTATTTCACTAACATGTTTGCTTCATGTGCAGATATAACTACATTTGTAGTTTTGTTCCATTTTATCAAATTTCAGCACGTGGGGTAAATGTGGCTCCCACAAGGGTTGAGCCTAGCGTCCATGTGAAGGGAAATAATAAAAAATGATTGTGACTTGTAGATTGATAGTGTATAATATCATAATGGAATTCAAGATTATAGCCTTTTTGAGTCAGCATGCTATCAAGTTTGTTTTGACAAGGCATTGAACTGAGTTAATCACCTCATGATATACTTGAATAATTATACATCACCCATGACAGTGTATTTCTGATCACTGTCATAGAGGACATATCATCAAACAAGTAGATCATGGATGGTTGTCCCAACTCAGTTGCAATCACAAGTTTCAAATCTATCAAGATTCTGTTAGGACTTATTAGAATCATGCATGAAAGTTAAGTTTGAATTGTTTGCTGAAATACATATGTTTTGATAGTCATTTAACTCTCGAGATGAAAATGCAATCATGGTAGGGGTCACAATGTGTAAATAATTTCCACTGTTTCATGAGAAAATATAGTGACCTTATTGAACAGTTATGCTGAGTCAAAGTTACAATAATCAAGACAAGAATAGCATTCATAATCATAATTTAGAAGGCAGTCATAGGGATGGTAATAAGATACAAAAATCAAACAACTTATTCAAGAAGGCACAACACAAAGATAATAGATGACGAGTACACATTTATCTTAGCCATTGACATGGTTAAATGGTTGTTATTTGCTGAATAAAAGAGTGGCTTTGAAACTAGCAGCTACCATTCATTTATCAGAGCTCGCAGGAATGAAAACACAACATTCATAAGGGAAATGAATGTGAGATCCCGATTAAAAAGAGTAGTGAAAAGAATACAAAAGTTGGACAACATAGAACAAAGAGAAGTTTAGAAGCCAATACAGTGATCTTATACTAACAAGAGCCTGCATTTTTGAATCAAAGGTTCTTTATAGCTTGCATAATTTGGACAAGTCAGATTTTAGATAATAGTCTTGTACATCTTGAAGGCAACAACTAAGTTGATCATTCATAAATTATAAATACTAAAGACAATGGCCATGAGGGTGTTTGAATAGATTATTCAGTTCAGATCTATATGCAAGTTAATAAGTTTTGAGTTGAGGTTATGATCTGTAGGATTATGCAGAATGTCAGAGGTTTCTAAGATCACTACTAAACTTAAAGGAGGGTCTGCCAAGCTGCTCTTAGAAACATAATGTTGGTGATTCATAAAGATTTATTCATCACTGTCATAGACTCCTTTGAAAACCTATACATGTTGTTAATAGCTCACTTTTTTTTGCAAGATTAATCCATGAAATAGAGAAATTCCATGTGAATGTACATGAAATAATAGCAATAAAATATGGAGGTGAGACTCTTGTTTATTAGCTTGGTTTTGTAATAAAATGAGTTCGGCCATAGCCTACAAAGATTTATTGTCCTATGTTAAGAGGTACAAACTCATAAGAGCATAGCTAATCTCAGTTTTGGGGTTTTGGAGTAAGAACGCAGATTGGAAAAAAAATAGAAAATTGAAGAGTTTGGCCTTTTGAGGAAAATTCTTCAATACAAAGACAATATGCAAGCTACAAAAATATACTTTTGTAGAAATGGAGAAACAAAAAGAGATTTTCTTTGTATACATGATTTTTCTTTAAAATCATCATGCTACAGGCATAAGATATTTTTGAAAATGAAATACCCAGAAGTATATATGTTTGTGGCCATGGTACATAAAAATTTCCCCAAAATAGTCCCCAGAAGTGAAAAGTGAAGTACAATATTTTTACTAAGGAGAAACTTACCCAAGCTCAGTGTTGCCTTTTGAGAAGGAGTTTTGTGAGGAATAGCATTTGAGTTTTCTAGAAACCGTTATGAGATCCTACTACAGTGCTCCATGAAAACCCTAAGGGTCAATGGTGGCCAAGCTTCTTCAAGAAGCTTCATGAGAAATGAAGTCAAAATATTTTATTCCTTTCTTTTGTTCATTAGGGTTTGTAACCCTAAGCAAATGTCGATAGGAATTTGGGCATTTTTCCCAAGTTTTTAAAATATGTGATGCTACTCTATCTCATGGTCAAGACTTCATGTCTTGTGTTACTTTGTTTTTGCCTTGTATTTTGGCATTTAGTATATGTTTTTTGACTTATCAAAAATTTGTTCCAATGACTATGGCCGATACATGGAGGTAAAGCCCCTTTATTTTTGCATATGCTTCATATTGTAAGTGATCTAAATTTAAATGAGTTTATAAATCATTTAAATTTAATCATTATCTGTTAAAAGGTGCAAAAATAAAGGCATGCGTTATATGGAGAAAAATAAGTCTTGATTTATGACTTGGAGGGTAAATAGGAGCACATGCTTTCAAGACCAAGTCGTGAGGGGAATGGATATGTATTTGTATTTATGATCATGGAGAGCAAATTAAGGGAGGTTATTTTTAGTTGGCAACATTGGGAGGAGATTTAGGAGTGATTCATCACTTTTATGAGAGAATATAGACTTTTGTTTCCATTTAGAGAATTTTTAGAGGTGTTTATGGTTTGATTAAGTCTTGCATGAATTTTTCATCCATCATGAGCTCTTTTTGAGAGATTATGGGTGCTATATTTTAGGCTTTTGAGGGGCATCCGAACCAAGTTGGTTTTATTTTCCTTCTTTGGTGGAACCACTTGGATGTTTCCTACTTAGTATATTTTGCTACTCATTATTGACTTAGTTCTTGATTATGCGTATTTAGCCTTAGAGACTTTTGGGAATCCTTTGTCAAAATTTTGGCATGCTTTTGTAACTCAGTCTTTTGGGATATGAAATACAGTGAAAGCCTTTGATGCTTTTGATATAAAAAAAATTCCTTCTTATTCAATGCATTATCGTGTGTTTCATGTGATTGATCAGATTACCAGTGAGAGATTCTTCATCTCCTCATAATCTTGTCTCATGTTTTTTATGCCTTTATGCATAGTTATGTTAATGCATGTTACACATTGTGTCGTAACAATGCAAAATGACTTCTAGCTGTGAGGTTACCCTCCCCCTTGAGGTTTAAGCTTTAGGGCCCTTTTGTGAAATATTTATGTAGAAAACATACAATAGTAGGTAGTGCAAACTCATTTTCTATCATTGCAAAATAAGTGTTATGCAAGTCTGAGTTTCATAGTCCTTGCAGTTTGGTGTATCACCCAATAATTTCATTTTAGCATTTCATTTTCAGAAAATCTTTCTTCCCTTTTCCTCATCAATGAGTAGTTTAGGTGATATAACCAGCTAGGAAGCTAGCCTATCCACAGGTTCATTCTCATTTTGGGTGACCCACAACCCGAGAATGCTTCCATGTTTCTTTAGAATGCTAAGTTCTACAATTTAGCTAGGGTGCAATTCTAGGAGATAATAGTTATGTATTTCAATTACATAAACCTAAGTCAAGTCAAGTTAGTTTCCTTATAGAATACTATAGTGTGATTGATGTTTTCTATTATTATGCATGCATATATATATACCATTATTGTCAAAGTGGATTTAATATTTATATTTTCCTGATGATATTTATATTTGGAAATGATAGTGTATATATATTAGTATGTGGGAATGCATCATGGATATATTGTTTAATCGTTTAAATATGAATATATATTAATACACACATATATGAGGAATAATAGTACAAATATATATCAATTATTTAAATATTACAAAGAGATAATTAGAATTAATAAAGTTGAAAAATTTAAGAGGCTTAAAACACCAAAATAATAGGACAATACATGGGGCCACATTTTAGCTAATAAGTAGCATATAAAAATGCAAATTATAAATGGAAAAGTGATTAGCCATGAATTAGCTGTTAGTAAAGATTAATTCATAATGGACTGCAAACTTTGCATGAAATATAGTTCATACTAGTCTATGAAAGGGGCACAAGACTTGGTTTAAATAGTTACAAATAGTAACCTTTTAAATCTTCTATCATTTAGCAACATGTGCATGAGAAAAGGAAGCCTCATGTGCCTTTAAAAAGGCAGATTTATCTGCTAACAACAATGAAATATGAATAAATACTATGTGGTGAATTATATTCAACCTTTAAGGATTTGAACGAGTCAACAAGTGGAGTTTTATTTGAAAAAAACTAAAATGAGTTATGGAGAAATTTTATAATGCCTATATGAGGGGCATTTTACTTTACCAACATATGCCAATTTCCATCCAATTGGTAGCAAATGTTTTCTATTTAAACAGACTCTATATATGAGTTGATAAAGAGCATATTTCTAACATTGGTTTTGAGAAGACTTTTGAAGTTTAATTTCTTTATCATTTTCAACCATATCAACGTGGGAAAATCAACCATGAAGACTCTTCAATCTGATCATTAAATGTTTCTTAAACTATTTTTACATTATGGTCAATTAATAGAATTTAGTTATCAACATTATGGTAGTTTAATTTTACATTAGTGAGGAGTCATTAATTTACAATAGAGGAGAGAAATTTGGTTGAGTCTTTTTTTCTATAAAAACAAGAGCTTTTCATTGTATTGGAGCTGGTTACTAAGGTAACAAAGACATAGAGATTTTGTCATATTGCTCTCAAGTTTATAAAATTCTGAAAACTAGTCTAGTTTAGTATTGAGAAGCATAAAAGAGGTTTGAAAATCATTTTCGAAGCAAGAAGAAAGTTGAGCAAGAAGCGAAGATAAATTTTTTGGAAGCAATTAAAAAGTAGAAATTACATGCATGTTTTATACATTTCTAAACTGATTTTATTCTTGTTTCCAAGTTTGAGAAAATATTTTTTTTGAATGTGAAAAGAAAAAGAAACAAATGGATGTTTGAGAATGAATATATTTAGTTGGGTGATCATGTAAGAGATAAATGTTAATAACTTGATGATGTTGAATATGAAAATATGTACAATATGATATTGTTTATGTATTCTAAATGTATTCTAAAATTATATGAGTTTATAACCTATAATATGGTTTGAAGACTAGATTAAAAGTATTTATAATGTATATATCTCTAAGAGTGCTAAATAATAAGCTATAGTATGTTATATTGCTTGAGTATGAGCTTATGGGGTTTGAGCATGTGTGAAAGATTATCACTAACTTGATATTGTCACATATTGGAAACCCCCATTATCTTTTGTCTTGTTTTATGAACCCAACCTTATGACTGGTATTTGGAAGTTTTAATTCTTGTTTTAGAGGAAGTGATCCTCTAGTTGGCTTGAACTATGTTGTTTCTATGTATGTGTGAAATGATGTTAATGATTTCTAAATGACCATAGGTTTGTCAAGATAATCGCATAAGAGTCATCAATATATTTATAAATAACAAAAGAATAGGTGAATGGTAAACCTTATGGGATTGTCAGGGCTTGAATTAAAGTTAGTAGCCTAGACCCCAAATGTTTCAAGAACCTAATAGGTGAATTCATTGTTGAGGATAATATATCAACCCAATTATTTGACCACCTCAGTGGGTATTCTTTCATGAATATAATCCTTATGTTAGTAGAACTAGCTGGTCTACAAAGGTTTTAACCTTAATAAACAAGACTAAAATGTTTACCTTGAAAAGCCAAAACTTGAAGGAATGTATATTCCTATTTGAAGATTTAACCATCACTATGGGAATTAGCATATGAATCAATATACCTTATTAAAACCATATCGATGAAGTTTTTTTTAAAGATTATATTTCAAGAGTAATAGCTCAAAAGGGTTATGGTAAAGATTTAAGCAAGTGGTTATAGCCGCTTGACCTAGATATTTTTATGAAAGTAACTTGGGTGGTTCGAGTCAGTAATTACTAACAACTCAAGTCAGTTATCGAGTATTCACATTCTAAGAAAGGATTTTATAGTTTGAAGAAGGAATCTTTAGTTCAATATTAAGATTTATTATTTATATTTTGAACATTTTATTAGTACTTTTAGTTGTGACCAAGAGAGTCTAGTCAAAGATAGTGGATCATTACAATCAACTATATTTGGATGGAATGAGATAGCACATACTCTCATGGTTAATATGAATTCCATGAATAAGTGGTATTTTTCAAGTCCCAAGAAGTTACGTGAATGCAACTAGGGTATTCTAGGTCATTAAAGTATAACCAGTCAAGTTATTTGTCAACTTAGCAAGTAAGAACTTGAACATATGATAGTTTCCAAGGCCCAAGTTGTTATGTGGATGTAATTGGGAGTTCTAAAGTTGAGAAGACTTAACCAACCTAGATGAATTATGACTTAACAAGGAATAATACATTGCTCAAGATTGATAGGTTTCAAGGAGCAATAATATACTTGGGATGGAAAATAGTCAAGGAGCAATGTTATGCTTGATATTGATAGGTGTTTAGGAGTATGACTTAAATAAAGACATCACTTTTTAGATGAAACTTTGTATAAAATGTTAACCAATAATCAAATAATAAATTTTAATTATTACAAGGTCATATTAGGCTCTCCAAGTTGAGTAGGGAGGGTGAAAAAATGACTACACTTGAAGTAAGGAGTAATTTTATATATATTACAAATAACTTTGGCCAAAGTGAGTGCAATAATCTCTTCTTGCACTTGTCAGTTCACTGTGTTATGGATACTTAGCACAATTAGTGTTGTCATTCATAGTTAAATGTCCTCCATAGTTGTTTGATAGTATTGGTTAATTAGGGCACAACACTAGATATCAAATGGAAATTATTAGAGGGTTCTTAACTATTCCCTTCATTGAAGGGTAGGGCCACTTCTAGTTAGGAAGGTGTGTGAGGAACCATTAGTCCATGGTTGGAGGAAAATAACTAACCTTGTTCCCAAAATTTTTATATTATATATTTAAAAAATTTCATGTGAAAAATATTGAAAAGAAAAGTAATTTATACTTACCAATTTGAAAAATAAATGAAATTATTATGCTATGCTTATGTTATCAGTTATGCAAATGTAAATTTCAATTGTTGAAGAAAAATTTATGTCCTATTTTTATGGAATAAGTACTTTTTAATTTATGGTTAAAATTTTATGTAAATTCCTTGTTAGAAGGTTGTGGTTGTTACACATATCTTGGAAGAGGGACAATTGCTAGCTTCATCATTACTTGAAGAAGGGCTACCAAAGGTAAAAAATGAAACATCTATCAATTGCATAAGAAAATAAGAGAACATTTTTTTTAGAAGGTGATGACAAGACAAATATGTTAATGTAATGTTAGAAGAATAGATAGTGTTTTAGGTTTTATGTTTTTGTAATAAATTAAGAGAATAACACTTGCAATGCTCTACTAAAATACAATGCTTGTAATAGTAAATAAGATATTCAAACAATATAATACTTTAATTGAAAGTAAATCAAATTTGATAATATGTGATTAAAATAAAAAAGATATGCAAATTTAAGCTAAGTTAGGCTCGCCTAAATGTAATATGGTGAAAGGATATGCAATTTACACACATAACAAAGGTTCAAAGTAAGACAAAAAAATAAAATTAAAATTTGCAAATTAAAAATACAAGTGTCATTCTTAGCAGACCATATTTCTTATAATTAACAACAAAAACTCAAGTAGTAGCTTGAAGGAGTAAACATCAAAATCTAGGTCAAGATACCACAAGGGTACAAAATAACGAGTAAGGCTTTCTCTCCACCTGACCATATTAGCATCACGAAGCCTCTTGGGATCTAGCCAAACCCCCAAGCAAGAAAACGACTACCAATAACTCTAACTTGTTATTAGATAATCATATTATCTACTAATTTAATTAGTGGGTATGCAACCCTTTCTAGGGTTTGGATATGTCATACATTTTTATGACGGTTTCCACCCACTTAGGTGCAAAAGGGACGAAAACCTGATTAAAAGATATACTAAATAAACACACTCCAAGGAGGTGATGATGTTGAATTTGATTGCAATACTTCCAAGTTTACCTACAACCTAAGTTTATTTCACCACACTTCAATGGTTATTGATTTATTCACTCTACACATTGGGTTTGAAGATTCTTGATGGAAATGCAATATAATAATCATATAAAATTTCTATGATAATATTATTAATTCAATTTGGTAACTCCCACTCTTAGCAATTAATTAACCAAAAATAAAATTTTATACTCACCATTCCATTAAACAAAGACCTACACAATACACAATCATTAGTAATTTTCATCATATTTAGATCGATAACTCTTTCAAATTCATTTCATGGATAAATGACTATCTAGTACACCACCAAATTATTCACAACTAGTAGACACTATCATACAAGGTTTTCCAAGGGCTAGAAGGTATACCATCATGAGATAACTACAAAAGATTGAGATAATATTAAGAGGTTGTGATTCAGAAAATCATCTTATGAAATGGAAATAAAATATTCTCCTAATATAAGGAACCTTAGGAAAATAACATCTTGCTAGATTTCTACATTTCCTCATCAACATCATGATTCATAAGTATCCTCAAGCTATTATTTTATTTATAAGAATTAATAAGAAAAGGATAAAGTTTTATACATAGGATATCTTAATATTTTCAACAACCTCCTTAAACTAATGGCCATATCTATATTCAATATAATGATAAGTTGATGTACTATATTTTCCAAATAAGAAAAAGAAGGTAAGATGAACAACAATTTATTCATTAGATCAAATTAGATAATGAATGGATAAGAAACACACCTCTTTAAAAGAAAATTGAACCATCTTATGTGAATAGGTTCTAAAAGAATCACATATGTACGCCCAATCTATCTTCGTGGAACACTTAGGAGGTGTTCACCCAATTTAAAAGCAATCCTTTTGAAGGGATTCTACTTATAAAATATCCTATCAGTATAAAATGTTAAACCATTTTCACATATTATCAAATTCTAAAATAAATGATATTACACATGATTTTTTTTTATTAGAAAAATCTCCTTACAAAAAACCTTGCAAATGAATTTTCTAAGTCTATTCATCGATAATACCATTAATGGTTAAGTAATCATAATATGTAACATAAAAGAAAGATTTTTATTTCTTAACATCTTAAATTTTCACTTAGGCAACCTCATAAATAGTCAATTTCCTCAAATCTAAGTATAAGCTGACATTATTCAACATCTTGTTGGACTCAAGGGAACACTGAGAGGGGCGGTGAATCAGTGTTATGTAAATCTAAACTTTATTAACCTAATATTTAAACCATTTCAATATTAAACCAAAGGAAAGATGCAAAGACACAAAGTAATCATCCACAACATCATAACACAAATATTTTTACGTCGAAACCCTATTAGGGAAAAAACCACATTGGAGGTTAATCCACAATTTGAGTACTCAAATATAAGCTTTACAAAATGGGAATGCACTTGCATTCAGGCTCACTGCCTAGAGCTCACTACTCAAAATAGAAAGGCTCACTGCCTTACAAAATTTTCAGATTAATACCATCTAAAGTTTTGAAGTGAAGTAATAGCATCTACTTATGCCAGGTTACAATTTCAGTTAGGCTCATAGATTAGATTTTGGACCTACTGCGCTCTGCTATGCTCTTCTTTGCTCTTCGCATAACAAATCCATGTACAAATGATTTCACATTACTATCCTTTTGAATTTTGCATCACACACTAATATAATTTTCATCTCACACATTATCTTCTCCAAAATGATACAACCGATCTCTTATATATATTCGCTATCAAAGATTTGATCATCCATATGTCAACTTTAATAAAACATAAAATACTTTCCAATTGTCAGATATATCCACAACTAATTCTTTATGCATACCATCCATGGTCGATCATAGCATCGTGAGAACCCAAATAAACATTTTCAAACACAAAAAATATTTAACCAAATACTCCTTAGATATCCACAATGGCTATATCTGCCAAGTCAGCCTTCTAGTACTGATAATTAGAAAATAAATACACTGGATATCCTAGATCGTACACCAGTAAATGCACACCTTGATACTTATTGAATAAGGTAGTATGTACATCAACATACATTTCTCTGAGATCCACAACTCAAAATAATAGTCTGATGAAATATATAGATCAACAACTTTGACTATTGACCGGATACCCTTTTCTTCATTTTGTCTATCGGTATGAACCAATACTAAACTATGGACTGGATGAATGACTTAGGTTGCCATCAGTGACAACACTAGAAGCCATATGCCAACAATATCCCCCTTTAGTATTGATGGCAACACTTAGTGAAAAATGAAGTGTCAAAACCAATATGAGTACGCTCTCTCTCCCCCTTTGACAACAATGACAAAACACGTGTTCAATCTCCCCTTTTGAAATATAACCAAAACTTCAAAACTGATTCAAAAGTTTGAAAAAAGAACAATTTCTACTTAGAGTCAAAAAATTATCTTGTGATTTTCTTTCATCTCCGGAAGAAATTTCTTCCAAGCTTCGATTACAATCCCAATGATTATGATCATTTTTTTATTCTTAGATGTCTTGTTGACAATCTCAGTGAGGGATTCTCATATTGTGATTGCATCCTCTAATTTGTCACCTTTCCTCAGTATCTCAACCATTTGTTCCAGTCTGCATTCAGTTAGGTCCTTTACTCTCCAAAAGGTGTCCACAAGTGTATTTTTAGTGAATTGAATTTTTGTGTGCTCATACTGTATCTCTTGAATTATTTTCTTGATTTTACCATCTTGATCTTGAAACATATCAAAAAAAATTCCAATCCCATTCAATTATGTTTCAATTTTCTCCAACTTCTCTTTGCATTTCCCAACTGCATGAGTCCAACAGATGCATTAGTTATAGATGTTATTTTCTACACTTATGAATTGCCTCATCTCATTCATTTTCTTTTTCAACTTGGTAAGTGATAGCCTGAACTACTCCTTCAAATGTAAGATTACTTCTCCTTCTTTGTTTTGAGAATCAGAGTCCATAGTTTCCTTAATTCATTCAATCATTTCCTCAAGTAAAATATTCCGCAAACTCTTTAATTTGATATGACTGTGCACATCATGAGCACTTAGTACACTTAGAATCATATCTTAATCATATGAGGGTCTGATAGACCATAATTGGCCAATTTTTTGCATTCTACCTTCCTTATGAATAAGTTGCAGTATCTTCTCTTTTGTCAAGTCATCTTCTTCTTCACTTGCTTATGTCAATTCCACTTCGGCTGATTCTAGTTCTTTTCCCTATGTGTCCTCAGTTTCCTCACCGAATTCCTCATCTGGTATATCCACAATCTCTTGTTTCTTTCCCTTTCCTTCAATTTTCAGAATCTTGCATTCTAGAGGAGTACAAACAACAATTTATTTTTCTCTTTTCTTCTTTCTCTCCATCCCACTGGAAGAGGAACCAACTTCAAGTGCTCTTACCAGAAGATAAATACTAACTGAGTGACACTTTCCAAGTAAACTCTTAAAGAAATTTCCAAATTCTTGATCCTAGTTAGCCAAGCTCTTAGAGTGTGTGTAGATTTGTTTGCACATCGGTTCATTTAATTTCCACACCATATTTTAATTCATCGATAAATAATTTAGAAAGTACATTACTAGACATATGACCATAGTACCAAACCTGAAAGGGTAATCTATCATCTTTGTTAGTTGCACATTCTCCATCAGTTGATCCTTTAGTAGTCCACACAGGTCAAAGTCCTAACCTTCCATTATCATTTTGTGAGAGATGTAAAATACACCAGCCAAGGTTGCTCCTTCTTTGTTTCTAAAAAAGACTTTATATGATACTCCATGTGCAATGTACCTTCTCACAGGGTTTTTGATTGTCGAGATTATTAGTGCTCTTTGATCTCCAATAGCTCCGGTTAGGGTTTTGACTTCTTTATTCTGGATGGATTTCTTTTTTGGTATATCCCCAACTTCACATTATCTAGTCTAATTTCTAATTATTTCCTTCGAAATGATGTAGAGTTTGTTTATAATCAAAGTGTCGTTATTCAATTTTCTCAAAATGAATTTAATGATTTATGTGTTCTCGAAATATGGAAACTCATTCCAAATGTCCAAATTCTTGTGTTTGAATTCTCTCAACCACTTCAATTCATCAGGTGACAAAAAATTTCTCACGACCCTAATATTCTCATTGTTGAATTCATCTAAATTGATTGACCCTTTGATTTGTTCCATTATGCCTTTCGTACAACTGCATGCCAAATTATATGGAATTCAAAAGCAACTGAAATACATGATGGATTTTGAGATTCGCTGTCAAATTAACTTCACTCCTTCAAGATTATTCTACCGAGTGTTCTCATTCTTCTCTTCTTCGATGCAAAGTGACAAATGAGAGTTTAAACTTGCCTTTTATAGCTCACACACTTGTAATAAATGTCTTTACCCTAGGTTTTCTTGATACCTTGCTTTCATACACAACGAAAAATTATTCCGTGAACCTATGATTTCTTGAATTTCCTTGTGAGTGTTTTCCAAAACCTCTATAGATCATTAATACTCCTTTTTGACAATATTTTGCATTCCGGTACTAGCTTATGGACAGGGAAAAAGAATTTTCTTGATAATCTCCCCATAGGCCAATGACTTGAAATCAATTTCTGGAGGAATTATCGAAAGCAGGTTCCGGTGTAAAACCATTTCCAACATCAAAATTGTTCTTCCTTACCCATGTCTTCTTCATCTAATCTCTTATTTTATCCACAATCATTTTTCCTTTTTCTTTATTATCATTCTATGTTTTTGTCTTGGTACACCAGACCTCTTCTATCCACTTTTTTGTTTCTGCAGAATATTGTAATGTGACCATATTTGTTGCAATTGCAACACACAATATTTCCTTGTCTAGACCAATCATTCCATTGATTTCTTCTTGATCTGCATTGATTAGCAATATGCCCAAATCTTCCATAGGTATAACATTCAACATTCCTTCTATTGACAGAGTAGTTTAACACATTTCTACATTCAATTGATTTATGACCAAACTTTTTGCAATTGAAACACTGACCAAAAAATGATGAATCTCTTGATTGCATTTTACTTCTACATTGAGCAGCCATATGACCAAATTTATTGCAATCAAAATAGTCACCATTAAAAATTTTATAATTAGGTTGTCTTATCGGATACTCCTTAGATATCTGCAATGGCTATATCCACCAATTTGAGTACTCAAATATAAGTTTTATAAAATGGGAATGCACTTGCATTCAGGTTCACTATCTAGAGCTCACTGCTCCAAATAGAAAGGCTCACTGCCTTACAAAATGTTTAGATTAAGACCATCTAAAGGTTTGAACTGAAGTAATAGCATCTACTTATGCCTGGTTACAGTTTTGATTAGGCTCATAGATAAGATTCTAGATCTACTTCGCTCTGCTATGCTCTTCTTTGCT
The DNA here is from genome assembly GCA_007115665.2 of Sequoiadendron giganteum. NCBI lineage: Eukaryota > Viridiplantae > Streptophyta > Pinopsida > Cupressales > Cupressaceae > Sequoiadendron > Sequoiadendron giganteum. The sequence goes on along the minus strand of CM021110.1, from coordinate 268,937,539 downwards.
CTCTGTTAGTTAGTTTTTTTACCGAAACTAGGTTGATTTTCTAATCTACCTATGGAATTACCAATTCCAATCAAGGGCAGTTCGAAGGACTTGGACCAACTGACGATGATTTTAAAGACCTCCTACACTTTGGGCTCTGCAAGACCTGGGAGGGTGATCCCTTAATGTGTTTATAACCTTTGCACCATAATTATAAACAACATTAACCATAACAGATAATCTCACTCAATAGCTCAACAAAACGGGATAAAACTGAGTAGAATTTCGTGTTCTTCAATAATATCAACCATTTGGAGCATGAGATAATTATATTAACAATACTTCAAAGTAAAAGATACTCATTAATTTTTCAATTTGTAGCAAGCTCTAGGTGAACACAAACAAATACTAAATCACAAAGAACAAATGCAACTTAGATAAGTGCCTTCCTTCCATTGGAGGAGTCAAATTCACAAATACCTAAGGTTTTATAACAGATTCAACACGTAGCATATAAGATCTTTGATAATACTGCCTTACAATATCACCAATATTTAACCCTAACTCAATACTACTTATCATATCATTGTACAAAACATATCAACCTACAATCTCATATAAGCATTTTAATTAATTCCTTGAATTAAAGCTAAAATAAGAATTGCACACACCATAACAGTGAGATGAACAAAATAACCCTTGATCACTTTATTCAGAATTTAAAATACGCTTGTACACAGGAGAGACATAAGCTTGAATTTATCAATATGATTCAAATGCTAGAATTGTTATACAACATTATATCTACATGAATTCAAAACCTATAACAAAATGATTCATAACCTAATTTGCATTTTATCTGTAACTACCAGAATTTACAATTTTCTTTCTAACTTCACCTAGACTCGACCAAATATTTCTAACTTGCTAACCGCTTTTTTCAAATGAGAGAAGAAGAGAAGATGTAGAGAATAAAAGAAACCAAAAGAAGCCCTAAAATGCATCCACCGTTGATAACTGGAAGCCTCATCCTCTTTTAACTTGCATAAGAAAATATTTGGAATCTTTTCTCCTCACAATAAAATTTACCTCCAAAATTGCCTTTACACCAAGTTTCCCAACAATAGAAAAAATTCCCATGTGGAAAAATCTGCATTCACATTTACCCAGCAATTGAGAAACAGTTAAAAAATATCTTGCCTGTGAGAGCTCTTCATTTCTCATTTGCACTATTGTATACTTTACCTCCCAACAAATAATAATATTTTCTTGCAAAGTGAATGGATACACTTCACTCATGAATACCAACATTAAAGGAATTTAACATTCATTTGGGTAAAATATTCTACCTCCATTTTTCTCCAATTCATTGCCCAACACATATTTCATTATAAAGTGAATTCTAAATTCACTTTACATTAACCTTGGCAAATAATTTTTTTACCCATGCCATTTGAAGTAATTTCCTCTTTCATCAAACCTAATCTTAGACAATGTCAGAGGTAAAATTTATCTCCACTATATCTACTTTTACCCTTATGTGCTCAACAACATTTGATAAAATATTTAACATTTAAAATGCAAATATTTAAATGTTGATGCAGGCCAAATATTTAAATTTTGATGTGGGCCCCTTTTCTACCTCTTTTCCCAATATTCACCTTTTGCATTCTCTATTAAAGCCTTCATTTTAAAATGAAAACATTTAATCACCTCTTTTAAATGTTTGTTCGATCCATTCATTTAAGACAAGCAAACTGGGCCCACCCTTCTATTGCTTTTATTCTCTGGAAACAATTTTTTTTTTTAATTTAAATTTTTTGCTTTGAAAGGAAAATGAAAACCATTAAAAATCCAAACCATTGAGATCATTAAAATAGACCTATGCCTTTCATTTTGTTGCGGACCCACTTGTGCCATGTGCTCTCATCCCACCATTTCATGAGAAATAATGAGTGAGCAACTCGACATCACGACTTGGCAGGGGACAACTGAGATTTTGTTGGATTTCATTGACTTCTCCCATGATTGGATATTATTTTCCCCTATTTTCTCTCAAACTTTTTCCCTAATTCCTCTTTTTTTTCATTCAACCTGCTCTGCACATTTCTCATCCATGGTGGTGCCCTACTGAAATACATTTGCTCAAAAGTCACAGAAGTCTTTCTAACAAATCCAGTTTACATCCATGTTTCTCTTTCGATGGCATTCTATCCTTCTCCAAGTGTGTTGATTTGTTCTTTGGATCACCTGTCACCGACAAAGCTACATAGTGATTCCAACATCAGATTCTAATGTATACTTAGCATAAGAATTCTCCAGATTTGATTCACTTTTCTACAGGAGAGAAACACACTCTTTACTAGCATAGTGGTTGTCATCAACAACAATGCCATACCCTTGCATTGGTGCCACATCTTATAATATCGCCCTCAAGAATTTTCAAGGTGTAATTCCTTGTTCTTGGGGTTATTCCTCTCCCACTGATGCTTCAGAAGATGCACAAATCCTTGCTTCAGACCGCACCTCTACCAATTGCATTTGCTTGAAATTTTCTAAAGTGTCTGCAAAATTTCATTTTGTACGTATGCAACAAGTAGGGCAGCCATCACCACATTTATTTGGCGCACTATATGTTCATCATACCTTGATGGATGTCCATTCCATGTGCCATCGGTCCTCACCCTGTTTGTCTCGAGCCTTCGCACAAAAAACACTTCCTCTTTTGAATGGTTTGGCCAAACCCATCGTATCATTATCGGCTCACCCTATGCTTGCTCCATTAACTTATTCTTTGATGGATTTATATCATGTTCCAAAGCCGGTGTTCTGCATGTTCTTAAAAGTTTCTAATGCATTTTCAACAGTCCACTTTGTGCGCTCTCTTCATTTACATTCGCCTGAAAGCTTCAAAGGAATTTTCAATACACCACTTTGTGCATACATTGCAAGCCCTTCTCAACAGCATAGGCGTCTCTCAACATGTTCATTTTGATACATTACTTTTCTCACCGCGTCCCATTGATTCCTTGTAGAAAAAACAAGTCGGCCCCATAGCTAGAGATGACACCTTTTCAGCATAAAAGTAGAATTTTCTCAAGAAAAATTGGCATATCTCCTCTGTATTTTTTTATTGTCTCTCTATGTTTTAAATGTTGTTTTTCTTATCAACTTGATTTATATTGTAGATTGGTTGTAGCCCCCTTAACCAGGAAAAGATCATATGATTACATGCTTCAACCACATGCCATCCTTTATTATAGGCAGAGAACAACTCCAAGTGGCCTCTTTAAACTCATGTTGTAACGGTAGAAAATAGAACTCCCCTGTCTTCCTTTTGTTCTCACATGAGCATTCCACCTAATATTGTCTCTCCAATACAATTACATACTTCTGACTTCGTAGTATTCAAGCTTACTTTCATCAGTATACTCTTTGCAACCTTAGAGTATTTGAAAACTTCTTCAAAGAGTAAGCATAGAGAACATGGAGTAAATATATCAATTTGTGCTTACTATATCCCCTATTACTAAAACCAATTTTTTGCATGGGAACATATATCTCTAATTAACTCTTAAAAAAGAATGCTTCTCATCCATATATATCTTGTCCTCTTACAATTCCTTATCTAGATATAACTCTCAAGATGAAAATCATTATTATGATTGAATTGCAATAAAACATCAGATCTGATGTTCAATCCATAAACTGATTCAAATGAAGAAAGTTGGGTGTTTGCAACTCTAGTAATGTCATAATTGTGTAAAGCATGTGGGTCCCCATGTGGGCCCACAATTTTTTTTTTCGTTTTCAAACACCTTTCATGCTCAATTTGACCAAAGGATGCTTTTGAATGCTTCAGAAGTGAAAACATGAACTGGTTTGCCATTAAAATTTTCTTCTAGGCACATTTGGAAAATGAGCAAAACTGGCCAAGTTGGCCCTGGAATCACCACTGAAAACTGGGCAAACAACTTCCTGAAGCTATAAAAACTTACAGTCATGTAGATGTTTGACAAGAGAATGCAATGAAAAATACGGTTTGGAAAAAGGACTCATGAGGTGAAATTTATTAATTGGAAAAGTTGCCCTCTCAAACTTTCTGCAACAAACAACTGTTTTGAACCAATTAAAACTCACCAACTGGCGATTTGAAAAAATAGCAAATCATCTCCTGGCAAGTTGCCATCAGACACATAAGTTCATTTAGGTACACTGAACATGTGTACAAGAGGAATTTTCTTGAGTCATTTCCCATCAAAATTTATTCTGGGTCAAAGTTGACCTCTCAGAAAGGTTTCTAAAAATGTAGGTGCAAAACAAGAGAAATTGCATTTGGTTTCAATCTGTTAAAAATAACAAAACAAATCATGAGACTTTGAAAAATGAAATACGAGCTCATTTAGGTGGGGATAATGTAGAACAACAATCATTCTGGCATGATGATCAACCAATTGCAAAATGCAAGCTCAAACGGGAGGCCACTTTGCAAAACTGAAATTTTGCAAACAGAAGAAAAGTGTCAAAACCGTCCAGCTTCACTTTTCAAAACCCTATCAAAACTAATTATAGGAAGCTGAAAATTGACATGCACATTCACATATTTCAATTGAATACGTCTGCAAATGGGTGGTGCACGAAAATCAACAGGCTCCAAATTCTGACCCTCCAAAGTGGGTCACTCAGACTGATTCTTCAAGTGCACTTTTGAAAGTGCAGAGGAATTTTTTTTGAAATGGGCATCTCAAATTTGCAAAATTTGAGAGTGCCATCAGTGGCTCCGACTTGGGATGTATGCCCCTTGTGGGCATAGCAAGATTCCAAATCTCTGGGGAGTAGACCAATTTCTGAGTCCATTAGGTAGTCCTCAAATTTCTCCTTTATTCATTCTTGTTTTTCAACTTCACTTGGTGACCCCAGGTCACCAAATGAAAAAAATGGGAGTGAACATTTATCTCTATCAAACACAATTCTGTTAAAAGAGTTGATCTCCCTAAACTCATGCTTGCCTCTGCCATACCACAATAACATGAGCAACTATACCTTTGCAAACACAAGTGTCAGGCTATCTTTGGGCAAGTAGAAACTTGCTCTTTGTTCAACTTTGTCATCAAGTGGCAACCAAATAAAATAGGTCACATCATTGCCACTTTCTTCATTTTTTGATTTCATATCAAGTGACATGATTTGAAGACAATGATCAAGACCATATGAAAGCCTACTCTGATCACAACCATCTACCTGATTAAACATGCTGACCTCTCCTAATAGGAAATCATATTCAACATCATCAACATGTTCACAATCACTATGCATTTGAAAGGCAGGAATACTTTCAAAATATTGACTATTATGTAGCAATAACCTATCATGTTCATCATTTGAACCATTCTCAAGCTAAAAACAACTTGCCTCAATATCTTGCACATTGCCACACTTCATGAAAACTCCTTCCAGCTGACAAAAATAACACTCACATTCTACCTTATGGCTAGAACTATTGGGCTTAATCTGATTATTAGTTTGCATGTCAAAATTTAAACCATCACAAGAGCTTACTAGAAGATCCAACTCATCATGAAAACTATCTTCAAGCGTATGCAAATAGATACACTCATCTATTGGCACACTCTACAACTATTCTTCATCATGCTGGTATTGAGAATCATCAAAGATTTCTGACTCATCATCTATAGTCATATTGTTATCTTCTGAACATAATATATCAACCTTTTCAATATCACAATTTTTCTCGACAACAAGCAATTCTGGTTCAGAAGCATAATCTAATTTCTGATCGAAATCATCTACATCCGCATTCAAAGACTCATGACTAGGCTCCATCAAGTCAGCAAGCAAAGACTTGTCCAAATCTACATTACAATCTTCAATATTTGACTCATTAGATATGCAATCTTCATGGTCATCCGCTGCTTCAAACTCATCAAAACAATTTTTTGAATTTACATCAGCATACTCACTGTCATACTCATCATATAATGCATCATTACCATCAAATGGTTGCTTTTCTTCATTCACATTATCATCATCATGATCAACTAGTTCATCATTGGAAAGAGAATTAGAGTCATTTGCATCATACCTTGCACAATGAAGATCATCATCACTGTCAAAATCAATAGGGGTTGCACACAAAAACTGAGACTTGTCCTCATGTGCACATTTTTTATATTTTGTGGTCAATAGATCTGAAATTTGTTCACAACTTAGTAGATCATTGCTCTAATCCATTCTTTCAGCCACTTCCTCTCCTTGACCTTCACTTGAATTGAATGCAATATCAAATTGCAAAATGTTAAGATACCAACATCATCAAAGTCTGAGAATTCAATGGGCTGATCATAAATAGGATCTCCCCAATCATAAGAAATTGGATTGCAAACAACATTGTCAAAAACATGGTCACCGTCTATCATAGAGAACAAACTGTCCACTTGTTCATTCTTACTCACTTTTCGGCTGTCATAACAGCAATCCACATCACTTTGCATTTCAACATCAAATTGGGTGTCTTCACTAAGCTTTTCACTTGCATACTCTTGAGGATAAACACAAATATCTTCACTTTCAGACTAGAAACCATCAGTGGTTTCCTCACTACAACTTCTTGTGCCTTGTCTTTCAAACTAAAATTCATCACATACCTCTTCTCTTGCAGCTAATACACTGATGTTCTCAAGAGCATTTCTCAAATCAGCAAGTCCATTTATCTCATCATGAAGACTTGTGTAAAGACTAAATTCATCACATGTAGAATTGACATAATCACTAGTATAATCACATTGTTGATTGCATATCTCTTCTTCAAAGAGTAAATCCAACTCATATTCTTCATGATGTTCTTGGCTCAGAAGACTTAGTTGCTGATTTTCAGTTGGGTATACTTCTTCTGTAAGTTGTTCATTAACAACTTCCTCATCATTTGATGATGCATTCCTCTTGTCTTCAACCTTCTCAAGTATGCATTTATTTGAGGACCTCTGATCATTCACATTCACATAGCTACTGATTTCATCACCATATTTACCCATAAGTGAAGACAACAAATTTTGCACATATTCATTCCTTTGTTTCTCCAAATTATCCAAAAATGTGTAGGCCATCTACATACTCAATATTTTGAAATCTTTTAACAATGCACTAGATCCTTCTTCATAAGCTTCAAAATACATTTGGATACAGTTTGATGTACTAGGTCTGAAATTCTCTGGGATTAGTGATAAGGAAAAAACAAATCTATGACTGAAATCAACACTTGACTCTTCATCTTACTTCTTGATCTTCTTTAACTTCACGACAAGGTCAGAGGGCTTTCTTCTAAATTCTTCTCTATAAGGAAATGACTTCTCAGGAAAGCTTAAATACCAATCCCGAGCTCTAGCTTCAAGAGATCTGACAAAGAACCTCATCCACACATCCTAATCTCCAAATGAATGTTTCTCCATGAAGCTGGAAAAAAATTTAACATGTGCATATCCTTCACACACTATGTACCCATCAAATCTAGGCATCTTCTTATAGACTTGATTCGAAATACTTTCCACTTTCTAATCAACCCATAACAGATCTAACTGAGCATACAATGGGCCAAATGAATTGAAAAATGGTGCAATGACTTGAAAAGTAGACACGGTTTGGTGGTCTCTTAATTGGGCTTGTTGAAATAGTTGGTGTCCTTCATCCATCTCTTTAAGCCTTCTTTCAAATATATCATTCCATTTAGGACTGAACATAGGGTTATTAACTCTTGGGTTCTTACACTTTGGGGTATTAGATGCTTGAAGATTATTATACTTTTTGACACTTTTTTGACAAGCTGAATCAAAGTGTTCACTGGTATAGCTACTTTACCTTGATGATCCATGGATATTACAGATTAAGGCTCACTAATTGTGCATAGTTACAAGCATGACCAAATGAAGGATTACTATGAAAATGGCTGACATAATGACAACCTGGGCTTGAATCATATGATAATACAAATGGATGGAAACGCCTAAGATACACAAATGCATTCTAACCATCCATATAAGCAAATATTTGAGCACTAAACAAAATTATTTCAATGGAACTGAAATTACATTCAATAGATCCAAAAAATGGGAGTGTGCAAACTTAAATTTACTATCCTTTCCCTCTGGTGGTGCTAAATCATTAAATAGGGAAGGAAATTTTTTCCTAAGAAGTTCAAATATGGTTTTCATACAAGAGTTTCTTGAAAACCAAGAGTGAAAAATACCTAGAATTGTTGCAGCCGCTGCAAATTGTTCTTCTAATTGGAAATATTTGTAGATCTAGAACCGTATAATTATAGTTATCCAAGTACATAGTATTGAGATACTTTGTGGCATTTTTGCATCCTATTATTCAATTAAAAATTTAATATTCTAAAATGAATAATATGATTTTTTTATCCTATAGTAGATGGAATCTATTTGCAAAACTAATAGTTATTATTATTTTTTAATATACTACTGAAATTTAAGATGATTGTCTTGATAATACAACATGTCAGCAATTGTGCAACATGAATTTTGTTAGCAAGAAAAAGAGGGGAACACAAACTAGATTTCTGAGCCCCAAATGAATTATGTGTTGTATTTATAGCCAAACTTAGTCATAAGAGAAGAGTAAAGAGTTAGTTGAGACAATGCATAAACTAGTTAGCAAAATGAAATATACCAAAAATTGGTTAACACGTATCAGATATAAGCCTAAACACACACACACACACATATATATAATTGCTTTTTCATTGTATACATATGTTAGGGGTCTTTCCCTATTTTTAATTCTTTCTCTATCTCTTTTCTTTCCTTCTTTTCTTTTTACTTCTTACTTCCTTTCTTACTTCTCACTACTTTGTTAAATTGTATCTTATCCTATAAAAATATCTACTTGTTGGGATGTGTCCCTTACATTCTAATATATCTCAAAGGGTGTCCTTTCAACTAGAAGCTTTGCAACCTCTTTGCAGAGGTTTGCGATAGGATCTATGTGACTATTTTGGCTGCTAGTGATTCCCTGCTAACACCATCCCCTTTCAAGATGTTGGTTTGTCCTCAAGACAATTAGTACCCCATTGCACTTTGGCTTGTTGCGATAGGTAAATTTGCATATTGATTTGTGTGAGGAGGTGTTCTACTTCTAGAAGTGAGGAGGGGACTTGGATATGTTGGGATAAATTAGGACATCCTTAATAAGCCCGATGACATATGCCAACTACGAATTGACCAAATCCCTTTATTTATGAAACTTATGCATTGTTCATTCCCTCTACTCTTGTAGCTATTGGAGCTATATATGTAAAGCCTCTATATGTGCATGGGTTTGTCCATCAGTGTTCACCAATGCATCATAATAAGTAGCCACCTAAAGGATGTGTACCTCAATCTGATCCATTTGTGTTTTGATTGTTATAGTGACTATGGGCCATTGGAGGTAAAATTGATTCAAGGAATTCATATCCCCCTCCATGTTCTTCAATGCATTTATATGGTTTTCTAATGCAAAGTGGGTGGGCAGTAGCTCATTTTTCTTTTCCTCATCCATTTTGACCTTGTTAATCTCCGTAAGTATTCTCTATCTCATAGTGGTATTTTTGTGTTCTGCCTCAAGTATTATTCCATCAACCAAGAGCCTGATTTGTGGCACAAGGGGTTGGGAAGGATTCCCTTGTATATACAAACATTTTTGCTAGATGTCCTTAATTATATTGTCTAACTTCTCTACATAATCTACATATTTCAATAGGATGTCCTCTCTTGTTGTTTGATGCAATAGGTCTCCTAGTTAGAATTTTTAGAGGGGAAATACTAGAAAGGTCAACTTGGGAGCCAACTAGTGGTAGTTGGAGCAATTGCAAAGAGGCTACTAGTTGGATTTATTTTGTTTGGCCAGACATTTTTTAATAAACTATATGGGAGAGGTAGAAAATGAGGAAGGTATATCAGAGTCATATAGAGGAGAGTATACCTATTAGTCTATGCGGTCTATGTCTAAAGAAGGTAATTCAAATTTTGTTTCTTCCTCAAAAATTGCTTTGTAGGCTTTTGTGGTAGCCTCTTTGATTTTTTCTTGCAATTGTTTGATGGTTTCTTGTTTTCCAAGCATGATCTTACCTAGCCTCTATTTTAATTACAACTCCCTTATTTATATCAATGTTATCTTCTCTTTCTGGGCTGAGTGGTTGATGGAGCTAATTTTTCAATTGTTGCCTCTTTTAAAATTTCCTTTTTTTTGTAGCTTGTTCTCTTCTTTGCTTTAATGCAAAAACTAGTGTGGACAAGATTCTATCCATAAGAGCTTACAATGTGATGTGGGAGGATATCATGCATCTTACAAGGGCCCATTCAATTGTTTATTTGTTTGGTGTTGTCATATCATCATAGATCTCAAAGGTTTTTTCCAAAACCTCCTTTTGAAATAGACCATTGTATAATTGGTATTCATTCATTAGTAGTTCTACTTGTTCTTCGATTGGTGTCCTTTTACTTGGTCTCTTCTTTTGATAGAGAGGTGTCTTTTGTGGTTTTGATTCTTCTATTTTCACTCATTTGAAGGAGTGCCTCTGAAGCTTCTTCCATTGAGGGCTCCCTTTGTGTTGGTGTATTTGATAATTTTATTTTCTCTTTGTGAATTCTCTTTAGATTGAGTGGATTCTGCTAGTGATTCCCCTACTTGCAGTCTTTTTGATTGCCTTCACATAGATTTTTTCTATTATTCTTGTTATTTCTGAGGTATACCCCACTTTTCCCTAATTTTATCCTATTTTTTCTATGCATGCTCCTCAAACTTCTTCTTGGCAATGATTTCCATATACTCCCGGTAGGTGGTGAACTTTTCTACTTGTGGGTCTTTTAGGAGGTTGAGGAAGGTTGTCGTATATGAGTCAATATTTGTGTCTAAAACTTCATATGGGAGCTTTGGAAACCATGATATATGTGGTTCAATTGCCTCCATTAATCTCAAATATGTTTCCACCAAAAACACAAAGTCTTTTATGTATTTATGGACCATATAATAGGAGACACGTTCTCTATTTTGCATCTTGAATTGAAGTGATTTGAAGAAAACCCAATATCTACCTATATAAGAAGTGACATCTTGAAAATGCTTAATGTGGTCTTGTATTTAGGCAACTATCAATCTTGATTTTTCTCATATCTTTCTCATAAAAGCTAGCAATTAATTTAAGTAGTAGATTTTCAGGCATATAATTAGGCTTACACTTGAATTGGTAGTGTGATTGCTTTGTGTGCTTCACATTCTTCAAGTGCTCTTGCCTTAAGGTCTCACAAAAGTATACATATTTTACCTCCACCACCATTTGGTAGGCCACATGAATGGACATTACGGTGGCCAATTCATCTCTTCTTATGCAGTAAACTTTATATGCAATCCCCATTGTGGCATATTTCATTGTAGAGTTAGGAAATTTTCATGACATCCAAGCTCTAATTGTCATTTACAACCCTCGTTACCTAAGTTGTTTGATGAAGGAGGATAAAACACATACCCCCTTTGTCATACAACTACTCTCAAAAAAATAAAATGCATTGGAAATGCAACAAATCAGATTTAAAAATCCACAACATGAACACTAGTTTATTCATTTAAAACTGCTTGCAACAACTACAAAATATTCTCCAAATGGATTTTACAAATATTGCAGCCTCTTGGGCTGATAAAATTAGTCTCAAAACTTATTTTCCAACCAATAATCAACCTTCACCAATTTTATTATATATCATAAAATAGGATTGATCTAAACACCCAATTTATGCAAGCAAAATCATAGAAATGACATTACAAAAAAATAGGCAAAACCTATTGGACCCTTATTACATAATCCCAATATAATATAGGTATGATCATAGACCTGAAACAATGGTGTAGAACATCAAAATATGGATTCTACAATCCTTCCTCAAACTCTCCAACAACTTCAACAATAAACCACTCTAAACAATCACACCCTTCAATTTGCAATTGTTGATGATGTTTATGCCTTTGTAAACCAACTACAATTTGTAACAACTTCACAAACCATTCCCTGGAGGTATACCATGCCTCCCTATGTCTTCCTCTTCAATTTGGAGAAAGAGAGCCTTCAAATGAATTGATTTTACCTTCTTACACAAACGGTCTTTCACATGAAATGAAATTTTAATGCATTTGATGGAATTTCTTCACATTTAAACCAACCGTTGACCTCCTCTAATAATTAAACAACTAATCCCTTAAATCTGCAACTCAGAGATTGGACATTTTTATTGAATAGCTATCTTTCTCATCATGAAGGTTCATTTAATTGTCAACCCAGGGATGTGAACTTGAAATGGGTCAACACTATATGTGCACTAGGTTTCTATTGTAGCCATATTCATTCTACAACTTGAAAAGATATGATGTTGAAATTAAATTGATTGAAAGGAATTAACATAAGCACTGAACATCAACCAACAACTATATTGAACTGAAATGCATGACAAAAATAGAAATCTTAAAAATTAGACAAGAAACTATTCTATCTACTTTGGTTGTAGGAATAGTCACCGAATGGAATTCTAGTGGCTCCACGAATAGATAGTTGCTAGAATTGTAACTATTACTGAACATAAAAATAATGACTGAGCTAAAAGAATGAAATTCTCACCAAGTGGACACCCTTGGGCGAGTTTCCCTTGAAACTAACTCAGATGCAACAAACTTATAATATCATTTTATTCATTGAGAGTGCAATTACAATGGGACATCAACATATCTGTATTTCTTAAAAAATAGAAATGAGAGTACATCATCAGATCAATCAACCTTTTGAGGAGTATCCAAGTCTTATTTATAGAAGGAAAAACTACTAAGTACCTAACAAGGCAGTCAACTCCAACAAATTAGGATGATGCCACTTATGGAAAGCATAAAAAGAGGAAAGGAGGTTATGGGTGGGTGGAATCTGTTCAAGCCAACCTTGCCTTGATACAAATCTAGCATAAAAACATCTCTTATATTCTCTCAACCAACAAATATGATCATTTACAAGGTAGTTACATTCCTTAGTTAAAACTAGGATTTTCCCTCCATCGAGAGTTTTCCCTCCATTGACCTTTTAATGATCATCTCATTGACTTCTTTGGCAACCAACCAACTGGCAGAAACTTCCTCAACTTTGTAGGCTCTAATTACATCTACATAACAACATTACCACACACAAACAATTGCATATCTATAACTACCTTAAAGTAACATTCATGAATCCACATGTAAAATTAACATAGATAATTCACATAACATGTTAATGTCATTAAAAGTCACAAGGATAAAATTATGCCCAATATCTATGTTTTTGAGGAAAGAACATGGAAAATTCCAACAACCAAGTGTCAAAGTCTATGGTAACAACAAAAAATAGATAATAAACCCTATCAAAATCGAGCCATTAATTGGAATCATCACCCCCCCCAACCTAAGGTTTTGTTGGTCCTCCAGTAGTGGGAGTATCATTCCTTTTCCTAGTCAATACTCTAAAGTCTGCAACTGCCAGCTACCCCACATCAGTTTCTGCAGTGTCTGAATCGGGGTCTCAGTAGAACCCTTGATTTCTCTCCAACCTACTCTGTCTTTGCCTTCCTACAACTATATCATATTGGTAATACTTGAAATTTGGCACATGCCATAATAGTGTAGGTGGTTGAAAGGTTAATTGAAGCCAAAATCGTTGCTCCATCCTTCCGAGTTGTATGTATTTGTCAAATATTTTGCATGTTGCAACATAGTTTTGCAAAGAGTGAGGTTCGGCTTGCTTCAACTCATCAGTAAAATTGTTCCACCTTTGTGATAAATACCCCATTATCGATTTCCCTGTAGTTTATGCCACCTTCTCATATTCCTTGTAGGTTTCTTCTCTAATAGGCTTGATCCTCTTGTTGTATCTTGGTTGATAAAGAAATATGTGCCATTCTTTCAAAAATACATACAGGGTTACTAGATTCAGCTCTGATGGGCAAGGGAGTATTGAATTCTCTTTCACTATAAGTCCTGAACTATTATCCCCAACTAATTTAATTATGAATCCAAGACATAAATTCCCTTAAATGGAGATCCCCAATATACAACAATGGGTTCCAATCATGATCATGGGACACAAGATAATTATGTAAGTATAGTTCACACAACAAATTTTTAACTTTAGGAGGGGAAAATTGATAAGCCTGGAAAAATTCATGAGGACTGATCCTTGACAGTTTAAAGGAAATATTTATCTCCTTCAAATGTATGGCATAGACTTTGGGAGGATTTATGCATGCTAGCATCTGAGGCACTAAAGCTACCACATTCTCCACCTTTTCCTTTAAGGCAACAATCTGTGTGTTCTTTTCTTCAATTTCTAGATCTTCCTTTTTATTTTCTTCATTTAGCTTGTGCTTTTCATTATTCCATTCCTCTTTGCTCCTTTTCATTTTAATCCTTAGGTTCATGGCTACAATATTCCATAAAAAATCAAGGGGTCTATGTGTTCCTACCAAAATCTTCCTTGACATCGATTCTTGTTGTTCATATAGCACCAGCTATAGTGACTCTAATTGTTCAGCCTGTTCTAGCTGCAAGGTTTCTTGCTCTTGCTACAAGAACTCTTGATCTTGCTATAGGAGTTCTTGATTCACATCATTCTCTTAACTCTCAACCTATTTTGCAATAGCAACAAGTTCTACCAACATTATATTTTATTATTCTTCAAGAATACCATTTTCTTCAACATTCACCTACCCCATAGGGACTTTTGTGTCCTCCCTAGATGTTCTTTGAAGCCCAATACCTCTCTTTGGAGGCATACCAGTGGTTGACTAGACTGGCTTTGAATTCTTAGGAGGGATTTCATGCTTTTCATCTGCAAGAAGGACAGTGCCAGCCTTTCATTTCTTAGGGTTTTGTGTTACTTTTTTTGCCTTTCCCTTTTCTCATTTTTGCCTCTCTTTTGTACCTCCTCCTTCCTAATGGTGGCCCTAGTTCGAATTGGGGTTTCAGGAAGAACACCAACATCAAAGTTTAAAGAGGGACTATCTTTGTATGAATGTTCTGACTTAGAAGCACTAATTTCTATAGCTTGTTTGGTTGTAGGAAGGTTTATGTTAGGGTTTGCACAAAAATTTGAGGCTCTAGGAGTGGCTTCAACAACACTCATTTTCCTACTAACCCTACGAGTTTGAGGCAAAGATCTAGGTCACACATTTTCTGGTCTAAAGTGATCAATGTTTACAAATTCCTCCCATGTCATATCAGAAACCTCTTGCAAATATTTCTCTACTAATAATTTTATCAAACAATGGTGAGAAATAGAATTATCCCTACCTTTTTGAGTTTTAGCCACCATGATTGCAAGGAGATGATACACAAAATTAAGTACGTTCATTCTTATCCTATGCCTCATATGATTCAGGAGCTTGAAGTGTACAAAATGGAGGTTTGACTGATGACCCTCACAAGTAATGTACTTCACAATGTAGACAACTATTTTTTTCCATGGCTCTGGTAGAGAGGTCCTCTTTATACCTTTCTTATCCACATTCAATGGAGGGCCACCATGTTCAATAAATTCAGCCCTAGTTGTCCTTGCATCTTTGGTAGCAGGGTATATCTCTCCATTGATCACCAAATCGATTACCTCTACAATTATCTCTTCAGTAGTTATCACCTCTAATCCTTTTCCCATTGCCTTCCCTTCAGATAATATATGTGAAAATTCTAATGCAATATCCTTATTGTAGCTGTCAAGTTATGGAAATAATCCAACCACCCAAAATTCCTGAACTCAGTCTAAGAAGGTGCACCTTGTAGGATCACATCGTGAACCGTGGGTTCATTTCTAATTAACTAACCTCCCATTTTTTTAGTTGTCTGCAACCAAACAAGCACTTCTACAAGGTTTCCTTTCTTGCAATCTTTCTTTGGAGACCCAATTTCTTGTTCTTGCAACTTTTATGAAATCCAAACACCAATGCCATATGAATTTTACCTTTTTGGTGACTTAAGATTATGACTAAGGCAATAAAGGCAATAAGGAATCATAAATGAAGGGTACTACCGAGAAAAATGATGGTGTTTTGGTGTCATTTCACATATGCAAGCCATCATTTCACTCTATCATTCAAATTGGATGAATTCAAATTTTGTTGACATGGATTGAAATGTGGACATGTTATTCACACTCCCCCTCAAACCTAAATTTGAGCATGTGTCTACACAGGCTGGGTGGAAATGATGATTTGATAGGGTAGGGTATAATTATATGCTATGTAGAATATCAATATTAATTTATAATAATTACATAAATGTACTAAAGATAATTAAGATATAATAAATTGGTGTGCACATACCTGAAAACCTGGAGTATCTATTGCAAAGAATGTGGAGGAAGTATCGATTACCTTTTTAAAAGTATAGTTGAGAAATTAGTTGAAGTGGTGGTGGATTTAGGAAAGAGAGAGAAAAGTAGAGATGGATGGGCAGATGAATTAATGAAGAAGTTGACTCGCACAAAAGTGGAAGTCTTTATTATGATAGAATATGTACCTTGACTAGCCAGAAAGAGGGACACTAGGTTTTCTTCCTTCGACTACAAGAATTTTGGGGGTTTAGTGCTAAGTAAATTGCTACATGAGTTCCTGCTTTGAAGTTGGCTTATGATACAACTTGAGGCGATGATCATTGACAAGTAGCTTAAATCTAAAAGGGTCAATGGTTGTGAGTTGAACAACACCATTGGAGAATACTTTAGCAACTTCATATGGTCCTAGCCACTTTGTTTGCAGCTTACTTGCATTATCTTGATACCTAGAGTCATAAAGAAGTGCCCAATCACCTGGTTGGAACTTCTTATCCTTAATGAATTTTTCATGCCACTTGATTCTCTGATTTTGCACTATCTTTGTGTGATGAAGGGTTGACTTTCTCATTTCATCTAGAACATTTACCTGCATGATTATGTCCTTCTGAGCCTCAGAGATGTATATCTCCAGATCTAATGCAGTCCTAAGATTTTTTGGCTCAAACTCTATAGTCATCATAGTTTTCTTTCCATATAGCAATTCAAAAGGAGTGAAACCAGTGAATGTCTTCCAACTGGTTCGATAGAGCTTCTAGCAACCTATTTGACCAATATTATCTATGAATAGCCACTATATTGGTCAAAATAGCCTATATTTCTTTATTGGTTATCTTAGCCTACCCATTGGCTTGAGGGTGATAGGGGGTAAATTTCCTATGCCTGATGTTATATTCATTGACCAATGTTGTAACAAGGGTTGATATAAATTGAGCCCCTTGATATGCCACTATCTCTCTTGGAACCCCATAACATGTGAAGATTTCCTCATAGAGGAATTATGTAACCTTATTATCTCTAGCATGCTTCATAGATTTAACCTCAACCCACTTGGACACATAATCAGTGCAAACCAGGATGTCAGATTTTCCATTTGATGGTCGGTCAATGGGACCTACAAAATCAAGTCCCCATTTATCAAATGGTGTGATAACTACCTGGGGGTATAGAGGAATCTCATCAAATTTAGTTGTTTGGCCCATTCTCTGACATCTATCACACTTCCTAGCATACTTGCCTGCATCTTTATGAAGTGTGGGCCAATAATATCCTATATTAAGAATCTTCATTGTTGTCCTCTTGGATGAAAAGTGTCATCTACAAGGTTCATTGTGACATGCATGCAGTATATCATATGTATCATCTTCTCTTACACATCTCCTCATCACATGATTTGTTCTAGTATAAAATATACATCTTGCAATCCATGAGAAATGGAAAGTTTTCTTAATGAGAACCCTTCTCTCTTTTAGAGAGAAATGAGGAGGAACTTTGCTTGTGATTAAATAATTTTCTATATCTACATACCAAGGTGTGTGGATATTGATGGAAAATAAGTGTTCATTAGGGAAGGAGTCATCAATGAGTCGAGTGTCCTCAAATGTAGTCAACCTTGAGAGAAATTCTACTACAACATTTGCTTTCCATGTCTTGTCTATGATGGTGATATCAAACTCATGCATGAGTAGCAACCATATTGCTAATCTTCCTATAATTAAGGGCTTATTCATTAGATATTTTATGGATACATGGTCTGTATGGACAAAGATTTCATACCCAATGATATAATGTCTGAACTTATTGAGGGTATAAATGACTGCCAACATCTTATTTTCTATCACAATGTAGTTAAACTCTACTCCTTGTAGGTTTTTGCTGACAAAGTAGATTTCATTCTAAATGGTTCCCTCTTTTTTTCCCAAGACAACTCCTATTGCATAATCAGATGCATTTGTATGAATATGGAAAGGGAGTTCCCAATTAGGACCTTTGAGCACAGGAGCATGGGTTAAGGCTTCTTTCAAAGAAAAAAATGCTTTGTCACAATCTTTTGTCCATTGGAACTCAACATCTTTAGTCAAAAGGCTATAAAGTGGTACTTCCATTTTACTAAAATCCTTGATGAAATGCCTATAATAGCTAGCATGACCCAAAAAAATCCTAACATCCATTTTTTTTTCAAGAATAAAGAGATTGGTAATTACCTCAATCTTGGTTGGATCCACTTGAATTCCCTTGTGAGATATATAATGGCCAAGGACTACAATTCTTTTACATCATCATGAACAATTTATCATTGTTTAAGGATAGATTATGGTCTCCAAATATTTGTATAACCTTCCTTATGCTTTATATTGCTTCATCAAAATTAGCACCATAAGTTGTGAAATCATCCATGTAGATTTCCATGCACTCATGTGAAATATCAGAGAAGATACTAATGACTGCTCTCTGTAAAGTTGCAAGTGCATTGTAGAGATGAAATGGAAGCAATGAATAGGCATAGGTGCCCCAAGGACAAGTAAAATTTTTCTTCTCTTGATCCTCAGGTGCAATATATACTTGATTATATCCACGAAAACCATCCAAGAAGGAAAAATACTTCTTTCTTGCAAGTGAATCCAATACTTGGTCTATGAAAGGAAGAGGAAAGTGATCCTTTTTGGTGGAAGAACTTAATTCTCTATAGTGAATACAAACTCTACATCTACCTCCATTTTTAGGCACAATCACCAAAGGAGACACCCATTGGTTGTTTGATATAGGACAAATGAATGCAACATCCAATAACTTTTGCAGTTCTCCTTTGACAATCTCCCTTAATGTAGGATTCATTCTCCTTTGTGGATGCCTTACTGTGTGGTCATCTCCAATGTAGATCAAATGAGTACAGAGTTTAGGATCTAATCCTTTCATTTCATGATAATCCCAACCAAATTTAGGTTGATGCTCTTTTAACAAGTTTGTCATGGACAGCTACTGCTCCTTAGTAAGCTTGTTATTAATGTTCAAATGTTTAACTTTTGAAACTTGCACTTGTGTTATCAACTCTATCATGGATATTTCACTGATGCATGACATTTTTAGTTCATGTGGCAGAAATGTATGAGACATACCTGTTGCTACAAAAAAAATTGGTGCAGGAAGAGTGGGCATAAGTGTCTGTAGTGGGCTAGTAGAAACCGTCTCAAGAGCAGGTGATTCTTCATGAATTTCATAGCTATTTTGAATTATATTTGACAATATTTCATCCTCTTCCTATAGCTACTTGAAAGGACTTCTGACTATCATCATGAGTTACACTACTGAATTGATCTCCTCGGATTCTACACCAACATGAGGCCAGACAGGGTTATCCATATCATGGGATGGTCGAGTAGGAGGATAAAGAGCAAGCTTTTTAGTACTTCTACCATTAGAAATAGTCATGTCCCCTATCTGACATCCAATGTAGGCATCTACTATAGCCAACCATAGCCTTCCCAAAATAATGGGATATCCTCCTAACGTAACTTTACGGGAAAGGATCATAAAATCTACTAGATATTCCCAAGAGTCAAGAATAACAACAAGGTCTTCTACTACACCATCAGGTTTAACAGTAGAACTATCAACAAGTTGCAGGATCGTAGGAGTAGGTCTCAGATTTGTAACATTCAGTTACTACAAGATATCCCTAGTCATCACATTAATAGCCACCCCCAAGTCTATTAGAACATTCTTTACTTGGATCCCATTGATGTTAACTTCAACTACAAGACTTCCTAGGTTAGTGTATTTAGGAACAGTGACTTTCCCAAGCATGATATCTGCCAACTGCCCTACTACATGGACAGTGGTGGGGTCTTTCTTTTTCCTCCTAGGATTTTTAAGGCATGCTTCCTTTATTGCCTTACCATATATGGGAACATATTTTATGTCCTAGAACAAAGGTATCTTAATAAATATGTGTTTTAGCTAATCCAAAATATCAAAGTTTGGTTCCTCCTTTTTCTTAACAACTTCCAACCTTTGAGGAAATGGTGGTTCTAGATTAGATAGTTGAACTGGTTCAAGATTGGTAGGCACACTTGATTGAGTAGGTACATGAGATATATTTTGATGCTCGTCTTCCATAGGAAGCTCTATGATAATGGGAGTGGAAGATGATGGAAAAGTGGTTCTTGAACGCAGGTGGATATTGTTAGAAACCCTAGATCAGACATGCACACCTAAACACCTTCCATAGAAGAGAAAAGATAAAAAAGCAGAGCTTTGCATGTCAATGTGCAAATTGATAATATTCATAATTCAATATTACAATGAGATGATTTGCTTTATAAAAGCAAAGTATAAAACCCTAATGTTGACCTAAAAACAACTCAACTAAATAAAGCTTACTTATTAATTAAGTAAACTAATTATTACCTAAGCAAAACCTAAGTAAAGTTATGCAAGTGTAATAAAATATTAATTACACTAACACCCCCCATAAGTGCATCTTAGGGAGACTAGATAAGCATGCACCTAAAACTAAGATGAATGCAAAAAAGAATGAATGGGTCCCAGCAACAAGGCCTGATAAGGTACCCATTTACAAATGCAATAATGTGGTAGAGAAGGAAAACCCAATGGGACAACCCCCCTACAATGAGATGATTGCTGCAAAGAAGCACTGGAAGAACACTATGGAGTAACACTGGGACCACAATTTTACAAGCAAGGAAAGATACTTTTGTCTACAAGAAACCATATCGGAATCATAATAATGCAACAGCAGACCCGATGCCACAAAACACTCGAAAACACCAAACTAGAGCAACCCTAGAATCCATAAAGCAACAGTAGATGATATGAATGAATACAAAATCTGGAAGCCATGTATCTCAATGCCAATGTCAAAATAAGACTGAAACTCTTCCATGGTAAAAAGTACCATAAAGACTCTAGAACATTAACCACAAATGTAGTGGCCCTCAAACTGAGATGGATCCGATGCGGATCATTAACCATAAGCTCTCAATCTAAAGTGTGAACCAATATGAATCTAATATGTGTCAAGCTATGAAAAAATGTGGCCAAAAGAAACTAAGAAACTAGATTACAACCCATGCGAGTTGCCATCAAAATACAATGAAGATTATTATGCAAGAAACCCCCCGATGGAACTTTATATCAGTTCATTTATTACATTCCCCAATGACTAAAAAAGGAGATAATACCTAAATATGCATAAACAAAAAATTAGAAAAGACCTCAGATCTATGTAGAGGACTAAACCATCTTTCCAATGCCACAAGAATGGCGAAAAAAAGATCACCGAGTCAAGAGATATGCCCTCCAGAGTGAAAAACACAAGTTCTGAGTTCAAGGACCTGCAAAATAAAACTGGATAAAAATCATAAAAAACTACCAACACCACTAGATTGGCGTCGGAATCAGCTTTCTAACAGTATCTTGTTTGTGAAAAAAGGACACCGTACGCAAAAGTTACGCCCGATTTTGTAAAAGTGCTCCAATTTTGCCAATAAGGCCTACAGGCAGCCCAAGGGGCTATAAACAAATCTGGCCCCTGGTTTTGTGTACGACTAGGAGTTGGCGGATAGGGGCCTGGGGTGGAGCCCCTGGTTCTCCATATGACCGGTGGGTGTCTGCAAGAAGCGGCTGGGGGCTGGGCGTATAGCGCTCGGTTCCCCATAGGACCACGGGGTCTGGAAGGAGGCCGACAGCGGTGGAAGGGGGAGTCGTTGGTGGCTGGTGGCTCACAGGTGGCATGACCATAGGTAGGATATTGGTTTGGATCTACATAATAGACTGGTTGTTGTTGCGATTTGTTATTTGGGTTGGGTGTGGTATTGAGTTGGTAACTGAGTAGGTCTAGGTGTGCTAGTATTTGAGTTAGGAGGGCTCATTATTGTAGGCTATTAAGGCTGTGGAGGTGGTTGCATCTAACCAGTTGACTGGTTTGGCCATTTTTTCCCTCCCCTCCATTGGGATGTCTGCTGCCAGTTTCCTTGAGGTTGCTGCCAATTTCCCAGGTTTTGCTATGACGGGGGTGGAGTATTTTGGTAACTAGGCCAAGTATTTTGAGGGTTATTCCAAGGTCGAGGTGGATAACCTCCAGATTTTTATGGATATTGGTGCTACCATTGATTACCAGATGCGTAAGAATTCATGTAAGGTCCATTAAAAGATAATGGGTTTGGTAGCATACCTTGTCTTGGAGCCCATGGCCTTCTTTGTGCAACATAGAAAACTTGATATTCATCTCCCTCAATTGGCTTGAATTCAGGTGGAATGTGCTTGCTATCAATATTGGCCACCATTTTACATTTGTAGTCCTTCTTCCTTTGCCTGCAATGATGACAATATTGTGCCAACATTGTATCTTCCTCCTCATGTTTCTTCTTTTCTTGAAGTGTATCTAGCTGAGTTGTCATATTATTTATGATATCCTACTTGAAGTCTAATAGCAAGTGAGTGATTTCCATCCTTGAAACTCCATTAATAGAAGATTTTCCCATAGAAGATTGGTAACCTCTCCCTTTCTTCATAGCTTCTCTGGAGTAATTCTAACATATCTTCCTAAGATCATCCCAAGGAACTTGGGTGATATCACCTCCTCCTATCTAGTCCAGAGCATCAGTGCAGCTTTCACCAATCCCTCTAAGAAAGAGAAACTTATGAGACTCTTCACTAAGTGCTTGATGTGGGGATTTTTGTAGAAAAAACAAGAACCTTGAAACATAGTCCTCCAAACTCTCATCCTCCTTTTGTTGCATCCTAAAGATATCACCTCCCCTCATATCACCACCTCCACAATATTCTTTATACTTCTCAAGAAACTTTTCCTTCATCTTATCCCAACTATTTATAGTATTCCTTCCTAAGATCATAAATCACCTTAATGCAACTTCTTTCAAAGTAGTGGGAAACAACTTAAGCCTATGAGCATCAGTAGTGTAATCATATCTTATGTGGAGGATATCAAAT
The DNA here is from genome assembly GCA_007115665.2 of Sequoiadendron giganteum. Taxonomy (NCBI): domain Eukaryota; kingdom Viridiplantae; phylum Streptophyta; class Pinopsida; order Cupressales; family Cupressaceae; genus Sequoiadendron; species Sequoiadendron giganteum. The sequence continues at coordinate 268,914,186 of CM021110.1, read as the reverse complement.
TCAAACAAGAAAGTGTATGGGTCCTCTATTACAAGCCCATAGAATTTAGGAGGAACTGAAGTAGAAATGTTCTTGAGGTTATCAACATCATTTTGTGGAGGGATAGGAAAATAAAAGGTTCACTCATTACACCAAGTTGGGGCAGCCATTTTTTCTTGATGTATTACCAGAGTAAATGGGTTCTTAATCAACTTTTGGGCAGCTTGTTCTTTAGAGGAAGTTTTAGATCTAGCCAAATCTAGAAATGCAACAACAAAAGGGTTTACTTCTTCTAGTGAATTTTGAAACTCAACTAGTTGGTTAATAGGGTTATGGTAATTAGGAAGGAACCCCCCTAAAGCATCTCTTCTCCTACCCCCATGCATGCAGTATTACTTAGTATCAACCAACTCACACAAATAATTGGTGAAAGAATAGTGGGTCATTACTTATTCTAATGAAGGGTATGCTGAAAAAAAACTTCTAAAATACCAAAAACAAGAAAAAAACTGAAAATGACTCTGAAATACTTCCAAGTTTGACACCATCCCTGACAACGGTGCCAAAAATGTTGGCCTCCTCTAATGATTCAACAGCTAGGCCCTTAAAGCTGCAACTCAAAGATTGGAAATTTGTACTGAATAGCCATCTTTCTCATCATGAATTTTCATTTAATTATCAACCCAAGGACTTGAACTTGAAATGGGTTAGCACTATATGTGCACTAGGTTTCTATTGTAGCCATATTCATTCTACAACGGGTGATCCCACAAAGTTGGTTTACAATTTCTAGGAGATTCTAATTTTTGCTTAAATCACATATTTTTAGAAGATATAATGATTTAAGCCTTTAAAAGTTCCATTTTAAGGATTCCAATTGAAGAGGGTTTAATCAAACCACCTTAGATCAAGCCCCCTTGGATAGAACCCCGCTAGTTTTAAACCATACCTACAACGAAGTCTCCTTTACACCTATCAAAATGTTGATAAAAAATCACTTTTGATTTACCTTTTTGGGGATCAAATGAATTCATTTAAAATTTATTTTAAGTGACCATGGTACTCCTCATAATGAGTTATCCAACGAATATAATTTTAATATTTTTTGGTTTTATTATGTATTTTTTTTATTATTATTAAACATAGGTTTTTCATTGAAAATCAAGCTCTCTATTCTCCACATGTAAAAAAATAGCAGATTATTAAATAAAATTAAAAATGTGTTCGGGCTGGGTATTGATGTCCTTGTTCCATTAAAAAAAAATATTGAATTTTAATACATAAAAATAAGTTATGTTGTATATAGTTCGCCTATGTCTGAATTGTAATTGGTTTGACTTTGAAACTTGATTAAGGAAAAAAAAATTAATAAAACACTATGAAACCAAATGAAAGTGCTAGATATCATAGTTACAAATCTAAATTCGAAAAAATCAGAATTTTATCCTTCATACAAAAAAATTTATGTTGTATACGATGAGCATCACTTCTTAAAAATGTTATTTTTTTCAAAAAGCTAGTTTTCAAAGGAGCTGGAAAAAGAAGTGCAATCTGATTCCAAAAATTTTGAAAAAATATATTTAGAATCTATAGACAAAATGTCACAAATCACAATTTGCATCATCTTCAAATTCCTCATGGTTTAGCCGCTATAGGAGCCCGAAAGTGAAGATTTAGTATAAAAAAATTAGTTTAGTGTCCAGTTTGCCCAAAGATTTAAACCAGTATTGTGGGATCACCCCAAATCAAAAATACATGATGTTGAAAGTAAATTGCTTAAAATGAAGTAACATAAGCATTGAACATCAACCAGCAACTATACTGAACTGAAATGCATGACAAAAATAGAAATCTTAACAAACAAACAAGAAACTACTTTATCTGCTTTGGTTGCATGAATAGTCACAAAATGAAATTCTAGTGGCTCCAGGAATAGATAGTTGCCATAATTGTAACTATTATTGAACATAAAAATAATTACTGAGCTAAAAGGATGGAATTCTCACCAATTTGGCCCCCTTGGGTGGTTTTCCCTTGAAACTAACTTAGATGCAACAAACTTATAATATCATTTTATTCATTGAAAGTGAAATTACAATGGAACAACATATCTGTATTACTTGAAAACTAGAAATGTGAGTACATCATCAGATCAATCAACCTTATAAGAATGAGTATCTGAGTCTTATTTATAGAAGGAAAAACTACTAACTACCTAACAAGGTGGTCAACTCCAATAGATTAGGAGGACGCCACTACTGGAAAGCATAAAAAGAGGAAAGGAGGTTATGTATGCATGGAATCTGGTCAAGCCAACCTTGATCTAACATAGATCTAGCATAACAAAACCTCCTATATTCACTCAACCAAAAAATATGATCATTTACAAGGAAATTACATTCTTTAATTTGAACTAGGATTTTCCCTCCATCGAGAGTTTTCCCTCCATTGATCTTTTAATGATCATCTCATTGACTTCTTTGGCAACCGACCAGTTGGATGAAACTTCCTCAACTTTGTAGGCTCTAATTACATCTACATAACAACATTAACACACACAAACAATTGCATATCTATAACTACCTTAAAGTAACATTCATTAATCCAGATGCAAAATTAACATAGATAATTCACATAGTATGTTAATGTCATTAAAAGTCACAAGGATAAACTTATGCCCAATGTCTATGGTTTTGAGGAAATAACATGGAAAATACCAACAACCAAGTGTCAAATTTTATGGTAACAACAACAACTAGATAATAAACCCTATCAAAATTGAGCCATTAATTGGACTCATCACCCACTCCCATAAAATCAATGCACACCTCTTGAAATATGTAATTAAATTAAATGGCTTCAAACAAATTGAATAAAATAAACTTTCCAACTTCAAGGCTTGTTGATTATGGAAGGCAGTGCTTTTATTGCTTTCTTGAATAAAGAAAAACCATGATTTTTCCATACTAGGTGCCCACCTCCAAGATCCCTATTTTTTAGGAGTTATGGAATTTCAAATTGGAGTTACAAATCTAATTGGATGTCTCCAAGAAACCTACACCCCCGCTTGTTTTTTTTAGGATTTTTTCTTTTAAAACATATTCTCCATTATCTCCACCTATCCCACTTTCTCCAAATTTGAAATTCAAATTTCCAACATGACATAACATCCAAATGCACATCAAAATATGAATTTCATGAGACAATATATGAAATTCAATACACAACAAAAATTTCAATTAAAATTAACTATTTATTTGCTGACATATGATAACAAGAATATCATGGATGCTCCTGCATCAGACACCGATGGTAGAAGAAAAATGTTCCTTAGTTGTACTCAGAAACATTTGTAGACTATGTGTCTATTCTGGATCCATCTCATTTCTTTGTCTATTTGGATCTGCTTATTCATCAAATGTTGCAAGATTACAATATTATATCATTTCATATTTACTACTCTACCCTTCATGTATTTCAAAACTTTTAATCTGACCTCCCACCAATATATTCCAATGGAATTAACAATCAAACATATACCTCCACCTTCAAACAAATAAATGTACTTCATTACCTCTATTGTTGTTTTACCTTTCTCCTCTCCCTTTACCTAATTTGCAATGTAGTTTTTCACTCCTATTATGCCTTTAGAAAGACATACTGCTACTACAATTTGATCTTCAACACCCAACTCAGTGTTAGTACCACAATCCATAGATTTATTCTCCACATTTTGTAACAAATTGTCAAGCTTTGTTGTCAAGGAATCTTCATCTTCACTACTTTCAATTAAAGAATCATAAGAAAAATTCACTTTCACCTCAGTATGTTCGCCACTCTCATCTACTTCGAAAGGATTTAATGTTGCAACCTTTGATTCAACTTTTAAATTCTCAATATCATCAAAACATGTACTAATATATGAAATTACCTCTTTACCTTTGGCTGCAATCTTTGCATTAGCTAAAATTTTCTCATTCCACTCTCTTTCGATTGCTCTCAATCGTATTAGTAAATCATTTTTCTCTTCCGCAATGTCACTTACATGAGACTCTATTGCACCCTCTTTCTTTCATGCAATCAAAATATCATTAGAAGGACAATAAAAATTACCTTCAACTCTTCTCTCCTCTTGTTTCCTCCTCTCAATCTCTACTCTCATTTCATCTATCTGTTTCTACATCTCTATCATTTCTCTTTCTTTGATTTTCCAAAGCCTCTCTCTGATTTCCTCAAGTTTGGAATCCTTAAAATTCATTCAATGATAAAATTTATTCTCTTATTCCTCTTTTCCATCCTTAATTCCTCACAAATTCTTAACACAAATTTCAAAACCCTCAAGTTTTGCATATGTAAACTACCTCATTCGACAATCTATTTACAGATCCTCAACACTCTCCACCCTCAGGTCTTGGTGCAAATTGTCTCATGTTTGGTGCTCTGCTTGCACTCTCAAGAAATCCTTCTCTGATACCACTAATGAAGGAGGATAACACACATACCCCCTTTGTCATACAACTACTCTCAAAAAAATAAAATGCATTGGAAATGCAATAAATCATATTTAAAAATCTACAACATGAACACTAGTTTGTTCATTCAAAACCGTCTACAAAAACTACAAAATATTCTCCAAATTGATTTTACCAATATTGAAGCCTCTTTGAAAATTGATATTCAAACCAATAATCAACCTTCACCAATCTGATTTATACATCATAAAATAGGATTGATGTAAACACCCAATTTATGCAAGCAAAATCATAGAAATTCTCATTGAAATTTTAAATGACATTACAAAACAATAGGCCAAACCTATTAGATACTTATTACATAATCCAAATATGATTCAGGTATGATCTTATACCTGAAAAATGGTGTAGAATAGAAACATATGGATTCTACAAGCCTTCCTCAACCTCTCTAGCACCTACAACAATAAACCACTCTCAACAATCACACCCTTCAATCTGCAATTTTTTATGATTCGTATGTCTTTGTAAACCAACCCAAATTTGAAACAAAACCTTCAAAAACCCTTCCATAGAGGTATGCCATGCATCCCTATGTCTTCCTCTTCAATCTGGAGAAAGGGAGCCTTTAAATGAATTGATTTTACCTTTTTACACAAACAGTCTTTCACATGAAATGAAATTTTAATGCATTTGATTGAATTTCTTCACATTCAAAACCCACTCTTAGAAAATAAATTCCCACCTCTTGAAATATGCAATTAAATTAAATGGATTCAAATAAATTGAATAAAATAAACTTTCCAACTTCAAGGCTTGTTGATTATGGAAGGCAGTGCTTTTATTGCTTTCTTGAATAAAGCAAAAATATGATTTTTCCAAACTAGCCACCCACCTCCAAGATCCCTAATTTTTAGGAGTTATGGAATTTCAAATTGGATTTATAATTTTATTGGATGTATCCAAGAAACCCACACCCCCCTAGCTTGTTTTTTTTAGGATTTTTTCTTTTAAAACATATTCTCCAAATTATCTCCACCTATCCTGCTTCTCCAAATTAACTCCAAATTTGAAATTCAAATTTCCAACATGGCACAACATCCAAATGCGCATCAAAATACGAGCTTCATGAGACAAATATGAAATTCAAAGCACATAAAAAAAATTCAATTAAAATTAAATATTTATTTGTTGACATAGGATAACAAGAATATCATGGGTGCTCCTGCATCATCAATTGAATTTTTGATTTCCTTTTTATGTGGGACCTCCCATTTTCCATAAAGATCGATTATTGATTGAATGGCCTTCTTTGGTATCCTATAATTCTTATCTAAGTAGAATTATTCATCATGGATCTAGATGAGGATGATTTAGACCTAACCCTCCTCTTGTGTGAAATATGGGAAGTCATTCCACACGTCTAGCTTCTTTTTTGTAATGTCTATATTGGGGAAGGTAGCTTTATGTTCTAGGCTACAACAAATCCATTCGAAGGTTTCAAATTTGGTGTGATCCATTTTTGATAGTGGGGTGTGGATATACTTCTTTATGTCTTTTGTGTGCATATTTCTTTTGTGGGTACTTTGGAGAATTACCCCTCCTTATCCATCTCCATTTCTTATACTTGGGTTAAGTTTTTTGAAAAATGTCTACAAGGATCTAGGAGCATCCATTTTTGTGCTATAGCTAAGAAGTTTTTATTTTGAGTGTTTTTCAATTTGTAGGGTTTCACAATAAAGGAGTATAAGTACACAAGAGTAGAAAAGTTGGTGTTTTTTATAGATTCATGTTATTTATTATAGAATTATAGTTGATGAAGTTCATTAAATAATCTAGCCATTTTCACACCTTCTCATTTTTTATTTTCCGTTAAAGTTTACTATGGTTCTATTTTGACAGGTGAGCTTATAATATACTTATGATACACTTTAGGGTACAACTATTGCATAAATATAATTTTAGGATTTTAGGATTTTTAACCTATAGGATCATTGTTAGTTGCTTTTCCAATGCCCTATAGGTTAGGTTGAGGAAATAGAGTTTCAAACTTGGTCCTAACTATCATTCTCATCTTCTTTTGAAAATCATCAAGTAATTTCAAAATTTTGTGGAGTTTGACTTGATCTTATTTGTTTGTATCCCTTTATATATTGTTAAGATTATTGTTCTAATGTGTTTTACCATTTTTTGTATTGTGGGAGCACATGGGTACTTTGTGCAGTAGTTATTTATTCATTGTGAATTTTTGGAATGTTGATGTAACCTAGATATAATTTTTGTCTTTGCTATACATACATAAACAAACATATACATATATATGTGTGTGTGTGTGTGGACTAATATTTTATATAATTAACAGTCACAATCTGTTGGTGATAAACACAATTTAAGGGGAGGATTTTATGTACACTGGTTCTCACCTCATCCCTAGTATAACTTTACAATGCCTCTCAATGTAATTACACCAAAAGCGTTCCTTATGTCCATCAACAACAAAAACTCATGGATAAACAATGCAAGATGATGAAAATTAATCCGGTAGTTCATCATTTTCAGTTTGACTTATCTATTCATGTTTTTTTTTCATTCAAAATTCATGGTGTTAGTAGTGAGAAAGTAGAGCACAAGTTCTTCGCTCCTTTCTTTTATCTTATTTGTAAGTGTTTTTATCCCATTCATATATTTTATGTATTTTAATACACCATTTATTGCATGGAGATGAAATAAAACATATACCATTTTCTTCTATAATGTTAAAATTTAGAATCCACAAAAAATATAAGTATCATGAGATAATTCATTAGTCGTGGTTGGGTTGGGTAATCCATACTAACAAATATTATTTCACTAGTTGTCTATCACACAACTTAGTAGGGTACTATCATGTAATGACCATATTTTGATGTAGACATGACACTTGAGTATTATTTTTTTAATTTATAAAATATAATTAATGCTTTCTAACTAGAGAAGGATAAATATCAAAATATTGGAATTGTTATTCAAGGTCCCTAAATTTTATTAGAACTAGAAGTTTCAAGGAAATACTCAACATGAGATCCAAGTTGTTTCTTGATAGTTTGTGATACATTTGAAGCTAGCTCTCACTTGCTTGATCCTTACCACTATGATTATGATCATTACACAACTCATTTGATTAAAGAAAAATATATATATATATATTTAAGCAAGAGTGGCAAGCTACAATATATTTTAAAATTTTAGTGCCCTCAACTTAAGAGAAAAATCTCACAATTTACCATGATTTTTTTTTTTCATTTATTTGGTTGCAATGGCTCCATTGATGAACACACAACATATAGGATAACAATATTAGAATATAAATTTATCCAAGTGTTATGATTTTACTAAGGCAAACACTTAAATTAGAAACTATCCTTTTAAACTACAATTTAGGTTGCGCTCTATCATGAATACGGTGATAAGCTTTAACAAAAGAAAATATAGTAACATGCATGGTGGGATTACCTTATAGATCATATCTTTAAAATGCTATTACTACTAGGATAAATTATTATTATGATTATTCATGCAACTACCATATTGATCACCCATACAATATTTGTGCAAACACTAAGACAACTATTGTATTAATCCATATTTACTAAGAACATATAATTTAAATATTATAAATTTATTTGAGCTCAAACAACTTAACATGTTTAACCTTTTTCTCAATGTACAAATATCCTTACACATTGGCTTTCATTTCATAAGGTTTATAATTATAATGATAATTATTTGTATGTATATTGTATACATATACCTTAGGTAATTTAAGGACAAATTATAATAATTTATAAATATATTATCTTAAGTTTGATATAACATTGAATAAGTCCTCATTCTATTGAGAACTATTATCAACTAAAACTTGTACCTGAACTGAGTTGTAAAACTCAGTTAGCTAGTGAAACATGGAAACATTCTCAGGTTGTGGGTCACCCAAAGTGAGAATGAGCCTCCGGATGAGGCCGGATTCTTGAATGGTTATCACCTAAACTATTGATTTTTCAAGGAAAAGGGAGAAAGATAACTTAAAGGAAAACTAAACTAGGAAAACTAAAAATAAAAGTGAAGTGATACACCAAACTAAAAGGAATAATGAAACTCAAAATTTTGCACACTTGGTTGCTTTTGTCAGAAATATAACTTGCACAAACTTGCTACAATAGGTTTTTTGCATAACTATTTCACTAAAAGGTCAAAGTACAAAACAACTTGCAAAGGGAGGAGAAAAATATACAATTGACAACTAAAAAACACTTCATAGACACAATCAACAACTTGCATTAGCTTACTATTTGCAACAAAGGTACTAATATATGAGACAAAGACTACAAGGAAGAGAAAACTTCACAAGTTATCTTGATCAATCATCTACACAAATACTACAAGAACAAGAAGACAATGACTTCATTACAAGAAATAAGCAAGGTTTCCTTTGAATTCCATATCCAAAATGAGTTACAAAACTGCAAAAATTTGTTAAAGGGCTACAAGATTCACTATCTCCAAAAGCTGCATGAATATAACTAACTCTCAAATGAGTTATAAAAGTGATTAAGTAAACAACACCAAGTGGTTCCACCCAAAAAGGAACCAAAAACCAACTTGGGTCGGATGCCTCCCAAAATCCTAAAATATAACACCTATATCTTCTCCAAAAGAGCTCAAAATGGGTGAAAAAGTCAAGCATGACTCGATCAAACCACAAATACCTCTAAAAATGCTCAAAATGAAACATAAAGCCTATATTCTCTCAACAAGATGATGAATCACCTCTAAATCATCTCCACATGTTGGCAAACAACTCAAAACACTCTCTAAATGCTCACAAGAGGCATCAATAGTAGATAACTATCTCCTCATCGACCAAGTCACCCCTCCTCCATTTTCATCAAATTATAACAATATTCCTTTAAAAGGTTTATAATTACACCTTTAAACCATATGTTTTACAATAAATCATATGCAAATAATGCTCATTCCATTTTACAAACAATAGTATTATGAAACTTGGTCAAACAAAGGTATGGTGCCAAGGTGACATCACAACACAAGGACTCCACCATGGATATGATGTGGCATTCACATAGAACACTCTTGAGACAATTTCTAAGGAATAAAATGCCTAAGGCACAAATATTACCATGAGGGTCCACGGGCTCATATTAGTTTTCAATTGATTTTAATAAAACAATGGCATAAAATACCATGTTTTGGTTGAGATACCTTTTAGGGTTAGAAAAACCTAAATCAAAAGCAAGGGAAAAAACAAGACATTCACTTCATTTGACATGAAGCTTCTTTGAGAAGCTCGACCGTCACCATTGAGGTTTTCACAGAGTGTGTTCATGGTGGACTTCCCAACCATTGAAGGCATTTCTCCTGTCAAAAGGATATGAAGGAGCTTAAGGTAAGCTTCAAAGGATATTTTATTGTAGTTTTACTCCATTTTTGAAAGGAACAAAGCTCAAAATCGAGCTCTACTTGATAGTAATGCTTCAAATTTTCATTTAATTCACTCCTTCAATTTTCCTATAGAAATTTTCTTGTGTATTCCTAAAGGAATAACCACATTTTTTGTAGAAAATTCTGATGCAATTCATTATACGGGTCATGGGTATTACATTTATGTGGTCTTTATTTGAGATACTAGGTTTACAAAAACCCATGCCACCATTTGTATACCACCTGCACATTCTTTTCAAAACGTCCATGGCTCGGCCCTTTGTGAATTCTAGGTACTCTGTGTTGCAGGTTTTGTAGCTTTCTCTCACATTTTCCATCATATACTTTACATTTCCTATTATTTCAACTTGGCATGTTGAATGGAAATATTAAATAACTCTTGATATTACCTCATTTTGCAAAAATGGATGAAAACTTTTTTGATGATTGTTTTGTGCAACTCACGAGAACTAAAATTGAAGAGGACATAATATCAACAATGCTCTATTCTAGAAACAAACAGTGAATCTTCTCCTTCAACCTAAAGACATGACATAGACCATGCTTCTCAATGCATTTAGTTACTACATATATTGTATTATGAACAAATAGAAATGTAAATAAACATATTCACTTGATCATAATATTTTTATCTTGATAAGAGCAAGATTACAAAAATGATGGTTTCTTTGAATTTTGTACAATTTCATTTTCATGCATTTACTATGAAACACAATTTTGACAATAAAAATGTAGTTGCTTCTTTTTTATTTCAGTAACTTGTCTCTTTTATACATATCCCACTGTTTGTATATGCATACCTCTTTGCCTACAAAAAAATTGTATCCATACCCTTGGGTTTTCCTTGACATAGATGACTATCCTATTGTGCTATGTATCTTAATTTTCCCTGTGCAAACTATCCTGTGTATTTGATGATTGATACAAATATATTATCTTGTATTTCTTTATATCATTATGATTGCACTTTTTCAAAAGTATCTAATGTGCATCTATTGTGAAACCTATAAGACATTATGGAATGCCTTCAATGCTCATTATGCTCATAATTTAGATGATGTCACGTGACTTCCATTTGTCTAATATATACTCATTTTTTGATATATTTTCCTTGTCTTCAAGGAATAATCATGAATGACCTTAGCATAGGCATATTCGCTTCTTTGGTGATGTTGTTCAGATATCTGAATAACTTGACTTAAGAGGTGGATATTCCTATGATATGGATGAATGTCTTTATATTTTGAAGACCTATCAAGATGTACAAAAAATGACTCAATTAGGAATCTACATTGATAACACCTCACCCCTCAAAACACATGATGGTAGCATGTTGGACTCAACCCTTATGGGAGCCATATTTAACCTACATGTTGAAAACTGATAACTCAAAACAACAACAAACTTTCCCTATATCTGATTGAGTTGTAAATGAAAATCTGGTAACAAGAACTAGATACATTAGCAACATCAAATATGTGGAAATATCATCATATTGCCTAATGGGGGACAAGAAGAGTGACCAATGATAGTTGCATAGAGTCCATCATGTGCACCTTAAATCATTTAAGGGTTTGGGTTTCAATAGACTAGATTATACAAGACACCAATAGATTTGAAAATAATAAAAGAAATCTAGAACTAAGGTTTCATTCTAGACCATTTGATAATGACATTAATGTTAAATCTCTCTAGCATTAGTACAACTATTATTTCTTGATTTACAAAAAATTGATTATATAAGAATGAACATATATTTAAATTGAGCTATTATTAGTGCAACTAATTGAAGATATTATTTTGCTAATGTTGAATATTCATTAAGTAATAAGTTTATTAAAATACTCTATAACCAATGGCTTAACAATAATTTACTTAATTGATCATGGATTTTGATTATCTTACTATTCAAAAATCTAATAATAAATTATTATCACAATAAAAACATTGTTATTAAAAATTAAAGCTCAATAAGATTTTAAATTAGATAGATCAACAATATCCTATCAAATATCCTAGAATGTGTGTAATGTGATGTTCATTGCCAGTTTATTTAATAATTCCAATTTAAGATATCTTATGATAAGCATAAGATCTTATGAGATGTACTTAAAATTTTGAAATATTCCCACCATAGCTAAAAGGCCCAAGGAAATGTGTAACTTCAATGAGACCTTTGGCACGATGGGTATTAATTATCTAGATTTAAATATCACAACTTATTGCCTTAACTTATGTTTCTTAAGAGATGATTATGGCCCCGCAAAGTTGGTGCTAGTGGGAATGACTACTAAAGCATGTAAAAATATAATTGCTTTTATTGCGCCTTACTATCCCAGATGGCCGAGTAGTGATGGTTTAAGAAAGGGTAAATTCATCGGCGACCAATCTATTTTTTGGCTAACTTTGTCTCTTCGGGCCATTTCTTGTGTGCTATGGGTTGAGATGGGTGGTGATAGGGTAAGGACCGAGCTGGACAACTGTGAGGATTTTTGTAGGGACCCCATAGCTTGGAATATCTATATGGAGGGAGGTTTGGTACCACTTTTAGAGAGTCTTGTGGGCCATGATGATAAATTATTAGCCTAGTTTGTTGGTTCGTGGAGGATAGGCGGGTCACCATGGGTGGCATTTCGTTTGAGGTTGATAAGGAAGTGATTAGGAAGGTGATGGGCCTCTCCTTTGATGGAAAGAAATATATAAAACACACTAAAATGCAATACCTGGAGAGTCTGAACACCTTCTTCAAGGAAAATGAGAAGCTGATTAAAAAGCAGTCGAGTTTAGACTATGAGACACTACCAAAACCTTGGGACAAGGTGTGTCTTACTCTTATGAAATATGTTATTGTAGAAGGTAGATACAAGGTATTTTACTTTTACGATTTGCCACTGTTAAATCACCTATGACACAAAATGATCCTCAACTTCCCTTTCTTTCTGTCAACTTCCCTGAAAAGTTTGATCAAAGATTCTCATGATGTTGTCACTCTCAATCTTGATATTTTGCCTCCCTTGCCATTGCATCAGGGCCTAATCCATAGGCTCTATCACTCCCATTTGTCCTTTTTCCCTCCTAAACCAATCTTGGTTGTGTCTGTGGAGGAACTGGGACCTCCTGGCATTGCCTTGATAATCCCTCCCTTGCTGCTTCAGTGAGTCCTAAGAGGAAAAGCCCCATGCTTGAAAAATGAACCTAGTGTTGAGCCCAAGTCTAAACCCCCATCAAAAAATAAGAAAGGGGAGGTCAAGTTGTCCCAGTCCAAGGTTGTGGCTAGGTTATGCAAGATAAAAAAACCCATCAAGAAGGACAAAAAACCCACTACTAAGAAGAAGGGGAAAAGGGAATCTTCATGCTAGGTGGACTTGTCGACCATGGCCAGCGAAGGAAAAAGTGTTGAGGAAAAATAATCTAAGGGTGACACCATGGTAGCCATGAGCTTTGATGTGGGGACAAAAAAAACTAGTGTGAGGAGGTCCCATAGACTAGCAAAGAGCAAGAAAGGGTCTCCAATGGATGAGATTTCTAGTGATTCGGAGAAAATTGGTGACATAATTGAAGGAAAGAAAGAAATTGTTGAGGAGATAGAAGATGAATTGATGGATGACTCTAGTCATTTATTTGACATGAACCAAATGCTATTGCAGAAGAGGCAACCCAAAGCAAGAAATGCAAAGATGAGGACTTCGACATGCTGCAAGAGTGGGTTATTAAACTTGAATGAAAATTCAATAGTTTGGATCAGATCACTATTAAAATGATTCACAGATTAGTCGTCACACTTTCAGATGTCATCAAGGAGGAAGCGAACAATAATACTATGGGTGAAGGTCCCAACTAGATTGGGGATGATGTTTTCAACCTCCTCGTCCAGAAGTGGGAAAGTGTGGAGTTTTAAACATCCTCGTCCAGAAATGGGAAAGTGTGGACAGTTAGTGGTCGGGTCTAAGTTGTATTGGGTTTTTTTCATCAGTGCACAGTATTTGTGTCCTGCTACTGATATTTTTAGTATAGTTTTTATGATGTTTTGATGAACTTGGTTCCTTTTTGGCCCCACAGTATTTTTGTATAAAGGGTATAACACCCTATAAATGTCGCTTATATTATCAAAAATAATATATCTCTAGTAATAATAATACTACCATCTATCCACCAAACAATAATAATATTATTGTTTAATATTTAATTACTTAGTTTCATGATTATTTCACTTGCCAAGAAAAAAAATTAAAATATATATATATATATAATCCTCATTTTAAGAATTAACGATATTACCATCCTCTTTAATGATATTATTATCAACAATTTATTTTTGACAATGATAGCCATATTATTTCTTAGCCACTTACTAATCGATGATGTTATTCTTAATTTGCATAGAACAACATTGTTACATATCAATAAATTAATAATGTTACAAATTAACAATGCTAGTGTTTAGTATTCCATTGAACTTTTAAATTGTTGGTCAGTGGCTAATTAATCTATACAAGAATATTATTCACCACAAGTACAATTTTGATACTTAATTTTAATTAGCATTATTAGATTTCTTCAACTACTAAATAACCTCAATTAAAATTTATGGTATAGTTATTATTTAGTTAAATATAATATTATTTTCACCCTAAAATTAATAACATTGATGTTAACTAATAAGGTGACGTAAGAGCACTCTCTGCATTTCAATTGTTTTGAAGATTCTTGTGGGTTTGTTTCATAGGTTTCTCCAGTTGGGGTCCCTACTAGGCTTCCCCATCCAAAATCGTGGTTCCCAAAGTGGAGCATCTTTTTTTATTGGAATTGTTAACCATACTTTGAGAAAACCCCTATGTCTTTGGATTATGCCTTGGATTGCTTCTTCTTAGAAGAAGATCTGGTCTCTTATGTGGATAAATGTTGGTGGAAGCTCACTTAGTATGGCAAAGATGAATGCTATGAATTTCTCTTATTTGGTGGATGGGTTGGAAGTGGAGGTTCCAAGGGAACTAATTAATGAAGTGATTGTTGATCTCAAGATCAAGTGGGTTGGAAATTTTTTTGCATTCCATTTGAATATTGATCAGGTAAGAAAGTGGGTTGATTTTTTTTGTAAATTAAAAGGTAGTGTAATAATAAGTGTGATGGATAAGGGTCTCCTCCTTTTTAGTTTTGTGATGCAAGATAATTTGATTAATGTTCTCATGGGGGACCTTGGGCTTTTAATAATGGGCTTAATAATTTTCTCTCTTTGTAAATGAAATCAAGGATTTGATCCCTTGATATATCCAGGTACAATTGCTCCTACCTAAATTCACCTTCTAGGGCTTCCTTTAGAATTTTTAAAATATGGTATATTCCAAGGAATAGCTATCTCTTTTGTTCATTTGTTGGCTATGGAAAAAGTTACACAACAAAATTTCTATTTAGTGTTTGCTAGGATTTTTGTGAATGTGGTGGTGAGCTTTGTTCTTCTGATGAAGTTAAAATATAGAAAGTGGATTCAAACTATAGAATATGAAAATGCCAAAGCTTATTTTCAAGTCTGTAGGAAATTTGGTCATTTCAAGGATTTTTTTTTAAGGCAGGATTTTGATAATAAAGATGAGGAGTTGAGTTCAAATAAATTTTAGGCTTCTTAACCTAATGGTGAAACAACCTCTTTGGTTAACTCTCAAAATATTCAAATAAGTATTAATCTTGGAGGCTTATTTGATAAACAATAGATTTTAGATGGACATGGGATAATTATCAAGGTTATTAATGATGGGTACAATGTAGTTGCTACCTATCCTAAAGACCTAAATCCAAAGTTTCAAGTTGAGAACCAAGGAGAGTTCATATAAATACTAAAGAATAATGTGTCCAATATAATGAAAAGGAATAAAAAGTGGATAATATTGTAAGATCCGAAATAAGGAATAATCCTAAAGGAAAAAATAAATCACCTCACTAATTAAAATCTATAGATTCTTGAGGAAGGAGAAGAATCCTTATCTCCTATTTCCACTCCTGGGAAGAAGATGAATGGTGGTTTTCATATATTGAATGCCAAATAGAATGAAGGTAAAAATATGAAGGAGTCCATGGCCGTGTTGGGGTTTAGCTATTCTCTTAATGAAAGTCTGGTGGCTAATAGTAAATAAAAAAGGAAGAGAAGACATGATGTTGGGTGAGAAAATAAAGTTGGTAGACCTTCACAAAGGGATACTAGGAATAGAGATAATTTTAGAGATGTTGCAATTGGGAGAAAAAATACCCTTGACAATATTCCATAGGAAAATAATAAGAAGTAAGGAAGGAGGAGGCTCCTCCTCTTCACAATACCAAGGTGGTGTTATTCTTTGTGTTGTTTTTTCATCATGAAGTTAATTTTTGGACCAAAGACAGTTGAAAATATTTAAGGATGATTCCTCTCTTCCTCTTGCCTTGCACCAATAGTTTTTTGATGATACTATCCTTTTTGGAGAAGCCTCCATTATTGAAGATGGGCACTAGAAATCAATTTTGAATGATTATGCTAAGGCTTTTGAGTATTATATAAATTATTAAAAAAAGAAAAAAAAAATTATTTAATTCAAATCAGATCTTGAAAGAAAGGGTTATGAGAATTCTTGGTTTTTCAGGATGTTGCTCTTCTGGCTACCTACTTGGGTCTTACTTTAATTTCTAAGAAACCTAACAACAGTTATTGGAATTACATCATAGAAAGAGTTCAAAAGAAGTTTGTAAGGTGGAAGGGTAAACTTCTTGGTCAAGCTAGAAAATTGTAGTTGCTTAAAGCTTCTTTACAAAACATTCTTGTCTATTATCTATCTCTTTTTAAAGTCCCTACCTTTATTGTTGATAAGATTGAATAAATCTAAGGGATATCTTTATGGATTGGGATAGAAAAGAAAAATATAATTGATTTGGTGGGATGGGAAAAGGTGTGTGCTCCTAAATAGGATGGAGGCCTTGGTATAAGAAGATTAAAATTTTTCAAGAAAACTCTTATTGCAAAAATGGGTTGGCACCTTTTTGAAGATGTTAAGGACTGGGTCAAAATATTAAATGATAAATATTTAAGAAACATGGATTAGGGAAGTTTCCTCTATGCCCTCGATCTTCCTTATGGCTTTGTGTTTTGGAAAAATCTTCTGAAAAATAGGAGTGTGTTACGTCTTGGTGTTAGAAAAAGAATTAGGAATGGAAACAATACTAGTTTTTGGGATGAATTTTGGTTTAATGACCCTCCACTTTCCTTTATGAATAACCTTCTTCAATTACAAGAAAGGATGATAAGAATTAATGGTAAATATATTTAGGGTTATATTAATTGGTAATAAATGTAGCCTAAATGGAAAAACTTCAAAGAATAGTTAAGAGGAGAAAAATTACTTAGAGGAGGAATACAACAAAATTGGGATGCTTCTTTGCAAACTTTAAAACAATATATAGGTGACTATTTTTTTCTCAAAGGATAGGAATGATGAATGGATATGGACTAAGCTTTCTTTAGGGTGTCCATCGATGAAATTTTCTTATGTTTCAATGGAAAAGCCTTTGATCCCTCCAAGTGAATTTCATTAGAAATAGGTTTGGATAAAAAATTTGAATCCTGGTGTGAATTTTTTCTGGTGGGTTGTTGTTCATGGAAATATTCTTACTATTGAAACTTAAACAAAAGAGGTTTGAAATTCATTAATAGATGTTTTCTTTATTATGAAAACTTGGAAAGTATTGTGCATCGATTTTTTCATTGTCCTTATTCTAGAGAGGTTTGGTCCTATTTTCTTCCTTTTTTGTTGCTTGATTGGGTCTTTCCTTCCTCTAATAAACAATTTTTTGAAAGTTGGAAAGGTTGTCCTTTTACTCATAATATTATAGTGGATCTTTCGAGACAAGTTCCTCCTTTCATTGTGTGGTGGTTATAGAAGGAGAGAAACAATAACATCTTTAGGTATTCTAAAAGAAGTAGTAAATAGTTGTTCATGGATATAAAGCACCAAATATAGGAAAACATCAATGCGAGAGTTTATTATTTCTGTAAATAGATGCCCTCTTACAAAGAGATCAAAATTAAACAAATTTGGGGGCTTAAATAGGATCTAACTAAAGTTAATTGGGATATTTCACTAGGAAAAACATGATTTGGTATCCATTAAAAGAGGGTTGGGTGAAATGAAATTTTTGATGTGTGCTCAAAGGGGAACCCTAGTTTAGCTGGAGAAAGGGGTGTTATAAGGAATCATCAAGGTAAGATAATTGAAGGTTATGCTAAAAATATTATATTTTGCTCCAATAATGTTGCAAAAGCCATGGTTGTTTGGTGTGGGTTAAAAAAAATGAAGGATCTTGGTTTTACTAAAGTTGTCATATAAGGTAATTCTAAATTAATTATTGATAATTTGAATGGGAAAGTTTCTATTCCATGGGAAATAAGAGATGTGTTGGATGATAGAAAAAAAAATTTATGGAGCTTCCTTTAGTCTAAAATCCAAAATTCTTATAGGGAAGGGAATCAGGTTATTGATGCAGCTGCCAATGAATCCTTGAAATACCAAAATTGGGTGTATTGGGATTTTTCCTCAATACCAAGTCACATTAAAGTGATAATCATTAAGGAAAAATGAGTCCTTTTTTGATATCACATCGAGTGACAAAGGGAGATTTGGGATTAAGTGGGATATTTAATGAATGATGTTATGATGCATAATCAATGTAACTTAAAAGGGGAATACATTGTGTAGATGATGAATAATAGATTTGGTATTATTAATGTTTCTTGCATTAATGATGGTATTAAAAGAAAGGGCTCTTTGAAAAAATAAGATTAGCCTAGATTATGTGATAACAATCAGATCTTGTGCGTTTCATGTCCTTTCTCGCTATTTTCCTAGGAGGGGCTTGATAACTATGATTTAATTCTATATGAGGTTATAGTTTTACCTTGATATCTAAATTCATTAATTCATGGTGGGGTGGTAAAGTGACCATTGACACCATAAATTTTGTGGTTACCCCTTAGATGATTGTGGAGGCTACGGGGTTGGTGAATGAGAGGATGATGATTTTCAAGAAAATAAATGGCAAATATCAAAGATTTGTGGATAGTTTTTTAAGAAATGGGAAAAGCTAAAAAGATTCCAGAATGGGTATGCAAGGCTCGACCTCCCTCCACCTTGTGCTTTGGTAAGTCTTCATGTCATGCATTATTTTATGTTAGAGGGTCGTTATATGAATATCCATGCCTATAATTTCCCAATTCATTAATCACATTAGGCATAATGAGAAATTTAACATTTCATTTTACCTTTTCTCATCACTACAACAAAGCATAGAAAAAGGAGCTTCCCCTCCCCTGCATCAAGCCCTCACAATGGCTTTGAATAAATATGTGCTTTCAAAAAATCTGCATGGTAACCCTTTTGTTTTGGGACATGAAATCCTTCTTATGAATGTTGCTTTGGACAATGCTAACCATACTAAGAATGTCAAACCTCCTAGTGGCCATCACAAACCTCACAAGTTTTATGTTAGGATTGAGCCTATTGATTACAATACTTCATCTTTGGTTAAGGACCATGCTTCTAGAAGTAAAAAAATTTCCTCTAAAAATAAGAGCCCTAATTCTAAGTCTACTAAGGAAAAATGAAACTAGATTTGCTAAAGACTACCCCTGAAAAAAGGAAACACTCTCCCTTCTTGCTGGAACCTCCTAAAAATTAAAAAAATGGTGCATAAAACCCTAAAAATGAAAACGTCATTAATATCACCAATGATTATGATGGATAACAGAAGGATTTGAATGAGGGGGGTTTATGTGCCTCTAATAAGGGAGGGAATATGTCAGCCCAATTGGATAAAATTGCTTCTGAGGAGAAGGGGAATAATGATAAGGGGAAGATTATTTCCCTTGACAAGGAGGATGTTGTGCTCTCACTAAATGAGGAGTTTTATTTGATGAATGATGTTGATAGTGAAGGGAATGATAGTGAAGATTATAGTGAACAAGAGGGGAAAAGAAAGATATGGAGTTTGAGGAAAATATGATGGAAGAGGAGGAGTACATTGAGGGAAATGAGGATATCGAAGTTGTTGATGCGGTGGGACTTGAAAACATTGAAAAGGTTCTCTTTGTTACCCTGCTGAATGATACTAATGATGAGTTGAAAAAAGACATCAATACCTTGCAAGCTAAGATGGCAGAGATGGAAAGTGTTATATGCACTCTAATAAAATTTATAGATGGCATCATGCAACATGTTGTTATGGGCACTATTAATGGGAATACTTAGATCAGGAAACAACTCAAGAGACAAGGAAATGTGATGGATGATAAAGATGCTACAAAACGAATTGATGTTGAGCATATTGACTAGAAGGAGTTTTAATCTTTGAGCTTAGGGATAACTGGGTCCTAATTACTACTTCTAAAAAAAATTCTTTCTACTTTTGTAGTTTTATGGAATTTTGTTAGTTTGGCTACTATTTTTAATGGTTTTATTATGACTTATAATTATGTTTTAAAGACTATTTGGATTACTCTTTATGGCCAGTGGCCTCTTGATAGTATAGTTTTGATCAATATTTTTGGTGATGATAAGTGGCTCGCATTCCTTGATGGTAATATTTCTTCTGGTATGTGAGCTTATATTTGATCCTTTATGGATAGCTAGTGTTGGTTTTATTTTGGTTTTTTGGTGTTTGGGTGGTGGCTATTTTTTCCAATCCATTTCTCTAGGTTGTTTTACCTTGTTGCTAGCTACTTTACAGGATCATGGCCCTTCCCTACTTATCTAATAAAAAACAATGTTGATGTTTTCTATTATTTAACCAAAATAGTGATATTACTATTTAATTTTCAAATTCAAATTAAGCATATCATTATTTTTAAACCCAAATAATATTATTATTAAACATGATAATATTAATATTCATAATACTATTATTATTGTTTGAGTTGTCCAATTCTATAATATTATTTTCTAATGAATGAGAAATTCATTGATCGACTATGCTATACTATATTTTACCTCTCAAATAACAATAACATTAAGAATATTAGTTTAATAATCAAATCTTAGGGATATAAATATTAATGTTAAGTTACAATTGAATAAAAATGCTATTAATATGAACTGATAACCAATACTCAAGCATTATACATTCACTCCTTTTTTTGGTACTCGAACTTATTCACCGATTTACAAAACTAATACAATTTTCTACATTATGGTCATTCTTATTTAATTTTACCCAAGAAGACTTAAAATTTCATTTTGTATGTTGGTTTACTAATTTTACTCAATACAATTTTCTACAATAAAGGGTTGATTATACTAATCACCTATAATTAAGAAAATTTGTAATAAATGATTATAATATAAATCGTGACTCTATGGGAGAATTAATTAAGGCCCCTACTTTGCTCAAGGTATATCTTAACTAGAATATATATCTTTAATAAATTTATAGATATATATGAATCCTAACCTTAACCTTAATTAAATATCTTATTAAGGCATATATTTTTTATTACATCATTTAACATAAGATTAATATAAATGAAATTAATTTAAAAATAATAATACAAATTAGTAAAATAATATGAACAACACAAATAATATAAAAATATATAGAATAGAAATTTTATTTTATGTAATATAAATATACATAGCATAAATATAGTATTTAGTAAATACTATATAATATTATATAATATAATCTAATATAAGTTATAACTAAAATTTTGTGATCATATGGGTTGTTGTGAGTATTCAATGAAATAGTAAAATTTATATTGTATTTATATTTGTATTATATTTAAATAATATTATTTTCTTATATGATTGCTTGATTATTTAATTAAAAATAAATTATTAAAATATAATTATAGAGCATTCATTTGGAACTAGCTTTTATTGTTCACCAAAATAAAATTGTCATTTAATTGTTCTGATCATTTGAGTTCAATAAATCATATTTTAGGATGAAAAACCTTAAGTCTATTGGAGATTAGAGGATAAAAAAACATATTTTTTTCAAGGATCAAAAGATGAAAAAAATATTGCAAATACAATTTGGTGATGTTAAAAAAATGGCACCTGAGAAGATTAACGGTCAATTTTTGAATTCTAGGATTCTTGGCCCTCGTGGCCCCCATGACAGTGGTCGATAGAGATTTCAAGGAAGAAGAGTGCATAATGGTCCATGCCAAAACCATTCACATCCTACATGGAAAAATCCTGTTAATGGGAGGCAGCTTGTTAGGCATAGGTTTGAAAAACCCAAATGGGCCCCTTTGAATCCTCGACGATTGGTAAGAGAGAAGAAAACACCCTTGGAAATTTGGAAAGATGGCAGCCAATGTTCACAGAGGAATGAAACATAAATAGAGTTTCATCAATATGCTCAGAACCCTTAGCAAACCCATGCTAAGGTTTTGAAAGAAAAAACCCAATGTTCAGTTAGGGTTTTGAATCAATCTATTATTTCTTGTTGGGGTTCGAGTCAAGGAGGAGCTTCTTTCAATCCAACATATAATCAAGCACATCCATCTTACCATAGTCAAAGACAAATAAATGTAGCGAATTATGACAAGGTGTAGACAAAGGGTGATTTGTAGAAGCAGTTACCTCAAAATCTGAATGCCAAGAAAGGTAGAAATGAGATTGAAGATCCTAGATCCAAAAAGAATGGAATGCAAAATCATGAAGGTTTTATTCAACAAGATAACAGGGTGGATGAGAAAAGTCTTCACCAAAATGCAATAGGTGAAAATTTGAAACCTCCCCAACAGGCTCCAACAAATCAAAGTTTAGTTCAACCTAAAAAGGGGACTACAAAAAGGTTTGGAAAAAGAAGCTAATTTCATTCTGAATATAAATAAAAGAGGAGGGAAAGACAGTGGAAACATAAGGCTAATCAGAATGCAGATCAATGTAATATTTCAAGCAAGAAGGAAGCTTCTTCAAATCAACCAAATGGGGAGGAGAGAAATCAAACAAAGTAGAAAGGTTTTGTTAAGGTCACATTTACGAAAGAATTTATACAGCCATAAGTCCCATATATGCAATAGAAAGTGATCATTTGTAAGTTCTGGAACCTAACTCTTGACATTCAGTTAACCAAGGATTTACTGTTCGAGGAATGGGTAGGGGATAAATAGATTTTTTATCTAGATGAGATGCGAGGAATCTTTGTAGTTATCTTTGATGAAAAATTTCATAGGGATGAAATATATAGGGTTAAATTATGAATATATAATGGTTTTGGCCTTTCCATTCATTCTTGGTGTCCTAATTTCAACCCTACTACCTTCATCACAAGATTTGTGCCTTTGTGGGTTCAATTTTAGGGCTTTCCCCTTGAATACAAAGAGTTGACTCTCATTGAGATCATGGAAAATCACATAGTCATTTTCTTGAAACATGATCTACTATCTTACACATATCCTTCATAGGCAGATAGGATTTTTTGTTACTAGACACAACTAAGGATTTCCCAAGCCAAATTCATTTAGTAACTATGTATGACACCTAGGTTCAAGAGATCTTTTATGGAAGATCCAATGAATGTTTGCCACCAATGTCATATTTTGGGGCATTCACCTTCTACTTACCCAGCTAAGGTAGTGGCAATGGAGCAACAAGACCTGAAAATATGTGAAGAGATGTCATTGCCTCAATCGGAAGTTGTGGTTCTTGCTTCTTCTGGGCAAGAAATATCTTGCTTGAATTCACATGAAGTCATAGATCAAAAATAAGGACATAGCAGAAAGTTTTCATTTTCAATTAACTCATTCGGGTTACAAGTTTCTAAGGGATGGGGAAAATCCTCTGAGAAATTAGTTACTATTTCTCTATCTGCCAATTTCCAGGATCTGCTCACTAGAAGGTGTTAGAGTTACATTTTAAACCTGTATGTGCCTTCAATCACTTGTATTATAGAGCAACAACTAGAATTTATAGCTAAAAAAATGATGTTTGAAGGTACTTCGATCCACTTATCCCCTCACATGGCACCTATAAATATTAGTATGGATAAGTCACTTAATCTAATTGACTCTAGGGAAGGGGATGAGTTGGAAATTTTAGCAAAAATGTGGTTGGCATCACTAGCATCAAATATGTTTGATGATATTTTTGTGGAGGAAGGTTTTATAGTATCTGAGGAGATGTTGTTAGTAGAAGAGGGCTTTGGGGCTCTAATCCCCTTATCATAGAATGTTGGGAAGAGTGGTGTTGCAATAAATTGTCTAGATACTCCATATAAAGTTCAGTCTATTGTAGGAGAAGATGAGTTTAATTATTCATAGGCACTTTCATTATCACATAAACCTTCTCAAAGTGCTTTGAAAATATCTCTAGGAAAGAGAGGTAGGAAATAAAAAATGGTAAAGTTGCAAGAGGAAATTGTTGCAGGTGTTCATAAAACCATATTGCAATCCATGTCTAATTATGCAAAGAAGAGGCCAAGGAGAGCTTTCTTCTCTCCTCGAGAGAAATGAAGCTCATTGCATGTAATGTCAGGGGCATTAATACCCCTAACAAAAGAGCTTGCATAATACATCAAATTGACGCTTGTGGTGCTCAAATAGTACTCTTGCAAGAAACAAAAACCTCAGCTCAAAATTATGAAGCCACAATTTAGAAGTGGTCATTATGGGAATCTTCCCATTCCCCTGCACAAGGGGCTTCAGGAAGTTTTGTCACTCTATGGAATCCAAAATGTATTAGTATAGCTCCCAAATAAAGTCAACCAAATTAGCAATTATTGGAAGTGACCAAGTTTGATTTAAAATTTTGGTTAATCAACACTTATGGCCCTTCTTCTACACTAGATAAGGAACAATTGTGGGATGAAATCACTAAAGTTCTAAATGACTTAGGTGATGATAAAGTTGTCTTAGCAAGATATTTTAATGCAATTACCAGCTTGCAAGAGAAGCAAGGGGTATCATTTTTTCGGTAAAACTTATGGAGGATTTCAATACTTTTATTTTATCTAATGCATTAAAGGACATTATTCCAACCAATGGAAAGTATACTTGGACAAATAGAAGGTCTATTTGTTTTGAAAATTTCAAAAAGTCTAGACAGGTTTTTAGTTTCCTCTAGCTAGTTATAGCTGCAACATAGTATTTAGGAAATTTTTTCCTTATTTGGGATCAAATCACTATGCAGTTTCATTGAAAGTTGTGAATGTCTCTTTACCCAAGAAGTCATTGTTAAAATTTGAAAATATATGGTTTAGGCATCCATGTTTCATGGCACAACTCCGTCAATGGTGGTTAATGACTCCCTTTGAGGAAGGAATAAAAATGTATCAGCTTTACAAAAAACTAATACATGTTAAAAAGGAGATTCAATCTTGGAATACGGATGTCTTCAAGAACATTTTATAGCAAAAAGATCAAGTCCACAAATAACTAACAGCTATGCATGATCATATCATCCAACATGGGCTGGACTCTTCAACTTATGAAAAGAAGAAAAAAATTCAAGCTCAATGGGAAGAATTATGTGCTAGAGAATAAATATACTGGAGGCAAAAGCCACGTCAATTATGGGTAAGTGCAAGAAGTTGGGTCCACATTCAGGGAAAGTGTCATTTTCTAGCTTTAAAAAAATACCCATTCATTTTTAAAGTGGATGCTCATTCCAAAATGTTTCAAACTCATGATAAATGTTTTTTATTTCGATTTAGACTTAGAAAATTCATGGTAATCCAAAAATTAGCTTTGGACCTGCAAGCACATGGTCATGACGATTTCAAGAGAAAAAACTAACTTTGATAATATAGTGCATGAGGTTTTTTTTTAAATTGCTTTATGAAATTAAAACCCATTATAGATGGCATTGCCTAGTTTTCAAATATGTATTTTTCTTTATGATTGGATTAATTTTTCTATTTTTTAATTAATTTATGAGGAAACTGGTCTATAAACTCAAAATCTCAGGTTTTCATATATTTTTCATAACTTTTAATTTGTTAATTTTCTTGCTAAAAACATTATATGGCATCAATCTACAAAGAATTATTTACACAATGAAAAAATAAAATTCAAAAAATGATAATTTTGGGTAATGTTATGGTGTTCGTACACAAGGGTAATAAAAATCAGCAATTAGGGCCAATAAAAAATTAATAAATAAATAAATATTAAGAAAAAAATTATAAAAAAATGTCCTCATTAATATTCATTATAATACACATCTTTCCCCAAAATTAATTAGAAAAATAATTTTATTTATGTCAAATTATGGTGTTTGTACACGTGCATGGTATGGTCCTAAAAAGTGACTTTTCAAAAGTGGTTTTTGTAATGGGTATTAAAAAATATTTTGTATCATCTGGGTATTAGAATAAATTACATATTTGAAAACTAGACTCAAAATACTAAATTTCATATTACTAAACTTTTTCAAGATTCAATGCGTAAGTGCTTCAAATTTTAAGTCCAAATGTAAAAAAATCTAGAAATCAGGAAAAACACTTCCACTTTATGAACATTTTGTGGACCCAACTTCTTGCCCCTACCCTTATGGCTAAAGGAGGGTGATAAAAATACAAAAAAAAATCATGCTTCTAACAAGACAAAAAATGTTGCAAATTCAATATTTTCAATCAAGCAGTTGTCATCAGGTAATTGGCTCACAAATGAAGAGGGCATTAAAAAAGGAGTCAAGTTCTTCTCAAATCTACTATTAGCCCCTAAAAAATAAATGTCCTCAAAGCAGTAACCATGCAAAGGAAATTTTAGAGGCCATCCCAAAAATTATCTGTAAAGAGGATAATGATAGGTTGATGAAGCCCTTTACCATGGAATAAGTAAAAAGAGTGGTTTTCCCTTTGGCCTCGAATAAGGCGCTTGGACTAGATGGCTTCATAGCTGTGTTTTTTAGAAATGTTGTGAATTTTTTGTGTTATGACCTTTTATGGACTTTGGATGAGTCTAGGAGAATATGGTCTATGCTTAGGCAATTTAATACTACAAATATTGCAATTCTGCCTAAAGTAAAAGATCTAGAATCATTTACAGACTTTAGGCGAATTTCACTCTACAATACAATATACAAGATATTAACAAAGACAATCTAACTTAGGCTGCAACCTATTATACTGAAGATCATATCTCAAGATCAAGGTGGTTTCATTTCGGCAAGAGAAACATTCAAAGGGGATCTAGTTTCTCATGAAACACTTCACTCTATTCATTCATTACAAGTTTCATCTTTTGTAGTCAAACTAGAAATGTTGAAGGCACATGGTTGATTGGGGATTTTTGAATGATGACCTAACTAGATTTGGTTTCACTTGTAAATGGTGCCATTGGGTTAAGTCATGTTTGGCTGGTGCAAATTTTTCTATCATCATTAATGGTTCTCCTTCAGGTTATTTTAGTGCCACTCAGGGTGTGAGACAAGGGGGCCCTTTGTCCCCTTTTCTCTTTATCATCATGGCAGAATCCCTAAGCATATATATTCTTCAAGAATAAAGGAAAGGTCTTTGGTAGGGTATAAAAATCAATTCTATTGATATCATTGAGACTCATTCATTGTTTGCAGATGATATTTTGTTACTCACTTTAGCAACAATTACAGTAACTTATCTAGTGAAAGAGGTGCTAGATAAATATTCTTCTTCTTTTGGGAAAACAATTAATGCAACCAACTCTAAAATTTATGTTTTCAACACCAAGTATGCTTTAAGTCAAAAAATCATTAAAATTCTTGGGTTCCAACAAGCAAATCTTCCATGCAAATACTTAGGTATCCCATTTTTTATGGGTCCCTCTAAAGCGACATATTATAGTAAGGTAATTGAAAGGCTAAAGGTAGTCATTCTCATGTGGAAAGATAGATGGATTTTATTGTCTAGAAGGATTCTGTTAGTAAAAATAGTTTTGGCATCAATTCCCAATTATTTTCTTGTAGTTATTAAGGCTCCATAGTCAATGATCTTGGAAATAGAGAAAATAATAAGGTCCTTCATATGGAAAGGTAATATAAATGAGCAAAAAAATATGCCTCTTATATCCTTAACAAGTATGTGTATGGATAAGAAGTAAGGGGGTGCAAACTTACATAACATGCTAGTTCGTAATAAGGATTTGATGCAAAGCTAGTATGATAGTTATATGCAAAATCGGACGCAAGGTGGTGTAAAATGATGCAAGCCAAATATCTGGATTCAGCGTGTCCATCTAGAATTCTCACCATTTCAATATTCCATAGGGCTCTTCCATGTGGAACTTTATAATCTCATGTAGTAAGGTTGTTATTAATTATGTCGCATGGGAATCTAGAATGGGCAAACTGTAAATTTTTGGTTAGATTCGTGGAATGGCTTTCCACCCCTTCAAAGTTTACCAAAGTTGCAAGTAGTTAAAAAAGATTCATTTCATGAATGGGGTGAATCATTCTTAGACTATTTATAGTCTACATATGTTCTAATAGGTAGAGAAAGTTGGAAGGTATACTCTAGCTCTACGGTCTCTCCACAACAATTTCATCTTTTCCATCATATACTTATGGACAAGATTATTTATCTTTCAAAAGCTAATAAAAGGATAATATGGGCACTGTCATAAAGTGGTATATATTTATTTAAGCAAGTTTATAAAGCATTAACCCAAATGAAAGAGAATGGGGCACCACAAAGAGCATTCTCATTTTGTTGGAATGACAAGATTCTACCTAAGGTTCGTAGTTTCGCTTCGTTAGCATTGAGAAAAGGGTCCTGACCAGTGATAGGTTGTCACAAATGAAAATAGTTGATCCCTTTATCTGTCATTTGTGTCAAAATGAGTTTGAAAATTTTGACCCTTTGTTTATCCAATACAAATTTTCTCAAAATTGTTGGGAGTTTATTATAAGTAAGTTAAATTTGCACTTTCCTTTTCCAAATTCCTTGTGGGATCTTTTTCAAAGCTAGCCAATTCTTTATAATAATTCATTTTTTGATTGCATTTGGACTGTCATTCCTGTTAGAATCCAAGATCACCTGCATGCAAATGGATACCTGTCACATGCAAAAGACATTCAGAACCAAGAAGATGTTCTGCAAACCTCAAAGTGTAAAATGCATTATTAGAATCTCAGTTATTATAAAGAGATCAATCCTTATGAAGGAGATCAAGAAACCCTAAATGAAACCCTAGTGTGCACACTTAATAATTAATCAATTATTAATGTGCCTAAGTTTAGCTTAAGCAACTAGAGGAATAAGTGACTTAATTAATTAACCAGTATGATGTAATTAATTAAGCGTAATAAAATTATTACTCTAACACCCCCCCTTAAGATGAACTTAGGAAGAAGCTAAAACACTAGAATAAGATGCATGCAAGAAAAAGATGGGTCCTGGCAACTAGGCCTGATCAGGTACCCATTTACAAATGCAAGAAAGAGGTAGAGGAGGAAAACCCAGTGGGACAAAACCCCCCTACAATGATATGACATGCTGCAAAGAAGCACTGGAAGAACACTGTAGAGTAACACTGGAACCGCAATCTAGCAAGCAAGGAAAGATACTTCTGTCTACAAGAAACCATATCGGAATCATAATGATGCAATAGCAGACCCGATGCCACAGAACACTCGAAAACTCCAAACGGGAACAACTCTGGAATCTATGAAGCAGCAGTCGATTATTAAATGATGTATCACTGAAAATGAAGTGCAAAGATGCAAGAAGCACTCTCCCAACTGTCAAAATATCCAAGTAATCTCCAAAACACCCATTGGGCCAAATCTGGAATAATGAAAAACCTGGGATAGATACAGAAAAAAGTGCATGGACAGCAACATAGAGCTCCTCAATACCTTTCCAACGCCGCAAAGATAGCGAAAATCGGAGATCGTGGCAAAAGGTTATGAGCTCGGAAGCATAAAAAGTACATCTGACTTCAACCAGCAATAAATGCAGTAAAACAGGAAAATACTGAAAAATAAACTACACCAAATGAAAGTGCTCGGAACCAGCTTTCCGGCGATATCTTGTTTGCCCGATTTCGATACCGTATGCCCAAGTTATGCCAAAAACAAAAAAACTGCTCTTTTAGGGCAAACTAGGGTTAGGAGGGGCAAGGAGGGGCCATACAGACGCTGACGTCATGCTGACATCAGCGGTTCACGGGCATAAATTTGACGGCCTGCAAGTCGTCGCCGCAAAAAATTGGCTTCCCTGTAGAAAAATTTCGGCCCCTGGTCACCCATATGACCGTGGGCGCAAAGCAGGGGGCTGGGGGAGAGCAGGTGGTTCTCCATGGGACCGGCGGCCGAGGGTGAGAAGCCCTCAGGGGCTGGGCGGACCCGGTGGCAGGTGGGCTGAGCGCCGCTCAGTGGTGGCGGACCGGCGGCCGCCTAGTGGCCGCTCGGTGGCCGCCGGGCGGCGCTTTTCTACAATACTGGAGGCGCAAAAACCAAAGCCGATTTCGTACCTTTTCCTCGATTTTTGTGCCGTTTTCGCTTCAAAATGCGTGCTGGGGACGCCGTACGGCTTCCCTGGCAAAAAAATTTTGCCTCCCAGATCAACTTCACCAAAATCAACCAAACGACAGGCGTTCCTAGGGTTTTGAGGCACTGCGAACGCGATGGTGACGTCCATTTGAGCCCATAGTGTGCCAAAAAATCGGCTACCCCTAGATCTTGCAAAAAACGATGCCTGTGGAAACCCTTGCACTTGAAACTCATTGAGAAGCCATATCTTCAGATCACGAACAGGCAGCGACAGGTCTAGAGCTCTGATACCATGTTAGAATCCAAGATCACCTGCATGCAAATGGATACCTGTCACATGCAAAAGACATGCAAAACCAAGAAGATGTTCTGCAAACCTCAAAGTGTAAAATGCATTATTAGAATCTCAGTTATTACAAAGAGATCAATCCTTATGAAGGAGATCAAGAAACCCTAAATGAAACCCTAGTGTGCACACTTAATAATTAATCAATTATTAATGTGCCTAAGTTTAGCTTAAGCAACTAGAGGAATAAGTGACTTAATTAATTAACCAGTATGATGTAATTAATTAAGCGTAATAAAATTATTACTCTAACAATTCCTTCTTTAGTAATTTGGCACATAAGGTGAGAGTGAAACCTTTGAAATTTTAGGAAAGACATTTCTTCAATGCATTTGATTATCTACAAGATAGAAAAGGAAATATCAGAGGTTGTTAACTCATATGTTCAAAAGCATAAAAATATTGCTTCCTTATTTATAGTTTGGGATGTATCTATCTTGTAAAACTGGAAAAATATTGTTCTCCCATTTTTGGGAAGTTTACATCACCCAAACAAGTTGAATTGGATAGGAGTTCAATTAAATGGATCCATTTGCAACCAGGTTTTCTAAAGATAAACTTTGATGGTGCTTCAAGGGGAAACCCTAGAATATCAAGTGCAGGTGTCTGTGTTAGGAACCATCTAGGGTCTATCATTGATTTAAGCTCGTCATGCCTTGCATATGGATCCAATAATGTTGCAGAAGCTACAACAGTTTTGTTGGATCTTGAAACAACTCTAAAAATGGGCATCTCCAATATTCAAGTAGAAGGGGATACTCTCATAGTTGTGAACACTTGTAAATAGAGGAAAATACACAATTGGGGGCTAAAGTATATTCTTCATCAAGTTTGGGTTTTATTAGAAACAATTTAGGCATATTTAATCATACATACCTATCGTGAAGGCAATAAACTAGCATATTGTCTTGCAAGCATGGGTTGTGACTCATTGGAGGTGGTAGTGAAAAATAACATGGAACAAATTCGTGAATTACCCCAACTCTTGTCTATTATAAAGCAAGAATTGGTGCCATTAGTACTATCCTAAACAACCTTGAGTCATGATGAACAACAGCATCTACATTTGTTGCAATATGACAATACCTTTTCAACTGATAACATGTATCTTCTACTTATAATGGGTTCAGGGGAGATATCATTGTGATGAATTTGATAGTGTAGACATCTAAATTTGACCACTTCTACATGGTCAAAATCATCTACTCTATTCATCTATTTTATTAATAGTGATTAAATAATTTATTTAATCATTATTTCATTTTTTGCCTAAGGTTCCTAAAGTATGTAATTAAATAAATTAAATACTTTACCTTATCCATTTTCTTCTCTAAATTAAATAAATATGACAAATGATTTAATTTAGTCTTTTAACCCATTTGGATTAAAACCAATTTTTAATTCCCCCTTTTTCTCTCTCCTTGTCACATTCTCCATAACCCCCTTTTAATCCAGATTAAATTAATTAATTTGTGATTAGGATGTGCACCACTTAATCTTAATTAAGTGTCACATCCTCCATAATCTCCCACTTGCCTCTAATCTCTCATTAATTATCCTAAACTTGTGTTTGCACAACCTTAATCAAAGTCATTAACCACATTTAGCTTACCTTTTCTGGTCAACCTTCCCACTTACCATTTTTAGCCTGGACTCTCTTTCCCATGTGAATTTTTAATTCACATTTATTTTCTCAAGGCTCCTCACTTCCCCATGTGAATTTTTAATTCACTTTTGTCTTTCCAAGGTCTTCCCCATCCCCATGCAAGATTCTAGAAGGCTTGACTTGTCACTTTACATGTGCCAAGGACTTCTAAAACCTTGGACTTGCCACATCACCCACATGTGACAAATCTCCAGCTTTTTGGAGACCTTTTACCCAATAAACTCTCCAATGAATGTAAATTTTTAATTTGCATTTATTTTTCCAACCACTTCCCCTTTTCCCATGAATATTTTTGAGGAATTCTAAAATTCCTCAAATGTCTCTTTCATCCTCATTTGGGGACAAGGAGTTCCTTTTTGAGGAAATCTTCTCGTCCCCCAAGATACCTCAAAGGTACTTGTCCTTCATCCACCTCATGTACTTCTCTTCCACCTCATTTCCACATCATTCCACCCTAAGACATCTCACATTCCACATGTCAAGATGTGAGGGCTTGTGAGTCCTCAACTCACCATAGCCGTTCATCTTGATGTTGTTGGATCAATATCAATCGTTGAATTCTCTAGAGAATTCCAATTATCCTATAAATACCCCCTCATTTCTCCCATTTTGGGGATCAAGTTTTTTGCTACCAAACT
The DNA here is from genome assembly GCA_007115665.2 of Sequoiadendron giganteum. Taxonomy (NCBI): domain Eukaryota; kingdom Viridiplantae; phylum Streptophyta; class Pinopsida; order Cupressales; family Cupressaceae; genus Sequoiadendron; species Sequoiadendron giganteum. The sequence goes on along the minus strand of CM021110.1, from coordinate 268,881,154 downwards.
CTTGCCAAATTGTCATTTGTAGCATTCTAACTTTTTCATAATATTTCTCATCAATCCATCTTGCATCTTGCATCCACTTCACTCCATTGCCATCCAAGGAACACACAAGACATCCAAAGATCAAGGGCCAACCAAGGAATGAGCAGCATGAAGGTATAACAATCAACAATCAATTTGTTTATTTTGCTCTCATGTTATCTATTTCTTAGGCTAATCATTAAGGTGCCCTTTTCTTATGTTAGTTCTTCTTATTGCATTACTCATTATTTGTTTAGGATCTCATAGTAGGACTTGATATTTTTAGAGGATCACATTTCTGGCATGCCCGGTGGGATGCACAAAAGGGTTTCTTTCTTTTACGTTTGTTGTTGTTTAGCTTGTTTGCAAATTCAGGTCGCAGAGGGGCGGATTTTCCCTCTCGGGCGCTGCAAAAGTGCGGATACACCCTCACGATTTGACATTTCTGACAATTATTACTACAGAAGTATGGATATGCCCTCACGATCAGATGATTCTGACAGTTTTTACTGCGAAAGTGCAGATATGCCCTCGCGTTCTGACATTTTTGCTAACTGTTTTTTTGCAGAAGTGCGGATACACCCTTGTGTTCCGACGTTTTTGCTAATTGTTTTTCTATAGAAGTGCGGACACGCCCTCGCGTTGCGATGTTTTTGCTAACTATTTTTCTGTAGAAGTGTGGACACGCCCTCGTGTTCCAACATTTTTGCCTAACTGTTTCATGCAAAAGTGTGGATACGTCCCCACATTCCAACATTTTTTGCTAACTATTTTTTGCAGAGGGGCGGATTTTCCCTAAACAACACGTTCAGGAAGGTAAAAAAGTTGCATTTTAGCTTTGTTTTGTCTCTTTATTTTGTTGTTTTGTGCTCTAATCCTCTAACTCTCTTTTTTGGTGGGTGAAGTCAAATTTCTTGCTAATATCTTGAGTATTTTTCTGAAAATCACAAAGGGAAAAAGATAAAACAACTGACATTTGCTTACAGGGCCTTTGTTTTATTCTAATTTTTAAAGTCTTTCCTTACTGCTTCATCTATTACTTAGTATAAGTAGGGGAAAGTAATATTTGCTTCTTGTTGTGTTTTTTTTATTTGTGTTACCCTAAGGGGGCATTAGTTTGTTTTCACCTTCCCTCTTTGCACTTTGTGCGGATCCGAGGGGGGTAGTTGGAAATGATTAGTGTCTTCTTCTTAGCAAGACCTGCTTGGGGATTTCATCACCCCAAGGGATGATCCCAACCACACATATCGGTAGTGTATATAAAGGGGTGAGAGCCAAAGTTGTACCCCAATCCAGTTGCGTTGTAATTGGCAGAACATCAAAGCTAGGGTGATACCTAGATAGACGTGAAGAGTTGGTCTAAGCCTTGTAGTATCTCACTGGGGTTCCCGACTCATGCTTGTGACAGACTAGTGTTCATGGTTGTGCCTCATGTACCGAGCATATATCAAGGACTCCCTAGAAACCTTGTTCATCCTAGAGTAAGACCTTTGTTGGCCATACCCTTTAAACACTAATCATAGGATTGTGCTTGTTCAAAATGTCTTTCTATGAAAAACCAATAAACTTTGATAAGTCAAACCTTCATTGAGTCATTTTAAGTCCTTGCCATAATCCCTCATCCAAACCAAGTCACTGCTTTCCTGCAGAGGGGCGGATTCCCCCCCTATTTCAGCACTTTTCACTACAGAAGTGCGGATACCCCCCCTGTTCTGACGTTTCTGCCAATCTTTTTACTACAGAAGTGCGTATATGCCCCCCTGTTCTGACGTTTCTGCCAGTCTTTTTACTACAAAAGTGTGGATACGCCCCCTTGTTCTGATTGTTTTTGCCAGTATTTTTACTATAGAAGTGTGGATACGCCCCCCTGTTTCGACATTTTTGCAAGTCTTTTTACTGCAGAAGTGCGGATACGCCCCCCTGTTCTGACAGTTTTACTGCAAAAGTGTAGATACGCCCTCCTAAATGGACAATTTCATCCATTTGACCATTATAAACCTCTGTTTGAACCCCCAAAGTCTCCATTTGACTATTTGATCATCCTAAACACTCATCTAACCAATTCAAACATCCATTTGACCATTCCAAACCTCCATTTAACCTTTCTAAAATGTCCATTTGCCACATTCACATTGATCATTCCACCATTAGGGATACCCAACTTACCGTGTGACCTAAACATTTCCATCAAGACATCTTCCATTTGCGTTCATCATCATACCTCAACACAAAATACCTTAAACCTTGTTTTAGGAGTTATCTCTCGAATTGACCAAGGCGTTAATTTTGATCATTATCCTACATATCAATCCTTGTCTTCAACCTAATCAATCTGCTTCTATCTTGAGGTGGATTTGTGTTGTAAGTCAAGATGATTGGCCCAAATCAATCCCCTTCCATCTCAAGGCGGATTCAGTGTCGTGATCATTGATTTAATTCGATAAACCAACGTTATAAGTCATTTAGGGTAATTTCCAAATCAGGTTTTAGGATCCCCTCCATCAACCAATCCTTATCCAAATCATCAGCTTGATACATCATCAATTGATCCATCATCCAATCCAATCCAATCATCAAATTGATACATCATCGTTTGATCCAATCAAATCAATCCTCATCCAAATCATCAAATTGATACATCATCATTTGATCCAAACAAATCCAATCATCATACATCATCAATTGATCCAAACAATCCGATCATCAAATTGACACATCATCATTTGATCCAATCAAATCAATCCTCATCCAAATCATCCAATTGATACATCATCAATTGGTCCAAACAATCCAATCCCAATCCAAACCGTCCAATTGATACATCATCCAATCTAAATCAATCAATCCAAATCATCACCTAGATCATCCTTTAGAGATTGCATCTTGAAATCACTTAGTTGTTTTGCATGTTCATGCCCGTTCAAACCCGTTCACAAACAAAACAGAAAATGGCAAATCAACAAACTCAAGGTTCCCAACCGAATGTCCCTCAAGATCCTAATAACATTCCACACGATACTCATAACAGCGTCTCATCTCAATCAAACACCGACATCCATAATATCACACCGCCTAGTGACGAAAACATGGTCAATCAACCCGAAGTCATCGTTGATGAATATCTCAGTAATCCTGCCAATGTCCAAATGACTAATTGTCTCCTAAATGAACGTGGGGATAATACCCTTGCCACTTTACTCATGAAGGGAGTCAAATCACCATCCGGTTTCAATACATCACAATATTCCCTTCCCCCATTTGCTGACCCACACACCTCACAAAATGTTCCAAAAACTTCCTACGTTCCTGAAGGTGCACCTGCTGAAAATTGGTACCACCCCGAACTTGGAAATGTTGTCATCCATCAAGTCCAATAATATCCTCATCTTCCAACCACAACATCTAATATTCCACCACCCAATCCTAATGATCCCCATGCCTATGGCATGCCACCATACATCCCATCTGCTCCACCACTTCCTCCCCCATATTCTAATATTGGGGGCACACCTAAACTTACCAATGTGCTACCTCCTACATTTCAACAACCTCTGAATAATCCACACCAATCCACCACACTACCTTAACCGCCACAACATGTTGCTACTATTATAGCTTCATCTCAACACTTGCATCCACAACATCCACAACATACTACCATTCTCACACAACCATCACATCAAGTAGTGCAACCTACCTCACAACAACAACAACACATCTCACCTCACCCCTCTCAACAACAACAACACATCTCATCTCACCCATCTCATCAACAACAACATATCTTATCTCATCCACCTCATCAAAAAAAACAACAACCTCCACAACAACATGTGCATATCCCTACACAAACACACCATAACCCGCTTACTAAGTACCTCTATCATCCCTCTAGCACATACACTATTCCATCCCATACGAATCCTCATCAGAATGCACAAAACCAAACACATACCCAATTGCCACCTTACACCAATCTTTCACAACCTCAACACCAACCCCACCAACAAACATTGAATCCATACCCATATGTCCCACAACAACCCACCATTGCGCAACAATACCAATCCTATCTGCCCTACTATCAAAAACAACAAACTCACCAATAGGGGGCACCTTACACTTCCTATTACCAACAACCATCATCACATCAACAAAGAGGCCCTACGCATTTCCAAAATGCTATGTAGCAACAAGAACCCTCTCTTGTTTCCTACTATCAACAACAAGTGGTTCCCACCCTACACAATCAGTCATCCAACTATCAACCCACTTACAATCAACAAACACACTCATAACCGAATCAACCCGTTTATGATCCAACAATGGTAGGGCCATCCTCATCATATCCATAATACTATCCATACAATCAATCTACTTTGACTCCTACGACTCCTATCAATAAGGACTTGGAAGAAGTAAAAGCAGCATTAAATGACCTACAAGCTGGAGCGGGTAAACAATCATTCAAGTTTGAGGACATATGTCCTTATCCTTTTGATCCCTCCATCTCGTTGATTCCTTTTCCCAAAAATTTTGAGATACCAAGGACCCTAGAGCCCACCTTCAAGAATTTTACACCCATTGCCAAGAGGTCATGCATAATGACAATTATCTTATCCGACTTTTCCCAAAGAGTCTACAAGGGGTTGCCCTTAACTAGTTTATGGGTCTTGAAAAGGGATCTATCAAAACCTTTGCACAATTATTCGAACAATTTGTCTCTCACTTCTCTTTTAATCTAGAGAAAGATATTGACACACTTGATCTCCTCAAAGCAAAACAACATGATGGAGAGACCTTTACAAGCTACTTGCAAAGATGGCATGCCTTGGCTAGCAGGATGAAATCCCCACCAACAGAAAAAGATATGGTCATGTTATTTATCAAAAATTCCCACCCAGATATGGCTCATAATTTCCAACTCCATTGTATCATCACCTTTGCGGGACTTGTGGAGAAAGGCCCCATCTTAGAACGAGCCCTTGTTGCAAAAGGGCAAGTCAAACATTTCAATTCTGATAGAGAGAAATCCTTTGGGGATAAACCTCATTATTGGAATAGAAATAAAAATGTTGTCAATGATGGTGTCACTGACACCAAACATGTTCAAGTGTCCACCACCATGCAAAGATACCCTCCTCTGCAACAACCGTCCATCCAGAATGCCATATCCGTCCCCCAAGGGGCACCACGACAACAATCCAACCAAAATAACCAAGGGGAAACAAATGAAAATTCAATCAGTTGGGAGAACCCCTTAGCATGGTGTTTAACAAGCTTCTTCAAGCTAATTATCCCATCACATATCCTGTCACCAAACCTCTTGATACATCCAAACCCAAGCCTGCTTGGTTTAAAGACAATGAATATTGTGAATTTCACAAGATTAAGGGGCATACCTTAGATAAATGTCAAGGCCTAAAAACCTACATTCAAGGCCTCATCGATCAAGGTGAAATCCATGTAGATGCTAATGCAAAATCTTTGTCCAAAGCTCAACTTTAGATATATCAAAATGCTTTTCCTAACCACAATCGGGGTCCTAGTACTTCCAACTCTAATCTTGTACCTAGCAACAATAACCAACAAGGTAACATCACTAATAACATCAACTATAAAAATGTTCCATACAATTATCAAGGTGTGGTCTCATATGTAGAACAAGTGGAGCCATGTGTATCCATGATACATGTCAAAGGAAAAGATTCACAATATGTTGTTACCACTCAATGAACTCGCATCACAGTCCCCGCAGCTCCTCCATCCACCCAACGACAAATTGCCAATTCACAATATAACATCCTAGACCATGTAGGCAAGACTGCAGCCCAAATATCCATCTTAGATCTGCTTAAGTCATCCCCCATGCATCAAGACATCTTGACTAAGGCTTTGCAAAGCACACAAGTGCCTGATAATATTGACCCTACCCAATTTCAAGCATTCATAGGCAATCTCTCATCAACCTATCAGTTAGCCTTTAGCCAAAAAGACATGTCGCATCTTGATTCAAGCCACAACCGCCCCCTCCATCTCGAGGTTGGTGTAAGTTGTCAAAAATTAAAAAGGGTACTAGTAGATAATGGTTCAGCCCTAAATCTATGCACATTAAAATTCATACAACAGGTTGGATACACCTAGGCTGATCTAAGAAGTCAAGTTATCACCATCAAGGCGTATGATAATGCAGAGTGGGATTCTGAGGGTATTATTTGCCTCCCTATTCAAGTGGGCCCCATTGTACAATACACTATGTGTCATGTTCTGGACCTTGAACATCCATACAACATTCTTCTTGGCCATCCATGGATTCATTCTATGCAAGTCGTCCCATCCACCTATCACCAATGCTTAAAGTTCCCATTTCAAGGAGTGGAAGTCACCATACAAGCTGACCCCCAACCTTTTGAATATTGTCATGCCTTAGAAGCTTCCTTTCTACATTTGCATTACTGTCTTGGAGTCGAAATGGGGGCAACCCCAACATCTGATCTTGACCCATCCACCAATACACTAAACACTTCATCCCCACCATCATCCACACCTGGTTCCACCGTCACCAAGGTCCAGATCATAGACAAGGGATGTGGCGAATATGAAATGCATACCACACTCAATATGGCAACCATTCCACCTTCGCCCCGCACATATGGACAACCAATTCTGCCAGTACCAAAAGTGGAATAAAAGACACTTACACTTACCTCCAAGAACATGGGGTCAATAACATTCAATGATTTGGGATCCCTCCAGGATCAAATGGACGAAGATATCAGTCAATGGGTTTATTGGGAGGAACCTGAGCCACCATGTCCCCTTATGGAATACTTTCAATAGGTCTATCCATGTGCCTCTAAGTTCATTGAAAAGTGTCATTACCAAGGCGGAGGCCTTGGTGCAAAAGAACAAGGAAAATGCCAACCCATTAAAGCAACTACCATCCGACCAAAAAATTTGGGCTTGGGTTATGATACTAAATAGAAGGGTCCTGCGACATCCTCTAGCACTTCTAACAATGTTAGTGTTGACAACAGTTCCTTCGAAGACATACCAGAGGAAGAGTCCATCATACACATGTACAATGATTTGAATCACATTGACCTCCCTACCATGTTCGAATGCTTATATGTTTGCACCATAACCTTATCCCTCAAACATCCCGAACTTATTGATTATGACCTATAAGGTAGAGCACCTTTCAACACATTTCCCTCAGAGGATACTTATGTACATCTAATGGGATTGAAGGAGGATGAACGCCCTAATTGCAAAAACAAAAAGAAGCAAAAACAAAATGGATCATCAAGTGAAAACCTCACCGAGGAGCTTTTTGACTACGAAAAAGTAAAAAAAAAGGATGTATCTGACAGTGAAAACCTTAATATGGCATTGGAAGATGGGGACATTCATCTTCCCCTTGTAGGAACACAACTATCTAAGCAATCTTCAATTCTCATTGAAGAAACACAAGAGGTGAATTTGAGGACAAAAGAAACTCCAAGGATCACCTATGTGGCTAAATCTTTATCAGAGGAAGAATATCTCACCATTGTACGAATTCTCCAAGAAGGGGTTATCAGATTTGCATGGGCTTATTTTGATATGCCTGGCTTGGATCCTAATCTTGTTGTACATCATTTGGATGTCCGTTCAGACGCCAAACCTATCAAACAGAAGCTCCAAAAGATGCACCCGCAGGTGGCACTATTAGTTAAGAAAGAATTGGAAAAATTACTAGATGCTGGCTTTATCAGGCCCATTGATTATTCTGATTGGATTTCCAATATAGTACTTGCAGCTAAACCTAACAGAGACATCATAATTTGCACATATTTTTGGGATCCTAACAAGGCCTATCCAAAAGATGAATTTCCATTGCGTAACATCGACATGTTGGTCGACATTACTGCAAGACATGAGATGTTATCCCTCATGGATGGCTTCTCTAGCTACAATCAGATCCGGATTGCCCCTGAAGATCAACACAAAACCACTTTTACAACACGTTGGGGTACTCTCTGTTACAATGTCATGCCCTTTGGTCTCAAAAATGTGGGGGCAATATATCAACGGGCAATGATGGTTATATTCCATGACCTCATCCACATCATCATGGAAGATTATGTTGATGACCTACTGGCAAAATCTGGAACCAGACAAGAGCACCCTGCCATTTTGAAAAGGATCTTTGAGCGCTTAGAACAGTACAAGCTTCGACTGAATCCAAAAAAGTGTGTGTTTGGTGTCACATGAGGGAAATTATTGGGCTTCATAGTTTCCCAAAGAGGCATTGAGGTTGACCTGGCTAAGGTGAAAGCTATCATGGATATGCTTCCATTGAGAAACCTAAAACAATTAAGGAGCCTCCAAGGGAAGCTACAATCCATCCATCGGTTTATATGCCAGCTTGTGGATAAATGTCAGTCATTCACCCACCTTCTCAAGAAAGACACCACCTTCAAGTGGAATCAACAGTGTCAGTTGGGTTTTGACATGATCAAAGGATACTTGGCCCACCCACCGATCTTGATGCCACCTATCCTTGGAAAACCCCTCTTATTGTACATATTTTCCATGACAGTTGCATTGGGGGCATTATTTTCACAACATGATGAATCCTCAAAGGAACGGGCAATCTATTACATTAGTCGAACACTGGTCGTTTATGAACTCAATTATTCACCAATGGAAAAAGAATGTCTCGCTGTAATCTTCAGCACACAAAAGCTACGCCACTATATTCTTAGCCATCCTATAAAATTGATATCCAAAGTTGACTCCCTCAAGTACCTGTTATCCAAGACAGCCCTGACTAGTCGAATTGCTAAATGGATCATGCTCCTAAGTGAGTTTGATATAGAATATGTGGATAGAAAGGCCATTAAAGGACAAGTAATAGCGGATCAGTTGGAAAATGCCCCATTAGTGGACGCTTATCCCATAGAAACAAAATTTCCAGATGAAGGAGTATTTGCAGTCTTAGAAGCCACCACTTGGAGACTGTATTTTGATGAATCACACACTCATAATGGATCGAGGGTAGGAGTCTTGCTTATTACCCCCCAGGGCGATTAAATACTGAAATCATTCAGACTGGATTTTCCCTGCACCAAAAACATCTCTAAATATGAAGCCCTTCTCACGGGCCTCAGAATTGCAGTCCAATGGCACATCACTCATCTGCAAGTTTTTGGTGATTCCTAGTTGGTCATAAAACAGGCCAATGACGAGTTTCTAACAAAAGTTGAAAATTTGTTGCCATACAAATGAATGGTGGATGACTTCAAATAATATTTCACCTCAATCCAATTTGAGTAGATCCCAAGACTCTAGAATAAGGCAGCAGATGCTATGGCTACCATTGGTTCTCTCCTCGACATGCCAAAAGATTGCACAAATTGTCAGTTCCTAGTCGAGCAACTCCTAATCCTAGCATACGATATCCCTGAGAGTGACATGGTGTGTGCTATTGTAGGTCCTAAATCCCCTTGGTGCCATGACATTTACACCTATATTCATGACAACACCCTCCCGTCTGATCTCATGAGAAACCAACGTAAATAATTTATCCAACGCACTGCCTGCTACACCATTATCGATGATACACTTTATCGATGTGGGTATGATGGAACTCTCCTTCATTGTTTAGATGAAACTGAAGCCCACACGACATTAACCGAAGTGCATAGTGGTATTTGTGGGGCCCATTCTAATGGTATGGCCTTAGCCAAACAGATTCTCAGAGCAGGATATTACTGGCCTACAATGGAATAGGATGCTTGTGAGTATGTCAAAAAGTGTCTTCCATGTCAACAACATGCAGATCTGATTCATGCTCCCGCACAAGAGCTACAACCTATCACGACACCTTGGCCATTTTCACAATGGGGTTTCAACTTCATTGGAAAGATCTACCCTCCATCCTCTGATGGTCACACCTTTATCATCACAACCATTGAATACTTCACCAAGTGGGTGGAAGCCATACCACTCACTCACATCACTGGTGTTCAGATCTCTAAGTTCATCCTCTACCATATCCTCTGCATGTATGGTATCCCCTCTACCATCATCATCGACAATGGAAAGCCATTCAAAAATCAGTGTATGAAGCTCCTTTATGACACGTATCATATCCAACATCATTGGTCCACCCCCTATTACCCCCAGGGTAATGGACTAGCAAAAGCAACAAACAAAACATTGATCAAAATCATTAAGAAAATGGTCAATAGCACTTGTTGTGATTGGCACCTCCATATCCATCCTACTCTTTAGGCCTACCATACATCCATCTGCACCCCTACCGGCACTACTCCATACTCTCTTGTCTATGGCGCTGAAGCCATCTTGCCAATCGAAGTTGAAATCCCTTCACTCTGAATCTCCCTCAAGAATCTCATCACTGACGAAGACACCCGAGTAGCACGCTTGGCACAATTGGAATTGTTGGATGAAAAATTGGTCAAGGCTTATAACCATCTATAAGCCTATCAACACTGACTCAAAAGGATCTACAGTAAGAAAGTACGCCCTCTCCAATTCAATGTTGGTGATTTAGTCCTTAAAGAGAATCAGCGGAATCAGCAAGATCAAGAGAAAAAGGGCAAGTTTGAAGCAAACTGGTTGGGCCCTTATGTCGTCACTACAAAATTTGGTTATGGCACCTATAGACTCTCCACCCCTAAAGGGGAGCCCTTGGAGGAACCTATCAACATCATGCACCTGAAGAAGTTCTACACTTAGGTTAGCTGGGGTATCCTTCCTAGTAAAAGTCAAAAATACAAAAAAATCAAAAATCAAAAAATCAAAAAATAGTAAAGAGAAATAATTCATCCTATTGTGAAAACCACCCCTGCATGGTGGCTTAGATATGTATGATTTGTGAAAACCTGGAAACAGGAACCTCTCATATAGGACTTAATCATCATCTACCTTGCATCCAGGTTACTTCATGGCTTATCCGCCGATTCCTCAATCCCCATATCCTCCCATCCGCTTGCATCACCTCGTCGCTTGGTATATTCTGGTTGAGCATTGGATGACCGTCATCCGCTATCTAACACCCTATGATTTTTGTCCTGATCTGAGCTTGTGTCCCCTCATTTTCATGTCTATCTCCATATAGGTCCACTCTTTGTTCCGGTCCCCATCTAGGTCTCCTCATGGTCTTCTTCTAAACTATGTTGCCCTTGCGCTTGCATGTAGGAAAGGCTGATCATTTGATCCACCCCCGGGGCTTCTCGTTGTCTTCTTTTGTGGTCATTCTATTTGATCGTTGTCCTCCATCATCTATCTTTATCATCCTCTTTCTGCTTTTATCATGGTCTTCTTTTGAACTACGCTGCCTCTGCACTTGCACGTAGGCAAGGCTAATCTTTGATCGGCCCCCGAGACATTTTGTCCTTCGTCCTCAGTCATCATAGTCCACTTTTTGATCTTGTCCATCCTTGGTCTTTTGTCTTGTCTGAACTACATTGCCCCTACACTTGCACATAGGCAAGGTTGATCTTCTGATCTTCCCCTGGGGCTTGTGTCTGTCTTGGTCATCCATCAGTTTCCACCAGTCCACTTTCTGCTCTTTTACCATGGTCTTTTCCTGAACTACGAGGGCTCTGTGCTTTCACGTAGGCAAGGTTGATCTTTGATCAATGCTCGAGCCCCTAGGTCTTTAGGTTGTGTCTTGTCCTCTTGTTGTCAAGTATATCCCTATCATCGCTGATTCTTCACAAACAAGATCTTCTCGTATCAAGAAATCTGCCCAATGGCAATTATCCTGCATCATCTAGGTCACTTTAGCTTGGTATCCACCATCGGTCTTAATAGGATGCATCCTTCCTAATAGACCACATAAACCTCATCCATCCTTGGGATCTTATGGAAAAGGATGCTTGTAATTGATTATGATCTTTTGGTACTTTTGGATTTTGTTTATTATTTGAGCTCCCTCTAATCACTAGTCAAGATCACCATGATCCTTCATATTGTGGTGTGTTTTTCCTAGTTAACATAGGGACATCTCTTGACTATTGTTGCTGTCTGTTGGGATGCTCCACATAATACCCACCATGATTTCTTTTAGATCCTGTGTTATGTGGGGGCATCCCTTTGTGCTTGTGGTTATTCAAATACCTGGCCCGACCAAAGTCATCACGACTTTGGGGTATTGGGATAGCCTTCTTGTTTGGTGTGTTTGTTTCACGTATTAGACATTAATCCTTCTTGGTTTACATACCCTGACACCTAATGTCTTATGCTATAGCAAAAACTAGTGCTCTAAAGGATGGCAAACTGCATTCATGTTGCATTTCATCATATTGCATATTCCCCTTTCATCCAATCTTCCCCCTACGTTTATGACTCCTAATTTTGGCTGTGCAAACTCTCATTCCCTCTTACTAAATTTTCTTCTTAAGATCCTTAAGGTTCTTGATAGGTATTGCACTCCACACACCCTACGCCTACCCATTGATACCTATGTCTACATTCATTTAAATCCATTCATCCATTTACATCCATTCATCTATCCATATGGCATTAATTCATTTAGGTTCATTTACCCATTTACATCCATTCATTTATCCATTTGCATCAATTCATTTAGGTTCATCATTTATCCATTGCATCAATTCATTTAGGTTCATTTATCCATTGCATTAATTCATTTATCCATATGGCATTAATTCATTTAGGTTCATTTATCCATTTACATCCATTCATTTATCCATTTGCATCAATTCATTAAGTTCATTTATCCATATTGCATTAATTCATGTAGGTTCATTCAATTCTTTATGATCATTTATCCATACATTTCTATATCCACCTATGCATCATTATTAGGCCCATATTAATTACATCATACATACAATTGCATTAAGATTCATAAATCATTAACATCATCCATAATCACCTCATCCACACATGCATAAATAAATCATTAACATCATAACACAACATCCATATCAACACAAAAACATCATATACATATGCATAACATACATCATCTATCATCATAACATCAATAATGCATAACATAAATCATCCATCACAATAATCTTAGACATAATATCAATGGGGACCATCACATATCATCATCAAAATAATACAATGTCCAAATCCAAAATATAGTCACCACATAATCACCTACATATCATCCTCAAATAAGAAGCATAATCTCAAAATATGCGTTGCACCACCATCTGGTACCTGTCAAAAGCACCTGTATCCTATCACCTGTCCTCTGCCTGCCCTGACCTGCCCACACCTAACCTCTGAGGAGACTCAGGTATCGGTCCCCTGTGTGTTAGAGTTCCCTGAGACTCACACCCTGGAGTCCCAAACTGAGAAGGAGTCAGCTGGAAATCACTGTACCCCCTGGTTCGTGTCCCTAAAGACTAGGACCGTGCTGACATCTATTGTATCTGCCTAACATACTATGATATATGCTGCACCGGATCTGGCACTGCCTGCTCATACACACCCCTCCAGTATGCCGCCTCGTGCATGTACTCATCTCTCTGCTCATACCTATACCTATCCCACTCTCTGTTAATGGCTCGCTTCTCCTACTCCCATGCCTCCTATGGGACTGTCAGTAGTCATATCTACTCTACGACCCTCTCCCTCTCTGCCCACATAGTCTCTAGTTCTGTCCCATCACCCTACCCTCGATGTGCCTGCATCTGAGCTATATCTCTCTCGACATTCTCTACCTGGCCAACTGTTGCATCTCTCTGAAACTGCAGGATCTGGACCTGTCTCAATACACTGTCCCTCTCCCCCTATAGTGCCTGCATCTATCCCTGTACACTTTCCCTCTCCCCCTGTAGTGTCTATACCCATCCCTATGCACCCTCTCTCTCACTACACTGTCTCTAATTCGACCTCTGTGGCCTCGACCCTCGCCCACATCTCCTCTAAATATGCCTCTGTCATGGATACCCTCTCCTACAGTACTGTCCTCTCCTCCAAAAGTCCTGTCACCTGAACTCTCAATGCCTCCATCTCCCTCTCAGCCCGCTGAGAACACTCTACAGAGACATGATCTCCTCCCCTATTGGCTCTGGCTGACCTCACATTTGAGCAACTGTCATCGCTGCCTCTAGCCTGTCTTGGTCCCATGTCACCTGAGCCAGCTCCCCCCATACTCTCTCCATCCCTACTCACGTCTCATCCCTCTCTCTCTCAACCACCTGTATATATGTCATCAGCTGGCCCACAACATGCTCAAACACTATCATCTCTGTCTCCTTCACCTTCTGCACCTCTGCCTCGTCCCTCCTCAACTCCTCCTCTAACACCCATACCCTAGCCTGGGCCCCTCTTAGTAACATCATTGGATCATCAACTACAGTTGCTAGTACTACTGCTAGAGGCTCCACCATCTCTACATCCACGTCATCGCCTCCCCCTCTATCTCCTCCTGCATCTGCTCAGCTTGGCTTGTCAATCGAATCCTCCACAGCTATCCTCTCCTCCCCACCCTCATCAGTCTCTGTGGCTCCCCTCCAGGTCGCCTCTCCCCTCTGGCTCCTACTCCGCTGGCTGGACCCTCCTCTATCAACTACTCTCAGGCATGCCCCTAGGACATCCTCTGACATCTGTCACCCTCTCTACTCCCTCCTAAGGATCTCTGACCCTCGCATCCTCATGTGGCTCTCTGGCCCTTGCCTCCTCCTGTGGCTCTAGGTATCTCACTTGCACCTACCTCCATCATACTCTACCACCAATCCCTGTCTATGCTTCCCTCCCCTCCACCACCCAGAGCATCTCCACCTCTGACTCGCTCCCCAATCTCACCACCTTTATCTCCTCCCCCCAACCACCTGCTCCTCCTACCTCTCTCTCCTCTCCCTCATCACCTTCCCCTCTTGCCTCCATCTCCACAACCACATCTCTCCTCACCCTTCTCGCCCTCCTTAGCGGTCACCTCCTCCTCACCCTACCCCTCCTCGTCGACTGATCTCCAACGCCACCCTCCTCTGCACCACCACTCTGATGTCCCTCATCCTCATATCCACCCTACTCCAGGTCCATTGCCTCCCCCTCTGCCTCCTCTGTACCACCACTCTGATGTCCCTCATCCCCCTATCCCTCATCCTCATGTCCACCCTGCTCCAGGTCATCCTGTCCCCCCTCCCACTCATCGTCTGGCCCACACTCTATGGCTCCCACAGTGGGCACCTCTGGTGTAATCCTCTCCCATCGATTGTTGCGAAATCACCGACCATACCGATCTATCACTCTGACATCCTCTGGACCCACCCCTCTCCCTAGATAGGGCACCCCACCTACCATCACCCATGTCTCCCTCACTCCCCTCACTGACAATCTCACACCCCATGGTACCTCTCTGGTAAGCGAACGAATCATAGTTGGTGCTCCTGGAATATCCTACATGAGTCCAAACTGCCGCATCACTCTATCTGGATGATGCATCTCCACTATGTGTCTCGAGCTCCCAATCAAGAAACATCTGCATCTAAAGAATCCTCGATGTCTCTCCTCCTCAGTCTTCCATCCTCTAAACTACCAATACATGTATGGCTTCCATACAATGTACTCCTCTCGTAACTCATCAAACACTCTCCTCCACTGATCCATCTCTCCCTGTGTCTCATACCGTAAGATGCAGCCCTGGGCTGCCCTGAACTCCCAATCCACCAGCTCTCTCTCATCAATCTCTCCTCTCCTGACCACTATGGGTCTTGTCAACGAGATATGCTCCCATCGCCACACTCTGCCCCCTCCGATAACAGAACACGTGCATGTCTCGATATAATTGGGCCAATACACAGGAACCTTAGGAAAATTGCCCCTCCTGCCACTCAATGATATGTCGTATCACCTCCATATACCGCAAGCTGCAGAATCGCCTGCTCCGATCCGGCAGTAGTATCCCATTGATCAAACAACACAAAAACAGTGGCAATGTTGGCACCCCCAAGGCCAAACATCTGTCTACGTCTAGTTGTCCCCTCTATATTGGCAAGTCATCTCACCCGAATAGCACTAGCATGGTCTCATCTAACTGTGCTCCTCTTGACACCTCCTCACTCACTAATCGACCTGCTATTGATATCCTCAAAATCCACCACACATCCTCCAATGTCACCATCATCTCTCTTGTCGAAAGATGAAACATTGATGTAGCCGAGCTCCATCTCTCTATCAGGGTTGTCAGCATCGCCTGATGCACCATCATCTCTAAAAACTGCACTAAGTGCAATAACCCTGCTTTCTCCAGAGTTGCGTGGTCAGCCCCAGTCATCGCCTTGATCCTCACCGCAGTGCCTCTGGCCTTCGCTCATGGGTCCGAACTCTCCTAAAAACCTTCAAATCTTATCCACCTCGTCAAAATTCTTCGTCAAATTCCTCTTCCTACTCCCACAACTTTATTTTTTCCTCTTCTTCTCTCTTTCTCTCTTCTTCTCTCTCTTTTTTTTCCCCTTCTCCCTCCCTCCTTCCTCTCAACCGCGTGGCAGACCCACCCCTGCAGAGGGGCGGACCCGCCCCTACAGCACGGAAGACCCACCCTCAAACGAGGAAGACCCACCCCTGCAATGAGGTGACGCCGCCACTAGTCGTGGCGATGCATGTCCGTGCCACTGGGGTGGCCCCACCGGCCAGAGCGGGGTCACCGCCGTTGGCCGCGAGTGGCGCCACCGCTAGTCACGGTGGCGCCTGACTGCCCCACCACGGGGTGGAACTGCCCCTGTAGTGAAGCGAACCTACCCTGAGCCTGGGGCGAACCTGCCCAACCCCGGGGCGGATCCATTTGGCGAGGGGCATATTCGCCCCCTAACGGAAAAATTTATTTTTCCCCCAGAAACACATTTTTTTTCATCTTTTTAATTTTTTTTTCCTACCCATTTTTTTATTTTCTCCCGCCAACAAAACCCATATTTCACATTTTTCATAAAACATTTCGAATGCATTAAAATTGAGAAAATAATGCATAGTGTTTTGTCACCTACCTGGTGGGTCCCCCCTGCTGAATGTAGGACCGTCGAACCTCATCTGCCCAGTGGATGATCTCGGTGTCACTATCCTGCGGCATCTTTGCTCCTCGTCTGCTTGCCTTCTTCTCCTCTATTCTCAACTGCTACAGTGCAAATGAGGTGAGGTAATTTTTAAAACTACCTTATATTCACTTTCCCCCTCTTTTAAGAGGTCTTTTTTACCTCTTATTTACCTTTTTTCCTCCGATTAATTCCTTTTCTTCCCGGGGCCGCCATTTGCACCCCGTTTGTCCGATTGACTTCATTCAAAAAATAAACTTGCCTAATTTTTTGCCCTTTTTCCAACCATACCATCTATTTCTTCCTATCGAGATGTCACCCGAGACCCTCATTTTTCCCCCGTCACCCTCTTGAGGGGGCATACCCTTCACATTTACCAATTTTTTCGGTCATAGTCAATCCCTTCCAGGATTGGGGTATCTTCATCCATTCCACACTAATTGGATAGATCAGGTCCTCCTCCCCATGCTGGGGCATCATCTTTCGGTTACTTCCCCTATAGAGTCATCTCCACTTTCTTTTCTTCGAAGCACGGTTACTCTAACGATACTTCGAAGAGGGGAAAAATGTAGATATCTAAATTTGACCACTTCTACATGGTCAAAATCATCTACTCTATTCATCTATTTCATTAATAGTGATTAAATAATTTATTTAATCATTGTTTCATTTTCTGTCTAAGGTTCCTAAAGTATGTAATTAAATAAATTAAATACTTTACCTTATCCCTTTTCTTCTCTAAATTAAATAAATATGACAAATTATTTAATTTATTCTTTTAACCCATTTGGATGAAAACCAATTTTTAATTCCCCTTTTTCTCTCTCTTTCTCACATTCTTCATAACCCCTTTTTAATCCAGATTAAATTAATTAATCTGTGAGATGTGCACCACTTAATCTTAATTAAGTGTCACATCCTCCATAATCTCCACTTGCCTCTAATCTCTCATTAATTATCCTCATCTTGTGTTTGCACAACCGTAATCAAAGGCATTAACCACATTTAGCTTACCTTTTCTAGTCAACCTTCCCACTTACCATTTTTAGCCTAGACTCTCTTTCCCATGTGAATTTTTAATTCACATTTATTTGCCCAAGGCTCCTCTCTTCCCGATGTGAATTTTTAATTCACTTTTGTCTTTCCAAGGTATTCTTCATCCCCATGAAAGATTCTAGAAGGCTTGACTTGTCACTTTACATGTGCCAAGGACTTCTAAAACCTTGGACTTGTCACATCACCCACATGTGACAAATCTCCAGCTTTTTGGAGACCTTCTTTTACCCAATAAACTCTCCAATGAATGTAAATTTTTAATTTTCATTTATTCTTCCAACCACTTCCCCTTTTCTCATGAAATTTTTTGAGGAATTCTAAAATTCCTCAAATGTCTCTTTCATCCTCATTTGGGGACAAGAAGATCCTTTTTGAGGAAATCTTCTCATCCCCCAAGATACCTCAAAAGTACTTGTCCTTCATCCAGCTCATGTACTTCTCTTCCACCTCATTTCCACATCATTCCACCCTAAGACATCTCACATTCCACATGTCAAGATGTGAGGGCTTGTGAGTCCTCAACTCACCATATCCCTTCATCTTGATCTTGTTGGATCAATCTCAATCGTTGAATTCTTTAGAGAATTCCAATTATCCTATAAATACCCCCTCATTTCTCCCATTTTGGGGATCAAGTCTTTTGCTACCAAACTCTTGCCAAATTGTCATTTGCAGCATTCTAGCTTTTTCATAATATTTCTCATCAATCCATCTTGCATCTTGCATCCACTTCACTCCATTGGCATCCAAGGAGCACATAAGACATCCAAAGATCAAGGGCCAACCAAGGAATGAGCAGCATGAAGGTATAACAATCAACAATCAATTTGTTTATCTTGCTTTCATGTTATCTATTTCTTAGGCTAATCATTGAGGTGCCCTTTTCTTATGTTAGTTCTTCTTATTGCATTACTCATTATTTGTTTAACATCTCACACTAGGACTTGACATTTTTAGAGGATCACAGATAGTACATAGAATATTGTGAAGGGTTGAAAAATAATTGGTCTAGTGCTCCTTCAAGGGACAATGAGTAGTTTAGCTACAAAGAATTGTGTTTATTTTTGGATCATTGATTTAAGCTTGTCACGCCTTCCATATGGATCCAATAGTGTTGCAGAAGCTACAACGGTTTTGTTGGGTCTTGAAATAACTCTAAAAAAGGGCATCTCCAATATTCAAGTAGAAGGGGATTCTCTCATAGTTGTGAACACTTGTAAAGAGAGGAAAATACACAATTGGGGGCTAAAGTATATTCTTCATCAATTTTGGGTGTTATTAGACAAATTTCAGGCATATTTAATCACACATACCTATCATGAAGGCAATAAACTAGTAGATCGTCTTGCAACCATTAGTTGTGACTCATCGAAGGTGGTAGTGCAAAATAACATGGAACAAATTCATGAATTTACCCAACTCTTGTGTATTATAAAGCAAGAATTGGTGCTAGTAGTACTATCCTAAATAGCCTTTAGTCATGATGAATGGCAACATCTGTATTTGTTGCAATATGACAGTACCTTTTCAACTGATAACATGCATCTTCTACTTATAATGGGTTCAGGGGGGATATCATTGTGATGAATTTGATAGTACATAGAATATTGTGAAGGGTTGAAAAATAATTGTTCTAGTGCTCCTTCAAGGGATAGTGAGTAGTTTAGCTACATGGAGTTGCGTTTCTTTTTGGCCTTTAGCTATATTTAATGGAAACATCTAAATTTGCTGCAATATGACAATACCTTTTCAACTGATAACATGTATCTTCTACTCACAATGGATACAAAACATTGTGAATTGTTGAGACATAATTGGTATAGTGCTTCTTCAAGGGACAATGATCAGTTTAACTACAAGGAATTGTGTTTCTTTTATTTTGTTTTGTGTTCATTCATCTTTTGTTCTGACACTGAAGAGGCCCCTCTCATCCATTGGAAAATTAAAGATATTGGTTATGCAACCGACTATTTGAATAAAAACAAAATGGGTAAAGTTGACACTAGGATCTTTAGGCTGCAAAATTTTAAGAATGTGATGGAGCCGAATTGTAATCAAAAGAATAAGATCAAAGTATATTAAATAAGGCATGTTTTCAATTTGGGATGCCACTTACTAATATGTGGGGACATCATTTCAAAGGAAAGAGGTCTTTTACAAGATCAACATAATTTGAGTGAGGTTGCTTAAGTTTTAAATTCTTGTGTTTGTTGGAATCGTGATGCCAGTGAATATTTTTGGAGGATACAAAAATAATTTTTTGTTCTACTACTTTATGAAGGGAGCAAAGGTGGATGTGGTATGCTTACGTAAGGATAGTTTAAGCACTATTCATTTGTGTATGGAAATAGGTCATTGTTTGAGTAGCAACAATATAGTCATTATTAATGTGTTGTCAATCCTTATGCAAGGAAAACTTTAAGGCATTTGAGTTTCAAGAACAAAAAAATGTTTGAACATATGGGGTAGTCACTTTGCAAAGACTTAGGAAAGTCTTATCCATGATTCCAAGGCCTTACACAAAAGCATGAGAACAGTGAATAAAAGATCATGTGATCAGAAATAGTCAATGTTATGTTAGAGGAGACCAACCTTTGGTACATCTTACAAACTGTCATTTTTCTCAACATTTGAGAGGAACAATTAGTGCCCGTTTTAAACACAAAGCTCCTAGATTACTATGGAACAATGTAACTAACTATTATGTATTATGTACAAGATTACAAATTGTCATATATCATGTATAGGATTATTGTGGAACAGTGTAACAAATATTTTTGAAGGCATTAGTTGAGAGTTCACAATATAGACCACAAGTTTTGGCAACAAAGATAGTAGTGGTCAAGAATAGTGGAGGTAGTTATTCATGCCTTTTTCATGCATGTTTTATTTTTAATCTTTGGAGAGTTGTGCAATGGTTTTTTTTAATTTAAAGAGATGGCTTGTTGGATGCATACTGAAGGGTGTGACAGTGAGCATAAAGGACTGATTAAATGTGAAGGCAACATATATGAAAAGACATAGATACTCTTTACCTAGGTATGCACATTATGTTGATGTATCAAGATGGAGAGAGTTTCGAAAATGAAAATTGTTGAAGGCAAGGGTATTGCAGTTGATCAAACATAAAATAGAGTGAATAGGTGTTTAGGTTTTGAGTGCACAATATTTTAAGTCATGCAAAGTGCATAATATGGTGAAAGTAAATTGATTGTAGAGAATCTTTTAGCATCTTCAATCTTTCATTCTTTTGATTATTTTCTTGGGCTACCATGGGTTTTGGGTTATCATCTGGGATTCATTTTTATATGCAGAAAAATGTTGTAGGCATATACTAGCAGCATAACAAATGTTTTATCTCTAATGTATGCCTATTATATATTAATATAGATATATCGGCTATTGGCCTTTTAATTAAAAAAATATATAATTATATTATAATTATTATTTAACATAATTACTATATAAATTTAATTATGCTTCAAATTATATTCATTAAAAGCTAAACTATTAAAATTTATATTATATTTTAATTATTATTTAGCATAAATTTTGTTATTGAGTCTTATCATTCTCCCTCCCCCTCTGCCTCCCTCCCTCCCTCCCTCTCAACCTCTCTCACCCCCCATCTCTCTCTCCATCCTTCCCTTTGAATCTATATTTTCCCAAAAAATTCCCAACACTATGGTGACATGAAATTTCAACTTAGAATTCAACTTGGAAGGATGAGTTCTAAGTTATCAAAGAAAACAACTTTCTAAAAACTAAAATAAAATAATTAAAGCTAATTTTGAGGGCACAAATGAAAGAATTTGGCCTTAAAAAATGTGTCAAAATGGTCATCTATTGAGCTGAGCTCAGTAATCAATCCAAACAACTCATAACACATATATCTCTTTATAAAAATTGAGCCCAAAATGACATTTGAGTCAAAAATTATGACCTTCGAATGTCCCTATATCATTCTGCCTCTCCATCTCCCTCCCTCCCTACCTCCCTCCCTCTCTCAACCTCTCTCTCTCACACTCTCTCTCCTTCCTTCTCTCTCTCTCCATCTCTCTCTCCGTCCGTCCCTCCCCCCCCCTTGTCTCCCTCTCTCCTTCCCTTTGAGTCTAGATTTTCCCAAAAACTCCTAACACTATGGTGACATGAATTATAAAATTAGAGTTCAAACTAGAAACATGAGTTCCAAGTTATTAAGGAAAACAACTTTTTAGAAACTAAAAAAATAATAAAAGTTGATTTTAAGGGCTCGGATGAAAGAACTCAACCCCAAAAAATGTGTCAAAATTGCCACATACTGAGCTGAGCTTAGTCAACAATTCAAACAACTCCTCATAATGCATCTCCTTATAAAAAATGAGCTTAAAAAATGATACGAGTAAAAAATTATGACCTTTGGAAGTCCCTGCATTATTCTCCCTCCCCCTCTCCCTCCCCCCCCTTCTCTCTCTCCCTCTCAACCTCTCTATCTCCCTCTCCCCTTCCCTCTCTCACTCTCATTTTCCCATTCGCTATCTCTCGCCTTACCTCTCCCTCACCCCTCTCTCTCTTGTTTCATATCCCCCCTCCCCCATATCTCTCCCCTCTCCCCCTCTCTTGCTCTCTCTCCATCTCCCTTCCCTTTCCCCTTTGTTCCTCCCTCTCTCTCTTTTTCTTCCTCCCTCCCTCTCTCTCCCTATCTCTCTCTCTCCCTCTCTCCCCCCTCTCTCTTCCTCTCTCTCCCCCCTCATCTATCTCCCACTCCCTCCCACTCCATCTCCCTCTCCCCCTCTCTCCCTCTTTCTCACTCTCCCCCTCTCTCGCTCTCCCTCTCCCACACTCTCTCTAACTCTCTCACCAGGGATAACTTTAGTGGTGAATCTTTTCCAATTGGCAAATTCTAGGAATTGGGCAAATCAAATTTGGCGAATTCTAGGTATCCAGCAAGGTGTTCAAATCGTCTGGGTTTCATGTACTATCGGTTCGGTCCAATGCATGTCCATTCGCTAGCGGTTTTTTTTTACAAGGCATGTTTAGGCAATAAATTCGCCATAACAGACTACGCATTTCCAATGGACCAATCAATATTTTCGCTTGTAATCCCGAGGAGCATGTCATAAAACACCAACATATTCGCCAATACTATTAAGACAACATTATATGAGGACCCATTTCGCCAATTAAAATTTAAAAATAGTTGCTTATGAAGACCCATTCACCAATTAAAATTTACAAATAGTTGCTTATGAGGACCTATTTTGCCTTGAAAATTTCAAGGTATCATTGTATAAGCACGCGGGATTCGCCAAATTTTTAACATACCATTTCAAAATCCCACAAAATTCGCCAAATATGGATTGATATAAATACAATTGAAACCGTTATTTGTTCTTACACATTTTGTTCAGTTTTACACATTTTGTTCAGTTTTCAGGTTCTAATTCTCAATTCAGAAGTCAGTGAAACCCGAAAACATAGACTCAAAGGTGAGTGATCATTTCTTCATACTATTATTAGTTATAATAATAAGATTTCTTTATCTATTTTCCATTCTTGCTTCAGTCTTAAACATAGTTTTAAGTAGGGAATCGGATCTATATTCTCTATCGGTCTGTCCTTCTTAAACAAGAAGACATTTTTTTCCATCTTTTATTTGAAGTGAGATCAATATGTCGAGCAACAAGGGTAAGACTCCTGAGCAGGTAGGTAATGAAGAGATTGGGAGGCCATCAAAATGCCTAAAACAGGGAGGTACCATATAGTCTTACTTTGGAATTGGAAAAGCTTCAAATCCATCAGATCAAGGTGGAGCTACACCATCAACTCTTCCACCAAATATTATTGAAGATGGAGATACATCGTCAACTCTTCCACCACAGGAAGGTCAACGTGAGATTATCATTGTGTTAAATTAAAATGTATCAAATGAGGATGGTAATACCGCAGAAGATGTTCCAAGGGATACCCTGGATAGCCAGAATGGGATAATCGACTTGGATGAGGATGATGTTGGTAGCAAAAAAAGAAAAGGCAAAGAAAAATTAGGGCGCGAGTGGGAAATGACAAGGAATTTTCAAATTGGTTGGTTGTCGAAGTACCCATTCCTTGAACCAGTGGGGGTATCAAACAAAAACGATATTGAAAGGGCAACAAAGGTCAGATGTAAGATTTTTAGTTGGAAATGTGGAAGAGACAAGACGATGCAGCTAAAGCTTGACACTATAGAAAAGCATATCGACAAAGTTTACGAAAAACAAATCATAGATGAAAAGGAACAATCAGTCGTATGATGGAAATCAAAGGAAAAGTGTCTTCATGTTAAGTATGTCACAGATTATGGAGAGCATAACCATAGAATGTTGAAGATTAAAAAATGTGAAGGTACACTTGAGGCTCATTTTGGAAAAGTCGTGGTAGCAACAAATTTGTCAAAAACTGTTCAGATGAGTGTTGTTTTTCATATTTTGTCCAGGGGGCGTCCTATGACAGACTACCCAGAATATTTTGATTTATTATCTTATTTGAGTGTTCCCCACTTTCCCTTCTCACATTGGTCAGTAAACACTGGATGGGAATGGGCGAACTATCTTGCTATAGTGGAAAAGCAAGATTTAAAGGAGAAATTAAAAGAGTCAAATTTCATTGCATTATCTTTAGATGAAGTTACTGCGGTAGATAATACTTCTTGGGTTTGTATGCATTTGTATACTGTAGAACAACATGTTCACCAAGCTCATCTTCTTTGTGTTTGTAAAATGAAGGACAGTTCAACATCATAAAATCTATTTGAACTAGTCAAGAAATCTTTGAATGAAATTGCAGGTTTGGATGAGTTGACAATTGCCAAAAAGTTGGTGTGTGTAGGAGCTGATGGAGCTACAGTGATGCAAGGTCAAAGGAGCGGTCTTTGCAGAAAGTTACAAACTACTTGTGCACCATACATGCTTGGAATTCACTGCATGGCTCACAAAATGAATTTAGCATTTAAAATTGTAAGCAAGTTTCCAACAGTATCAAAAGTTAAAAATCTAGTTCGTGAGATCCACACATACTTCTGCCGAAGTCCCAAACTTTTCCTTGAATTTCAACATTTTGCTAAGGGAATAACACCTGGAAACAAGCTTCTCAAGGATGTCGATACCAGATGGATCTCCCTGCATGGACCAGTGCAACGAATTCTTTCAGAATATCAATCCTTGATTGGGTTGATGTACGAGCATCGTAGCATAGCAGACAAAGCTCCTGAACTTACATAGGTTAAGCGATATAGAGACACTCTAGACTTTAGCTAGTCTTCTCCCCATGCTAGATGAGATGAACAATCTTTTGAAGAACGCCAAAGATATAACTATGTATATTTATGAATATTCCAATCTACCTAAACTTACATGCTTGGCCCTCAATCATCTATATCTAGATCTAACACAAGAAGGCGCAGATTATTTGATGTCGCAAAAAATTACTGATTTGAATAATCCTGATAATTATTTACAGTTTAATGCAAGCGGGCACTTATGTATTTGTGTACATGGATATGAGATACCAATGTAGCATTGTAAGATAGCCAGGTGCTCTAGAAAAGAAGTACCTATTAACGACATTGTTAAATCTATTAGTGATTATTTGAAGGAAATTGAAAAATCTCTTTCCTCAGAGATTCATGAAAGATTCCCTCGACATGAAATACTTGAAGCCATGTGTATTGTGTATCCTCAATTTTGGGTAAACCGAGATAACCCAAAATATTTTCATGATCAAGTAAAAATCGTGATCGAACAATTTTTGAAAAAGGTAGCATACAATGAGTAGGCAATAGAAGGAATTTTAAATGAAAATAAGCTTAGAAAGCAATGTCAGAGTTTTGCAATAGCTATGAGGGACCATCTGATTCCATGGGCAAGGAGAAGGCCTTTGAACCAGGATCAATAAAAAAGGTTTGGACAAGCTTAGGTTAGAGTGAAATATTGTGTGGTTCGATGTCAGAATATTTCAAACTTATTGATTTATTTCAAACAATCATATTGGGGTTGGTGGAGGATGAGAGAGTTTTCAGTACATTGGGGTTTTTGAAATCAAAGTTAAGAAACAAACTGGACAAGAATTTAGAAAATTGCTTGAGGATGAAAGAAACTGCATATAATGTCAATTTTTTTCCTTTTGAAAGGGCACTCGCAATCTGGAGGTCCACATGTGAAAGAAGAGGGGCCAGGTTGTGCAACACAGGCTCTCCAATTCCAAGAGCCATCGATACTGGTGGTGGTACTAGTGGCAGTGGCAGTGGGCTTGGGATAGATCAAGATGATAGTGATATTGAAATTGACACAAATCAAACAATGAATGTTGATTTTGAGACACAGGTCGAACAAAGTGCAGAGCAGTCTCCAAATCAAGATGATTCTTTTACTCTATTTGAATATGAGCATAGTTTGAGGACCCTGACTCCGATTTGGGAAATGGAAGAGAATTAGCAGGTTTTAGGTATTTTTACTGCGCTTCTTGAATCAGTTTCCATTGTTCTAAAGTCCAAACTGTAGTTGATGATATTTTATATTCTATTAAATGAAAATTGTGAATCATTGCACTTCAAGTTCATGATATCTTATAATATTATTTTATATTGCACTCAAGCACTGCATGAATCATATTCCAAACAATAGTTGATGATTTTTTATATTGTATTCAAATAAATTGTGAATCATTGCACTTCAAGTTCAGGATATTTTATTTAATATTTTATATTGCACTCCAAGTCTCCATGATATTTTATATTATATTACACTTCATGAATCATATCGGGATTTTTAGTCAAAACATAATAGAAGCTAACAGACTAATAGTTCAACATCCATAACTTAGAAATGAAAAAAATAACCCTTGATCATTTTATTAAAAATAATGATATGTTTATACAATGGAGAGACATGAGTTCAAAATGAGTAATTTCCATTCAGATGCTAGTATTGTCCTGAAACATCAAACTCTAATGAGTTTAAAACCTACTACAGAATGACACAAAATCTAAAACAATAGGCCCTTTACAATTCACTCTACAACTTTACTTAGACTCGACCTAAAATTATCCAACTTGCTAACCCGTATTTTTGGCCTTGAAATCCTTCTTATAGAGAATGAAGGAGAAAACAAGCATTGGGCCAGAAATACACATGTCACCGGTCACTTGGACCGCCCTATGATATTTCAAAAATTTGTTACAACAACTGAGTCCCATGAGAATCTTCTTGTTTTTCCCATCCGTTGGAAAATGGTTGATGCACTAGCCAACTGCCAAACCTCAAGAAACTTGCGTCAAAAGTGGCCCAAAACTGTCATCAAGACACAACCAAAATCTGTTATAATTTTGTGGTAAAATAGAACGAAGGAAAATTACTTAATGTCGATCGAATTGAGCCAGAAAACGTCTCATCCACCATTAAAGCTCACTTGCATTCCACGCCAAAGGCTCCAAGTTTCCAATCGCATTTGATGCGAATTCAAATCCCAACCGTCAATCCTTCACTTTCGTTAGAGCATCGAACGGTTGCCTTCAAAAAGGCTGATGTAATCTCCATCTCATCATGAAGGGCCCACCACACTATGCATCGCCAAAGGAATACACGTGGCGCTCACTTGTGATATCACAATCAATAAACACCTCGCATCTTCCGATCATGCAATGTCGGGCAACCGTTGATCTGTATCATTGGCAATCATGTTCATTCATAACAGTCACCGTTGTTGAACATAACCGTCGAGCAACTTTTTCATCAAGATTATAACACCTTCATTGATTTTGAGCACATGCATCTCGTAGCCACTTTAGTAACCTGCCATATAATGTATATCTTTGGGTTGGGTCTTTTCTGACATTACCTTTTTGAGGGTGGTTTCAAAACAACTTATGTCCCATTGAATCGTCTAGGCAAGGCCCCTTTTAATAAAAATGCTAAATATTTCGCCTGACCTTTTATTTCTCAAGTTTGGGTCGAACCATGCCCTATGTTTTAGAACAACTTTGAGCCATTGTTTGTCATTGTCCTAGGCGGTGTCCCCTTCCCCTCTTTTATTTTAAGTAATTGTATTATTTTCTAGGGGTTATTTTTAGTGACCGTCGATCTCCCTACGATTGATCTTGACCATTCCCCACGATCTCATGATGACATCACTATTGGTTGCTTGGTGATTGCAATATCATGGGCGGGCACCACATGTCCCAGGTTGCCGATGTTGAAAAGGAGTAAATAAAGTGCTTAATATTTGTATCAGACTTTAGTACGTTATAGAGTGGGTTACTAAACCAGATGTGAGATGCACGTGCTCGAGATCAATGGCGATGTTTTAACCTTGATGAAAATTTGCTTGACGGATAGGTTTTGGTGTTGCTCACTATTGTGAATGATCATGATCACTGATGGAGGGAATCAACGGTTGCCCACCATCGCGTGATCACATGTATTCCTTTGGCATTGTGTATTATGGTGGTCCCTCGATAATGACATGGAGATGTTGTTAGCCTTTTGAAGATGGTCGTTTGATCATTGATGATCTGATAGGAATAAGAGATTGATAGCGAGGATTTAAATTTGCATCAAATACGATTGAAGTCGTTGGCGCGACATGCAAGTGAGCTTTAATGGTGGATGAGACATCTACTGGCCATTTTTCATTGCATTTAAGTAGTTAATTCCATTCTATCTTCACCACAAAGGCATTCAAATTTTTTCAAAGCAGTCCAAGACTCCAGAGCCAGAGATTGAGTTTTTCAAGAAATTACAGCGAGGTTTGGTTTTCTGCAAGGCACGAAATCCCGTGAGTTACCTTCTATGCCACGGTTTCTATTTGAATGTGTTTTTTGTAGAGGGTTGTATTGTGTTGGTCAAGGGTCTTGTTGATTAAGACTGTAAGGTTACTGGTTCTTTTGAATTGTGTGAAATTGCAAAGTTCTGGTGTAATTTCGTTTTGGGTAGCCCTAGTTTGTTCAAGAATTTGATTTTTAGGAGAATCCCTGGTTGTTCGAAATGGTGCCATCAAAGCAAAATTCTGGCCATATTGATTATTTGCAAAGGAATTTATATGACGATTTTCTAGATCAATTCCTGCTATCAATGAACGACAAGAAGAGGGGTTTGGTTTTAATGAATGGGAAAGCCGTAGGCGAGGGACTAAGGTGTAAAACCTATAATATTGCAGATGCTAGGGTCCAAATGACGGGCCTAGAAATGTTTAGGAGATGGTATGGGCAGCGAAATGTGCCTCATCCTTTCTGTAATGGCTGGAAGTACGATATAGGGAAACTAGTTGTACCACATGTATTTCCTGATATTGACCTACTCAGAGCAGTGGCAACACGATATGATCCTATTACAAGGATTATCAGGGATAATGATGGTGGGGTTCTACTAAATATAAATGCAGATGAGATTTGATAGGTTTTCGATTTGAGTGAATATAGCCCATTCTTAGTCTGGGTAGATTTTGAGGAAATGAAGCAGGAATATGCCAGGTCACAACCTCTTTTCAGATCAAAATTGCTTCCTCCTCATTAGCCAAGATAGGCATTTCAACAATTCATATCAGCCCAACTGATCAGGAGCCTTTCAGGCTGAGCTGTTTTGTTTATCACTTCTTGGCAACATTTTATTCACTTTTCCAGATTTTAGGTTTCAGCCCTAATACCGTGATGCCCATTGCTTATATGTTTATGGGGGCTCAGATTCAGCATCCCAATTTTTCTGTAGTGTACGACTATGCATCTTTTCTTGCTGAAAAGATACATGAGGGTTTGTTGAAGTAGAATATGGGGGACACTGGTACTCCTTTCTTTTGGTACTCCCTATTAATGCATATGTTCTTGCACAAGAATGCCAACTTCTTCTCAGAGAAAATGGAGTTGAGGCAATAAGTGAATGGAGAAAGATTACAAGTACAAGTTTGGAGTGCAGATTTGTCTTGCAACAGGGGAGGTGTTAGCTTTGTGCAGTTTGATAACTATTTTTCTTCTAGATTTTAGAGCTAGATTGGTGGTAAATGTGCCAAGGGTCCCTGAGGATTTGCATGAATTCCTTCGACCCAAAGTGAGGAAGCCTGATTTGAAGGTGTGCCACAATTGGGGTGACATCATCTCATACCCCGTAAGCACTATCCTAAAGGTTTATGGTTTCCAGGGAGCTCCTCAAATTCTCCCATATAATGTACCATCAAGGATGGGATTCGCTGAGGTCATGTCGCAACTAGGTTGCATTCATGAGGATAATTTGACAGGGAAAGGAAAAGGGACTTTGTTCCCTGATTATACTGTTGTTTTAGATTTTGTCTTTTCCAAGGGAGGATGGGTCCACTTTGGAAGATTTTTTGATGATTATCATTTGAAGAGTGGATCTAAGAGGTAGCATGAACCCGAGGGATTCTTTTCCCTATTCAGGCAATGAATTAAAGGTGGAAATTTTGCACATGTTTTCAATTTTCCTGAGGATCTAATCAGAAATGATTTTGATTTGAGCAAGCAGGAATTGAATAAAGAGAAATGGATTGCCTATGAGAAACTGCTGGCTATGGTGCATAAAATGGATCCAAAATATGATCCACTGATGGAGTTTTCACTCCATTTCACAAAAGAATAGATTTCTTAATGAATAACTTCAAAGATATCATGAGCACCTCGAAAACCAAGAAAGTTAATTTGGAAGTGGACTTGGGAATTCAGAGACTAGAGGCGAGGCTTGAAGAAACAAGGCCAACTTATCAGCCACCAGAGGATAGGCCTCTATACAAGAGGAAGAGAGATGATAGCATTGATGAGGAGGTAGGAGATAAAAGGGGAAAACAAATAATGCAAGCATCATCACAACCGGGTCAAGGGATCAGGAAATCTGGAGGGATAAGGATTGGGGACCTAGATTCACCACCGAGAAATGATCCTGTAGAGTTACTATCAGAGCCAAGCCTAAAGAGGCAAAGGGTTGAGGAAACACAAGAGGCTCCGATGGATGAAATAATTATAATTGATCAAGACATGCAGGTTGGTATCCCTTCTGCTCCTAGATCAACACAATTGGTGTTAACTGATATGGATATAAAGGGGCAGTGTGTATAGGATGCCAAGATGGAGGCCTGCAAGGCATTCTTGGATGATGATGCCTTCGTGAAGACTCCTATATTCTTGCAGTTAATTTGGAGAATGAAATTAGAGGAATATCAGGATAAATGCAAGAGAAGGAGAGATTCAAGACCTGATAGGTCTGAACAGGAGAATGATGATGAAGTTAAGGCTGAACTAATGGAGGAATTCAAGAGCATTACTCCTAGGGAAGGAAGGAGACTTGTGACTTAGGCTAGTGTCTTACTTCTTTCTGAATGGGACATAGTTGATGTTGTAGCATTCAATGCTATCCTGCAGTCCAAGCATCCTGTGCAAAATAGTGAGGAAGAGGTTAAGGCAGCTCTGCAAGACTCTGCTTTTAGTGAGGAATATGAAACTCTGGCCATATGGGCATTGGCACCCCAAGGTAGAAAACCAAATGTGGTTGATATTGGCCAAAGTCTAAGGGGAGGGCTCATCATCAAGAGAGCTTATGAAACCTCAACAATAGAAGCCACAAGCTTGACATTGAATGTGGCCAAATTGGCCTAAAAGATAGCTGAAAGGGAGGAAGCTGAAAAGAAGAGTCTGATGGAGAAATACAACATAATAATTGGGGAATATAGTAGAATACAATAGAGGAATATTGAGCTACAGTATGGAGTTGATAGACTAAAATATGGGCAAGTAGGAGAATCCTCTAGTTCCCTTGGTATCAGAGCACTACCCACTACTTCAGGGTCAGTTCCCCTTAATATCCCAATCATTTCTACTCTTGGGTCCCCCATTAGGACACCTGCTCTCAGCCCTACACCAGAGCCAGTTGAAGAGGAAGTTGAGTATTCTATAGATCCTACCAAGAAGAAAATGTTGAATAAAATCACAGAATTGTTGGCTGCCCTAAAGGCAAGTGAGGATGATGCAATTGCAAAACACAATGAGGTGGTTGACACCGTTTTGAGGCATCTAAATGAGAAGTTTGATTGTAGTTTTCCATCTATACATTCTTTGTATTCTTTGTTCTTGGGTGGAATTAAAAAAATTAACAAAGATCGGGAAGTAGTTTTGCCTTTGGTTGAGAAGTGGATCCCTTGGGCCACTGATTTAGATGTTATGTTTAAGGCTTCCATGTTTGATGTAGGCAATAGGCCTCAGTCATTGAAGCCTACTCTAAATTTTGTGAAATCATTGAAGGGATTCCAGACCCTACGTGATGATTTGAGTAGAAAAATTAGAGAACTGGTCAAGAGTTTTGATGACTAGAATGATACTTTTCTACCAGATATAATAGATGCACAGAGAAATATCTTTCCATTGCAGTAGTGGCAACATAGGGCAAAAGAGGTTATTGATGCACAAATCAAATTGATTTGTGATGACTCAGACTATGACTTGCTGGTGAGCAGTATGGATAAAATAATTAATACCAGCATATTCTTAGAGTCTTTTGAGAGAGAGGCTAACCAAGTTGCGGTGAAGTACACACCTTACGATACTAAGGTGATCGAGGTGGTGAATTTTAACTGGCCAACGGATGAGGAATACCAAAAATGGGTGGACAAGTACTTAACCGAAGAGGAGTAAAACCGTGTCTATTACCAGCAACTAACAACTCAACAGTTATAGTATAACTGATTATGGTTTTGCTTCCATGACGGATTTTGACACAGGTTTTGAGATATAGCTAATGTAGCAGCTATTATGTAATGAGTGGAATCAACGGAAAGACGCTCTGGGACTCGATGGTTTTAATCATATTTTTGAATTGGCACATAGTGGTCCAATTGACTAATGACATGTGTAATTTCTGGCCCGATGCTTATTTGATCCTTCATTTTCTATAAGAAGGATTTCAAGGCCAGAAATAGGGGTTGGTGAGGTCGAGTATAGGTATAGTTGCAGAATAGATTGTAAGAACCAGTTATTTCAATATTAATACAATTTAGGTTTGGGGTTATTCGGTAATGGGGTTTTAGGTCTATGAAGATTTGATGTTTCGCAACAGTACTAGCATTTGAGTTATGATGTTATATTTCAAGCTCATGTCTCTTGTTTGTATAAACATATCATAATTTTGAATAGTATAATCAAGGATTATGGTGTTCATCTCACTGCTCTGGTGTGTATGTTTTCCATTTTGGCTTTAATTCAAGGAATTAATTAAAATGCTTGGATGGAATCATGGATGGATATGTTTGTAAAGGGATTTAGTAAGAAGTATTGGGTTAGGATATGGATTGACACTATTATAATGCAATATTGCCAAGGATCTTATATGCTATGTATTTTGAATCTATTGTTAAATTTTAAATGTTTGTGAATTTGACTCCCCAATGGTATATGGCACTGGTTTAAATTGTATGAGTTTGTGAAGTCATGTGTCTATATGTCTTTACTTAGAGCTTGTTGCCAAATTGCAAATAAAATGACTATCATAAGTTATGAAATAATGTTGTAATCATCCCATGCTCCAAGTAGTTGATATTATTGGTGAAAGGCCAACTCATTTCAGTATTATCCTATTCTGTTGAGCTATTCAATGGGATTATCTGTTAATTGTCAATGATTGTAGATTAGGAGACAAACTTGGTTTACGTTAAAAAACACCAACAAAACCCACCCAAAAAAGGTTAACATCCGAATAGATTTTCACCAAAGGTATTACATACGACATTAGGATTTTCATGAAAACCAAAATAAAAACCCCAACCTTAGGTTCTTTCCTAAACAATATGACACATTGATAGACTAGGACAAGGTCAAAACAAAGAGGAATTCAGAGAGCAAAATTAGAAGTTCCATCAAGTTCATCAATAGTTCAAATGATAAAATAAATAATACAGATAATTGAACATCATCACATTACTGAAGTCTAAATTTGAGCTTTTTAATTGAATTTCACATGAAGGAGTACATATTGGCATTGGCAATGCAAAATCTTGCCAATGCCCAAAGACAAGTCTGCACAGAGCTAAGTTGGAACTTGGAAACTCATATTATCAAAGGTTGAAAATTAAAAATCAAGTCACTGTATCACCTTTTCTAGCAACTTCCACTCTTCAAGAGGTGGAATTTCCATTTGTTCTAACTAAGTTGTTTGACTTGAAGTTTTTTTAACATTTCATGATTCTAATTAAAAGTGGAACCTGTCTTGAATTCTTCAATCAATTTTTCATTCAAGGTTATCAGTGTTCTGATTGAATCCAAATAGTTCACATCTGGGTTCTGAGGAAACTCGTCTAGATCAATTTTCCTTGCACCTTCCATCTTCTTTATGAAACCATCCTTTCCAATGAATCACTCATTTGTGTCAAAAGCCTCTGGAAAACCAAGCTCTGTGAAGTTCCTTACCTTTTCATCCACCACCTTCATCTTGTCTGCAACCAAATGCAAATATTCCTTTGTTCCACACATTCTCGAACACTTTTCAATGATAAATGACAACTTCATTGAGGTTTCAATCTGATTAGTAATCCCTTTTGATTTCAAATCATTGTCACTAGCTCTGTAGACTGTTTGTAGAACTTGATTTGTAGATTTCTCTAATTCCAACACCTTTTTGTTGTCCACTAAATATTTGTTGAGCTTCTTATAATGTTGTCTGATAGCATCAATCAGTTGAAACATGTCACAAAAATGATCAAACCTCTGCATTATTTTATCCCAGATCTTTTTTTTCATATGCCTCACTGTATCTCTACAAAATGCAGAAAGATTATTTTCAGAAGTCTTAATTTCTTCTTTTGCTTCCATCAGCTCTGTCTCCAATCTTTCATTTGTTTTTCTCCGTTTCTCCAATTTTTGTTCCCACTGTGCATTTCCATTCGCAATGTTTAGTCTTAATTTTTCTGAAGTGGATTTTTCCTCATCATATTTCTTGTTGCTCTCATCTAGCCTTCGCTTCAGGTCATTCACTTCTCTCTCATTTGATTTATCCTCTTTGCTTGTAGATGTAGAGGCAGATTTTATTATTCTTTTTTCTAATTCATTACTCTTGTTGTCTGTTGCTTTCCTCTTTGCTTTCTCACTTGCTAGGTCTACCTGTAAATTTTCTATTTGGGTCTGCAACCTTTTCTTCTCTCTATCTTGATTTAGTAATGATGTGTTCACCAATTCATTGTTCTTCTTTGATACATTAATTTTTTCAGTATTTTTCAGGCTAGAAAAATCCAATTGAAAATTGGTTACCTGGTATTCAGATCGATCCATCTGATTTGTTGGTTTGTTTTGAAGTGTGGGAACAATAATTGTGTACTCCATGATTTCTTTATTTGTGTCAAATGTGGGTAATACCATGGTTGTTGCATGCTCTAAAGTTACAACAGACACACTCTCTGTCAGTTGCTTCTTTTCTTTTTTATTCAAGTCTGATTTCTTTTTAAACTCTTCAACGAAATCATAACCTGGGGAGGCAGGAACAATGGAATGCTTGAATGGCAAAGGAAAAGGAGTACTTGCAGTTACTAATGATGTTGCACCCACACTAACTGGAATTGGGGGGCTTCTTGGAAATAACTCCTTTGTGGTATTGGTGGATCCACTGATAGTGTGACTTGGACCTGTCAAAATCCTTTACCTCTTTTGATTGCCTTGATCACCTGGTGTTTCTGTGATATTTCTTTTTGTTTTCCGCTTAGTATTGTGTGTAATTTGTCATTGTAGCACATGTTGACCACTACTAGTACTAATAACCATACCACCACCACCAATGGCACTCCCAGTTGCACTAAGTTGTCCACCAAGGGCATTTCCTAGTTGTGATTGTATCTGACCATGAGGACGATGACTATAAGCTCTAACAAATTGAGTTTGTCTTGTATCCCCTTGGTCTACTTGTTCACCTCCAAGCCCAAGGCTAGATTTATCAACTATTTTTCTATGCTCAACACTTGGTATTATCCAAGGGCCTTGTCCTTTGGACCCCAAAGGACCACATTCATAACCAATTTTTTCAATTATGGCTACTTCTGAAGTATATGTTGAAGCATATTCTTCTTGTGTGGCCTCACTTAAACCAGGTGTGTAATTGGCATGGCTTTGTTCTTCTTCTTCCCTATCAATATCATCATCAGATTCATCACATTCATCAAGATGCTCTATATTCCACAATTTGCTAAACTCTTCATCTTCTTCATTAGATTCATACTCTACAAGATCTCTTGGATCACCTAGGTCCTTCCTCATACACCAAAAGGCAGTAATTTTTGATCGTGACCAATTTTTATCTATAAGTTCCTTCTCTAGAGAACCTGGAATTTTTACTCTACTAGATGGTTTATCACTTTTTTCATAAAAAATGTTGTATGTCCTGATTGTCTTTTAGTGCGATGCCATAATTTCTACTGACAATTGTTCAAAAGAAATACCATTCTCAGCAACACTTTTCTCCATTGCTATTTTGACCTCATCCCAAGAATCCTTGTTTCTCAAGTTTTCAAGCAAGGGCTTACTTTGATGTTGAATTCTATTTATAGCATTCCTATTGGCCACAATCATTAATTTAATGATGTCACATGGATCATACTGCCAGTGACAAATAGTATCAAATGCAAAAAAATTCAAAAGATTATGTGCCACACTAAATGCTTTTCTCTTGAATGTGAACCCTCCACATGAAAAAGGTAAAGAAGGAAATAAGGTCTTCTTTTGCTGACTGAGAAAGTGTAGTTCATCAGCACTCTGCACCTGCCTTACATATTCCAATGCAAACAACCTTTCTATCACATGTATTGGAAATTTGTATGGCTTTACTCCTGATCCATAAAATCTTAGCATAGTATATTCTTCCATTAAGTACCAATCAACCAATTGTATTTATTTTCCTAGTTGCATGCAGTTTCTACATGACATAGGCAATCTAGGCATTGGATTATTTGTAATTACTTGATGCAATGGAGCCAAAAATTAGTCTACAAAATGACTATAGTTCCTTCGAGAATCATGCATCCTTATCTTAGTGGTCCATTCATATACTAGAGCCATTTTATTTTCAGCTGCATTACTGTAGGGCTGAATCTGAAGCTTGTTGGTCTGAAACATTCCTCTAAATTTGAATAGAAAAAAGATAGCACAAGTAGGTTGTGAACCTAAATGTCTTCATGGAACCTTCTTTAATCAATAAAAATTGTTTATGCATGGATTCTACAATGTGCTAAGTATAATTATATTTGACATGTTCATTAGCATAATGGATATTATATACCATTACAAGGAGGATTGCACCCACTTCCAAATTGCTATCCAGACCGAGGCAAAATGCTAGCATGGAAATAGTATCCTGAACCCATGGTTTAAAAAAATCCAAATTATAAGGAGGCTTATGATCACCTTTCAATTTGTTTCTATCCTTAACTATTTGATTTAAGAAATCATTTTTCAGCCTTTCTTCCACTGCTTCATAATCACTAGCAAGCTTTTCTAGGTCAATGTGGTGGTTTCCAAATTCTTCAGTTGTAAACCCCAACACTTTTCCAATTTCTTCTGCATTAATGGATAACAATTCTTCTTGGTTGTCTTTATTAACAATTTCTCTTTTCTTATCATCATAATTTTCGACACAGACCATGATAAATTTTGGGCAAGGGAAAACTTCATGTAACATCATGCGCCCTAATCCAGTTACCCACAGTGCACTGATACTATCAACTTTTGTTTGCTTTGCAACCTTATTCTGAGATTAAAATCTAAGTTCTGAGGTACGCCTACCATAGATTTTAGGATCATAAATATCATGGTACCCATCGGTGAAACCTGGGGTTTTAAGCAATTCTGCATAATGTATTTTTTTATCGGACATTGCTCTAGTGGTATTGGTGGTAGACATGCTTGTACAAATGTGAAGTTGTGAAATTTGAATTCCCTAATAAGTAATACCTATTAGTCCTCCTTAATTTTAATGAATTCTTGAGTCTCTAAAATCTAAAACAAAACTTCAAACTTTCACAAAATAAGATTTTAATAAATGTCAAATGATGAAACGTAGCCGCAGGAATTCTTTCACTTACCCAGATTTTGAGTCCCTATGCTTGAAAAATGGAATGGTGTTGTTGGAAGTGGAACTGTGGAATCCAAATTCAAAACAGGGTGGTGCACTGCAATGGCCAATGAGCAATATGAAGATTGAAGACTTTAAAAATCACTGTACAATTTCAAAGTGCAAAGTGTTTTAAAAGCTTTTTTTTCTCATAATTGGAAAGTTAAAGTGAATGACACATCTTAGGAGTTAGGTCTACAAGACTACAAGTTGAAATTATTAACCGTTGATCTTTCTAAATCTAACGGTTATAGGGTGATTCTGGAGGTTTAAGTTGGGAAGCCCATTGCTCTGTGCATTTCATTACGGAATGCAACTACAACCATACATCAAATGTTCATCCAACGGTTGAAACTTGAGTAATTTATGATATTAACTTTAAAGTTTAAAAATAAACATTAATCACTTGAAAATTGACACTTAGCAGTACAAAGTGTTTTAAATGCTTTGTTTCTCGAAATTGGAACATTAAAGTGAATGACACATCTTACGTCTACAAGTTGCAAATTCTTCACCATTGATCTTTCTAAATCTAATGGTTATAGGGTGATTCCGGAGGTTCAAGTTGGGAAGCCCATCGCTCTATGCATGTCATTACGGAATGCAAGTACAACCATACATCAAATGTTCATCGAACGGTTGAAACTTGAGTAATTTATGATATTAACTTTAAAAATAAACATTAATCACTTGACAGTTGACAGCGGGCCTGGAATTTGATGGTCTATTAAATATTTGATCATTTTTTCAATTTTAGACCGTATATTATAGCTATATTTATTAGATCGTATAGTTTGACTTGCTATAATTTTATTAAACCATAAAAAATTATTATATAGTATTTTAATTTATAATATATATCATTTTATAATTTTTATTATAAAAAGAAAATAGAATATAAATTTTTTGAATATTTTTAACATGAATTTAGAAACTTTTGACATTTTTATAATATTAATAGCTATCATTTTTTATATTAATATATGTGATTTATAATATTATTATAAAAATATATATTAATTTAGAATCTTTTCAAAATAAAACATAATTATTTTTAATTTTTAGAATATATTTAACAAGATTTATTTTTAATACGATTTTAGAAACTTTTGTTAATTGTTAATTATAACAGTAGATTTTTATATTTATCACTAATAATTATCATTGTTTTCTAATTTTTCAAGATATTCCATTTATAAAAGATTTTATATAAAAATTCGTAAATTAAACAATTTTTTTGATAGGCATTTAAATGACCAAACCGTCATAAAATTTTCATATTGACTGTTTGCTATTGTCATAATCTTAACCATTGATCTTTCTAAATCTAACGGTTATAGGGTAATTCCAGAGGTTTAAATTGGGAAGGCCATCGCTCTGTTCATTTCATTATGGAATGTAACTACAACCATACATCAAAAGTTCATCCAATAGTTGAACTTGAAACTTGAGTAACCATGAATTCTCAAGTGCATATTGCATAGAGTATATTACTTAATTTCTTAAAAGAAAAAAAACTGATTTGAATATATTAAATTATTAATAGACACTGAAATTCCGAACTCAAAAAACAACTCTTTACTCTTAAACGTAAATGAATAACGAAGATTCAAGGAATCAAGAATAACACAACACAACCATTTATTTTATTGCAACTAAATTTCAATGTCACATTATTACATATCTTTTTACAGATGAGTAGCACTGTAGCTCAAGTTTTGTATAAATAACATATGTCAGTGTGTCACTTTAGTACTTTACGTAGACAAAATTTAATAATTTATTCCAAGTTGTTGCTCGTTACAAACTTAAAATGGATTACAAATTGATTCCAATTTCCAAGCTTTTTTGCTGAAAACTTACTACACATCTTTCTCTAAAAATAAATGTGGCTCTGAAAATAAATTCATGATTCCAAGCTTCTACTGGTGGATTTTCCAACCATGCTGGGGAAAGGGGGTTCCAATCAGTCTTGGGGAAATGGGAGCCGTGAAGATACAAAATGTACTTATCCCCTTCGAGAACCAGAGTCATACAGAAGATGTAATACAAATGTCTCTTTGAAACTAAATGCATGGGGCTTGCCTGGCCAACCATGTTGGGGAAATGGGAGTTGTTAGATTACAGGAGGAGAAGCAAATCTACTCCCATCTTTTACCTGCAGCCTCTATGCATTGGGATAGCTCTTATCTCCATCAGAGCTCCTCATCCTAGTTCAAAATCCGTCTAAAAATTCAAGTTAACCAAATCAACTTCTTTCCAATTCCACCCATTCTGAACTTGAAGGAAATTCATCTTTTACTGATTACTCTGTAACTACATAATTGTAGGTAGGAGAATTTACAGTATCCCCAATACTGCATCATCTTCTTCATGAATCCTTATTAACCCTAGAAAATAAAAACCCTTATGACACTATCTACTAATCATTGAATTACTATCCCTATTTATGGGCCACCGGTGCCACTACCAGCCTATATAATTAAAATTTCTAATTTGATTGACATCTTGCTACATGCCAACTTGAACTCTACCTCAAGCTAATAAGTTGTCAAGATCACTCAAAGTTCAAATGATATGAAATAATTACAAATCTTGTTTCATTAAAGCTATGAGTTGTCCAAGAAATTGCTTTGGATGTTCATATCACAAATGGCATTAATCGCTGGCACCGCCACTGCCTGCACTAGTAGTACGACAACCACACTTTTTTCAAAAAGAATGAGAATTTCAATAAAATAAAATGTACAATGTCGAGGCATTGAAAAGACAGAATGAGTGATGAGCAATGAGCCTTGATCTTGCCACATGTCCACATCTAATGGTTATAGTGTTATTCCAAAGGTTTCAAATCACAAGTCTAGTGCTTCAGAGATTTACTTCCAGAATGCAACTATAGTCATCCATCGAACATTCAATGAACGACCCTTATGATTTTTTGTTGGCATATCTATCTATTTTGCCAATATATTTTTTTACTATTTTGAGATTCTTTTTAATTCGCCAATGAAAATTATTTTTTTCTTTGAAAAAAGGTTTTAATCACCAATGGAAAAACAATTCTGGTTTGAAAAATGGTTTTATTCACCAATGAAAAATATTTTATTCTATTAAAAAAATTTGCAATTCGCCAAGATTTTCCACGAACTTCCAGGGATTATAAAAGATTTGCCAATTGGGATTTTTTTTTCCCATAAAATGAAAAAAATTGCCAATAGAATTAATATTTTTCATCGAGAAGTATACCGGATTCGCCAAGATTTTACACCTGCGCTGAGGGGGGGGTTCTTAAAGTTTTCCCTGTCTCTCTCCCTCCCTCCCTCCCCCTCTCTCTATCTCTCCCTCTCTATCTCTATTTGTCTCTCTCTATCTCTATCTATGTATCTCTCCCTCCCTCCCCTATCCATCTCTCCCTCCACCCCCCTTGCTCTATCTCTCCCTCTCTGTCTCTCTATCTCTCTTTGTCTTTATCTTCATCTCTTTATGTCTATATCTCTATCTATATCTCTCTCCCTCCCTCCCCCTATCCCTCTCTCCCTCCCCTCATCTATCTCTATGTATCTCTATCTCCCCCCTCAACCTCTCTCTCCCCCTTCCTCCTCCCCCTCCCCATCTCTCTCTCCCCCTCTATTTCCCTATACTTCTCCCTCTCCCACTCTCACTCTCTCTTCCTCTCTCCCCCCCTACCCTTCCCCCTCTCCCTCTCCCTCACCAACTCCCTCCCCCTCTACTCTCTCCCACTCTCACTCCCTCCCCCTCTCCCTCTCCCTCACCCTCACTCCCTCTCCCTCTCCCTCTCCCTCCCCCTCTCCCACTCCCACTCCAAATCCAACTCCCTCTCCCTCTCCCCTCCGTCCCCCTATCCATGCACCTCTCCCTCCTCATCTCCCCACACCCTCTCCCTCTCTACCTTTCCATATCCCTCTCCCCCTCTCTCTCATCATCCTCCTCCTCTCCCCACACCCTCTCCCTCTCCCCTCCCTCTCCTCTCACCCCCTCACTGCTCTCTCTACCTCTCTCTCTCTCCCTCCCCCTCCCCCCTCTCTCTCTCTTTTCCTCCCTCTCCCTCTCCCCCTCTATCTCTCTCTCTCTCTCCTTCTCCCCCTGCCCACCCCCTATATATCTCTCTCCCCTTCTCCCTCTCCCTCTCCCTCCCCCTCTCTCTCCCTCTCCAACTCCCTATCCCTCTATGCCTCTCCCTCCCCCTCTATCTCTCTCCCACTCCCACTCCATCACCCTCTCACTCACCCTCGCCAACCCCCAATATGATAATCTAATATGGATTTCTAGCAACTTGTGATAATCTGATATGGATTTCTAGCCAACCCACAATGCAAAACTCTTCAAAAATGGAGTGAGTTGTTCCAAGACATCCAATGCTAACCAATTTTCCTTATTCTTCCTTGAATCTGCAATAAAAAATTCTTCAAACCCTAGCTTTTAAAGTCATAACTCCTCAAAAACTTGTCAATTAAGCTTTATGATGAAATCCATGTGAATTCATCTCTCATGGTGGAATAGGGTCATCACCAAACCACATATATTTCAAGGGAACACCACCTTGAAGCAATTGGAATTCACTTCCAGTCAAGAGAAAACTTGCATACACAAAGTTTTCCAAAATATCAATTCAACATAATCCCTCTCAAAGCCATCGATGACTTCTTAAATAAGGCTCTTAACCAACCCTAGTCCAAACTAACATAGGGGAGAATCTAATTTGATCTTATTAAAATATTCAATGCCTTATTCCCTAAGGCATCTAAACCACCCTTATCCAAACCGCCATAAAGGAGGACAAGATTTGATTTTAAATATCAAAATATTCAATGCCTTCTCCATTAAGGCACTAAATTTCCCTTGAAAGGATCAGATTTGATCTTAAATATTAAAATATTTGATTCCTTTTTAAACTACCCTAAGAGAAGATAAGATTTGATCTTAAAATATCAAATATTAGATGTCTTCTTCATTAAGTCTCTAAACCAACTTAGGAGAGAGAATCGGCCTTTGAAGCAAATTGGATTTGATCTCATATGGGTCAACCAACTCATGATCATATTTGATTCTTTTTGGCTACTTAAGGAAGAAAAATAATATTTTATTTGTTTTAAACTCCCCTCCTATATTTCTCATAAGATTGCTTTGACTTGGAAAGTGGATCATGGAATAATAATAAAATATAATCAACATTATATTTTATTTTCCATTAAGGATAATTTCCTTTTTAAAACTTCAAAAGAAATTCACCAAAATTATGATTCTCATGGCTAGATATCATTCCCTCACCAGGTTGACTAGATCACGTGAATAGTGAATGAGCTAGCTCTCATCTCCAACATATCACTCTAAGAATGGGGAAATTATAGTCATCCCTTCATGAGAATTGTTGTCCTCAAGCAATAAAAAATTAGGATGTTGAATTATTTGTTCTCCTTCCCACATAGCATCCTTCAATGGCAAGTCTCTCCATTTGATGAGATATTCTTTGATCACCTTGTTTTGCAGCTTACACTCCCTTATATCAACAATGGACTTACGATCTAATATCAAAACACCTTCCTCATCAAGGAGTGGAAGGTTTGGAGAAGCAACCACATGTTGTCCCAACGCCCTTTTGAGGCATGACACATGAAAAATATTATGTATTTTGTTGCCTGCTAGTAAGTCAAGCTCATAGGCTACCTCCCCAACTCTCCTCACAATCTTGTAGGGACCATAAAACCTCGGCTTGAGTTTTTTCACACCACTTCTCTTCAAGGTAGTCTATCTATAGGGTTGAAAGCACAAGAAAACCAAGTCATCTACCTCAAAATTTCTCTCCACACAGTGTCTATCAGCATACATTTTCTATTGATTTTGTACCTGTTGAATATTATCCTTAAGTACCTTAAGGATGTCTTGAGTATCCTACAATAACTCCTTGGCCCGAGGAGCTCTATTGACATCAAAGGCTAGGTCCATGAAAGATAATGCATCATATCCATACAATGCCCTGAATGGAGACATTCCAATTGGCATATGATAGGTGGTATTATAACAATATTCTCCTAAGTACAAGGGTGATCCCACAATACTAGTTTATAATTTTTGGCCAAACTGGACATTGAACTGAATTTTTTTAACTAAATCTTCACACTCTCAGGAACCTATAGCTACTAAACCATGAGGAATTTGAAGATGATGTAAACTATTGATTTGTTACATTTTGTCTGTAGATTCTAAATATATATTTAAAAAAAAAAATTGGAATCATATTTCATTCCTCTTTCCATCTCATTTGAAAACTAGCTTTTAACAATAAACACCATTTTTAAAGAGTGGTGTTCACCATATACAACATAAGTTTTTTCTATGAAGGATAAAATTCTAAAAAAATTTAATTTAGATTTGTAACTATGATATACAGTACTTCCATTTGGTTTTATAGTGTTTTATTGGATTATTTTTTCTTAATCAAGTTTTAAAATCAGGCCAATTACAATTTAGACATAGGCAGAATGTATAGTACATAACTTTTTTTGTATGTATCAAAATTCAATTTTTTTTTTTTGGATAGATCAAGGACATCAATATATAGCACAAACATATT
Source organism: Sequoiadendron giganteum (assembly GCA_007115665.2). Classification (NCBI taxonomy): domain Eukaryota; kingdom Viridiplantae; phylum Streptophyta; class Pinopsida; order Cupressales; family Cupressaceae; genus Sequoiadendron; species Sequoiadendron giganteum. The sequence goes on along the minus strand of CM021110.1, from coordinate 268,836,371 downwards.
TTTCAGATTTTTTTTTTGGTAATCTACTATTTTTCCATATGTACAAAACATAGAGCTTTATTTTTGGTGAAAAACCTGCATTCACAAAATATATATATATATATATATATATATATATAATAATCAAGTTAAATATATTTAAAATTATACTTTTTGGAGAAGATTATAATAAGGAATACATACTTACAAAAAATAAATTTTAAATGAATTTATTTGATACCCCAGAAGGTAAATAAAAAGTGGTTTTTTATCAGCATTTTGATAGGTTTAAAGGAGACTCCGTTATAGCTATGGTTTTAAACTAACAGGGTTCTATCCAAGGGGGTTTGATCTAAGGTGGTTTCATCAAGACCTCTTCAATTGGAATATTTTAAATGGAGCTTTTCCATGCTTAAATCATTATATTTTCTAAAAATATATGATTTTAGCAAAAATCAAGATGTCCAAAAAAGTGTAAACCACTATTGTGGGATCACCCACAACCACCTAATCTAGGCACACTATTTCCCAACAACATAATTGTGAAGATAACCCTTAATCAATTTATTGATAATCTATGTCTTCCCATCCGTTTGAGGGTGGTAACTGGTGCTCGGTGTCAACTCGGTACCAACTAATCAGAAAAGCTCTTGCCAAAAAGCACTGAGAAACCTGTTGTCTTGATCACTATGGTCTTACGAAGGCCATGCAATAAAAAAATATCTCAAAATAATAACTCTACCACCTATGGGGCTGAATAGTCAATGGTATAGCATAGAAGTGTGCATATTTGATCAACCTGTCAACAACTATAAATATGCAATATTGTCCCCGAACCTTCAGAAGACCTGTAATGAAATCTATAGATATACTCTCCCACCTCTACTATAGAGTAGGAAATGGCTGCAAAAGTCCTATTGGGAAAGTATGCTCAAACTTGTTGAGTTGACAATTCAAACACTCTATAACATACTACATGAAATTATCTTTGAGACCCTTCCATGAGAATCTCTTTTTGACTTATCTGTAGGTTTTGAAGAAACTTGGATGTCATGTTGTAGGTGTGTCATTAATGGCTCGTAGTATCTATTGTTTGAGCTTGGACTCAAGTACTAGGAATATCTTATCCTTATAATAGATCACATCATCCACAACTCGATATCTATCATCCTAGATTTGTCCATCCATGAGCTTGCATGCAAATGTAGACTTAGAATACTCAACTAATAGTCAAGACTTCTAACCTACTGGTATCTCACTCAAAGAGAAAAGGGAAGGCCTCTTGGAAAGAGCATCAACAACCACATTCTTCTTGCCCTTAAAATACTCAATGTCAAAATCATAGGCACGTATCTTACTGACCCAATTTTTTTGTTGATCATTAAGGCCCTTCTGCCCTAAGTATCTCAAACTATTGTGGTCTATCCTAACCACAAAATTTCCACCCACTAAGTATTGTCTAAACTTGGACAACACATGCATGATGGCCAACATCTCCTTATTGTGGGTGGAATATAACTTCTCTACACCCCATAGTTTCCTACTCTCATAAACAATGGGATGAAAATTATGTATCAATACAGCACCTAGGCCTTCTCCTGAAGCATCACACTCCAAAACAAAAGGTTGAGTAAAATCAAGTAGTGCCAACACATGACAAGAACTCATAACATCCTTGAGCAGAACAAATACTACTTGTGCCTTATATGTCCAACTGAATGCACCCTTCTTGGTAAGATCTGTAAGAGGTGTTACAAACTTTGAAAATTTCTTTATAAATATCTTGTAGTAAATGCATAATCCCAAGAAACCTCACAAATCATAAATGTTCCTTGGAGGTTGCCAGTCTAGTATAGCTCAAATCTTCTCTTGGTGCACCTAAAATCCATTAGCCCCAATCACATGGCCCAAGTAGAGAATCTCTTGTAGTCCAAACTCACATTTGGATTCCTTAGCAAATAATGATTGAGCCTCCATGATGCCAAGTACCTCATCAAGATGTCTAAGGTGCTCCTCCCAAGATTTGCTAAATATCAGGATGTCATCAAAGAATACCAAAACAAACTTACACAACTGCTCATTAAATATATGATTCATACAATACTGGAATGTAGTAGGCATGTTAGTGAGTCCAAAGGGCATAACAAGAAACTCATAGTGCCCAAAATGGCACCTAAATGTTGTCTTGTGAACATCTTTTTTTTTAACATGAATTTGATGATATCTTGATCTGAGATAAATCTTGAAGATAGATAGCATAGCCCGATGTAGTTCATCTAGAAGCTCGTCGATCTTGGGTATAGGGTACCTATTTTTTATGGTCTTTTTATTCAAGGCCCTACAATCAAGCAACTCCTTAATTGTTTTCTCTATATCTTCCTTGAAATTCCTAGGATGTCTGTATGGTGTTGTAAAGATGAGATTAGAGCCCTACTCCATCTCTATGACATGCTCAAATCCATGATCACGAGGTAATCAAGGAGGTATGTCACTATACACAATACTACGCCTATCCAGAAACTTCTGAATATCCACATGATGATGTGGCGTATCACTAGAAGGAGATTTAGATGAAATGAAGAACTAGGTTGCCCATGCCATATCTCCATGCCTAAATAGTGTCTCCATCCTCCTAACTAAAATTACTATAGGCTTCCCATCTGATAAAGCCTTCAACACAAATTTCTTTCCATCCGCTATGAACTCCTACTCCATCCTCTGAAAATCTTGAACGTACCTCCCAAGACATTGAATACATTGGATGCCCAACACCACATCTATCTCACCTAGACCAAGCATATAGAAGTCATATGTCAATGTGTAATCTCCCATCTATATGCTTAGTTGTGAGACATTCCTGGTATAACTCATGCCAAACCCATCAGCCACTATCACTTGAAAACCTAGAAACTCCTCGACATGAAGACCTCTCCTAGCCACAAACCCTTCATCAATGAATTTATGCATGGCTCCACTATCAACCAAATAGAAAACACGCTATCCATTTAGAACTACTTTCATATGAAAGGAATGGTATTGTAGAACTCTTGAAATTGAAGCAATAGCAACTTGTTGAGGATCATCATGGTCCTCCTCACTCTTTGAGTTTGTATTCAAGATATCCTCATCATTAGATATGACCTCAATAAGATGTGCTTCTCCTTTCCCAATGCATCTATGACTAGGTTCCCATGGTTGCTTGTAAGTGAAGCATAACTTCTTCCTCCTAAGTTCATTCCTCTCCTCGTTGATTGCTAAAGAAGATGTAACCTTGGGCTTATTGAATGATTTCTAATTTGATTTGAAATTCTTGACATTCTTCTTGGCGGGTTGCAAGGAAGTAGATGTAGTGTTAAGGTCTAAGGCAAGATGAATCACATCATGTAATGTGTTAGGCTTAAGTGCCTTAACTATGCCTTTCATCCTATCATTCAAACCCTTAATAAACAACATGACTACCCTTCTCTCAGACATATCAGGAACCATAACAACAATGTTTTGGAATTCTTCTATGTATGTCTCCATATTGACACTCTGCTTAAGTTGTGCCAACTCCCTATAATACACTTCCATTCTTCCTGTCAAATCGTGCTATCAACCTCCTATTGAAATCATCATAGGAATGGATCAATCCATGGTTTTGAGTAACCAAACCATGATGCCACCAATAATATGTAGTGCCTTCTAAGTACATGGTTACAAATTTGATTACCTCATCCTCTGCCATAGATTGTAGAGTCAGAAAGGCATCCAACTTGTGAATCCATGCTCTTGTCATGATCTTCCCCTTAGCATCAAATATTGGAAGTGTGAGTTTACTTGTGGCATGTATTAGGTCCTTGTTTTCATTCCTAGGTCTTCTATCTGGCCTTGCTCTACTTTTCTCCCTTTTTTGACTCATGTAGCGTTCAAAGGTCAAATGATCCTTTAGTTTTGGAGGTAACAAATCTCATTCATCATGCATTGTCATGACATTATCTATGAATGGTGCATCTTCATTTTCTTCAGCATTCTCTTCTTCT